>CM041553.1:0-606250 GCA_023238725.1 Scortum barcoo
AGTCTCCAATTTGCTATTTATCTACATGTAAATACTGTACTTAGTACTGTACTGTACTGTACTATTTACTATTATTAATATTATTCAAATTCAAGTTAACATTAAATATCAAGTATATGATTTAAAAGCAGTGACTTATAGGTTTAAAAATCTGCTAAACACTCAATCAGTATGTCCTCAATTATACTGGCCCACAAAACTATTGTATTCATAGAGAAAATCGAATAGTTAAAAGAACTAAGCAGTAATGGATTATTGTGGCCCTAAATAAACTCATTTCAAAATCTAAACCTAGTGTTCTTATAGCCTGATACGTGATAGCAAACTTTACAATGTTGTGATGTGAACACAGTGCTAACACCAGTCTCTCACCAAGACACCTGTCCACACACCACAACTCAATTTCTCTCTCTGACTATTGTTCCTCCTGATCCTGGTCTGTTCCTGCTCTCTTGGATGCCTTACAGGCTCATAATTATAAGACTGTTGTCCGTCATACGCATATGAATAAATATTTACAACTCATTCAGTGTCAAAATTAGCTTCAGATCCATTCATTTATGTTGTTCAGTCCGGTTCGGCTTTTTCAGAAGCAGAAGTAAAATTCAGTTACAAAAACGATTCTAAAAATCATTGTAGTGTGTATTTAAATATATTTTAAGCAAAATCTAGTTCCTACATAATTTTTACATGCATTTGATTCACAGGGATCTCTAACCTGCAAGTTGCTCTTTAAATGCTGGTGGTTGTCTTAGAATATGACAAAACAGATCTATAAAGGCAAAATGCAAAACAAGTTCAAACACAATCAAACTCCAAACATCCAAGAGATCTTAGTTTCGACAACTGAAATACAGACATTTTAATATGATAAGAGTTGTTTGTTGCACATGACAGCAGGCTGGATTTAACAAAAATAGTTTCTCAACCATGATGAGTGTGTGTGGTGAGTCTGACAAAGGATATGCCTTTTTGGGGCTAGGGTTAGGATGTATGATTATCTTGATGGCTCATCCGATGACTGGGCAGTTTGGAATGGGGAGCCAAAGGCAGGTGCATGGGCCGACGCATGCATGGGTCCTCTTCCAGTCCATCTGCATGGCTTGAATCTTCCAGCTGATTTGCTTTGAATCTGAGTTTCCATGTGTGTTTCCATGTTTGGATTGAATCTGTTTTGAGTCTTGAATATTAAAGCTGCTTTGTTTTGAATCTGAGTTTTGATTTTCATTTCCATAAGAGGATTTTATCATGTTTTAATTCTTGAATATTAAAGCTGATTTGCTTTGAATCTGAGTTTTGATTTTCAGTTCCATAATTGGATTTTATCAGGTTTTAATTCTTGAAAGTTGATGTGTTTTGAATCTGTGTTTCAATTTGTATTTCCACTGTTGGATTATATCTGTTTTTATGGAATTATCTGGTTTTAATCTGCATTTCATTGTCTGTTTTTTCTCTTTTTTAGTAGTCATTCTCCTTTAATTCCTGGTTTAAAGGTGTGTTTTTTTGTCTTTGTCCGGACTGTTTGTAAATTTCAGGACACATCATCAGTAGTGGACCCCAGGATCATCGGGTGTTTCAGCCATTATCACTAGACACCCTCATCTGAGGAAGGCCCCACTGAGGTGATCACGTCTCAGGGTGTGTCCCATAGCCAATTGAGTTTTAGGTAGTATTAAGGGGAGGGGGATGCCCTCTAGTGGTCTGATTAGGGTTAGACACTTTAAAGAGAGTTGTTAGGGTTAGATTTTTGACTTGAGTTAGGTGTATAATGATATTCAAAGTCCCTTTTTGAGGTAATTGTACTTTCAGACGATTTTAGGGTGCCTCCTAGTGGCCTGGTTAAGGTAAGCGCCAGTGGGTTAGGTGTAAGGTGAGTAAAATTAGCTGGAGCTTTGAGCTTTGTACACACCTCCTGATTGATACAGACCAGTTGTTAACACTGCCAGGTTACCCCAGTCTGGCCAATCAGGGCTGGAGTTCAGCACCCTCTGGTGTTTCTGGTCTTTTCCCCCTTGTGTTAATTTTTCCTTTTCTTAGAAGAGTTCTGTGTCACATACACCATATGACCCCAGGAAATGCTCTGCATTTAATTTTTAGCTTCCACATCTTCAATGTGCAGGATCTGGTCTCTGCTGTGGTCTATTGGAGCACTGGACTCTTCAGTCATGGTTGTGGAGAGTGTTGTTATTCACGATGATTTTCCTGTAGATTTATCCAGTCCAATCATTGCTGTAACCTATAAAACAGTGATTTTAATCGCTTTTATATCTCCTGGTCTTTAAATTGTAACAGAAAAGAAGTAAATGTCTGTTTTTTCCTGAGGAAGTGGGCGTAGCTTAGCTGAGTTTTCTCCTTTTGTAATTGTAGAGGTCTAAATTGGAATAAAAGTCCTTCAAGATCCATGTCTGAGTTAGGGCCTCATTATGATGAGCTGATATTCATTAATGTTTGTTAAATATAGGTCCAAATTCAGATTTAATTAGGAGTAATTATTGATTATCAAAACTGATTTAAATACTAATCAATCCTGGAGAAAGAAAAAAAGAGGGGGGTGAAGGAGAGAGAGAGAGAGAAGAGAGAGAGAGCAGAATGGGGTCGAGAGAGGTAGAGTTAAGGAGAAGAGTCGGATCAGACTGAACTCTTCCCCTTAACTCCCCCACTTTCATGAAGGAAAAGAGGGGAGAGAAAAGAAGATCAGAGTGGATTGATTACTTTACTGCTGTACTATATTAGCTTTCCTAGCTTTATTTTAAGTTCCTGTAGAGAAGTTTAATCCTGAGGAAGGTAATAGGTTCTGGGTTTGTAGAGAGAGCCCACAGTCCGATGGCACTGGCTAGGTTAATCAAATCAAAATCAAATTTGATTTATTTAGAGCCCAAAACCACAAACATCGTTTGCCTTCAGGAGGGCTTTACAATATAGTCTGTACAGTTGTGACAGCCCTCTGTCCTTTATGGGAAAAATGGCTCCGGTAACAGTAACATACACTTTACAGGACATAAGCGTATTCACATTAACCACTTTAACCTTTAACCAATTTATAACCAATTTAACCACTTTAACTACTTTAACCAGTTTAACCACTTTAGCCACTTTTACCAGTTTATAAGGTGACTCCAGTTTGCACTACTACCATAATAAGAGTAGAGGAAGCTAAAGGAAGAGGAAGAGGGAGAGGTGCCTGGTGCATCATGGGAGCCCCCCTGGCAGTCTAAGCCTATAAGCAGCATAACTAAGGGCGAGCCTGTGCCCACCCTAACTATAAGCTTTATCAAAAAGGAAGGTTTTAAGTCTATTCTTAAACACTGACACTGTGTCTGCCTCTCGGACCCGGACCCAGACTGGGAGCTGGTTCCAGAGAACAGGGGCCTGATAGCTGAAGGCTCTGCCCCCTAGACTACTTCTGGAAACCCTGGGAACTACAAGTAAGCCTGCGTTTTGGGAGCGCAGCACTCTAGTCGGATGATAAGGAGTTATCAATTCATCAAAGATATGACGGTGCCAGACCATTGTAGAACCTTATATGTGAGGAGTAGGATTTTAAAATCCACTCTAAATTTTACAGGGAGCCAATGCAGAGAAGCCAATACTGGAGTAATATGGTCTCTTTTCCTGGTTCTAGTCAGCACCCGAGTTTGATTTGATTTTCATTTCCATAATTGGATTTTATCCGGCTTTAATTCTTGAAAATTGATTTGCTTTGAATCTGTGTTTTAAGTTGTATTCCCACTGCAAGTCTCAATGCAATCCCAGCCATGAGAGACAAAATGCTGGACCACATGCCGGTCAGTGTTTTTTTGTCTTACAATATTTGTGCTTGTGTTTGTGACATGTGAACCGTACATGTATGGTCAGCCTCGTTTCTCCCACATATCTTTTCCCACATTGTTTACAGGACATCATATATACAAAATTTTTAGAAGAAATGTTTCCATATGTTGCAGTTTTAAACACCTTTTGTTTGTGTAAGTCATAAACCCATCTTTGTTGTTTAAAATAGCTGCTCTGTGGGCCAGCTGTCTGATCTGCCCGTGGTTTGACCTTTGACCTGACCAGGTAATCTTTAAGGTTTTTGTTTTTCCTAAATGCAGCAATTATCCGTAGGTCATTATGGGGTTGCATTGATCTCATGGCGGCCTCTAAGTTGTTTTTGATTTGTCTGACCAGTTTTACTGTAGATGGTGAGTACGTGGCGACAAACGGAAGAGCGGTGGAGACCAGAATGGGTTTGGCCTGGAGGAAGGTTTTTGAAGCTGTTCCTAAGAAAGGTCCTTGAGTACCCCCTACTGGACAAAGCTGAGAACAGCACTTTAGTGGCCTGTTTAAAGCCCTCTGTTTGTGTGCATATTCTGTGGAACCGTAATAGTTGTGATTTTATTAATCCTGCAAATGTATGTTTTGGGTGATGACTATTTTTGTGTAAGAGTGCATGTGTGTCAGTGTCTTTGAAATAAACTTTAACAATGTATGTTTTGGGTGATGATTATTTTTTTGTGATTGTTTAAGGTGTCCATAAACACCGCAAAATCTTCCACAGAATAAGTCCAAACACCCCAGATGTCATCAAGGTACCTATAATAATGCAGGGGCTTTTTATCACATTTTCCTCAACGCAGCAGTCTGCCATGAAGCCATAAAAATGTCTGCATATGCAGGGGCAAATTTTTTGCCCATGGCTGTGCCTTTTATTTGTAGGAAATATTTTCCATCAAATTCAACATCGTTTCGGGTCAAATTGATCTCCAATAGTTTTAATAACTCTTTGTCTGGTCTTTTTTTATCCTGAACATTTATGGAAACTATCTTTAATGGCTTGGATGCCTTTTTGTGTGTCTATATTTGTATAAAGGCTGTCCACATCAGTTGTAAATAAAATAGACCCTGTGGGGATGTATAGGTTTTTAATTTTTTCTATGAAATCATAGGTGTCCTTAATGTAACTTTTGTGTTTTTCAGCCAGCCAATGGGATTAAATAATAATCAATAAATTCCGCCGACTGTCGGCCTCGGCGGTAGCTCACCTGGGTTAGGGTTAGGTAAGATAATATTAAATACTAGAACTACATCACCAATTATAACTCACAGAAGTTGAAAAGAGGCCAGAATATTATCATAACCAATGCAATAGTTTGGGTACATGCTGACAAATATTTGGTAACTCACCATTTTGCCCTCAAACAGTTAAATGCTGGTGGTTGTCTTAGAATATGACAAAACAGATCTATAAAGAGAAAATGCAAAACATATAGTATATAGTAAGAGAAAATACAACAGTCTATTTATCTAAAAGTAGAATGGATTACTATAAACATCTTTAATTGTGACATACCATTCCATGCATGCTGTGAGGGAGGGCCTTAGAATGTTGTGGTGGACATCCAAGAGATCTCAGTTTTGGCAACTGAAATGCAGACATTTTAATATGATTAGATAACATGTCTTCTGCTGAAGGAAGGCAAGATCCTCACAAGAACATTTGGCAAAAAGCCCATGGACCCAAGGCTTGACTTGCTGGTATTACTAGGGTCAGAAGGCTGTAAGTCATTATAGATAGTTGTTATCCAAAGAGACTAAACTCCTAGAAAATTAAAAAAGACATTTTATTAGAAAAAATTACAAAGAAATAAAAAAATAGATCCATTAAATAAAAGTGTATAAAAAATGTAAAAAATCAAAAATGGCATAAAAATGTATAAAAGTTAAACAAGGGAGAGATAGGTAGGGTTAGACTGAGGTGAGAGGGGGTGAGGTTAGAGCAAGGTAAGGGGGATGAGGTTAAGGGTAGAGTGAGGTAAAAGGGGTGAGGTTAAGATTAGAGCAAGGTAAGAGGGGTGATGTTAAGGTTGGAGTGAGGTAAAAGGGGTGAGGTTAAGGTTACAGCAAGGTAAGAGGGGTGAGGTTAAGGTTAGAGTGAGGTAAGAGGGGTAAGGTTAAGGTTAAAATTGAAAGGTTGGGACAGGAGGTATTGAAAAACAAAAAAGCTGGGTGAACAGGTGAGTAGACCTTAATTTGTTTGTTTGACCTGGATAAAATCTGTTCTCTCTTTTTGTAGGTTTTTCACCGTCATTTGAGAGAGGAGGAGGAGGGACAGGCCCAATCCCTGCAAGGTGAGTATCCTTTACATGAAAAAGAGGAGGGGTGGTAGAGTAATGGAGTAAACAGGTAAGTATCAACATAATGTGTTTGTATAGATTAATGTGTATCTTGTTTTCCCTCTTATTTTTACATGTTTAAAGGCTAAAGCCAGGCTAAAGGCTAACGCCGGGAGACCACCGATCCCTGTCCCTGTTCCTGTCCAATGTCCACTCCCTGGACAACAAGCTGGACCTACTTCGACTGAGGCTGGGGGTTTCCCGTGAGATGAGGAACTGTGCGGTGCTTTGTCTTATGGAAACCTGGCTGAACGACAACATGCCGGACCCAGCCTTCCAGATCGACGGCCGGCTTCTCTCCATCCGTGCGGACCGCAACCAGCAGTCGGGGAAAGCCCGCACGGGGGCGGATTATGCGTCTACGTGAATAAAGGCTGGTGCACAAACTGTACTCTGGTGAACAGCCACTGCTCCGAGGCAATAGAGCATATGACTGTAAAGTGCCTGGCCACACTATCTGCCTCGTGAGTTTACGGCTGTGTTTGTTATGGCTGTTTACAGTTTACATCGCCGGGTGCTAAGGCTAACGAAGCGTTAAAGGAGCTTCACAACAACATCAGCACGCTCCAGCACAAGCACCTGGAGGTGTTTTATGTGGTTGCGGGGGATTTCAACCACGTAAACCTGACAGACACTCTGCCTAAGTTCTACCAAGCATGTCACCATACCAACACGGGGAAATAACATGCTGCTGGACCCTGTTTATACCAAACAAACGAGATGCATACAGAGCCGTCCCCCACCCCCACCTGGGTTTCTTTGACCACATCTCCATCATTCTGGTCCCTGCCTATCGTCCTCTGCTCAGACGCCACACACCAACACAGAGGACCATCAACCGTGTGGCCCAGTGATGCTGTCCCAGATCTTCAGGGAGGCAGCTGTCCGTGAGGGAGAGGTGGACCTGGAGGACTATACATCGGCTGTCCTCGGCTATTTCAACAAGTGCACAGAGGACATCACCAGCACCAGGACAGTAACAGAATATCCAAACCAGAAACCCTGGCTGAATGCGGAGGTCCGGTCTCTGCTGAAAGCCAGGGATGCTGCGTTCAGGTCTGGTGAACAGAATGGCACTCAGAGCGGCTAGGAGACAGCTGACTGCAGGAGTGAAGAGGGCCAAGGCTGCATACGCCCAGAGGATCCAGGGACATTTCACGTCCAACGATAGAAGGAGTATGTGGAGGGGCATAAAATGCATCACAGACTATAACACCAGAGATGCACAATGCCCCAGGGACCCCTCTCTACCCTGACGCTCTCAACAACTTCTACGCCCTGCTTTGATGATCCGAACACCTCCCCCAGCACCAGATTCACCCCTCCACCAGGTAGAAGAGCCCCCCAGTGTGACCGCAGCAGAGGTGAGGAGGACCCTTCAGAGGATTAATCCACTCAAAGCTGCTGGTCCCGATAACATCTGAAGGGCTGTGCACACCAGCTCACCGAGGTGCTGACAGACATTTTTAACACCTCTCTCCAACAGGCGGCGGTCCCCACCTGCCTGAAGACTGCCACGATCATCCCTCATCCCCAAAACGTCCACAGTGACAGGTCCTGAATGACTATCGGCCGGTAGCCCAGTGTGTGTCTGTAGCCCAGCAGTGGTGAGCCAGTTGTATGCACACATCAAAGCCTTTGGAACCAGTTACAACTTTTACAAAGTACATGTCACAAACGGAGCACAATACCACACATTTCGCAGTGCTGCACAAGGTAGTGGACAGTTTTCCACAGGACAATATCAGTGCCCAAACAAGGGGGTATGCAATAGACATTGCATCTCTGCCTGTGGAGTTCAAACAATGTTTCTGGGATTTTGCAGCTGTTGAAAAGGGAATGTTGCTTTTCTCTTTTCTCTTCTCTCTTCTCCCTTCTCCTTGGACCCCGATAATGCTAGAGCTCATTGAGCCATTTTTTTAATGAACTTAAACAAGAATTGCTCAGATATATTTAAACATCTCAATCTGTTTCAACATTTCAAAGTCAAAGATATCACATTTGTGATTTTTTGTAAATTTATGTTATTCATATTTTTGTAAAGTTATGTAAATGTAATTTCCTGACAGTTTTGTATGAATGATCACATTTGTAGCATTTTGTTGCAAATCACATTTATTATATTATATTATATTTTTGTACAAATGATCACTTGAACATTTTTTAGAAAATCATTAAGTGTCACATCTTCAAATCATGTCCTGTTTGTACAAACCACTACCTCTGTAACATTTTTGAACATGTCATGAACTCTGTCCCATATTTGTACAAATGATCAGTTATGTAAGATAAAAAAATAAATCAATTCTCACATTTTTAAATGAATCATATCACATTTGTGCTAATCATCAGATATGTAGCATTTGTAAAAAATCATCACATCTGTTACTCTTTTTGAACAAATTATTTTTTCACATTTTTGGACAATATAACGTTGCCATGGTGTTTTAATGAAAACATCTGTTATCTCTTTCCATATCTATTTATGTATGTTAGTGGGAGGTCTGGCATTGCTGTTCACCACTGTACTATAATCTGGAATATAACTTAACATGGCAACTCTGAGTGAGTCTTGTAGATGTGCATCAGCAAGACATGTTCTGTGTTTGTTTTTGATTAAATTCATGTCAGAAAAGGCTGATTCACGGAGATAGATTGAAAGTTGGTTGTGCTTTTAGAGCAATTTACCAGCTGTGGAGGTGCAAATGGCTCAGGAGGACCACTGCCTCACCTGTGATATCCAGGGCAGACATGTCTGGAATGCACATAAAGCTCCTGGACCCGATGGCATCCCTGGCCGAGCTCTCATAGATCAGCTGGTAGACGTCTTTGCAGCAGATGTTTTCAAGTTTTCAACTCTCACGGCGTCCCCTACATGCTTCAAGGAGACCAGCATTGTCCCTGTCCCCAAGAAAACCAAAATCCTCTCTTTGGACAACTACCACCCAATAGCACTCAGCTCCACCAATTTGAAGTGCTTTGAGAAGTTTGTCAAATCCCTCATCACCTCCTCCTTCCTGGAGTCACTGGACCCACTTCAGTTTACCTACAGGCCCAATAGGTCAACTGAAGATACCATTCGCCCTCACCCTCCACACTGCCCTTTTCCCTACCAGGACCAGAAGGGACACATATGTGAGAATGCTGTTTATTGACTACACTCACCATTCAACACCATTGTTGCCCTCCAGCTCGTCACCAAGTTTAGAGACCTCAGACTCAACACCGCCCTCTGTGACTGGATCCTGAAATTCCTGATGGGCTGATCACCGGTGACGATGAGACGGACTACAGAGAGGAGGTCAGGGCACTGACATCTTTGTGCCAGGACAACAACCTCGATCTCAGCGTCAGCAAAACAAAGGAGGTGGACTTAAGGAAGAGGAACACACCCTGCTCTCCATCCACAGGGCTACGGTGGAGAGAGTCAGGAGCTTCGGGAAAGCCAACAAGATAATCAAAGACCCTAGTCACCCCAGACATAAACTGTTCTGTCTGGTGGTCTCTTCACAGCACCATCACTTCTTCATAGCATCATCACTTTCTATTGTATATTCTATTGAATATCTCTGTTTAGTTGTATATTTCTTTAGTGGTAAAATTTATATTCTAGTTCTATAATTTATATTTTAGGTCCATATTTATTTTATTACTCTCATACAAGTATTCATTTCTATATATATATATTTTAACTATTTTGGGCTCGAGTGGTTCTATTATTGTTAATTGTTTTGGGGAGCCTGAGATTTAAGAATTTCATTGCCAATGATTCCTTGATGTAAATTGTTGTGCATATGACAATAAATTCTTGAAATCTTGAAATCTTAAAATCTTGAACCAAAAAGGCAGACAACTTTCATAGCTGCTGTGCATACACCTTTGTACTTTTCTGTGTCCACAAGGCAGCAAAAGTTTTGTGCACCTTTATAGGCCTTGAGGTAGAGGTTATTTTGCAACATTAGGATTTCAGTCTCCACCTGTCCAGCATCAAAGTTGATTGTTGCACTTAGCTGCTTAGTAATGCATGTCACGTACACTTGCATGAAAGGATTTGAAATGAATGACACACATGGCTCAAGTTGATCAAAGTGACAAAACCTGCTCTCAAACTCGCCCAAGTCTGTTTATAACTCAAGAGTACTTTTCTGTAGCTTTGTCAAAAGCCCCAGATGCAGAAGCATTGTCATTCAGCACTGACTGTATGGAGTGCAGCACTTTTTTTCTCTGTAAATGCACAGAGATAAATGTTCATTTCAGCTTAAAAAGCATGCAGTCTTACCTTTGCCTTTCAGCTCATAGTTCAAACAGTTCAGTTTCCCAGTGATGTCTGTTAAAAATGCAAGGTCAAGTATCCTCAGCCTCCTGAGCAGGAACAGTTCTGCTGTTGCCCTTCTTGACCAGGACATCAGGGTGTTGGTGTTGTCCGACCAGTCCAGACTGTCATTTAGGTGAACACCCAGGTACTTGTAGGACTTCACAGTGTCAATGTCCGTTCCCTGGATGCTCACCGGTGCTGGCGGAGAGTGGCTACGCCTGCGGAAATCCACCAACAGCTCCTTGGTTTTACCAGCGTTGATCTGGAGGTTGTTCCGCAGGCACCAGTCCGCAAAGTCCTGAATAAGTCCTCTGTACTCTCTGTTGTCCCCATCTGTGATGAGGCCAACAACAGCAGAGTTCATCAGAGAACTTCTGGAGATGACATGATGGTGTATTGTATGAAAAGTCTGAAGTGTAGAGGGTGAACAGGAAAGGAGCCAGAACCGTTCCCTGCGGAGCACCGGTGCTGCAGAGAAGCCTGATCTGACTCAAAGCCCTGCACCCTCACAAACTGTAGTCTGTGTGTGAGGTAGTCCAGAATCCAGGAAGTGAGGTGATGGTCCACCCCAGCTAGCTGCAGCTTGTCCCCCAGCAGCCTGGGCTGGATGGTGTTGAATGCACTGGAGAAATCAAAGAACATGATCCTCACAGTGCTTCCAGCCTTCTCCAGGTGAGTGAGGGAGGTGTGAAGGAGGTAGATGACGGCATCATCCACCCCGATGTCAGGCTGGTAGGTGAACTGCAGAGGGTCCATGAAGGAGCTCACCAGCGGGTGCGCAGATGGGACGAGGACCAGTCTCTCCAGCGTCTTCATCAGATGAGACGTCAGAGCTACCGGCCTGTAGCTGTTGAGCTCCTTGGGGTGCGGTGTCTTTGGCACTGGGACGATGCAGGACGTCTTCCAGAGCTGTGGCACTCTCCCCAGCTTCAGGCTCAGGTTGAACATGTACCCAAAAATCCCACAACAGCTGGTCTGCGCAGGACTTCAGGAGCCTGGAGCTGATGCCATCCGGACCCTGCCTGCTTTCCTGTAGCCCTGTTCTTCTTCAGGGCATTCCTCACCTGGTGTGTTGTGAGGAGCAGGCTGGAGCAGGGAGGTGTTGATGGGGGGAGGGGCACAGGACAGAGTGTGAAATGGCCTGATCAAATCTGGTGCTCCATTTTCCTCCTGTAGCTGTTCTTCCCCTTCCTGATCATCCTCCTCAGCTCCCTCTGCACAGACTTCAGCTCCTCTTTATTTCCAGACACAAAAACTCTCTTCTTCTCCTTCAAGAGAGCCTTAATGTCCGGGGTAATCCAGGGCTTGCTGTTTGAGAAGCTCCGTACAATCCTGGTGGGTACGGTGTTCTCCACACAAAAGTTAATTAGTTAGTTAGTCCGTAATGCAGTGGGTTAGACTGTCGATATCCTCCCCAATGGGCGTCACTGAAAACATCCCATAGTGTTGTGTTGAAACAGTCTTTCAGGGCCTCCTCGGCTCCTTCAGACCTTCAGACCATTTCTTCACAGTGCGGGTGACAGCAGGCTGCCTGTGCACAAGAGTCTTATACACAAGGACTCAAGGATTCAAGGGTTGTTTATTGTCATTCCAACACAAGTTAAACATGGGTTGGAACAAGATTAGTTACCCTGGTCCCGGTGCAAGCCCAATAAGTAAAGGATATAAGAAGTAGAATAATTATAAAAAGTAGAATAAGTATAAAAATAGTTTAAGTATAAAAAGTAGAATAGTGTACAAAATAAACAAGATAGAATAAGCAAATTTGAGCTAGTAGATGAATATAAATAAACAGAATAAATAGGATGAACTGCAATGAAAATAGAGGTATGACAATGTACAACAGTCATATACATATACAAATATACAATAGCCAGTATCTCTTGAGGTAGTGGGCAAAAGAAGTTTTTAAAGTGACGTTATTTTGTGATTGTGCAATGCTCAGGTTGTGCAAAACAAAAGCAACTGCATTCTGTGCAAGTGTTGCAGTGTGCAAATGTATATTGTCTGTGGGTGGCTGTCAGAAGAGGGAGAGGGGGAGGATGGGGGAAGGGAGGGGGAGGATGGGAAGGCGGGGGGGGCAGCAGGGGCTACAGGGGTCCTCCAGAGTTCAACAGCTTCCTGGGAAGAAGCTGTTCCTCAGTCTGGTGGTCCTGCTCTTAATGCTCCTGCAGACTCCTGCCTGAGGGGAGGGGGACAAACAGTGCGTGTGCGGTGTGAGTGGGGTCCTTCATGATGCAGGAGGCCCGTTTCCTGCATCTGGAGGTGTAGATGTCCGTGGTGGTGGATAGACTGCGTCCCACCGGGCTGTGTCCCTCGGCAGGTAGTAAGGCCTCATGCTGATGGCCAACAGTTCAATGTCCTTGCAGCAGTGCTGCTCCCTGACAGTGATGTGCCCAGGGTTACACCATCTATCATTAACAAACACTGCCAGCCCTCCTCCTTTCCTCTTACCAGCTCTCCTTGCTTCTGTCCGTCCGTAGGTAGGAGTTTGAAGCCGTCCAGTTCACCAGACGCGTGTCCGGAGTTAGCGCAGTTAGCCACGTCTCTCAGTGAACAGCAGGAGGCTGCACTCCCGATACTCCCACTGATGCCGGGTCAGCGCTGCTAACTCGTTCATCTTATTGGGGAGAGATCTTACGTTCCCCATGATAATGGAGGGGAGGATGGGCCGGGTACAGTCTCCTCCTGGCGTGGTGCTCGACCCCGGCATGGCGTCCCCGTCTCCTCCTCTTCAGCTCGTGGGAACATCGGGTCACAATGAAAAGAAATAAAACACACAAAAACAGAAAATAGGAAGAATAGAAAGTAGTTAAAAAAGCAAAGAAAGCTCAACAGTGAGCAGGAGCTGCTGTTACAAGCTGCCACTCGCACAGCACCGGAAGTAGTTCTGTATGTAGTAACAGTTCACCATATTCAGCTGACAGCTCCTCCAAAAGCATCTTATCTTATCTTATTATCTTATCTTATCTTATCTTATCTTATCTTATCTTATCTTATGCCATTTATGATTGAAGTATCTGATGTTCCACAGACTCACAGGAAATGGTAGGAAATTAGATTATAGCAGGATGTTCCTGTTGGGGCCCCTGGCTGCCTATAAGGGTCCCTTAACTTGGTTAATAGATGTGGGGGTCAAAGGTGAGAAAAACAACTTCACTATATAAACCCATAGAAAACATAGGAAGAGAGGGGATTCATATTTGGCAGGGAACCTCTCACAAGCAATGTGCACTGCTTGTATAGATGCTGTGTCTTCTTGCAATAAACTTTATATGTAAGTAATACAGCGTCGGCGGAGTCTTCTTCCTCATCTTCACATCAACAACACCTCACGATAACCATCATGATCTTCACGACAGGAGTCATCACATGTTCAAAGTGGGTCTCTTTTGCACATATTAGTAAATGATACAGTGGTAATCTGTGTTCTTTTAATCTAATGTATTTATCTAATGAATTTTAATCCTGATTAACTCAGTTTTAAATATTATCTTGGATTTAATTTTACAGTACACACATTTCTTAAAGCTTTTTAAACCTGAATCCTACCCTAAATATGATGAACTCACCTTTTAAAAGCTAAAAGTTAAATAAAATATATGTATGTTCTTTAAGTCTCCAAAAATGAAATTTACCTGTTTCTCAGGAAAATACTCTCAGTGAGTTTTATATTTATATTCACCTTTAAACCCCAAATGGATTCAGTTCAGAACCCTTAATGAAGCAACTTTAAAGTCTCTGAAACACACAAATGTAATTAGTGGGCCCACATACACACCTTTGAATGTCACCTAAGCCAGCAAAACTAAAATGACTCAAAACAAAATATAAAGTTGCTGGCCTGGTACATTGCTTGTGGTTGTTGTGGCCCAAAACTGGCTCTCTCATTAACAGTTCGTCACACCCTACGGTCCATGCTGAAACACCTGAGAGACCTGACTTTCTTGCATCATGTTATTAGCCCAATAAATGCTGGTCTAGACAATTTACAGGACAAACACAATACTTTTTAACAAACAAAAAACACATTATCTCGATTAAAATGATTTGAACATATTTATGATACTTTTAACATGTTTTAAATCTTTTCAACTAAACCTTATTTAAATTATTTTAATACTATTTATAGCCTCTATCACTTTTATAATCACATTTTTTACCGGGTTACATCAAGAAATTTTGGGAAGTCTTCATTTTGCATTGCACAATGAAGCCTAAATGTCGGCCTGTCATGGCGTGAGCCCCATCTCTTGTCACCGACATCAGCTTTTCTAATGATAACTTTCTCTCCACAAAGAACCTCTCCACACCATTGTAGATGTCAGCTCCCGTCATTGTTGTCTTAAGGGGAAGGAGTGTCAGGAGCTCTTCTTTTGTGGGGAAATCATCAAACACCATTCGGATAAACATCATCAGCTGCGATGTACTGCTGCTGACCATGGACTCGTTGCACTAGATGCTAAACCACCTGTACTTAACCAGATCCCTGTCCATAGCCAGATCCAGATCTCCGGACATAGCTGACACTCCTCTAACCATCGTAATTGCCCGCAGTCAGAGAGAGTGGAGATGACATTGATACAGTTCTTCTCGTCTTTGAACACAGTCTTTGCAATTACCATCACTGATCCTTTAAAGACCTCTCCACCCGAAAAAGCTTTCTTGTTCTTTATAAAAAAATTGCAGCTCTAAAGCCAAGACCCAGTGAAAAGTCCTCTGTTTGCCCAAAGCTGCCTTTAACTCACAGGCTTTTTTTGTACTGAAGGGTCTCCCCACATTATGCTGCTTTCCTGTCGCCACGGTCAACCCACAAATGAGACATAAACACTTTTCTTTCACTATGGTAAAAAAGAACTCCTCCACCTAATCGTTGTAAAAATAATACATGTTTTCTGCCATGTTTGTCTTGTAGCTGTGCCTGCTTGCTTGTCTCAGCAAGGCGTGAGATAGTGGTTTGTCTTGCACATGATTTTGAACTTTGACCCCAGATAAGGTCAGAATTTATATATACATAAAACATTTTTGCTTTTTAAATTCTATATTCAGCATTGTCATTTTTAAATGTACATCAGTGCAAGTGTTATTTATTCAAAAAGAAGAGCAACACAAGTAAATACAATTTTTAGATGGAGCTCCATGGTGACTCGTGCTATTTTTAGAACATGTCTTGCGGGTGTCTCACATGTTCCTTGCAGGCGACAAGGTGCCTGTGGGTACCGTGTTGGCTACCTCTGCTATGTCTCTGCAATACACTATGGCAACCGCTTGGTGTCCCATGTACACTGTTCCAGTCTGTATCTTACACCCTGCTATTATGTGCTGGACTGTTTCAGGGGCATCTTAGCATAGCCTGCACCTGGGGTCTTGTCTGTTGTGGTAGATCCCAGCCTCTATTGATCTTGTACTCAGTGCCTGCTCTTGTGGTGCCATGTTCTGTGCTTCTGTGCCGTCTTGCAATCCAGCCTTTTCCAGCCACTGGTAGGATTTCTTGATATCAGCCACTTCTTCCATCTATCAGTGGTACATACAGTGTAGGGGCTTGTTCCTCCATGAGGATTCATCCTCCTCTGCATTATCAGGTCTCTGCTGCTGGAAATATTTAGCAGCTCATCTTCAGGGGCCATCTTTCTGGATCTTGGTTGTTTTGTCCTAGTCAGCCTCGCTGACGCTCACCAGTCCTTGGCCTCCCTCGCTCAGTCTAGTGTAAGTCTTAGAGTACTGGACTGAAACCCTCCATGCATTGTGAAGAGGTTCCTTGTTTTGATATAAGTGGCCTCTATTTCCCCAGGCCAGCTTATTATACCGGGATATCTGGTGACTGGCAGGGCATAATGGATCAGACCTTGTTCCTTCCATTCATCCGACTTTTCACGACTTGCCTTACTCTCTGTAGGTATTTGGTTGTGGCTGAATTCCTTGCTGTCTCCTCATGATTCCCATTTGCCTGTGGGATCAAAAAATATTTGCGGCTGTCCTAAACATCTGCAATGTTGCCTTCTGGTAGTTCAACCTCTTTGGTTCTTATTAGTCTGATCAGTAGTCATATTGAACATATTTCTTTTTTCTTTTTCACATTTTATTGTTTTTTTATTTTTTCTTTTCTACTTGTTTTTTATTTTCTACTTGACTTGCAATACTTGCTTTTATCATTCTTTACCCACGCTGCATGGGTTCTCTCTGGAAATTTCGGCTTCTCCACACATTTCAAAGACATGCAGGCAGGGTTAATTGGTGACTCTAAAATGCAGTTGTGAATGTAAGTGTAAATGTAAGTGTGAGTTGTCTGTCTGTGTCTCTGTGTCAGCCCTGTGATTGACTGGCAACCAGTCCAGGGTGATCCCTGTCTCTCGCCCCGCGCTAGCTGGGATAGGCTTCAGCACCCCTTATCCTGTGTTAATAGATAATGGATGGATGAATTGGTTTATTGTCATGTACAAATATACCAAGTCATATTCTTTGTATGTGAAAACCCGCTTTGTAAAGAAGCCTGTTTGTAATAGGGGGCCCAACGAAGACAAGTCCACAGCTGCATCCATGCAGGTCAAAGAGATGGTTGAACAAAATTCATCTTGTCCTGCTCCAGGGTTCAGCACATTTCATAATCACCAAGGACAGGAAATCCAAGCAGCTTTTTGAACATTTGTGTATGTCACTGTTTTTTGTTTATGTCAGACTTGTCAGACTTATGTATTGAATCAATATCGTTTTTCGGAGGAGGTAAAATGGGCCCAGTAGTTCTTTTCTAGCCTTATCTGTCTTCTGGTTAACCCTCCTCTCTGTAGTTTTCCCACCCACCTGCCAGCCAGTCCCAGAAATCAGCAAACTCCCACCAACTATTTCATCAAGCCAGAGTTTAAGCCTTCCCTGCTCACTCACTTGCTGCCAAATTGTTCTTCGCTTTTCAATGCAAGATTCTCCAGCGCTCATTCCTGGACTGATCACCTGCCATTCCAGCCTGTCTCTGACCAACCCACCTTGTCTATGTCCCAGTAATCAGCTCTGTCTCTGACAAGTTTTGCCTCTGTCCCATCTGGATTCTGTCTGCTCGTGGCTTCCAGGCTTTTGGTTGCTTCAATCAGGTTCCCGACCTGCTGCCTCACCAGTCTTGACTTCCCCTGCAGTCCTCACAGAGCTGCCAGCTCCTGCTGAATATTCATATGTGAGTTTGAGCTCTCCTTCCTCGCTCTGCAGAAAAAGCAGGAGCACGGCAAACTGAGAAAAGCATGAGTGGCACAATAAAACCACCTAAAACCAACTTTGACTGTTTTGTCCTGCATAATACCCGGTAGTGGCCCTAAAAGTGCCACAGTGGCGCCCAACGTGGGGCTGTACAGGGCAAGTAACCATGTCAGAACCACAGCCGGTCACTCTACTGGCCCAGATGATGGGGGAAATTGCGGCGATACACCGCGAGCAGGCGGCCGCGAACCACCAGCAGCTGGAGGCGCTCCACGCACAGACAGAGCTGCTGTGGTGTGGGACGTGTGGGTGTGAGGTGCTGGTGTGTGCGAGGGGGAGCTGGTGGTCGCTCCTCTCGGTCGCCAGGATAGACAGCCAGGTGGTCCCCCGCCAATGTAGTCCACCTGAGACTGCCCCTGCCCGCGGCTGAGGGATGTACCTGCCCGCAGCTGAGGGATGCTGCGACCCGATGGCTGCAGCCAGGGGAGTATGCTGGAGAGGGGAGGATGCTGGAGCTCGTCATCATGGAGCAGTTTGTGGAGGGGCTCTGGGACCTCCGAGTGGGTGCGCTGCCATCGCACCTGGCCGCTGCTGTCACGTTGGCGGAGGACCACCTTGCTGTCCATCCTGGTGACCGAGAGGAGCGACTACCAGCTGCAAACCGGCCAATCCCGCAGCCGCGCCGTACACCTGCTACCCTATGTCAGGGCGCACCACATGACCATCAATCACTTGGTCGAAAGGCAGAGCGTAGAGTATCATCATGAGACTACTCCAGTGGAAAATCTTCCGTGGAGGGCAATGCATATCAGTATCCGTATTTTACAGTGATTAGGGACAGGTTATACAGAGTGAGTAGCAACACTCGGACAGCACAGGAATGTTTGCAGTTATTTGTGCCAAAAAGCCATCAGGAAACAGTTTTCCAGGTGGCTCATTATAACCCCATCGCTGGGCATATGTGATATGCAAAAACACTAGACCGGATAATGGCCTGGTTCTATTGGCCTGGCGTCCGGGGTGATGTGCGGTGCTGGTGTGTGTCCTGCCCCAAATGGTGAATGACATGTCACTGTTTGATGCCTATACGATGCCTCGAGTTGATGAGCTCCTTGATCAGCTGGGCACTGCTCGCTTTTTTACAACACTGGATTTGAACAAGGGCTACTGGCAGATTCCCTTGTCTCCAGAGTCTAAGGAGAAACCAGCAGGCGTTTGAGAGGGTAAAACAGGTCCTCTGCGGGGAGCCGCTTCTGCACACACCTAATTTCTCTCTCCCTTTCGTTCTGCAGACCAATGAGTCGAACAGAGGGCTGGGAGCCGTTTTGTCCCAGCAGGTGCAGGGAGTCGACCGCCCGGTGCTTTACATCAGCCAGAAGCTGACTCCCTGGCCTGAGTCGGGTGGTGGGGGTATGTGAGGGGCAGCGTGGTTAGTGGGCGGCTGCAGGAGAGGAAGGGACGTGGGAGTGGCTCAGAAGAGCAGCCCCAGGTGTGGTAATTTGGACACAATGACAGACAAACAACAAATTATACAACCAAGCCATGAGAAAGCCCTCCTTTGCCAACAACAGCTTAGGCGACAAAGACAAACAGATGAAGACCAATCAACAAAGCTAACAAAAAAAGAATTAGACCAAACAACTCTGCTGGCAGGGGCTTTGGAGGCAAGCTGGAGCACAGCAGAGATAGAGCAACAGGGACCTAGAAGTTGTACTTCAAATTTTCAGTCCACTCTCTTCTCAGTCCTACCGCTACCCTAAGACAACATTCACTGTGCCTCTGATTTTAAGTTTTTTAGCATGAAGTAAATCCCCCCCCCCCTTTACTAGTGCAATGTGACATAGTACAAAAAGGTGACAAAATACTAGATTCACCATCCTTTTAAATGTAAATGACCATCGTAAAGACCCAAATGAAGACAACATAAAAATAATACTACAGTAATTAAATATTTAGCTCTAATAAGGTTAAGTATAAAGCTCCTTTTGTATGAAAACATGCAACCAATTAAAACAGAGTAATAGAGTGGCATTGTATTGCATATAATAAAAGTAATGCAGTGGTGAAAGAAAGAAAAAGATAAAGACAAAACTGAAACAAGAAAGGAGAGGAGAAAACTTTAAAACTATAAAATTTAACTTTATTTTATACTCAGAGGTGTAGCTTTGTGTAAGTACTGGAACGCACCTATGAGTGTTAAGTTTGCAGCTTGCTTCGGAGGTTATTTAACCACTGTGCGCACTGTGACAAGTAAGGCTAATTTTTATTTTATCCTAATATTGTCTTCTGATCCTGATTTAAGGAGGGCATTGTCAAAATGGTGGACTCAAACCCTGGGACTGATGCAATGTGCTAATTATTTGCTGGCAGTGGAAAATGTTTCCGTCAACCACAAAGTGTTGCTGCGCATGGCCCTGACAACTTCTGCCTGTGGTGCATGTCATTGTAATCTGTGTCAGTGGTAACTGCCTAGAGTTGCCTTATTGGGTCCTCTTTATTGATCCTTTTTGTTCCTTGGAGTTCTTAGATCTAAGAGACAAAAAGTGAAGTGTTTTCAATAATGTCTCAAAAAATATAATTCAACTCATTTAAAAAATATATATATTGTAAGAGAACATTATTGAATAGAGCTGTTTACACTTCAAATTTTCATACATAAATTATTTAAAGAAACACCTGTGTAGTAGTCTAAAGCTATAGATAGATACATAGATATCCAGATAGAAAGAGGGAGGAGAGAGAGCAGTGTTGAAACAGGGACTTTCCTGAGCCTCCATCATCTGCAGGGAGGGAAAAAAACACACGCACACACGCAGACACATACGGACGCACACTGTGTGGAGAGCTAACAAGGGACTTTAAACAGCTTCACGCTAAATAGAGACAAAGGAACTGTAACCTGCCACAATGGAGGAAAACATGGATGATTCGCAAAGCCAGAAAGGTAGGACGGAAGAACAATTTGTTCATTTTTATGATATTATTTTATTATGCCATTGTTCTGTTCATCCATCCCTCACTGTGGATTCCTTTGTGTATGTTTTTTGGGGCAGGGAGAAAGAAGACCACATGCATGTCTGCTCATGATAATACTCTAGGTTATACAATCCTGTTTTGTTGTATATTTTGAAAAATAGATTCAGGAATAGACTGATTGTTTGTGTTGAGGATGAGAGGAGATGGAAGACACTGGATGGTCTGCCTTGTTTTGGAGGTTGGATGGACAGATGGATGGACAGATGGATGGATGCATAGATTGATAGATGGATGAAGGAGGTGGGGGTGTTTAGAAGAGGGTCATAGAGGGAAGGTACATGGAGCAAAACCTTGCAATAAGGACTGAAAATTAGAGGGAGGAGGAATAAGTGGGGCAGTGACTGATGCCTCCATTGGGGTTTTCTTTGTTAGCCTCCATTGTTGATGCTTCACGCTTGTCTGAATGCCTTTTTCTCTCCTCTTGCTCTCTGGATGTATCCCTTTTTTCTACCCTTTCCCTCTATTTTCCTCCTATTGTAATATCACTTGCACTCTCCCATTTCTTTAAATCATTCTAAATCAGGGTATTACAGATTTTGCAGGTCCACCAGTCTATCGCTCTACCCCTGCAGGTCCTTGTCTCTTGTTTTCTCTCTGTCTTTTTGTGTCTCTTTTTTCCTAACCCTCTATTTTGACTCATCTCTAGCTCACCTCCATCTTACTCTGTTCACTCTCTCTACTTCCGTCATTCTCACTCTTTTTACCATTTCACCCTCCATCCATTTTTTTCTCTCCAGTTTCTAATCTTACACATTCCTTCATATCTCACTGTATGCTTGTTTTTTTTACCTGACAGCATAGGGTTAATCACATCTATATTATTGTTGTTCTCTGTGGTACAAATGGGCGTGTCCATTTTCTTAACGCACCTTCAGTTTAAGTCAGCACCTTCAGTTTGAAGTCAGACATAGTCAGACATAAATGTTGCCGGATCTGTTTTTTTTTTTTTTTTTTTTAAATGCATTTATCAATTTGTTACACCTATGGAAACAATGGTATATATATATATATTTTTTTTGATGATGATGTTTCAAGCAAATGTTTTTCATTATAGCCGCTTAGCTTTCACTGGCTCCCTCCTTCCTCTCCCTCTTGTTCTTGTTTTTATAAATCAGATGTACACAGCTGACAAAATACACGTGTGTGTAATGAAATAAGGCAGGTGAGAAGGAGACATGGAGAAAAAATGTGAATCTATTAGCGAATCACCTGTTAGCGACATGAAGAGTGACACTGTTCCACCTGATGTATGTGATGATGTATGTATGAATAGTTTTTCTGTAATTTCTTAGTTAAGGTATGGATAATATTGTCCACATCTTTAATGCTAGGATTCATAGTCTCTTATTTGAAAAAAAAGACAATTTGTATGTCAGAGATCAGGGTTAGGTTTTAGGTTGCTTAAGCAAATTTTGGATTAATTTATGTAAATTTTGTTGCACAAACTCTGTGAACAATTCTCTGCACTTTTGATGAACTGACATTTTAGAATAAATGGCTGCCTCTTTGCTTATTTTGGCTGAGCAGATGACTCACACACATAACTGATGTGTGTTTGTTTCTTTGCCAACTAATATCATAACAATGAACAATCCAGCTATGCAAAATGCAACATTACTCTTAATTCTGGTTAAAGAGCCTACTAAATATTATACAGCAAACCTAAGCAAATCTAAGCCTGGCAGTCTAGCTTTAAAACAGTTAAATAATAAAAAATGATTAAATGAATGATACTGAATTGGTTTATCAGTTAAAAATGAAATAATGCAACACAGTAAAAAGCAAGTTCTCCAGACTGCTGCATTCATTAAAAAATACAATTTGAAAATAATCATATGACCAAGTTTTATTCACCAGGTGTTATTTTAAATTTGCCACTGGTTTCTGGCAAATACATAACTTTATTTGGACCTAAGAAACAGGCAGGATGCAGTGCAGGATGTAAATTACTGTTGGGTCTTGTCAATACCCTGGGTATTTGTTTACCATCCCCATGGGGTGGTTAAACTTATTAACATATCTACGTAAGAAAAATTATATTTGCAATAAATGGTTACAAGTTGTGCATCATGTGCTGAAGTGTAATCATGGAATCACATTACCACTGTTATTATTTTCATGTAATGAACACTGTAGTAGACACTGAAGGTGTTCAGGTATGTTTGTCTTAAGCCCCACTGACAGGGTTAATACACTGCACTGCTTAAAAAATAAAGGGAACACTTAAATAACACATCCTAGATCTGAATGAATAAAATATTCTTATTAAATACTTTGTTCTTTACATAGTTGAATGTGCTGACAACAAAATCACACAAAAATTATCAATGGAAATCAAATTTATTAACCCATGGAGGTCTGGATTTGGAGTCACACTCAAAATTAAAGTGGAAAAACACACTACTTACAGGCTGATTCCAACTTTGATGTAATGTCCTTAAAACAAGTCAAAATGAGGCTCAGTCAGTAGTGTGTGTGGCCTCCACGTGCCTGTATGACCTCCCTACAACGCCTGGGCATGCTCCTGATGAGGTGGCGGATGGTCTCCTGAGGGATCTCCTCCCAGACCTGGACTAAAGCATCCACCAACTCCTGGACAGTCTGTGGTGCAACGTGCCGTTAGTGGATGGAGCAAGATATGGATGTCCCAGATGTGCTCAATTGGATTCAGGTCTGGGGAACGGGCGGGCCAGTCCATAGCATCAATGCTTCTTGCGTCTTGCAGGAACTGCTGACACACTCCAGCCACATGAGGTCTAGCATTGTCTTGCATTAGGAGGAACCCAGGGCCAACCGCACCAGCATATGGTCTCACAAGGGGTCTGAGGATCTCATCTCGGTACCTAATGGCAGTCAGGTTATCTCTGGCGAGCACATATGGAGGGCTGTGCGGCCCCCCAAAGAAATGCCACCCCACACCATTACTGACCTCACTGCCAAACCGGTCATGCTGGAGGATGTTGCAGGCAGCAGAACGTTCTCCACGGCGTCTCCAGACTCTGTCACGTCTGTCACATGTGCTCAGTGTGAACTGCTTTCATCTGTGAAGAGCACAGGGTGCCAGTGGCGAATTTGCCAATCTTGGTGTTCTCTGGCAAATGCCAAACGTCCTACACGGTGTTGGGCTGTAAGCACAACCCCCACCTGTATGGACTTCGGGCCCTCATACCACCCTCATGGAGTCTGTTTCTGTCCATTTGAGCAGACACATGCACATTTGTGGCCTGCTGGAGGTCATTTTGCAGGGCTCTGGCAGTGCTCCTCCTGTTCCTCCTTGCACAAAGGCGGAGTAGTAGCAGTCCTGCTGCTGGGTTGTTGCCCTCCTACGGCCTCCTCCACGTCTCCTGATGTACTGGCCTGTCTCCTGGTAGCGCCTCCATGCTCTGGACACTATGCTGACAGACACAGCAAACCTTCTTGCCACAGCTCGCATTGATGTGCCATCCTGGATGAGCTGCACTACCTGAGCCACTTGTGTGTGTTGTAGACTCCGTCTCATGCTACCTACTAGAGTGAAAGCACCACCAGCATTCAAAAGTGACCAAAACATCAGCCAGAAAGCATAGGAACTGAGAAGTGGTCTGTGGTCACCACCTGCAGAACCACTCCTTTATTGGGGGTGTCTTTGCTAATTGCCTATAATTTCCACCTGTTGTCTATTCCATTTGCACAACAAGCATGTGAAAATTGATTGTCAATCAGTGTTGCTTCCTAAGTGGACAGTTTGATTTCACAGAAGTGTGATTGACTTGGAGTTACATTGTGTTGTTTAAGTGTTTCCCTTTATTTTTTTGAGCAGTGTATTATCAAATGAGTACATAGCATTTTTGGAAGGAAGTACAGAGGATTCTGTTTTTTATTCCAGAAATAAGTTTTGCTTACCTTTATGTCTATGTTGATGTAATTACTGCATGCATCTTCTCAACGCCTATGTGTATTAGTTACTGTTAAGATGCAAGATTCAAGATCTGTATTGCCATATGCACAACAATTATATGGAAACAGTCTTGGCAATTCTTGAATCTCCCTCGAGTAATGCTCAAAAGATGTATAAAGAACTCAGTAAAAGGAGAACCATAAGATATAAAGTATAATATTGTTGAGGCAGGTGTGCAAAAGAGATAAATGTAATAAAATGCAGGTATGATTGGGGGTATAAACATACATAACAGAGATATAAACTATACAGTTTTAAATAGGTAACAGGAATTTAAACAGATAAGCAGATAGTAACCAGTAAGTAATAGAAGCAGGGTAAATTGACAACAGTATTAATAAGGTGCAAGTGAAGTGAAGTGACAGTAATGACCTCGTGGGCTCAAGAGTTCAGCAGTCTTATGGCCTGAGAGATGAGGGGTGGCAGTGGATGGCCAGAGAGATGAGGGGTGGCAGCGGGAAGACCAGTTAATGGCTGGGATAGTTGGGGTCAGTTAGTTAGTTGATTATCATGTTGGTCTTTTTTCTGTAACAGTGTATATCAGTGCACAGGTCCTTAGTGGATGGCAGCATTGTTCTCTCTTCCTCTGTAGAGGAGGCCAGTTAGGATGTTGTGGCCACTGGACTGCCAAGGGACAAAGCCTAAAGAAAGAAGCAAAAGCTTCACCATGGGGCACTGAGGGTAAGGTAAAGATATTATGTGAGGTGAATCTGAGTTGCAGTCTCAGAGTCAAATCTAAACAAACAGAAATGTTTGTCTTTAGGTAGTACTAGTATACTAGTACTAAGTCAGTACTAGTAATCTTTGATAAATTCACTTTGAAATCATAGAAAAAATACTTTAGAACTTGCATGAGAATTAACATGATTTTATTTTTTTTAATGTTAATGTTATTAAAATGTTTCATTTTAATGTTAATAAATGTAGGCTAAAAAATAGTTTTAAAAAAAAGAACAATACTGACCCATTACCTGTATATTTACCTAGGAGAGCTCCATGCATCTTTACATTTGAACATCATCAGTGACATCATACATCAACAAATGTTGACGCTGGTGTGATCACAAAGACAGCAAAATCATTCTCCAACCAGAAAGCTTGGCTGAATGGAGATGTGAGGGCCCCATGTAGAGCTAAAAAAGCTGCTTTTCGGTCAGAACACATGGAATCATATACTACCACCAGAGCAAGACTGAAAGCTGGAATCAAAGGGGCAAACCAGATAAATTAGGAGAGACTGGAGAGAGACAGCAATACCAACAATACCAAAGACATATGGCGGGCAATCCAGAACATCACAACTACAAAAGCTGATAAGCTGAACACCTTGATCTCATCCTCAAACAGTCTGCTGTCAAGTGAGTTCCCACTCACTACAAGACATTCATCATTGTTCCCGTACCTAAAGTCTGCAGTGTTTAGTCTACATGACTATGGCCCGCTGGCACTCACCTCTGTTATGCTGAAGTGCTTTGAGAAACTGCTTCTCCAGCAACAGAAAACAAACAAACAAAAAAAAACAAACAAAACAAAAAAACAAGTGTAGGGCCGTTAACAGGGTTTTAGAAATACTGAAGTCCACAACCTGGGCTGGCTCAGGGGGATCAGCAAAAAAATCATCAAAAAGTTAGATGATTTCCTTGATCTAAATATATGCATTTTAAGATGTATGTAGAGTGAAAAATGGAAAAAGTATACATTTCTAATTTATTGTGGATGCTAGTAGGAAGACTGACAGGAGTCATACACTTGAAAGTGGACCATGTGTATTGCCTCAAATCCATTTCATTATTATGACCACTAATAAAAAATAAATTAATGGAGAGAGGAACAAGTCAATACAAATTGATTTAGCAGCCCACAGCTGTTGAGAGTGGAGAGAGCAGGGAAGGAGGGGCTATTCAAACGGGATTCTTTTTCTTCCATTTTGAGGGTAATTTTATTACCTTCCATTTCATTGACACAAGACATGGAAATTAGCATAATAGAAGGTCCACTCTGCTACTTGCATTTATGCACTATTGCTAAGCGGAATGTATTTTGACAAATATTAGATTGGAGACGTTAACCCTGAGCCTGATTTCAATATATTATTACTCTCTACTGGTTGTTTTGTCTAACCAATAACTTGATACTTTCTAGGAAATAGAAAAATATAATGGGAAATTGCTGTGAAATTCACTGAGATTCATGCTCCTGAGAGAATAAACCTTTTCCACAATGACTGCTGCATGGGGTTTTTGTAATACAGTTTAAAATGTCATCTTTGAACATTGTCTTCCCAAGGGGATGAACCTTTTTGCCTTACCACTTGTGCCAGTTTTATGCCTTGATGTTTCGAAAGGCTCAAGGACCAAATATTATAGAGACCTAGTTGTCTAAATATTCCTAAAAAGAGGTCCAAGCTAGTCATTACAATCTCCTCACAGTTTTATGAGGAGTTGTACCCCTCATATATTATGGACCCCATTAATGGGTTCGGTGTGCTTTTTTCTAGATGTCAACTTTTTTAAGAGACATAATGCCCCTTTTCCACTAGTACCTAATCGGCTCGACTCGGCTCGACTCGCCTCGGTTTGTACGCGTTTCCATTACGTTTTAGTACCTGCCATTTTTTTTTGCAGGTACTTTTCGTAGTACCTACTCGGCCAGGGGCTCCAAGCAAGCGAGCTGAGTCGAGCCGAAAATGTGACGTCGGCAGACGGCAGGCCACTGATTGGCCAGGGCCTGACGTCACTAGATGCGTCAGGAGAGCGACTCGTTCATAAGAGTCAACCGCGCCATTTTTAAAACGCAATAACAACAACGAACACGATCAGAGATGGCTGCACAGAAATCAACCCCGCGGAGCAACGACGAGGTGCAGACATTTCTTTGTTTGGTGGCCTCCATTGCTCCGTAGTCGTTTCGTGTTTGTGTCGCATAAGAAATGACGTCGCTGGAGTTTTAGCCGCGTGTTGCCACGTAAGCGACCCCACCCACGCTGAGGTGGTACCCTATTGTAATGGAAAACGACCGAAACTGAGTCGAGTCGAGTCGAGCCGAGGCGAGTAGGTACTAGTGGAAAAGGGCCATAACTTGTTATGGCTGGCTAGTAGGACCCAGAAAGGCAGAGACAGGACACACAGATTCTGCTGAGAAACAATAGTTTTTAATGTTGTTCTGAGTTGGGGGGCACCAGTGACGAGTGAGCAGGTGATGGCAGGTGAAGCCAGGCAAAGGCAGGCGAAGGCAGTGACTGGAGACTTCTCCGTAGTGGACAGGTGAGCACGTTGAACACAGGAGAGTATGTGGTGGATGACAGCTGAGAGACACAGAGCTGTGGTGACACAAGAGAGATCAATGAGAAAACACAGGAGATCACTGGAGGCAAATTCACTGCTAAAATGGCATTACTGATCATAACAGAATTACAGTGGTGTGAAAAAGTGTTTGCCCCCTTCCTGATTTTTTATTTTTTTGCATGTTTGTCACACTTAAATGTTTCAGATCATCAAACAAATTTAAATATTAGTCAAAGACAACACAAGTAAACACAAAATGCAGTTTTTAAATGAAGGTTTTTATTATTAAGGGGAGAAAAAAATCCAAACCTACATGGCCCTGTGTGAAAAAGTGATTGCCCCCCTGTTAAAACATAACTTGACATCTGTGGTTGATCACACCTGAGTTCAATTTCTCTAGCCACACCCAGGCCTGATTACTGCCACACCTGTTCTCAATCAAGAAATCACTTAAATAGGACCTGCCTGACAAAGTGAAGTAGACCAAAAGGATCCTCAAAAGCTAGACATTATGCTGAGATCCAAAGAAATTCAGGAACAAATGAGAAAGAAAGTAATTGAGATCTATCAGTCTGGGAAAAGGTTATAAAGCCATTTCTAAAGCTTTGGGACTCCAGCGAACCACAGTGAGAGCCATTATCCACAAATGGCAAAAACATGGAACAGTGGTGAACCTTCCCAGGAGTGGCTGGCTGACCAAAATTACCCCAAGAGTGCAGCGACGACTCATCCAAGAGGTTCACAAAAGACCCCACAACAACATCCAAAGAACTGCAGGCCTCACTTGCCTCAGTTAAGGTCAGTGTTCATGACTCCACCAATAAAAAAAAAGACTGGGCAAAAATGGCCTGCATGGCAGAGTTCCAAGATGAAAACCACTGCTGAGAAAAACATACCAACAGTAAAATATGGTGGTGGTGGTAGTGTGATGGTCTGGGGCTGTTTTGCTGCTTCAGGACCTGGAAGACTTGCTGTGATAAATGGAACCATGAATTCTGCTGTCTACCAAAAAATCCTGAAGGAGAATATCCGGCCATCTGTTCGTGACCTCAAGATCCAAAACACACCAGCAAGTCCACCTATGAATGGCTGAAGGAAAAACAAAATGAAGACTTTGGAGTGGCCTAGTCAAAGTCCTGACCTGAATCCTACTGAGATGCTGTGGCATGACCTTACAGTTAAACACATTAATGACTGATTATTGTACACTAGACATTTCTGTTGACATTTTGCAGGCTTTCTCTTCCTACCTGTTCTTCTCATTTCAGCACAGTATGGATTTTTCTGCTGCGTCTCTTTAAAAAAACTTGGAGGTAGACAATTAACGGACACTGTACAGAGCTTTGAAAATAGCTGACTTAGCAGCAACCATTGAAACCCACAAATTGATTGTAATCAGGCACAAACAGACATTTGCTGTACATGTAGAACTTAGAAAAGTACAGATGTACATTACTACATACTAACAGTAACATGATTTGTTTCTATAAATACCTGTGCAAATATTTTAACAACATAAGAATGATCATGTATATATTTATGACTGGAGACTAGAAATGTATTTGGAGCAGCTTTTCAGAGAAATGTTGTTGTAGCTGAATTTATTGTATTACTTACTAACTGTTGTAATTCTTACACTTGTAAGTAAAATGGGAAATATCTAAATTGTTTTAAGACCTTAGATTTTAGTCCATGTTTAACTTTGAATGGATTATTGCATTTTACTGTGGCACACAACCAGGATTCAAGATTTTATTATCATGAATATATGCACAACAATTACATGGACTAGTCATTGGCAATGAAATTCTTGAGTCTCTGGCTCCCTAAAAACAATGGCTCAAAAATATTTTGGAAAGAGAGACCACACAAGAAAAAAAAATAGATATAGAACTAAAATAAACAATAAACTTAGTAATAAAATAAAATATAGACCTAAAATATAAATAATACAAGCTAAATAAAATATATAACTAAAGATTACATACTATAGAATATGGAAATACTGTTTTATTTACAAGGTGCAAAGTACTGAACAGTTATTATGAAGAAGTTATGTGAAGCAGCTGTTGTGTGGCGCAGTAGGGTGGATAGAATGCGGACAGCACAGAGCCAAAGCAGATGCAGATGAGCTTTATTTAGGATTACTGGTAGTCAAAACAGGCAGGTAACAGGCAGGGAGATGAAGCAGGTACAAACGCGACAAATATGGGTGGATACACAGACTAACAAAGGAAACAAAGGAAGGGGACCGATTATATATAGTGTGGGTGATGGAGAAGTGGAGACATGTGAGGAGACTAACAGGGGACAGGTGAAAGCAATCAGGGTGGTGCAGAACAATCAAAGAAGCTGGAAACATATGGGCAACAAGTAATGTGACAGACGTGTGGAGAAGTAAGGAGAGATAGACAAACAGGATCACTAGGAACACACACAGGGTAGGACCATAACAGCAGTGCATGATCATTCTGACAGTTTACCCTGTCACAATATCTTCTGATAAATTATTATAATTTTTCCTTTTAACAATCTGCCTGGATACTGTTTACCTATCTGAAAGGCCTCCATCACCGAAATGTTTTTGGTCTCACTAGGGTTTCCCCCATCTGCTTTCTTATTTAATTTCTGCTTTGTTTCGTGGTATCATGATTTTTGTTTTTACTTTTGAAACATTTGCATATATTTATGCTGTAGGGGACACAATCTCTGCAAATATCATAGTTACAGATGTTTTCATTAACAAAAAAGAGAGATTTCTACATGATTCTGCAGTTTTGCTGATGGCTAATCTACTCTATGACAGACTGATGAATACTGACATCTCTGCATGTGATGTGTGGTCTTTCAGGATTCTTATATCATAATGGTCTGTTGACACAAATTATAAAAGTGTGGAAAGTCCTGTACATAGTGCAGTACTACATCACAAAAGCTGAATGCTGGGTTTATTAAATAGCTGTTTTCTAATAGTGGTTTCACAGGCAGTTGAACAGTTTCTTGGTCATTTAGCATGTATTCATCAAGACAGTACTTCTGCACTGATCTCTGGCAATTGCAGGTGAATATATACTGCTCACAAAAATTAAAGGAACACTTTTTTTATTGGGCCTGGCATGAAATCAGTTAAACCTGTCTGATAATTTTCTGGTTGGTTAAGCAGCTGAGGGCATCGTTAATCACTTTCAGCTGTATTGGTGTTCATGGAATTAACAACAGGTGCACCACAGTGGCAACAATTAGAAAACAGGACTGGTTTTACATGTGGAGGTCATTTCAAGTTTCTCCCTCTTGATCTTTTTTGGCTGATTTTTCACTCGTGCTGGTTTTGGCTTGAGTAATTATCTCTACTGGCAGTATGAGGCGATTCCTTAACCCTACAGAAGTTGCACAGGTTGTCCAACTTCTCCAGGATGGCACATCCACACATGCTGCAGCAAGAAGGTTTAATGTGTCTCCCAGCACAATCTCCAGAACATGGAGGAGATTTCAGGAGACTGGTGGTTATTCTCGGAGAGCTGGACAGGGGGCCGTAGAAGGTCCTCAAGCCATCAGCAAGACCGATACCTGCTCCTTTGTGCAAGGCGGAACAGGCTGAGCACTGCTCTTGTGCCCTACAGAATGACCTCCAGAGGGCCACTGGTGTGAATGTCTCTACCCAAACAATCAGGAACAGACTTCATGAAGGTGGCCTGAGGGCCCGACGTCCTGTAGTGGGCCCTGTGCTCACTGCCCAGCACCGTGGAGCTCGACTGGCATTTGCTGAAGAACACCAGAATTTGCAAGTCCGCCACTGGCGCCCTGTACTTTTCACAGACGAGAGCAGGTTCACCCTGAGCACCTGTGATAGACGTGAAAGAGTCTGGAGAAGACAAGGAGAACGTTATGCTGCCTGCAACGTCGTTCAACATGACAGGTTTGGTGGTGGGTCAGTGATAGTCTGGGGAGGCATATCCATGGAGGGACGCACAGACCTCTACTGCCTAGGAAATGGTTCTCTGACTGCCATAAGGTATCGAGATGAAATCCTTCAGCCCATTGTCAGACCCTACGCTGGTGCAGTAGGTCCTGGTTTCCTCCTAATGCACGACAATGCCCGGCCTCATGTGGCAAGAGTATGCAGGCAGTACCTGGAGGATAAAGGAATTGAAACAATTGAATGGCCTTCACGATCCCCTGACTTAAACCCAATAGAACATGTGTGGGACATTATGTTTCGGATCCATTAGGCGCCGCCAAGTTGCTCCTCAGACTGTACAACAGCTCAGGGATGCCCTCACACAGATCTGGGAGGAAATGCCACAAGACACCATCCGTCGTCTCATTAGGAGCATGCCATGCGACGTTGTCAAGCATGCATACAAGCTTTGTGGGGGCCACACAAGATACTGAAAAGCGTTTTGAGTTGCAGAAATTAAGTTTTTTGAAAAAATGGACTAGCCTGCCACATCTTCATTTCACTCTGATTTTAGGGTGTCTACACAATTGAGCCCTCTGTAGGCTGAAAACTTTTATTTCCATTAAAAGACTTGGCATTCCTTTTGTTCCTAAGACATTGCCCTGTTGTTATTTGTATAGATATCCAACTTCATATTAAGATCTGATGTATCTAATGTGTTTCTTTAAAGTGTTCCTTTAATTTTTGTGAGCAGTGTAGTTAGAGCATCCAGTGCAGCAAATGATACCTAGATAAACAAATAGTGTTCTCTGTGCTGCATTTAACAAACCCACAACAGGAACAGAAATTGAGATTAAGACTGTTTTTCTCATCTAACTCCTACTAAAATTGCAAACATGAAATCCCATGTTAAATTAAACATGGGTTCCTTGATTGCTTTAATGACTCCAACGGCTGTTCATTTGTTGGTATTAATACAAACAGGATGAAGAAATAATGAAGCTACAATATCTCTCTCTGTGTCATCCTATCACTGGCACACAGCTCACACTCTGTGAGTGAGCGATTGACACAGAGATGGAGAGACAAGGAGGGATTGAACAAAACTCAGGCACTATCACCATAGTTTAATGATAACCTAAAAAACTCTAATGCAGTTGACAGCTTGATTATTTTCAGTGTACAAATATTTTCATGTTTATCAGGACTATTACATTAGAACAGAGCTTAAGCAGTTATCCTCACTCAAAAAGAAGGCACAGTTATCCAGACACACACACAAAATGAAACACATACATATATGACAGTTCAGCAATCAGGCTAGACCAGCAATCAGGCTAGACAGCACCAAGATTCAGTGTGAAAGTATAAGTGCATGTTTGAGTTTGAAAACTAGTTTGACAATTGTGTTGTGCATTTGCCACAGCACAAATAATTGCAAAGGATCGGAAAGGATTCATCCACTTTAGACAACATCCTCTGGGGAAAAATAAACCCTACTGTTAATATGGCCACTAACTTGATTAAGACCAGTGTGTTGGGCAGATTAATTGATGGACATTACATAAACTTATTTATGTTCAAGTGGATGTGCATTTGAATAGACACCACCAGGAATCTATGCAAAGACATTGCTGAGCCAGGACAGTTAGATTAAAATACTACATTAAAAATAAAATGTCTAACTTCAATCAATTTGTGTGTGTTATCTAAAAATAATGGCCTGAAATTAAATAACAAATTAAATAAATAAATGAGATAATATTGATATAAGCATATGTTTTTGGATATTATGGGGAGAAAAAATGCCAAAAACTAAAATAAACAAATACGTTGCCATTCATCATCTCTCTCTCACTGTAATTTTGTCAACTCATCCTTGGTAGGTACATTTCGCCAGGCCTCTTCTGACCAGCTCAGCTCCTCAATCAACAGCTCGGCTATTTAAAATGATATTATCTCACTTGTGTGTATTTTAGAGATGATTGCTCCTGTCAGTATTAAAAAACATGTACTCTCAGCCCAGGCAAAACACTGAAATATCTTTAATAAAGAGAACTTCCCATAAAGCAGAAATGTAAATGTAAATGAGAGCTACAGGACATTCCACTCATTTTGAAAGACCTCATGAAACTCTTTAACTTGGGAAGTTAAAACCGACTACTTTTTGAATTTTATATCTAAACATAATATAACTCCAGATGCCTCTTTGATATAACCAGCCACACTGCAAACTCTCCCCAATTTTTTACTGGGCCCTCAGTTGATAAATGTGAAGAGTTTTTTCTCTAATTCTCAAGCTGTGGAATACAATAATCCCTCCTTCTCAAACTCTCCCTGACCTTGTACCCTGTTAGCATTAAGACAATCATTACAAAGAATTTAAGCAATGTTCTTATCCATTTTAAATAACTTAATAATTTATCTTGGTATTCTCCATTTATATGTTACCTCTTGGTTAAATCTTTTATAAATATAAGCACACATTTCCATTTTTATGTGAATGGCTCCAAGATGCATGTTTCATTTTTATGTGTTTGCAAAGTCCTCTGGAAATTGTTTAAATACTTCAGAAATAACATAATATAATCAGAATATGCTTACAATTGCAAATTCAAATATCAGTTAATCAAACTGTAAAACATATTAAGATATGCATATACAATTTGGGAATACAGTACTACCTAGCAGCCATTGTATATGTACCTGCTGTCTTTTAAACCAAATCAAATATTTTCAAGTTACTATGTATCTAAATAAATTTGGAATAATGAGCCAACAAATGGTGCTTACTGTCATATCATGTCTGAAAATATTTACCTATTCCTAAACAAAGAAAACGGCCACACATACTATATATCTGGATGCTGTACACATCTGTTTGTGTTTAGCCTGTCCCACTTTTTATCAGGTCACTGGGTCTTCCTACGTTTAAAGCCCAAATATGGAGGATTATAACATTCCTGAAATTCAGGACACACACTCATAAACACTTGCACTAACACAATGTCAGATGCAAACTACACAGTCATACAAATGCAAAAATTTGCAGAAATATTCTGCATAAAACCCTCTTCATATCACAATGTTAAATTTATCCTGAATGTTATTATTTAAGTGCAAAAGTGAGGGCCAAATGGATTTGAAATTCAGAGCCCTGATATGTGTATAAAGAACCAGAATTAGAAAGTAGCACATGAACAATGAAAATTTTGTCAAAAGGTGTCTGTTGGTGAAAAATGGTGCCGTCTTACTGTGCAGCCATTTTTGTTCTTCAGTTACGGTTTTCATATTTTGTTGAGTAAGACACTTAAACTGTGTATTGATCATTTCCACAAACTAAGACAATGATAAAAAGGAGAATATACGGTATGCAAATATCTACACAAATGCATGCTCCATGTGTGTGTTTCTGTGGTGTGTGTGGTCATCACTGTGTATGTGAAAATGCACACTAGTGTGACTTTAACACTTGCAGAGCTGCACTGTTGCCATGACAACGCAACAGGCAAAGTGGGTCAGCAGGCTCTTGCCACACCCATGTTGGCATGGCAACAAGGATGGTCTATTAAACCTAAGCAGCACGATGACACTCTCTCTCTCACACACACACACACACACACACAAAACACACACACAAATCCCTTTCTGTAGAATGGAAAGGGAACAGTGGGGGTGAAGGATTGAAGTAATGTGTGTGTGTGATGAGCGTGGTGGTGTGTCTGCTTATTCTGAAGAGTATGTGTGCATGTGTCTATGTGTTTTAAGGCTAATATGGAGACTTTTGAATTGAACGGTACTGTGCTCACAGTGGTCTACATTCAGTCACACACCAAAATGGCGGCGCGCAGCAGTGCAGCGGCTTCTCGTGTACTCCCGGGGTCAAGCCCCCCTTTAGTACTTTTCTGGTTTGTCCTGAGGCCAACTTTACCGGTTTTGCTTGTGTAAACAAGCGCGTGTAAGGTACAGCCGAACCGAACTTTTTACTAAAATAAGGGATGGTTCGGCCTACGAGCACAACATTACAAACAGCGGACCTCGGACTCAGGGCCCTGCTGGGCAGACTGCAGCTCCTGAGGACACCGGACTGGCGCAGTGCTGCCCGCCGGACAGAGGGCAAGAGGAAGCGGTGTGCGCGGAAGCAGAAGAGGGGCAAACGGGGCGGACTGCTAGCCAGGCTAAAGGCTAACGCACCGGGAGACCACCGATCCCGTCCCTGTTCCTGTCCAATGTCCGCTCTCCCTGGACAACAAGCTGGACCTACTTCGACTGAGGCTGGGGGTCTCCCGTGAGATGAGGAACTGTGCGGTGCTTTGTCTTACGGAAACCTGGCTGAACGACAACATGCCGGACCCAGCCTTCCAGATCGACGGCCGGCTTCTGTTCCGTGCGGACCGCAACCAGCAGTCGGGGAAAGCCCGCGGGGGCGGATTATGCGTCTACGTGAACAAAGACTGGTGCACAAACTGTACTTGGTGAACAGCCACTGCTCCGAGGCGACAGAGCACATGACTGTAAAGTGCCGGCCACACTATCTGCCCCGTGAGTTTACGGCGGTGTTTGTTACGGCTGTTTACATCCCGCCGGGTGCTAAGGCTAACGAAGCGCTAAAGGAGCTACACAACAACATCAGCTCGCTCCAGCACAAACACCCGGAGGCGTTTTACGTGGTTGCGGGGAGATTTCAACCACGTAAACCTGACAGACACCCTGCCTAAGTTCTACCAGCATGTCACCATACCGACACGGGGAAATAACACGCTGGACCGTGTTTATACCAACAAACGAGACGCATACAGAGCCGTCCCCCACCCCCACCTGGGCTTCTCTGACCACATCTCCATCATGCTGCTCCCTGCCTATCGTCCTCTGGTCATGGCCCACATCAAGGACTGCGCATAGACGTCACTGTGGACCCGCACCAGTATGCATATAGGAAGAACAGATCCACAGAGGACGCCATTTCTTCTGTGGTCCACACAGCCCTCACCCACTTAGAGAACAAAGACTCTTATGTCCGCCTGCTCTTTGTGGATTTCACCTCTGCGTTCAACACAATCATACCTCAGACCCTGGTCCAGAAAATTAACAACACTTGGACTGAGCTCTCACCCTGTGTAACTGGGTCCTGGACTTTCTGACAGACAGACCACAGTCTGTGAGGATCCACGACGTCTCCTCCTCCTCCATCACCCTCAGCACCGGCTCCCCCCAGGGCTGTGTGTGCTGAGCCCCCTCCTGTTCACCCTGCTCACATACGACTGCTCAGCGATGATACATCCGAGCTGTCTGATCGTGAAGTTCGCGGATGACACAGCTGTGGTGGGACGGATCGCTAACAACGACGAGTCCGACTACAGGCAGGAGGTGGAACAACCTGGAGGGTTGGTGCAGACAAAACAACCTCTGCATCAACGTGAAGAAGACCAAGGAGATGATCGTGGACTTCAGAAGGGGCAGACACCTCCCCTCTCCCCTGTACATCGGAGGGACTGCGGTGGAAGTGGTCTCCAGCTTCAGGTAACCTGGGCGTACACATCTCTGACGACCTCACCTGGAGCAAGAACACTTCCTGTCTGATTAGGAAGGCACATCAGCGCCTCTACTTCCTCAGGAGGCTGAGGCGCGCCGGGCTGGGGAGCTCAGTCCTGACCTCCTTCTACAGATGTGTGGTGGAGAGCGTCCTGTCCTCCTGCATCATCGTGTGGCACGGCAGCTGCTCGGCGGCAGAGAAGAAGGCTCTGCAGAGGGTGGTGAAGGCTGCACAGAGGACTGTGGGACGCAGTCTATCCACCACCACGGACATCTACACCTCCAGATGCAGGAAACGGGCCTCCTGCATCATGAAGGACCCCACTCACGCCACACACTGTTGCACTGTTTGTCCCCCTCCCACTGTTTGTCCCCCTCCCCTCAGGTCCCCTCAGGCAGGAGGCTGCAGAGCATTAAGAGCAGGACCACCAGACTGAGGAACAGCTTCTTCCCGGTAAGCTGTGAGACTGTTAAACTCTGGAGGACCCCTGTAGCCCCTGCTGCCACCCACCCCCAACCTTTCCATCCTCCCCCTCCCCTTCCCCCCCCTTCCCTCTTCTGACAGCCACCCAAAGACAATACACATCTGCACACTGCAACACCTGCACAGAATGCAGTTGCTTTTGTTTTTGCACTACCTGAACATTGCACAACCACAAATTAAGACACTTTAAAATCTTATTTTGCATACTACTACCTCAAGAGATATTGGCTGTTGTATGTTTGTCATATGTTGTATATGACTTTGTACACTGTCATACCTCTATCTTCATTGCAGTTAATCCTATTTATTCTGTTTACTCTGTTTATTTATACTTATCCACTCATTTTGCACTAGCTCATTTTTGCTTATTCTATCTTGTTTATTTTGTACTATTCTACTTTTTTTTTTATACTTATTCTACTTTTTATATTTATTCTTATTTGGGCTTGCACCGGGACCAGGGTAAGCTAATCTCGTTCCATCCCATGTTTAACTTGTGTTGGAATGACAATAAACAATAATCCTTGAATCCTTGAATCCTTGAATCCATCAACCAAGCTCTGGATTAGCTGTATGGAGTTACCGACAGTCCTCTATTTTATTGCTTTACCACTGGTGTTTATTTCAGGACGGCTGTGATAACTGGCTACATTGGTAAATGTATCTGAAGGAGCCTAAAAGTTTATTGATGTTTGACAAATTAACATGTATTAATTTAAGTTCATATGTAAAACAACAGTCATTTATATGGTTCAGTGATTTGGAAAAAAATGGAAGGAATATTTACAGTATGTACAGGATGATGTACCTACAGGCCATATCCACAGTGATGAACTAAGTTAACTGTTTGATTCCCAGCACTTAAAACATGTTTGGATAATTCAAAATGTATACAATCTTATTTATGGTACAGTTGTAATAGTGGGAAGTAGAATACTATGACTGTTGCTTCCTTGGAAGTGCACATTTTAACTGCGCACATTCAATCTTTGATACTTTTGTGAGAACACAGTTTGGGGATAAAGCTAGCAGGACATTCAGTCTAGGCCACACCATTGTTTGAATAGTTTGTAAATGGACAATTTTTCAGCACCAATTACTTTCCTATGTGAAAATAATCAATGCAGCTTTCCTGTGTATTAGGATGAGTGGAATCGCTAGATTATCAAGCTAAGGCATTCATTGGAAACCTATTGAATCAATGACATTGTACTGAGGATTACTCTACGGACATTCCCAGATCAGAAGCCCTTGGTTAACAGTGACATCTGTGCCAAATTTGCATGGGCCAACAACTCACAATACAGTGACACAAGACAATACAAAGTGGAGTTTGATTACCACAGCTCCAGCACCAGGTATGTGTGGGCTAGACTTAAAACCATCACTGAATACAAGAAAAACGCACGCTTTAGGATCAATCCACACAAGACTCCTTTACCTGATTGCATCCCTCGTTGAGCTCTCAAGGTGTGTGCAGATCAGTTGGCTTCATAGACCGCCATTGCCCTGTCCCTAAAAAGCTCAAAAGCCTCTGTCTGAGAGGCCCAGTAGCACACACCTCGGCCATCATGAAGGGCTTTGAACAGTTAGTCAAAACTTTCATAACCTACTCCATCCCTGACTCACTGGTCCCATTTCTGTTTGCTTGTAGGCCAACTAGATCAAGTAATGATGCCATTGCCATAATCCACCACACTGCCCTCTCCTAACTGGACTAGAGGGACACATTTGTGTGAATGCTGTTCAATGACTACAGTTCAGCGTTTAACACCAATGGGCCCTTGTCACTGAGCTCATCACAGTTTGTATAGTATATATTGTATATATGTAGAGAGTATCCTGACTGGCTGCATCACCAGTACAGTTGCACCACCTTCAATCATAAGTCATAACCCTACACCTGACCCAAACTGCTCTGCCTTTCACTAAGCTCAAGGAAAGTGTCCTATCTTCCATCTCTAAGGGCATAAGACATAAGACATAAGCTCTTTATCTCTTAGCTCTTTATTACTGTAACTTGTACCTTATATATTAATACTAATCTCAATTGTCACTTCATACTGATATTACTTGCTTGCACTACCTGTTTACATTTCCATTTGTCCAGTGAAACCTGCTTATTTTGATCAGGGTTACAGCGATCAACTGTGTGAATGAATGTCATAGAATAATTCCAATCCAAATGCTGTTTAAATAATTTGCTTATAGTAATCAAGTAGTCTGCTTACAATTTTCATTTTTTGGGTACATACTAAAATTATGAAAAGTGTGTGTTTTAATAAAGATAGAGATTTAATATCTTGTCCCTAACATGTATATATTACAAGTTTATTCATTTTATCAATTCTGCACACATGCCTCCACAGTACTATATCTCCATTTGTATTTTATATCTATTTGTATTCTATTTAAATTTTTATATTTTAAGTTATTGTTTTATTTTATTTGATATACTACATCCTATTCATATATTTTTTTTACTTTTAATTTCATATCTTCTGTTGGGATCCCATGAACGAAACCTGAAGACCTCAGAGCCATTAGATGTCAAACCATGTTATCACACGAACCCAGACTATTGAACTGGCACATGACACATGACCTCATCATATGTAGACTTCTTTTGTGTTAGTAAACATTATGTTGTGTTTTTGTAGGTGGAGCCCTGAACAAGTTAGTTAACACTGGTGAGCAAGTATGTTGTCTTGTTTTGTTATAACTGTTGTTATAACAGTTATATATATAACTGTTGTATTGTTATAAAATATGAGTTTCACTTAATAGACCTCATCAATGTTATATTGCTGTGTTCTTGGATGCCAGAATCAAAGGTACAAATGACCAAATATTAAGTTTGATCATGGCCACTGCCAGTCAGAAAGTCAAAGACAACTGTGGTTAAATGTGATACGACGAAAAGATTAAACTGAGGTGATCATTGCACATGTTTGAGTTCACTTAATATAATTTGATGTTCATGTTGGACACTGGTGTTCCAAATTGTCCCTCATGTTTCACCAATTCCTTTTTGTGGCACCTCATGCCATGAGTGCACCACCTTTCTTTGTATTTGACAATTCAACCACAAATAGCAGAATGATTTGTGATTTTTTTTTGTTTTCAGAACAGTTTAAGGAGTAAGGAGTCTTACGTGTGTTAATCCAGTTAAATGTTCTACACACGTCTTGGAAATCACAGGTGGACAGTGGTCCTCTTGAGCCTTTTGTACCTCCACAACTGGGGAATTGCTCTGGCGCATGGTGCAGACATTATCTCTGCTGCTATCTCTGCTGATCTTTCCTTTGTAGTCCATGATGGTTTTAATACAGCCCACATGTTCCTGGAATTGGAGCCCTGGTAGTGAGACTCAATTTTGTCCCTATATTTTCACTTTGCACTGCTGAAAGCTCTCTGGAATGTGCACCTGGACTTTCTGTACTCCTCCAAATAATTAGTTGTAGGCATCGATCCATGTTTTAAGTTTGGCATGGACTTCTCTGTTAAAACAGGGCTTCTGATTCGGGAATGTCCATACAACAATCCTCGGTATGACATCATCAATGCATTTGCCAATGTAGCCAATGACAGTGTCTGTGTATGTGTTAATGTCTCTGTCCTTGAAGCACACACCACTCCGTAGTGCTGAAGCAGTCACACAGAGCAGAGTGTAAGAGGAAGGCCAACAAGATCATCAGACCCCAGTCACCTCAGCCATAAACTGTTCTGTCTGTCTCCTAACCCTGGAGCATTCGAGCCCGAACCACCAGGCTCAGGGAAGCTTCATCCTGCAGGCCATAAGACTCTTAAACTCTGTCCACAGAGACACATCACATCACTTTTTAACAACTCCACCTTCTATTGTGTATATATATTTTTCCATTGTATATCTCTGTTTAGTTGTATATTACTCAGTTTATATTTTTATTTGTATAACTTATATTTTAAGGTCTTATTTATTTTATTAGTCTAGTATATTATTTATTTTAAATTTTATTTTATATTTTTATTTCTTAATCTATTTTTTATTGAGTGTCTCTATTCTTGTTAATATTCTTTTAGCATTGTTTGGGGAGTCTTGGATTTAAGGAATTTCATTACCAATGTATTGTAAATTGTTGTGTAATGACAATAAATTCTTGAATATATTTATATATTTATATATGTGTACATTATAAAAAATATGACAGTAAAATAAAAAATAATGTTAATTATGAGCAAGATTCCAATATCAAAAAGCGTGGGAGTATATTACACAGAGACCCAACAATACGGTGCTCTGTAACAGCTGTTGCAGTTGAGTTGAAAGCATCCCCGGCACTGTGTAGAGACAGCAGATTCAGCCAGACAGCACTGCGAGTCCTGTTCACTTTTTGTCCCCACCCAAGCACGATTACTGATATGTGGGACATGTTTTTGTAAGTAGTACTTACTTAAAATAGATTTTTCAATTTTTTCTTCATGTTTCTTCTTGCCCTCATGTTTAAAGTAATTTCTGCCCCACTGCTGTTGAGTTAATGTTAACATAATGTTACACAATGTGTATGAGCGTGTGTGTATGTATAATGCCGTTATTCAGCTGTTTTATAGTTCTTTTTTTTTATTTACATTTTTCTTTTACTTACCAGCTTTGTGTGATTGATAAAATGGGTTAAACTACTGCTACATACTGTTGTAACAGTCAGTAAATAATTTCAATTATTTTTTTTTTCCTCACACTGGTGCTTAAATACCTTAGCCAGTAAGTGTCTTAACTGCATATTACTACGGTGATAAATCTATGTTTTTTTAAATGTTAAGTCAAATGATTGATGATCATGATTTTCCTCTTCAGGAAAAGGACAGCAACAACATACAGTGATTAAATGAATGCTCGAGTGCTTGATTTGATGGCTCTATTATGCTGTGGGGGCAGTTTACTGTCATGATATGGGTCCACCTGTCCTTTTAGAGATCATTTTAGAGTTAAAGTTATTCTCAGTGATCAGCTCTATCCTATGATTAAACAAAGTGGCCCCTTCGGTGGTGACAATGCTACCATCCATAGGGCATGAGGGATCACTGAATAGTTTGAGTAAGGAAATGATGTGAATCATGCAATGCTACCCAAGTCATAGAATCTCAACCCAACTGATCACCTAAGGGTTATTTTGAATCAACCATCTCCATCACTATCATCAAAACACCAAATGAGGGAATATCTTTTAGAAAAATGGTGTTCCCTTCCAGAAGTGTTCTGGAATCAATGCAAAGGTGCACTGAGGCCGTTCTGGCAACATGTCACACGTTACTGTTACACTTGTCAGTTTTTCAGCAGGAATGCTTAAGTGTATTTATGTAAGATGGCACAAGCTATGTGTGTTCATATTACTCTAGGCTCTTCCTCATGGATGAGATAAAGGGTTCTAATAAACTAGAGCCAGTTAATTTAAAATATACATGACTCTCAATGTAACTACTATTATTATTTGTATACTTCTTCTTAAGTGCTCATACTTTGTTAGAAATGTTTTTTCTTTGATACTTATCTATTGGTTTAGGTATGTATAGCAACAGTGTGTCTTGGTTGTTTGTGATTTGTTAAAACTTTGTTTGAATCAAGCTCTGTAACTCGCCCAAAATTGTTAAGCCTAGAACTAGTGATATACATGCCTTATAACATCATTACCATTGTGGTTATACTTGCTTAAAAATATTCAGCTTTCAGCTTTCTGAATAATCTGAACAGAAGATCCTGTCAATATGACAGTGCTGTGTTATTGTGTACTTTTAGGCTGTAAGGAGTGCTGTGAGCGATGTGTGGGCAGTCTGCCCTGGGCCTCTCTCATCGCTACTATCCTCCTCTACATGGGTGTGGCATTGTTCTGTGGTTGTGGCCATGAGGCTTTGAGCGGCACCGTCACCATCCTCCAGAACTACTTTGAAGTCATCAGATCCCCAGGAGAAACTCTGGATGTTTTCTCCATGTGAGTGACTTGTTTTTAACTTTATTTTTAAGAGAGATTAAAATTACCTTAGTAGTGGGTTTTCAATTTCAGCGCAATAACTATAAATTACATTACATTACACTCCTCCCTACAAGTTTCACAGTTAATTATCTGTCACACTCTATTTGTCATAATTAGTTAAAGAGCATTTTGGTTATACCTATAACAGTAACCTACAAGTAGATTTTTTTTCTGTACCCCACCCTTTGCTATAAATCAGCATGTACACTAAAACATAACATTTTGGTACATCATTCATCAAGCTGAAATTTGCACTTGTACGCAAAGCTCAATATGTAATAAATGTATATATATGAAATAATATAATAAATATAATAATATAAATATTTTTATTAATTAATTAATGTATTTTTTATATGTATATTCTCAAGTATAACCCTTTGCACTATGTACAAGTGTAATTGTTTTTATGTTGATCTTTTATTTAATTTTCTTGCTGCATGTATATTTTCTTACTGTCATTCCCATTGTGTCTTGCTGCTGCAACAATGTAAATTTCCCCCTGTGGGACTAATAAAGGGTTATCTTATCTTGTTTTATCAATGCTTATCTTCACTTGACTTGCTTACACATGTTGATTCAGCTGAAGAAACATGTAGTCTAGCATGAAAAAAATTAATACTCATTAAACATTAAAACTGTGATATTTTTTTGCCCTCTCCACAGTATTGACATCTTGAAGTACATCATCTACGGCCTTGCAGCTGGATTCTTTGTGTTTGGGGTGCTGCTGCTAGTGGAAGGCTTTTTCGCCACAGGAGCAATTAGGGATCTCTATGGAGAGTTTAAGATCACTGCCTGTGGACGCTGCCTGACTGCATTTGTAGGAAATCTTTGTAACCATTAGGATAATTATATTTTAAGATGAACAGTGTTTGTTTGTTGTTGTAATTAGCAGCAGAATGTCATGTAGTTAAAGTATTATTCTGATATTAAATATATTTTTTATTGCCAGCAAATACCATCAAAAACCAAAACCAACACAACTGATACTACTACTAATTGTTATTTGCATGAAATTGATGCAAATCACATAATCTATGTCAATCATTATGTCTTGTCTTGCAGCTGATGTTCCTGGCCTACCTGTTCTTCCTAGTGTGGCTTGGAGTGACAGCATTCACGAGCCTGCCGGTCTTCATGTACTTTAATGTTTGGTCCATGTGTCAGAACACCAGCTTGGTGGAAGGAGCAAACCTTTGCCTGGACCTGCGTCAGTTTGGTTTGTGCCTTGATAACATGTTACATCTCTAAAATAGGTGGATGGATGCCATATCCACTTATTATTATTATAGTGAGCTTACAATCGCTGCATTGTCTCGCATACTGTTCTTACGTTTATGGTGGCTTATGGTCGTTACATGTAATGTGTTTTGCTATTCCACAAAGAATGTATTTTATGGTACACTGACGTTAGACTCTTAGTTCAGCTCACTGAAGTCAAAACGCAGGGAGAAGACAGAGGAAAATGTGTATTTCTCTTGGCTTGGTTTGAGCTTGGTGAATGTTGACCCTTTTTTGAGCATATCTATACTGTTCTCCTCCAATGCTAAAATTTAATTTAACAGCAAACTAAACCTTTTCCTCACTAACTCCAAGGAACGGGCGTGTGTTGTGAGGATTTTAATGATGAAAAAGGTTAAAACTGAAACAAAACCAAGGATACAATACACAAAATTAGTTACAATGTTCCTTTACAGACTCTTGTAAACAATTACATTAAATAAATCTAACAACTACACATGCTATAAAATACTATATAATAGTGTTACAACAAACTTAATTCCTTCAATATATATATCACAAAATAAATATTACGGTTCTAAACAAAACCTACTCACTACCAATGCCACGCGAAGTGGACTGACGCTGAAAGCGGAAGACTCGCGGAATTGCTCTCTTTCACCATACAAACCAAAAGACAGGCAAAACTCAGGTGGTGACCTCACATCCCTCTCCGCTTACAAAATAAAAGTTCACAACATCGACAGTAGCACCGCTGAGGGTAGAGTAGAGGTCCTCCATGGATGGCAGCTCCGTCCTGGTGACACGCTGAACCATTTTACTCAGTACTGTATGTTGTCAGTCCAGATCAAATCAGAACTTGGGTTCTACACATGGGTGACAAATTAAATGCAAAACCTAAATCCTTGACTCCTACAGTGAAGGGATCCAATGCCTCTGTTATGCTGCGGGAGACATTTTGCTGGCATCATTTGAGTCCCCTTGTCCTCTTACAGAGAGGATAAAACATCACTGGTCTTGTCTTGTTCGCCTACAGGATCCTGTCCCCACTTCTGTAGGCCTCCTCTTTGGCCTGGTGAAGTGGCCTGAACTTTGGTGAGAACCAGGGTTTGTTGTCAGAGCCGGCCCTACCCAATGTGGTGCCCTTAGGCGAGATTTTATATGGCAGCCCCCTCCATCGGCGATTTACATACGCTTACAAAAGAAATCGAATAGCATTGTTTTTACCATTGTCTTTAATTTATAAGATAACATGAAAATGAAAATGAAAAAATGAATAAAAATTAAAAACCTAATAGATACATGTTGTCTACTATGCATGTATAATATACAATCTATTTTTTTTGTTATGCATATTAGATTAGATACAACTTTATTGTCATTACAGTGAAATGTTGATTAGCAGATGCAAAGAAGCAGTAAACTGCAGTTTAATACGGCATATGGGAATGCTAAGTTATGGAGAATTATAATAATATATAATAATAATGTGTACTTTAACACTGATGTAAAGTTTAAAACAATTAACATGCTTTAGACAATATGAACAGTAATACAACAAACAACTACGGTTAAAAATCTGATATATAAAGGGATGAAAAGGGAATAGCATTTTGATTGACTATTGGCCCTTTTCCACTAGCACCTACTCGGCTCGCAAATCTCGACTCGACTCAGTTTCGGTCATTTTCCATTACAATAGAGTACCACCTCAGCGTGCGGTGGGGTCGAATTAAATCATAAGCAACGCGGCCGAAACTCCAGCGGACGTCATTTGTTATGTGACACAAACATGAAACAACTATGGAGGTCACTGTGCAGCCATCTCTGATCGTGTTCGTTGTTGTTATTGCATTTTAAAAATGGCGCGGTGGACTCTTATGAACGAAGTCGCTCTCCCAACTCATCTAGTCACGCCCCACGTACTAGAAAAGTACCTGGTACCAGGTACTAACACGTAATGGAAACACGTAAAAACCGAGTCGAGTCGAGCCGAGTAGGTACTAGTGGAAAAGGGCCATATTAAAAGCAGGAAAAACATTAGCTAGATAACTGATGCAGTACAACTGATGCTTCATTTCATTACTGTATCTTTACTTTACCTCTTCTTTTCCTCCTCTTCTTTTCTTTTTTTCCTTCCCTGTGCTCCGGACAGTTTAGGTCGTTTTAAAATGTTTACAACGTTTTCTGGGGTCACATCAATAAATTTGCCCCTTCCCCCACAGAGAAGCGAGCAGGTACCGATCAGCCGGAGGAGGGGAGGGGGTGACTTATTTGGTATTATCATTTGTAGTAATATTAATTGGGCATTGCTTTACATTTGAATCCTATGTGAGCTTTTCCATTTTAAGAGTTAATAGTAATAACTAGTTTTAATATAATTATATTGAAGGTGAATTTTTTTCCCGATTTTGTTGTGCGCCCCCTGGAGGCCATGGCGCCCTTAGCATTTGCCTATATTGCCTAATGGGCCAGCCGGCTCTGTTTCTTGCTGTTATTGTAGGTGAGGAAAGTTTTAGTTGGCATACACATGTCCTCACTAAAACTGATGTATGATGTCACAATGTCAGTGAGTTTCTAAGGTCAGTGGCTGCAGCATCTAAAACACTCCAATCTGTGCAGTCAAAGCAGGCTTGTAACTCCAGCTTTGCCTCAGTCGTCCATCTCCTCACAGTTTTGACCACACGCTTAGCAGATTTTAGTTTCTGCCTGTAGGTCGGGATGAGATGGACCACACAGTGATCAGAGAGTCCTCGGGAACGGAGCGATAGGCATCTCTTAAAGTTGTGAAACAGTGGTCCAGGATGCTCGTGTCCCTAGTGGGATACTTAATGTACTGTCTGTATTTAGATAGTTCATAGCTGACACCGTCGGGGGGACACCGTCACCAAGGTCACCAGCACCACCACCACCGCCACCACACCACCGTCGGCCCTCAGCAAAATTAGTGGGATAACCCTAACAAAAAAAAAAAATGAAAACAACAACATACAGACCTTCAGGCACTTAAGTAAATTCTACAAAATAATAACTGCCCACAGGAATTAAATTAGCAATTAACGTAAAGAACACAAAAACTGCATAAAGAAAAACTCACCCACACATTTAAAATAAACAGGTTAACCCCAGGTTAAGGATTGTCTACTGTCACAGGGCAAGTATGTCTATCACAACATAGCAGTGTAGACAAGCAGCAGCAATAAAGCTGTGTAAAGACAAGCAGAAACAATAACGCCATCTAACTTGAGGCCAGACAAGCAGCAGCAGACCAAGTCAACTGATAATGTGCGCGTTGGACTTGAACAGCTGATTATTACAGAGGTTGACACTCACACGAGGAGGGAGAGAAAGAGGCACTCAGGCAGCCATCGGCAGTTACCTGCGACCACTCTAGCGTTACCTACATGATAGCATGCACAATAATGCCGAGAGAAGGTGGACACTTACCATCACAAAATGACAGGTCCAGGTGGCACACACACACAGGTGCCAGGGGCACTTAAACAGCTGCTCTGCAGTACAAAATAAATGCCTTAAGCACCGCAGAGAGACCAAACAACCGATGAAATGAAGCAGCGGGTGGCCATACCTTTCAAGGGCAGACACCTCTGACCCGGAAATGATGTGTCAGATAGGAGCACAAGAGGGAGAGACAGGCGGAGGACTGTAACTTTTATACCCCGCCTGCCTCCCCTCAATGATTGGCCACCCATGGCGCTCAGTCAAAGCAGCACCATAGTACATAGAAGATGAAACATTTCTATGCTGCTACACTTCTTTGATGTAGAAGCAGATTCCGGCATCCCTCGTTTTCCTGGATAGCTCCGAGAGGTCCCGGTGGAAGCCCGGGAGTTGGAGTGAACTGTCCAGGATGTGCTCACCACACCAGATCTCTGTGAAGCACAGAGTTTCCTGTTAAGGCGCAGCACTTCATTTATTTATCAAAAGCTATGTAAAACTTTCTGGTTCAAAGAAAACCAGAGAAAAAGTTTTACCATCTGATGCGGTGATGTTTAAAAGTTCCTCCCTGCTAGATGTGACCAGTGAGGGAAAGCAGAAAACAAAAGCACAAAAACACAAAAGGTACTAGAGAGTGCAGTAGGCTGAGTAGGCCGAGGCTGCCACCCACCATCTTGATCAACTCATTTATACCTGTAAATGTAAAAGCTAAGAATTAATTTTGTCATATTAATGTTGACCAAGGATAATTGTCAGCAAATTAGTTCTTCTTCTCAGCATAATTATTTACTATTTGCTGCAGTGATGATAGGTCATTTACTTTTACACTTAAATTCACAAACACAGACCATGCCAATAAAGATTTAGAGCAGTTTAATGCATGATATGCATGGTGGAGAGGTCAGATTATGCAAGGAGAGGTGAATTAAGGATCCGGGTGGAGAGATGAGGGATGAAGTTATGAAAGGATAAGGAGATGAGGGTGGAGCGATGTGAGGGATGCAGGGATGAAGGGGTAAGTGTAAACGGATGAGGTCATGGATGGATGGATGGAGGAGTATGTTGATGAATTTGTGCCAGCTGACAGGAGGGAACCAGGGAATTTGAGACTCAGGGTGGGGGAGCTCTTTGAGCACATAGGATTAAGGGGCGGGGGATGTAGCTAAACAACTGGAAACAGACAGATACAAGGAGAGGGAAATGATAAAACAACAAACATAGGACACAAAGAACGAGAGACAAGTAGGAACAGAAGGAACTCTAGAAACACAACGAACATAAGGCAAGCTCATGACACAAAAAGGTTTGTCTTTGAAGCTTTCATGGTTGTTTTTGTCTTAGCAAAAATTAACTTAAATTAACTGAGAATCATGTGTAAACCTCGTGGAAGCCATGTGTGAGGTCTTGAATGAGGAAGTTAATGGACTAGCAGTCCGGCAATAGCAATAAGACAATAAGGCAATAAGGCAATAGCAAGAGCATGGATTTTAATGGAGTAGACAGATACTTAAGCAGGCTGTGCTTTATTGGGTTGTGAGGTCAGGTTGGTCTGGCATGGGCTCTGCTGTAGAAGGAGCAAGTATGGAGGAATGGACAGCTGGAACTGTTGCATCATAATTCATTGAAATTATTGCAGGACAGGTCTTCCTCTCTTATCAATGCCTTTGGGGAGAGGGCTAAGGATGGTTAGCTGGGTGTAGGCTGGTTTAAGGGTGATAGAGGGGAGGCTGCTGAGGCAGGTTAAAGAGAAAGGTGGGGCTTTTCTTGTTTGGGACATGTTGGGATGGGGTACATGTGACCAGATGAAATGGTGCGCTGCACAGGTCGCAATAAAGGAAAGAACAGGCTGCAAAAATAATACAGATCGGGTTCTAGAGTACACCAGTATGTTCTTTAGTTGCTGCAGGTCTCTGGCAGCTTGGTATGCAAGGATGTTGTAGGTGTAGAATCCATTGCCACCGAACCACAGAGCCAGGTCAAAGATCAATGACAAGTACACCCAAGTTCATTTGTTCCAGTTGGGGATGGCTGAACAAATGGATATGGCAAATTCTGCTAAAAAACTGCTGTGACTTTTTTAGAGTGGTTAAGGAGTGGCTGTTAGAATTCTGTGGGGGGAAAGTGAGGTTTGCAGTTCCCTGGGAATATGAGGATAACAAGCAGATGAGTATGTGAGTTAAACAAGGTCACCATAATGGTGGTCGAGGTAGGCAGAACTGATGTGGCTGAAGAAAATAGGATAGGAAATGTAAAAGCAAAGCAGGAGGAAAGGATGCTTGGATGGAGGGATGTATGCGCTTGGGTTCTTTGTGAAGACTGGTGGAAAATAGAAGAGGGACAAGATGGCTCAGAGGTTGTGAGAGCTTGAACATGGTTTGATATGACCTGGCCCTGCAACAGAATTAATGTAGAAAACTGGGCTTCTTCAGCTATGGGATGCGTCATGACTTCATCGGTGGTGAGAGCCAGGAAGTGTTCTGGAAGCTCAGAGATAGTGTTTTGAGTAGTGTTTTTGTGGGTTTTTCTTTATTGTTGGAGCAGTGAAAGGGGATGTGTGCCTCATTGAGTGTGAGCTTCAGGCGAGTGACTATCCACCCAAATATGGTTGGGTAACAGTGGCTTCACCTGATGATAGAGCGCCTGGATCTCAGGTACACTGGTGAGAGGCATCTGGAATGGGCAATGCTGCTCAGAGGTTGGCAGGATCTTTCCCTGTAGCTGCTGCAAGGTGAAAGCCTGAAGTCATCTGTGGATGGAGGCCATGAGTTCCGGGGAATATGGATTGCTGAGCACAGCAGAGGTTGCTGGAGATGTTGGATGGTGGGAGTTTTTTGTTTTTGTCTAAGTCTGTCACAGTTATGTGTAATAAGAGTCAAAGGGGAGAAGAAAGGAAAAAGTGTGCCTAAATACTTTTGGGCAGAAATGAGATGCATTCAATGTGTGGTCTAGCCACTCCAAACCACACAGTGATATATGTACAGAAAATAGACTGAACAATAGTGGTGTATAATTGAATCAGCTCCTTGGCCAGACTGAATTTCCTGAGCTGGGGCAGGAAGTACATTCATACATAGGCATTTTTTGTGATATTGTCTCTTTAATGCCAACTGTAGGTTCATGGGGATTGAGAATCCCAGAAACCTGGAGGTTTCCACAGGAGACGTTGTTCAGAGTCGAGGTGGGGTAATGTTGGGAGGAACCTCCTGAATTCCACTGTCATCTCCACAATTTCGAGCATGTTCAGCTAAAGGTTGTTTTGATCCCACCAGAGGCCCAGGCACACTATCTGTAGTATGTAAACTCATTACTATCCCATATAAAGCGGATGACTGTCACCTGCAAAGTTCCAGAGTTTAACAGATGAGTCTCCTGTAGCGTAGTTATTGGTGTAGAAGGAGATGAAAGGGAGAAAGAGAGCGAGTGAGCTCATATAAATGGGTGAGAGAAAAAGTGTGGACACATAGACAGAAATATAGACATGTAGACAAATTTTTTTTGTTAAGTGTTAAGTGTATTATCAACACTACAGACTGTCTTTTGACAGTAACAAACATACTGATAGCAGTCTCATATGAGTGACCAAGGCTACAATTGCTGCATATCTATGCACATCCTAACTTTATTTACAACTGAGAATACAGTAGTTCATGGTTCAATTTGGTATGACTTCTGAGACTTACATTTTAAACCATCAAATTACAAGGCCAATTCATTCTCATCTTTGTGTATAGTGTATTTCTACCAGATATTGGTTATGTTGTTATTTTACACAATGCATTTACAGTCTTGCCCACCATATTGTTGTTGAATTTTCTCACATAAAACCAAAAGACACACACCAAGAGTAATTTTGAATCTTTTGTAGTACTCCACCACTCAAAGTTGTAAACTGCTGTTGGCAAACAGATGAATGTATGAAATAAACATTTATCAAAGGAAATAATACAGTAAATAATAAATAAATCCAGAGAGATGCAGGCAAGGAATATCCAGAAGTTCTTCACTCACCAGCATTTTTGCAAAATATGAATGTGTTAAGTAGATGGCCAGAATAATAGCAGTTTGTGTTATTTGTTTAACAGGAGCAGTGACCATCTCTGAGGAAAAGAAAGTTTGTACAGGATCTGAGAAGTTCTTCAAGATGTGTGAATCCAATGAGGTAAGAAGAAACAGGGAGAAAAATTCCTAACAAATTTGTAGTGATACGGATACAAATATAATGACAGTGACATATTTCACAACAAACCAAGCAGAAAACCCAACCTCTGAGTTTCCCTCAAAAAATGTACTTGTGTTGTGTGTTACAGCTAGACTTGACCTTCCATCTCTTCGTGTGTGCACTGGCAGGAGCAGGTGCTGCTGTCATCGCCATGGTGAGGACCATTACCCTCATATCTCATTGACTAAGACTGGTACTGGTTGATATGGCTGGTGGGTCAACTTTACAATAGGGAAAAAAATACAAAAATATCTTGCACTCCATATTCAGAATCACTAGGAGTGTACTGGATATGTTTTTTTTAACAAGATGCCAGGTTTGAGGTATGAGGCAGGCAGGGTTGGACCCAAAATACAGACAAGACAGAGGCTGAATAGATGTAGATGAACTCTTTATTGCTTACGGATACAGCAGACAGGAACAAGACGGGCAGGTAGACAAGTAGGCAGGTTCAGGTGGGAAGGCAGGGGCGAGACAATCAGGCACAGGACAGGAACAAGACAGGAGCAAACCAGGGAGATGACATTAACAATCTGACAAGGAACAAAAGGAAGGGGACCAATATATAAAGAGTGGGTGATAAGGGAAGTGGACACAGATGGGGAGACTAGTAGGAAACAGGTGAAAGCAATTGAAGGAATAAGGGCGGAGCAGAACAATCAACGAAGACAATCTAAGAAGCAGGAAACACACAAGAGCAGGAAGTAAATTGGCAGACATATGAGGAGAGGAAAGAATACAAAATAAAACAGAAAGTATGCAAAACAACTGGAAACAGACAGAAACAAGAAGAGGGAAACGATAAAACAACAAACATAGGACACAAAGAATGAGAAACAAGTAGGAACACAAGGAACACAAGAAACACAATGAATATAAGGCAAGCTCATGACACAAAAAGGTTTGTCTTTGAAGCTTTCATGGTTGTTTTTGTCTTTGCAAAAATGAACACATATCCAGCCAATTTCTGTACCTATTTATTCCGCCTAAGAGATAAAGGGGGTTGGGAGTATATACCAGAAACACTCTCCACCTCTCCCAGTTTTCTTTCAGAGAAACACATTGTGAAGGCTTTCCACTCTATAGAACCTCAGCAGGAGATACATCTAATTTGACAACATATACTGAAAATGATCAAATGTATTCCTGCCTCATAGCAGCTGGAATTATGTTTTCCCCTGCTAGTGAGATGTCAAAGCTTAAGATATAGTATATTAAACACAGTAATATAGCAGAGAACCCAGAGAACCTCTCAGTTACTAAAATATCACCTGAGGAAAGGTTTTGATGAAGCATGGTCTAAATACATTTATTGTTACAGTGATTTAGTTCTAAAATACCATAGCCTACTTATACATTTGGCAGGTACAGTGTAAATTTAGCATTCATTTGTCCTTCCATCCATCCATCCATCTTCATCCAGCTTGATCCGGGGACCGGGTCGCGGAGGCAGCAGTCTGAGCAGAGATGCCCAGACTTCCCTCACCCCAGACACTTCCTCCAAGCTCCTCCGGGGGGAGGGGGAGGGGGACCCCGAGGCGTTCCCAGGCCAGCCATGAGAGACATAGTCTCTCCAGCGTGTCCTGGGTCTTTCCTGGGGCATCCTCCCGGTGGGACATGCCTGGAACACCTCCCTAGAGAGGCGTCCAGGGGGCATCCGAAACAGATGCCCAAGCCACCTCAGCTGACTCCTCTTGATGTGAAGGAGCAGTGGCTCTAGCTCTACTCTCGAGCTCCTCCCGAAGTCAGTGACCTGAGCTTGTCACCCTTATCTCTAAGGGAGCGCCCAGCCACCCTGTGGAGGAAACTCATTTCAGCCGCTTGTATCCGCGATCTTGTCCTTTCGGTCATTACCCAAAGTTCATGACCATAGATGAGGGTGGGAACGTAGATTGACCGGTAAATCAAGAGCTTCGCCTTTCGACTCAGCTCCTTCTTCACCACGACGGTCCGGTACATTTTGACCGACACCGCATAACTGCTGGACACTGCACCAATCCGCCTGTCAATCTCACGCTCCATCCTTCCCTTCCCGAGATACTTGAACCCCTCCACTTGAGGCAGGACCTCTCCACCCACCCGGAGAGGGCACGCCACCCTTTTCCGGTCGAGAACCATGGCCTCGGATTTGGAGGTGCTGATTCTCATCCCAGCCGCTTCACACTCAGCTGCAAACCACTCCAGCACATGCTGAAGGTCCTGGCTTGATGAAGCCAACAGGACAACATCATCCGCAAAAAGCAGAGATGAAATCCTGTGGTTCCCAAACCGGACTCCCTCCGGCCCCTGGCTACGCCTAGAAATCCTGTCCATAAAGGATTATGAACAGGACCGGTGACAAAGGGCAGCCCTGCCGGAGTCCAACATGTACTGGGAACAGGTCTGACTTACTGCCGGCAATGCGAACCAAGCTCCTGCTCCGGTCGTACAGAGACAGAACAGCCCTTAGCAAAGGCCCCCGGACCCCATACTCTCATGGAGCACTCCCCACAGAATACCACGAGGGACACGGTCGAATGCCTTCTCCAGATCCACAAAGCACATGTGGACTGGTTGGGCAAACTCCCATAAACCCTCAAGCACCCTGCGTTGAGAGTATAGAGCTGGTCCAGTGTTCCACGACCGGGACGAAAACCGCATTGTTCCTCCTGAATCCTGAGGGTTGACTATTGGCCAAATTCTCCTCTCCAGTACCCTGGCGTGTAGACCTTCCCGGGGAGGCTGAGAAGTGTGATCCCTCTGTAGTTGGAACACACTCTCCGGTCCTCCCTTTTTAAAAAGAGGGACCACCACCCCTGGTTTGCCACTCCAGAGGCACTGTCCCCAACCTCCATGCAATGTTGCAGAGGCGTGTCAGCCAAGACAGCCCCACAACATCCAGAGACTTGAGGTACTCAGGGCGGATCTCATCCACCCCGGTGCCTTGCCACCTGAGGAGCTTGTGAACTACCTCAGTGACATTGGCTCTGGGTGATGGACGAGTCCACCTCAGAGTCCCCAGCCTCCGCTTCCTCACTGGAAGGCAAGTCGGTGGGATTGAGGAGATCCTCAAAGTATTTCTTCCACCGTCCGACAATGTCCCCAGTTGAGGTCAACAGCTCCCACACCCGCACTGTAAACAGTGTTGGCAGAGTACTTCCCCCTTCTGAGGCGCCGGACGGTTTGCCAGAATCTCTTCGAGGCCGACCGATAGTCCTCCTCCATGGCCTCACTGAACTCCTCCCAGACCCGAAGTTTTTGCCACCAGGACCGTCCGGGCTGCAGCTTGCTTGGCCTGCCGGTACCTGTCAACTGCGCATCAGGAGTCCCACAGGCCAATATGGCCCGATAGGATCAGGGGCTCCTTCTTCAGCCTGACGGCATCCCTTACTTCCGGTGTCCACCACCGGGTTCGGGGGTTGCCGCCACGACAGGCACCAGAGACCTTGCGTCCACAACTTCGAACTGCCTGCGTCGACAATGGAGGCAGAGAACATGGTCCACTCGGACTCAATGTCCCCAGCCTCCCTCGGAATCTGTGAGAAGCTCTTCCGGAGGTGGCAGTTGAAGACCTCCCTGACCAGGGTGGGGACCAGGGTAAATTTAGTAGCTTTTTTTCTTTGTATAATAGCAGCAAACAACATGCTGTATACATACTGTACACATACTGTATACAATTAATATGTGGTATGAAAGCCTTATTTCAGATTTAGTGGTGGCTGGTACACTGTATATAACACATGAGTAGTCTAAGCATCCATCAAACCATTATCTATACAGCTTTCCCTGAATCACAGGGTCACAGGGGTCCTGGAGCCAGCTGTCACTGGGCGAGAGGCAGGGTACACCCTGGACTGGTTGCCAGTCAATTGCAGGGCTGACACAGAGAGATTAGATTGTGGGAGGAACCTGGAGTGACCAGAGAGAACCCACGCAGGCACAGGGAGAACAAACTACAAGCCACACAGAAGAAAGCAGAGAACACTTTCCTCATTGCTATGAGGCAACAGCGCTAGCCACTGCACCACTGTGCCAACCCCAGTATAATACCTACTTTTATTTACCTTGACTTTTCTTCTTCTTCCTCAGGTCCATTTTCTGATGGCTCTAGCTGCTAATTGGGGCTATCTGAAGGATGCCAGCCGGATGCAGAAGTATGAGGACATCAAGTCAAAGGAGGAGCAGGAGCTGCATGACATCCACTCTACACGTTCCAAAGAACGCCTCAATGCCTATACATAAACACATTCCTATGAGAAATGATACACTTAAACATTAACTTTTCAGAAACTCACATTATACATTCACTAAAACTCACACAAATACAAGCCTAAGGATAACAGAAACACATTATATACACGAGTGAAAAAGTAACACAAGAATTCAGAGACACAATTAAAAACATTTGTAGGCAGAAATTGGTTGATATCAAAGAATGATGAAACGCAGACACCATTATCAACTTCATGTTCGCACTAGATCACTGGCTTATGCTAACACTTTAGCATCTGATATGTTGGTTTTCTCCATGCCTACCTTTATTAATCCTGACTTTGGCTGTTAAAAGTGAAAACAGAGACCACTTTCCTCATCAAAGGAAGTGGTGCTGCATAATTGTGTACTTTTAAACCTCATCCAACAACATCAACTTTAAGTTGAAACTTCATTTTGTGATTTAAAGGCCTAAATTTGCATAATTTTCAACCCCCAACTACAACTGACTTAAAACCACAGAATGTCACAGCTTACTGCGAACTGCTATGAGCTGTTAGCACAGCACTTTAAAGCCAACAATCAAAAACAGATACATAATTGAATTTGGTGTCTGTGGGCTCACCATTTTATGTCAGGGTTGTCCAAAAGGACAATGTCATTGTATCCACCCATAGCATCAATACCTGCAGTATACACATTAATGATTTAGACACACTCTCTCACTCTCTCTCTCTCTCTCTCTCTCTCACTCCTCACTCACTCACTCACACACACACACACACACACACATAGATGTGGCTGAATGGTCGGTGTTGTGCAGGCAGTGTTGTATGGTGGTGTCATGCTGTGTTGTGTTGTTTTGCCATATTATGATGACTGGTATTGCAAAGAAATGTGGTCCCTGTGGAAATTTATACCCCCTCGCTTTGCTAACGTTTCAGTAGTTGTTCCACATACAGTATTATATTATATAATTACACGTGTCCCATAGTATATTCATAATGGTAATGAAAAACATATACTGATTGATAAAATATGCAGATTAATTGAATTCATACATTCTCTTCTTTTAAATATTCCCCTTAATAAGGCTTTATTTGTACGGTATATGACACATCAGGCTCCTTCATTTCACTTGAATTTTCATAGTTACAGTGCTGGTAACTATGGTGGTGGAGAATTTCAAAGAGGCAGTTTAAAACAACTAGTGAAATGGGGCTTTGTGTCATTTGTCCTTCATCCCTAGTTTGTATAAATGTGTGATTTAACAGCATAACTTGGCATCACAAAGTCTTTTTAATGTGTCATGTCATCTATCTGATGCCTTTATGATTTTTTTTGTAATTTTGCTATTTCCACCAGTATTATTTAATTATTTATGTGTAGTTTTCGCATTTGGGGTATTTATATGGGGCTGGTGCGTGTGTATGCGTCTGTTTGTGGGGGTATATGTCAGAGTGATATAGATATATCACTGATATATAAATGTCACATTTTCATGTGATGATTCTGTATTTCATTGATTATGCACACAGACAAACACACATTTACATGTGTGTACTAGTGACATTAACAGATGGTTACTGTGAATGCTGGGTAGTCCCTTGGCTGTGCAGGTATGGCCTCATTAAAGGTTGTAAGCAGGATGAATTCCATGATGGAGAATCAATTTTGCAGGGTTTTGATATAGATATATGTAACCTCTCATAAATAGTTTGGTTGAGATTGTGAGGTGACTGACAGGTTTAACTGAGAGGTGTCTCAATTCATAGATGTTGTGGGATGGAGTAATGTAAGATAACTAAATTCTAAATAAGAAAAAAAGGTTTTCTGTAGGTGCTGAAAAAATAAAAAAAAAAAGGAGATAAAACTCATCATTAATAAGTAGTGTTATTGGAAATGAACACCAAGTTTAAGTTAGAATGCCAAAAATCAGACACCTATGATGGATGAACTGTCATTTGACATTCAGGACCAGCAGTTTCTGGAATGGAAGACACCATTTCACACCATAACAAAGGGTCCAAATTGACTTAACTCAAACTTGACCGAAACAAAACTCACCAAAGAAATTCTATAAATTATCAACAAAAACTACTGATAAATATTCAAGTTGACTGAAACATGGAAAAGGAACAGGAAAGCTCAGGGTTTATTTTTTTAATTTATGGAATTAAAACATTGATTTTTCTCTACTCTTGGTTCTCGATCTGCGTACAGCAGGGAGTTGTGAAGGTGCCAACCTCCACTTTGGGTGTTGTTATATGTAATTAGTCTCTCCTTGTCCATGTTGACTGCTGACTACAGGTGAAATGTACAGAGAAGAGTGGAAAACGACTCTGCTAAATGCTAAGTTTTAACATAAATGCACTGACAGACACACCCTAATGATGGTGAAAGTGTTGAGGATGTCAATCACTGAACAGTTTGATTTGATGAGACTACCAGCACACACACAGAGACACATACACACACCACTGCCATCACTTGGAGCCATATTTTTTTTTCTCTTTTATTTTTCACCTACAACATTTCACTATTTTATTATCTTTAACTTTATCATTATTATTTATTAACTTTTAATCTTCAATTTTTAAAAATGTGAAATCATTTAATTAGCAAAAAAGATTTTTTTTCTATTTTGTGGGCAGTATTATATACTAGATTAACTGTGCGTGTGTGTAGGTGTGTGTGTGTGTGTGTGTGTGTGTGTGTGAAACTGTTGAGATAAGCAGCTGGGAGTATTATTTCCTCTCTGGAGTCTGGAGGAGGCAGTTCAGTCCCAATGTCCTGAGCTTCTTCTTACCTAAGAGGTCTAAATTTACACTTACATGAAAAATATGAGTTTTTCAAGTCCTTGCAACACATCATATTTAAAATGAGAAAACAAAATGTCTAAAATACAGATGTATGCCACTAATCAGTAAGTTTTGAGTCTCTTCATAGTAATGTAAAAGTACACAAGGTGGTCATTGTGGTAAAGTAGGTAAAACATGCTTAAACAACAAGTAGAAATGGTCACAAGATGGCACCTTAGCCTATGATAAAATGTGTTTTTTTCACATTAACAACCATGAGCAAATCAGAGCAGTGTTATCGCAAATATATCCCAAATTTCCTGGCTGTCTGTTTCGTGATATCAGTCAAGCAGAAATTATAATGTTTCATGCTTATGCAGGGACCAATATAAATGCCGAACTGATGAAGACAACCGGTAAACAAAACATGGAATAACACATTTAGTGAGGCTGTACAGGCACTAAAGTTGTGATTGTTTGGGATTTTTCTCAAAACCCTTTTATGGGACCATTTTGTTGAAACAATTTGAATCTAGACTATTGTGCCAATGTAAATCTAGCTGAATTTGAAAAAAACTAGAAAAATTAAAAAGATACAATCAGTATCAATAAAAGGAGACTCCACCAGGCTTGTGTCCTGTTCAGGTGTGTCTTAGCTGCATATAGTCAGTATTTTTAAGGGTCTAGTTTTACAGTAACAGTATTTTATTGTTTCATTGCCTGACAATGGATGTCTTGTCAGTGTTTTTAACCTCAGATAAAAGAAAAAAATAGTTTTTTTGTGCACTTAGTGACCATTGTGAGCTCTTTCTTCTTCCTGATGTGTAAGTGCATTGAGGGAAATGTGTATAGTATTGCAGCATTGGTTATAATCTGAGGAAAAAGCAATGATGAAATTGAATAAATTCATAATAATGAAGATAATCTTATACTAGATTAAAAAAGACAGTGAATTTAGTTGTTGTTTGTGGCATGGTTATGCATTCAATTGTAATAATAATTTTAATTATTAAAACACTACAAAAAAACCAAAACATTCTTTTCCACTGGCACTGTTCTGCTGTTTTTGTTTTGTTTTCCACTTTTCAGTGTATTGTATTGCATTTCCTGTTGCTAATGGTGTTGCTAAGCTTGCTTGCTTGCTCAGTTGTTTACCCCCAGAGCAATATATTGTAGCATTTTGACAAAATTAAGCGGTAAACAAATCCATACCATGCCATTTCTGGCATACAAGTGCATGAATCTATGATTGCAAGTCTTAAGTGATATGAACATTGTGTTCTTTATTTGTTATTCTAATAATGAAGATTTTCAGACGTGGTGTAATGTATTGCTCTGGCCACCTACTATTCTGCACCCACCTCTGTTCACATCCTGTTTCTTATTCTTCATGGTACAATCACACTATAGCTCTAGGTGTCCAATTCAGTTTTTTTTTTACTTATTTGAATTTAAAAGTAACTCATTTCTCATTTCCTGTGTGCTTGACACAAACTGCATGTGTACACAAGAGTCACTGAAGTAAAGCCTAGCAACAAGCACGGTCTGCTCAGTTCATGCAGCCAAATCACCATCTGCAATGGATGCTAACAAGGCAAAACAATGAGTCAGGCTACTTCCAAAGCACATTTAGAGTCACACAATCATATTTGAAGATGAAGTATAATTCTGGCTGGCTGTAGGCTGCAGTAACTAAACACTGTTACATTCCCCCTCTTGAACTGAATCTTCACATGTGGATATGCCCCAAAATAGATCTGAGAATATGTATTTTTTCATTTGAGAAAAATGTTGAATTAGGTCATCTTTGCCAGGAGGTGTAACTAACTAGCTTAAATAAACTGTTTCAACAGCCATGTGAAGATCCAGCTACAGTTAGCTAAGCTGGTTGTAATCAGGGGGAGCTACTTGCTCTCAGTTTCCTTATTTACTCTCTAACCCGCATTTCCTTGTAAAGATGAATATGTGTATTGACATGCTTATCCTGCATCCTTCTTGTCTACCCACTGACCACCACTGAATATGGACCAACTTCACCATTCTATGATCCTGACTCATTTGTGACAGTATTCAGAAAACTGACCATGTCAACATAATAAAGCATGAATTGCATGCATACATGAAACCTGATTCTAACCCTTTTTGAGAAAGCTTCGATCTATTTTTGACTTCACTTATAGCCATAAACCACAGCTCCTCACAACATGAAATGAGATCCTCTCTTCCTGTACAAAGTCAGCTTGTGTCATCATGAACTGAACACAGATCTAAAAACTGATGTCAGTCTGTGACCTTAAACTGATCATCATGTGTTTTAAATCCATGCATTATGTCAGATTGGACATTTTGGATGTTAGAAGTACTTTTTCTCTGTTTCTCTATAGTATTCTAGATTTTTTGTACTTCACTCTGATTGCTTAGTAGTAGGCTATATCTGATTAACTTGTACATATCTATACCAACGGCTTGGGCAGACAGTGGCTTTTTTATTTGTAAAGACATAAACATGCTTGCATATATAAATAAAATTAAATAATACACTTGTCTACTTGTTAATAAGGGAACATTTTGAGTTGGTGTCTTCTTTTCGTATTATAAAACATGTGTGCTTTAGTCTAAAAGACTAAATGAACAAATATTCAATATGGTAACTGCTAAAATAATCCATTGATAAAAAAAAAAGAGTATTATAAAAAACTCCAGGTTTCATGATTGAGTTTCAACCATGTCCAAACTATTTACCACAATGTGAAAGAAGAAGAAGAAGAAGAAGAAGAAAGGAGGAAGCACAGAACTGTGTCACTTTTGGTAGGTATTTAAAAGACAGTTAACTTAATTGACACAGGTGGGAAGACTTAACTTCTTTTTTCTATGTTTTTACTGGAAAAACAGAAAATAATAGAGAAAAGTATACATGTATCCATGTATCCCAATGGATCTTAGGGTCTTTTGGTTTGTGTAGTGATAAATGTTAAGATAATTAAACACACTTACAACGCTGTACTGTAGCTTAATCAACAGTGGTTACCTGGCCTTATCTACAGTAGACTGAAATTATTTCAAGATTTCAAACATGCTGCTCTAAAATTCAAATTCAAATTTATTTATTTAAAGCCCAAAATTTCACAAACAAATTTATTTATTTAGATTGTTTGCCTCGGAGGGCTTTACAAATCTGCACAAACATTGTTTGCACAAACAGGGCTTTACAATCTGTACAGTTGTGACACCCTCTGTCCTTCCTTAGACCCTCGAACCGAGTCAGGAAAAACTTCAAAAAACCCTTTATGGGAAAAAAGAAGAAACCTGAGGAAGAGCCACAGATGAGGGATCCCTCTCCCTGGGACGGACAGACGTGCAATAGATGCCACATGTACAGAGAACATCATCATCAATCATATAGGGAATTATAACATGCTGAGTTCATGGGTTTAGTCCATGTATGAGGTATCACAAGTAATGGAAATGAGTCCGTGAGTCCAGGTGCATCCCTAGATGTCCTCATATGGAGCTCTGGCCACTCGGTCTTCTCTCCACAACACAGACACAGATCATGTCCCCACCAGGCCAGTGAACCTCAGACAGATGGACCACAACCAGAATCAGTGAAGGAACCTGCAAGACTGGAGAGAACAAAGAGGACCAGGGCTCCGGCAGTAACATGCACTTTACTTTACAGGACATAAGAGTATTCACATTAACCGCTTTAACCAATTTAACCACTTTAACTACTTTAACCAGTTTAACCACTTTAGCCACTTTTACCAGTTTATAAGGTGACTCCAGTTTGCACTACTACCATAATAAGAGTAGAGGAAGCAAAGGAAGAGGAAGCAGAGAAAGAGGAAGCAGAGACAGAGGAAGAGGGAGAGGTGCCCGATGCATCATGGGAGCCCCCCGGCAGTCTAAGCCCTCCCTCCCCCTCAGCCAACAATGATGTTCCTGGTCCAATTATTTTACATTTTGAATTTTTCTCTTTTTATGGAGTGATGTTGATAAATAATAATACTGTTCAGGGTCAAATTGACCTGGTGACTTAAAATCAATACAAATGAGTCATGAGGATTTGTACTGAAAGTAAACAATATTTCAGCACTGTTTTTGAACCAGAAATGAACACTAGGCATGCCCTGCTCAAAAGCTGACTTGATCTCTGTCATCCAAGCGGGCCCTGGCACTGTCTTTAGTATGACAGTTGTCTAACATATATTTGGGGATGAAGACCGCTGTATTTCACCATTTTTTGTTGTGAATGCTTGCTTGGAGGAATATAAATAGCAGTTTCCTCATTTGGTTCATTGTCAGAATCGTCAGACTCAGAATGGACCTCAAGATGGTCTTCAACTTCAGACTCCTCTATTTCACTGTCATGATCAAAGATGAGTTCCAGATTCTCATTGTGGGTTAAGCAACACCTGCATTCTTGCACTTGCGGTCAAGAGACTAGGAAGTGTGTGTGTGTGTGTGTGTGTGTGTGTGTGTGTGTGTGTGTGTGTGTGTGTGTGTGTGTGTAAAATTGGGGTGAAATATGTCTCACAGTTGCAAAGAAACAAATAGTATTTGACACTTCTGACACCTTTTAGTCTCAACTTTGACTGCCAGATCAAATTGACCCAGTATCTAACAGTATGTAATATACTACTACTACTAATAATAATGTAATATAAACATGCGGGGGGGAGTTGCAAATATAGAACCATTTTCATTTTATATGTTGATTACACTTATTAAGCCAAGCAGAAGAAGTTTCATACTGAAAATATTTTTAAGTATTTCTTTTAGATTATTTAAATTTAAAATGGGTAAATTTGACCCAAATCATAGGAGCAGTTAGTGTGTTAGTCCAAACGAGTTATAATACCCTGCCACTTTAGGGAAATGCTGCTAAGGAAAGATGATGTGACACTTCCTCCCTTCCTCCACCAAATTCTGGTTGTAAGCGCAGCTGCTCTGGCTGCCTGTGTTGTTTGAAGCTGTGACCTTGGATATGGCCCTCCCTCCCCCTCACCAAGCGACTGACCAGCCAGGTGAACAGCACGGAGGATACACAGGTAAGAAACACTAATCAAACTCTGTACAGAGAGATATCACAGGCTTTACAGTGACTATAGTCTGAGTATATTTTAGCTAGATGTTTGGTCCTTAGTTTATTACCTGATTATATATATATATATATATATATATATATATATATATATATATATATATATATATATATATATATAGCTGTGCAGAGGTGAGAGAGGAGAGCAGGACATGTGACAGAGGAGGCCAGGACAGAAGGGGTCCACTGGGCCAAACACTGACGACCTCAGCGCTGGACATCTGTAAATAGTCTGAGTGCTGTGTAGTACTGTATACAGATTTTTTATATAGCTTAAGAAAATTGTACAAATGTATGTTAATATATTCATTTAACATAATTATTTATTATCCAATAAAGTCAGTTTTCTACAGTGGTTTGTTTGTAATTGCATTAATGTAAAAACAAATACACCACTTAGCCATTATACTGTATTATTAAAAAACTTTGGAACAATTTTAAACACCTTCATTTGGAACTATTCAAATAACAGGTTCAACACTAGATATAAAATGTTTCAAAAGTACTGTCTAAAAAAGCTTAAAAAATAATAAATAACACCTCAGAAATATTGTCAGGCTTTATTTTGCACAGGAATAAAAGGTTAAAAATGCAAGTTAAACTGCACATTATTTATGGTCAACATAAACTTTGATTTGTGAAGACCAGAAAGAATCGGATGTGTGTCCACTATCATGGACAACACCTCCCACCCTCTGCATCAGACTGTGGGGGCCTTAAGCAGCTCCTTCAGTAACAGACTCAGACATCCAAGGTGCAGGAAGGAGCGCTTCTGCAGGTCCGTCATCCCAAACACTGTCAGACTGTTTAATGCTGCACTATAATTCTGTTATTGCAACAAACACTTTCATACCACAGTAGGACTGATGTTTACTGATGTTTCATCATTGCACTGATGTTTACTGATGTTTTTCAATGTTTGTTATCATTGCACATGATGCATTGCACTGATGTTTACTGATGTCCTAGCTATGCACTTTATGGTCTTTTTTCATTCCTACTCATTTACTTATACAGTGAATTACATATCTGCTATATATATCCATATTCACCTGTGCAATAACACCTCACCACTGCACATCTAACTGGGTGAGGCTGTGTATATAAATACTGTTTCTTTCTTTTTCTCTTATTATTATTTACTATTTATTGTACATATTGTTTTTTTTGTTTTTGTGTTTTTGTGTTTATTTTGTCTCTATTATTTAATGTCTCTTTTAAATTGTTGTTTGAGCTGCTGTAACTGTGAAATTTCCCCACCGTGGGATCAATAAAGGATCTTATCTTATCTTATCAGACAGTTTCACTTATGAATGAAGACATCTTGGAGGAAGACTCATTTGTTTTGAAATAATACAGATTAAAATCCCTGAATACAATAATAATAAAATAACAGTTTTCGTTTAAGAAAAATGAAATTATACATGAAAAGTAAACACTTTAAATATTAACATGTGTCTGTTCAACACTGATCTGGATTCAACCACATAATAGAGGTGTATCTTCACTGGCTTCATGATTTGATAATGATTCATCTGTCAAATTATTTAAACTAGTGTTGTCAAAGATATAGATATTTTGATAAATATTGATACTGACTGTTTGAAAATGGCCTCAGTACTGACGTTCCACAGTATTGATACTCCAGTACCAGCCGAGCTCTCTCTCTCTCTCTCTCTCTCTCTCTCTCTCTCTCTCACACACACACACACACACACACACTGCTGTGGTGCTCACTTAGTTCCACCTCCTGTCCATCCCAAAGGATACAAGCCCATTAGCAAGTGATCATACAGAGCAGTGCTAACGAAAGGTGCTAACATCACATTTAGCAAAATACCTGAAGAACTGACACATCCACGTCCTCTAGAAAGAGTTTGGTGACAGCTCCCATTTCACTGAAGCATTAAAGTTAAGCTGTACCATTGTTGGGCACACAGTTGTTTGTAATTAAAAACTAAGATTTCATCTTGGCTTCAACATCACAGTGACATGAGATTCACTACGAACTGTTACAGTTACATCTTATCTTTGTGGTTAATCTAATAGGAAACAGTTATAATTACATGTCCAGCAGAAATGTGTCTAAATGAGTGTGAATCTTTCAGCTCTCTCCACCTCTCAAAGCCTGCAGTCTTTACTCTTTTTTTTTTTTTAATCTCAGGCTTAGTCAAATTCTATTTCTTTGAGCTTCTTTTCATCTTCTGTTTTTCTCAGTATAAACTGAAGTTGTCAGAGTAGGGATGCTCTCTGTTGCTTTTCTCTGCTGCTTCTCCTTTTTGTGGAAACAAACTAACTCAGGATGCCACAGTGACCCGGAAGAGTTTGAGTATGATCCAGAGAGCGTTTGCACGATGACTAGGGCGGGATTAGAGGAGGCTGATTATTATTACAGAAGATCTGTCTCATATTCTATTGTCAGGATAGTGACAGTTTTTGTGAATATGATTATAAAAGAAATTACCTACTGTATCTTTAATGCTCAGATTACAGATGGCTAAATTTGTTGCTACCATCCCTAATCTTTACTACTTCTATTAAAGATGCAGTGATAGTTTGTAAGATTGCACAGAGTCCTCTCTTTGCCTGAACATTTGAACCTGTATGACCTTGGTCTAATGAGAGCATGTGCGACTGACTGACTGGCCAGGTGAACAGCATGGAGGACACATGGGTAAGAAACGCGAATTGAACAGAGAGATATAACAGGCTTTACAATGACTTTAGCATGACTACACTTTAGCTATACGCTTGGTTCATTGCCTGTTTATTTACCGATAAATAGTCAAACTTTATGATAAATGTGACGTGTTTCTGCACAGTCATCTTGTTTATGTCATGATGGCAGAGAAGAACAGGAGCGCTGTTTGGCACTATTTTACAGCTGCAGACCAAAATACTGCAAGGTGCGATGTTTGCAGAAAACAAATTAGGTACTGTGGCAACACCACAAATTTACAGAAACACCTTAAAACACATCCAAAAGAGAACTCCGAGCTGCAAAGTAAACAGAAGGAGGAGGAGGGGAATCCCCAAACCACAACCAGAACCCCGGCACCGAGACAGAAGTCACTGGCAGCATGGCCAACAATATCCAAGTAACTGATGTATATAAGTGAAAGTAAGATTTAGTCATCTCCATCATTAGTTGGAGTAATAATGTTAATGTTATTTTTCAGAGTGTAATTGGTCATCATACTTGTAAATGTAGCAGACTGATAAAATATAAACAGTCATATATTCAGCCAGCTGAAATAAATCTAAATGAATTATTTTACTGGAACTGAAAAATGTATACCTATATAAAGATATATACCTCAAACATGAAATGGCTGAATATAATAAGCCTTTTGTGCTAACTGTCAAAGGAACATTAGTATACCTATGTTTAGGCTACACGCAGATAGGTCATAGAGTTAATTATTTTGTTATTTCACAAGAGCTATGTATATCACAAGGAGCCTTGCAGAAATTATTGTAAAGGGCCTACAACCTCTCTCTGTGGTTGAAGATGAGGCTTTTAGGAATTTTGTAAAGACACTTGATGATCGCTACAAGATTCCAAGTAGGAAAAATGTAATGGGAGGGAAAATACCAGCAATGTATGAAGAGTGTTGCTCAAAAGTGAAAAAATATCTGGATGTTGCAAACAGTGCACGGATATGTGGACATCAAGAGCCACAGAGGCTTATTTAACTGCCTCATGCCATATCATTGATGAGAACTGGCAAATGCAAGCATATGTCCTAGAAACCAATAGTTTTTCAGGAAAACACAGTCCTGAAAACATTTGCTCAGAATTAACCCTCTGGAGTCGACGGACGCCGCCGGCGCGTCCAAATTACAGGTCCTGATTTATGATGACGTAGCAAAAAGACACAGCGTCACCGAGTCTCCGTTTCAACATGTGTCAAAAGTGCGGACTTCAAACTACATACCCGGTTTTAATTTGATTGGCCAATTAAAACAGACTAGTAATAAAAGAAAAAAAAAAAAAAAAATGTACAATGTTTTTTTTTCTGAATATTGTCGTCACGTTTGGCAGGAAGAAGGCTTGTGATGTGCCCCTCTGTCTTGTAATGGACAGGAACTGTTTTTTGGAGTGGAACAATTTGTAATTTGTTGCATCTTATTGTGACACCTGATTGTTTTGTAAATAGTTGAACAAAAAAACGCCTGAGGCATTGCCTGCATTTTAATGTAAATAGTTGTAAATAACTGTTATTTGCTACATTTGTACATAATTTTTTGAAACTTTACAACTTCTACTTCTTCTTTGCATTCTAAGGTTATAAAAATGGTTTGTTAGACATGTTTGTGGTTTTCACATTAAAAAATCTAACTTTTTTAATATTTCGGATTTTATGTTTTTTGTGTGGTTTTAGGTCCAGTGTGTTAATACAAGTATATCAAAATGAAAAAATAACTGTAAAATCACACATGTGAGGTTGTGCTGAAAAAAATGATAACCAAACAAGGCATGGTAAACAGTTCTTCCAGAGGGTTAAAAAGAATCAGTGATGAATGGGGCATAACTGCCAAGGTTCAGGCTGTAATTACAGATAATGGTGCCAATATAGTTACTGCTAAGCAGGTTGGGCAAATTATCCATGTTTTGCACACACCTTAAATTTAGTAGTAAAAGACTCCATTACCGCTCTCCCTGATCTTCTTTACATCCAGCAGAGGTCCAGTGCTATTATAGCTTTCTTTCACCACAGCACAAACGAAATAGAAAAGCTCAAATAAATTCAGAAACAACTTCCAGAATACAAACTGATACAATCACTTGAAACAAGGTGGAACTTTGTGTTCTACATGTTTGAGAGACTACTTGAGCAAAAGGAAGCTGTTACTACAGTACTTTGTCTTCTTGGAAAGAGCTCACTATGCTTGAGTGAAGAAGACTGGTCCATGGTTAGTCTCTCCATTGTTGCCCTGAGACCATTTGAAGAAGTAACAAGAGAGATGTCAACTGAAAAACATGTTTCAGTTTCAAAAGTGATTCCCCTGTTTACACTACTTCTGTGATCAACTGCATCCCATAAGTGCCAAGGTAGCAAGGTAGCTGCTGAGCTGTCAACACAATTCCAGCACCGTTTCAGAGGTACTGAAACCATTTATGGTCTTGCTGTCAGCACCTACCTGGACACAAGATTTAAAAACTTTGGGTTCCGTGACACGGCAAATGTTGAAGCTGTGAAAAAAACGACTCATCAAAAAGCGACACATCAACATAGGGACAAACATCAACCTGAAATTACTGTTTTTAGATATTTTTAACAACTGTCAGCTAACACAAAGCTAACCATTAGCTATAGCACTTAACATTAGCATAGGAAAGCTAACATTTCCTCAGCTTCAACATCACAGTAACATGTGATTCACCACGGACTGTTGCTGTAACACATCTTATCTTTGTGGTCAATTTAATAGGAAAAAGTTATAATTACCTGTCCAACAGAAATGTGTCTAACTCTCCATCAGTGTGACCTCTTAAAGGCTCCGGTGTTTACTCTTGTTTAACCTCAGACTCAGTAAAATCATTTTACTTTTAGCTTCTTTTCTTCAGTGGTCATCTTCTGTTTCTTCTCTCTCAGTATGGACAGTTGTTGTCAGAGGAGGGAGGCTTAGTCTCATATTTTACTGCCAGAACATGGTGACAGTTTTAGTGAATATGACCTTTAATCATCTGCTGTTGTATTAACAGTACCACATACTGTAAATTTACCATAAAATCAAGCAGAATGTACACACTTATAAGGGAAATATTTTCAAACCAGATCCAACAGGGCTTATTCTGTCATAGAGTTTCATTTGGATCAGAAAGTTTGGAAATCTTCCTGTTCTGTTTTCCTGTCCATGATAATCTTACTGGTGTATCAAAACAACATTGGATTAGATTACCCTTATCCAGATACAAACTTTTCATTATTTTTGGATTAGTTGTGTGTTGTGCTTGAAATTGGACTGCATATCATAATGAAGGCTACTAGCTATGTACAAAAAAAACAAGAACAAAATCCAGCATGAGGTCACTTGACGTGTACTTATTTGAAGACCCAGACCAACCTGCTAAATGGAATGCATCTGTTAGAAAATACCTTTGACTGTCATTAATGTCACTGTCATTAATATTAAGTAATAAACAAAAGTGAAAATGAAAATATTTTAGTTAAATATTGCTCTTTGGGGGATATCAATACCTTTATTTTAATTTACTGTACTGAAAGATAACAGTTTAACAATCAAGGGCAAAATATAAATAAATGATACTGGATAATACAGTTGTTATATTAATTGTCCAATTTAAAAGTTTTATTACATTTAGTTTCTGAAGCAATCTGAATCTATTTTTCTGCTGTGATCAATTACATTTTTTTTTCTGCTCAAAGTATTCTAATCCTTTTAAAAAAAGTTTGAAAACCAAGACTGGATTACATTATCTAAACTGCACTCAGGATCTCTGAGGAGGACATGTGTCGGCTCTTTCAGAGACAGAAGATCAGGAAGGAACTAGGACCAGACAGTGTGTCTCGCTTCTGCCTGAAAGTCTGTGCTGACCAGCCTGCTGACACCCATCTTCACTCAGATCTTCAACAGATCTCTGGAGCTGTGTGAAGTCCCCTCCTGCTTCAAATGCTCCGCCATCAGGAAGTAGGCCCAGCAGAGGATGTACTTCCTGCGCCAACTCAGGAAGTTCAGCCTGCCTCAGGAACTGCTGATCCAGTTCTACACCGCCATTATTCAGTCTGACCTCTGCACATCCATCACTGTGTGGTTTGGATCAGCCACCAAACAGGACAGGAACAGACTACAATGGACAGTCAGGACTGCAGAGAAAATCATCATCGGCACCAGGCTGCCCTCCATTCAGGACTTATACGTGTCCAGAGTCAGGAAACGGGCAGGTAACATCACTGCAGATCCATCACACCCTGGACATAACCTGTTTCACCTCCTCCCCTCCGGCAGGCACTACAGAGCTCTGTATGTCAAAACAACCAGACACAAGAACAGTTATCTTCCTTCAGACTGTCACTCTGATGAACATTGTAACACCAGTCACAGAGTGTCAGGAACAATCCCTGGGAATCATAAACATCCACTGACCTCATCAATATACTATTTCTATAAACAATAAATATATATTTGAATACATTCTGTATATACTGTATACATCTTCTTACATTCTTACATATATCTTCTGTACATAAGATTTTCTGTATATAAGCTATCTGTACATAAGCTATCTGTACATATCTGTACATCATTGCACTCTCTATTGTACTCCATAGTCACACTTTAAGTTATGTTATGTTTATAGATAGATAGATAGATAGATAGATAGATAGATAGATAGATAGATAGATAGATAGATAGATAGATAGATAGATAGATAGATATACTTTATTAATCCCAAACTGGGAAATTACAGTGTAGCAGCAGCATTACACACACAGAGACAATAACAATACAATGAAATAAAAAGAACAAACTAGACATATTAAAACAATATAAAATGCAATATAAAAATGTATAGAAAATTTATAAATAAGCAGTATTGATTGTGGTGCAAAATAAATATAAGGTGCAGTGTACAGATAAGCTACAGTGAACAGTGTGTATAAAAAACCCATAAAGTGGCTTATAGACTGTATGTTATGACCAGAGTATTAGCTGTTATTGTACAGTGAGATGGCATGTGGCAGGAAAGATTTCCTGTATCTGTCCTTTCGACAGCGGATAATAGTCTATTCAGCATTCTCTTCTCCACCACGGTCTCAAAAGACTTCCAGCCTGAGACCAAGCACAGAGCTAGCCTTCTTGATGATTTTATCAAGTCTGTGTTAGTGTCGCTGGCTCTGATGCTGCTGCCCCAACACACGGCAGCAAAGAAAATGGCGCTGGCAACAACAGACTGGTAAAAAATCCTCCAACATCCTGCTGCCCACGTTGAAGGATCTCAGCTTCCTCAGGAAATAGAGTCTGCTCATCCCCTTCTTGTACAAAGCCTCTGTATTAGATTTCCAGTCCAGTCTGTTGTCGATCACCACTCCCAGGTATTTGTAGTCCTCCACCTCATCCACCACCTCCCCCCTGATCCGTAGTGGCTGTGAAGGCATCTTCTTCCTCCTGAAGTCGATCACCATTTTATGTTATGTTTACGTTATGTTTATGTTATGTTATGTTATGTTATGTTTATTGTTTATCTATTTCTATTTTCTTGACCTTCTAAGTATGAGTCAAATTCCTTGTATGTGTACACATACCAGGCCAATAAAGCTGATTCTGATTTCAGAAGCTATTTTAAGATTTTTATAATTAGAAGATAATTTTCAAGATCCAGTCTTATCAGACTACTTCTGAACAACTGAGTCTATTTATTTATATTTTGTACTTGATTTGTTTTACCGTTACAGTGATAAAGTAGATATAGTAAACATTAGAATGCAATTATTAAGCCCTTTAGTACAATAAATAGATTTTTTATTCTTTTTTTCATTTATCATTTTATAACACAGCAGAAGTGTCACGACCCCTCATCGATGACAGTCCTGTATGTGGAGTGATTGTGTTTTTGGGTTTTGTGAGTGTGGGGTACTTGGTGTGTTTTGGGTTTTTTTCCCGGTGTCTTGGCCTAGGGCAGTGCCTTCCTGGATTTCTGGCTGATCCTCCACACCTGGAGCCATTGGCTGTCAGCCATCGCCAGCCATTCCAGCCAGCCAGTGAACGTTCAACCTGCCCTGTATTCCATCAAGTCGCCATTCTCTTTCCCATCTGAGAACAATAAACCTAACTGTTTCTGAACTAAACCTCCCTCTTCTCCTGTGTCTGCTTTTGGATTCAGCCTAGATCCATGACAAGAAATAGGCAACTTCTTTAAAAATTTGTTTGGGCCATATTTGCCAAAACTGTTAGTGTCCTAAGACATAATCTGTGAACAAAATCTTGCTTCTCTGGCTCCACCTGTTGCTCCTAATGCCATTTCCAAGAAAAGAGTATCTTTTGGAGCATCAGTCCCTGCTCTGGCACATGCTCCCCTACCGATGCACTAATTCAGAATGAATCCAGTGTTGGACAAACAACCACTGAACAAACAAGCAATGAGAAATCCCTGATTGGTCAACAACAATTTACATGATATGAAGATCAATGAAGAAAAGCAAGCTAAAAAAAAAAAGAATAAGAACAAGCAAATCTGCCAGGATGTACTTTGGATGCAAACAAAAATTTTCAAGCTATGTCCACAGTCCTCAGTCCCACAGACTGTAGTTTTAATTACAATGACAATCAAAAGTAGTTTCTAATATTTGCATCCCTTACTGTTCCTCCGTCCCTCATTCCAAAAGAATGCTAGAAGGCCTGGATTGTTAAATAAAAATACACTGATCTCTCGCTGTTTATTCAACCAGTTGTTTTTTACATAGGTAGTAGCCTACATTGTAATATGCAGTCCCATTTAGATCACTGATAATCCAGATTTGGCTTTTGTATCTGTATCTTGGTGATCCAATCTGGTGTTACTTTGTAAAAAAGGGCACAAAAGTTAGATGGCTTAGCTGATCCTGGATTGTTTAACAGGTTTTTCAAATCTGGATCATTCTGATCAAATGGGCCCTGTAAATTAAAGCTGAGTCAATCCATGAACTATCTCATTTATTTAACAAGTATAACTCTACACGATTCCCCACAGGATATGTGCCACATGAAATGCTGAGTTCTATTACAATCACAAAAAGGTTATATTATTAATATTTTTATTTAGATGCTGAATAACAGCAACTGTTGCAAAAAGTCACACTTGTAGTCATACAAGTAGAGAGGAGTTAGTCAAGTAAATCTGCAACAAACCCATCTCTGTGCACAAAATCGACCCTAACAAGAACTGCCATCCCCTCAAAAAATGTAGAACATTCAGGAATAAATCACTGGAAGAAAGAAAGGCATTGATGTTTGCGGTGAAGGTCAGTGGAGTTGCTCATGCTCAAGATTTGCCTTGCAAAGCTCTACTCTGAAGTTTTTAAGGAGAAAGCCATCAAAGCCTATGTGATACTGGACGACCATAGTAATCACTTGTTGGCCAAAACACAATTCTTTGAGCTGTACAACATGAAGAGTGAACCAATCATATACCATCTCAGAACATGCTCTGGCATTGTGAGAACATCTGGCAAGAAGGCAGTAGGATTCCAGATCGAGTCACTGAAGTACTCATTTCTCTTCCACCACTTATTGACTGTCTTGAGATTCTTAATAATAGGTCTGAGATCCCACCACCGAGCGCAGTCCTGCACCAGCCTCATCTCTGCCATATTACCAAGCACATCCCAGAGTTGGATCCGGAAGCGGAGATACTACTGCTGCTTGGAAGAGATGCCTTGAAGGCACAGAAGGTCAGCAGGTAGCAGGCAGCAGGTCAGTAGACCACATGATGCACCCTTTGCCCAACACTTGGACTTGGGCTGGGTTTAGGTAGGAGAGGTGTGTTTGTACATGAACCGTCAGTCAACATATTCAAGACCAATGTACTTGACAGTGGCCACCATTCAATTTTTCAATTGTGTACAAGCTTCATTTATGTAAAGGAGACACAGCACAGCCTTGACAGATCCTACAAAGCACCTGAGAGGATGCTGGGACAGACAGTGTTTGACCGACCTGCACATGAAACCAAACCTGCTCCATCAGTGGAAGACACCATCTTCTTGAAGATTATGGACACTAGTGTGTCCTTTTACGGTGATGATGGTTTGGTTTCTCTACCATCTGCATCTGAGGCTATTGACCTTCTCCAACGAACACAAGCTTTGCTTGCCAAATCCAACCTCTGCTTGCACAAGTGCATATGGAACTGTTAGTCAATCACTGAAGGATTCCAACCAGAAGATTGTGCTTGTGTTACCAAGGACTTATTATCAGCAGAGAAACTGCACCCACACAACAGAGCTTAGGACTGCTGTTGGAGACCATGTTGGACACTTTCACTTTCTCGGCATCAACTGTGAACAAACCCTTCACACGCCATGGAGTACTTTCTATGACCAACAGCATCTTTGATCCGCTGGGTTTTCTAGCACCTGTCACGAACCAAAGCCCTCCTCAGGGAGCTTACTTCTGAATTGTCTGACTGGTACACACCCCTTCCAGAAAAGAAATTCGGCAAATGGAAAGCCTGGAGAGTTTCCCTCCAAGACCTAAAACAGCTTCACATCCCATGAGTCTACACCACAACCTCACACACTACAGCAGTGCACAAGGAATTGTGTCTGTTCTCAGATGCATCAACGAAAGCCATAGGTGTCGTAGCATACCTCAGATCTGTTCAGGAAGATGGATAAGCTGAATTGGGATTTCCCATAGGTAAGGCAAAACTGTCTAGACAATGAAGGGACCATCATCTCACTTTATCACTGAGTTTAACAGCAGCTGTGTCCTCCTATGGTAGTGGAGTCGACTTAGTTGAAAGGGAGTAGGGCATATAAGTTAGTTTTTCCTATGTTATCTTTTCTTTCTCAAAGAAAGACGTATCATAAAATATGTTTGTAAGACGTATCATAAAATATGTTTGTACACGCATTTGGTTAAGTCAAAAGTCACTAGTGTTTGGATTCAAACCAAATTCCATACTCAGGTGCTATATGCAAGGCCTGCTGGGGTTTTGTTTTTTCATGCAGGCCTCTTTGTTTACCCACATGGTAAGGTCCCAACATACCCAAATGCAGCATTTTGTCTGGATTAAATGTAGGATTGGATTTCCAAATGTGACGCAAAATCTTCAGCATCAGAAATCCTTTAATCTGCTGTGAAATAACCAATTTTCAGATCAGAATTTAATCAAATCTAACCAATATAATACTGTGAAATCATTTTGAAATACTGGCCCCGTAATGAACACAGGTAAAATCGGGATGGGTTATGTGAATTGTACTTTGACCAATACATGAAATAAAACCATACATTTAAAAAACATCTACAGTGTTTAATTCAAATTCAAATTCAAATTTATTTATTTAGAGCCCAAAATCACAAACATTGTTTGCCTCGGAGGGCTTTACAATCTGTACAGTTGTGACACCCTCTGTCCTTAGACCCTCGAACCGAGTCAGGAAAAACTTCAAAAAACCCTTTATGGGAAAAAGAAGAAACCTGAGGAAGAGCCACAGATGAGGGATCCCTCTCCCTGGGACGGACAGACGTGCAATAGATGCCACATGTACAGAGAACATCATCAATCATATTATGGAATTATACATGAGTCGTAATAAGCTGTAGCTATACTGAGTTCATTGGTTTAGTCCATGTGTGAAGGTATCACAGGTAATGGAAATGAGTCTGTGAGTCCAGGTGCATCTCTAGATGTCCTCATATGGAGCTCTGGGCCACTCGACCTTCTCTCCACAGCACAGACACAGATCATGTCCCCACCAGGCCAGTGAACCTCAGACAGATGGACCACAACCAGAATCAGTGAGGAACCTGCAAGACTGGAGAGAACAAAGAGGACCGGGGCTCCGGCAGTAACATGCACTTTACAGGACATAAGAGTATTCACATTAACCGTTTTGACACTTTAGCCAATTTAACCTACTTTAACCAGTTTAGCCACTTTAACCAGTTTCTAAAAGTGACTCCAGTTTGCACTACTACCATAATATGAGTAAAGGAAGCAGAGGAAGAGGGAGAGGTGCCCGATGCATCATGGGAGCCCCCCGGCAGTCTAAACCTATAGCAGCATAACTAAGGGCGAGCCTGTGCCCACCCTAACTATAAGCTTTATCAAAAAGGAAGGTTTTAAGTCTATTCTTAAACACTGACACTGTGTCTGCCTCTCGGACCCAGACTGGGAGCTGGTTCCAGAGAACAGGGGCCTGATAGCTGAAGGCTCTGCCCCCTAGACTACTTCTGGAAACCCTGGGAACTACAAGTAAGCCTGCGTTTTGGGAGCGCAGCAGCGCTCTAGTCGGTTGATAAGGAGTTATCAATTCATTAAGATATGATGGTGCCAGACCATGCAGAGCCTTATATGTGAGGAGAAGGATTTTAAAATCCACTCTAAATTTTACAGGGAGCCAATGCAGAGAAGCCAATACTGGAGTAATATGGTCTCTTTTCCTGGTTTTAGTCAGCACCCGAGCAGCGGCATTCTGGACCAGCTGTAGAGTCTTTAACGACTTGTTTGGGCAGCCTGATAAAAGTGAATTACAATAATCCACACAGTATGTGTTTGTGGTACAGTTATGTTGTTAAGACAGACAGGGGTGACAGGATTTAAGAAAAGCACACTTTTGAACAATCTCTATGAAAGTGACAAAAACTAATTTCATCTTCACTATTTATTGAGAACTATTTATACAACATGAGGCTACAGAGTTTAATAAAAACAATATGACATGCATTTTAAAATAATTACAGGTAATAAGGTAATAATGTAATAATAAGGTAATAATTACATTTTCATTGTAAACATTCTTCATTCTTCAGCAGAACAAAATTGTAACAAAGACAGCAAATGTATATTTAAAATTTTACTATTTGTCAAAATTATGGCATTACAGAAGTACAATAATGTACTATGTATAAATGCCTGTCATTCAGTTCACTGCTGTATTAATTTAAAGGAGAACTTCACTGATTTACACATCACAACTTATAGGTGTTCGGGAGTACTACTACATTATGTGAAAAAAAAGTTTTATAAAGCTTTTTGTAGTGAGGGAATGATGACATTGCAGCCAGCATCGGTTAGTGCTGACTACAATGTTGCAAACCCTCATTTGTGCTTGAGGATAGAGGTTTGGGGCTGCAGTGCCAAGTTGCACTGTGTGTGAAACATAGGCACTAGGTTCTGAAAAGGAAAAAAAATGTGTAAAAAAGACAGCCCCTCTCCTTCTGCTGAATGAGTTTTAATCATTTCCATATTATGAGTCTGACAATGTCATAACACGATGCTATACAATGCTAAATCAGATTATTCTTTTAACTTCTTGACCCCCATGAGAAAGGATAGTTTAGTGAGCCAACTATAACATGTTTGAAAGTCTTACTTTGCTTGCAAATGGTGCATTTTTGGATAGGCAATAACAATGAACAACCCCATTTTCTTCAGAAAAAATAAACTAAAGCTCATATCAACCAGGTATAGTGGTTCTAAGTTAACTCCCAGCAGTTGTTGTACATGTAATAATACATGTTAGACTTAAACTGATGTGATTTAAGCATTTTAATATTTAGCTACACCAGATTAAATGATGCCCAAGTTTTCGTAGATGACATCATCAAGAAATTGGTCTCTGGTTTTTGTTGTCCTCATACTGGCAGTAACAGAGGAAGAGGAAGCAGGGCAGGAAGGGATGGTGGCAGAAGATGAAGAAGGACTATAGGATGGTGTTTTGCAGACTTGAGTATAAAGGTGGGCAAATGGGTCTAGTTTGCTTTCATTACACATTTCCTCCTTCTTGCTCATGGGTTCAGTATAAATGGGTTCATATACGGCAGTTTTTCCTTTGCTCTGAATGCCGGCTTGTTTATTCTGACCTGGATTGATTTTGTCATACACCTCTGAATAGACAGAATCTGCATGATCAATGTTAAAGCAAAGATGTGAAGCAGAGGATTTAGGAGGTGAAGTGAAAGATTCTCTTGAACTGGGGGGTTTGAGTGGGAGAATGCTTGCAGGATCTACATACACAGCCATGTTCAGTAGTGGTTTTGATACAGATTGAATGCAGTCAGCTGGGTCAGCATATACACCTCCTGACTGATCATAAAGATAACCTCCAGTGCGGCTCTCAGGTGTAGGGACAAGGGGGAGAGGCATGAGAGTAATAGGAGCTGGCTGTACCGATAGACACCCTAATGAACCTACCAAATCTTCTTGAGCATGTGCACCCAGTTCTGAAGCAGGAGACTTCCTCTCATGTGTCCTCAGTTTGTTCTCCAGAATGGTAGCCATAGTTGTCATATCAGGTGTTTTGGGGAGATGGGAATGAGCCTGTTTGTTGGTTACAATGATTTTCTCAAACTCTTGGTCCTGGTTGCCTAAACTAACAGTCGAAGTCTTCCGTTTGATGGTACTCTGAATCAGGGAGAATATTTTCTCAGCCTTGTGTGTCTCAAAAGTGAATGTTCCAGGCCCAGAGTTACAGCGTCTACCTGCTTCAATGGTTAAGGCCAGCTGGTAAGAAAACACAAAGAAGAGCATTATGCATTTTCATGTAACCAGCAAGTATAAAAAGCAATCCAAGTAGCACATTATATTACAGTTAGAAGATGGTAATAGTTGGGATTTATAATTAAGAGGTAATAATTAAGTAATACCATGTAATTACCAAAATAATAATCAGTTGGGAGCAGTGATCTGACCGTTTTTTTTTTTTTTTAATCTAATTGCCAATAAAATAAACTGTTTAAAATATACACTTCTTTGACCCTGATGTAGCCACCTATCTTTGCCTGTAGTCACCACTCCTTTTCCGTTTTGCTGCCTTGGTGAACCAGCCAAGCTGTATTCTGAGGGTGAAAGATAATGTTGAAGTTGCAATAAACATCTCAATCCTCAACACTGAAGGAGCAAATACACCACCCTTTTATGAGCAATTTGTGGCCAGTTACCCAGTTACATTTCTCATTACCTTTTAACTGACATTTGTATTTTTATTATATGCATATAAAGTAATGAAACTGACAGATTTGCTTTTTAGTGGGGTACTCAACTTCAGAGACATTACAACAGCCTTTGTCAATCCATTTGACGAAGTGTACAGGTGCTTTCCCTGTGTTACCAACTGAGCCTTCCCCTTTAAGGATGGTAACCCAGTGGACATATGCATGTATTGTAGTCTATTGTAGGTCTGTTTTGAGAATTGTCTCTTCTCTGTGTGCATGGCAAAGTATCTGCATTGTACATGTGTCGACATTGTGAATCGGATGCTTTGGGTTGTTAAATCATTGTAGTCAGCAGAAAGTGTCCAGATAAGCTCGGGTACAGGAGTTTTAAAATGGCCATGTATTGTGTTTGCTGTGAATAAAGTGAATGAAACACATTTAGTAACATGGAATATTATCAATATGTCTCATGACTCAATTTAAAGCAGTGGACTGGACTGCAGAGGCTTGCTGCAGAGCTAACGGACGAAACAGGCTGAAGCCAGTTGAATTAGCCTAAAGAAAACGTGAGATTTGCCAACTGCAACTCAGGGGACCGAAGCTGGTTGTCTCCATCACAAGCAGCCTATTTCTCAAAGTTTGAACAGGGTAGTATGAAGAACACCAAATTTCGTTTCTGCATCTTGTTGGCATGTTCTGAGGAGAATTTCAGTGGTAGAAGTGTTTTCATTGAGCAAAAATGACTCTTCCTGTCATGATTTCAATGTGCACCAGCCACAACTAGCCAGCTAGAAGCACACAGGTTATGAAAAGACAAAAAGTTAAAAAAATAAATAAAATTACTATAGTTTTAAAAATGTAAAAATAAAACTGTAATATGGAAAGACAGAATGAAGAATGAACACTGTAAATGGACTATAAATTAATTATTTAAACATCATTTGTATGCATGCATTTGATTCTGTCTCAAGCTCTTTGATCCATTTAAGCAGCCAATCACTGTAACTGTGATCACTATAAGTAGTTTCTATTGCAATATAAGCATATAATTTAAGCATATGTCAGCCTGTGGTTTCTCTTTGAACTCTCTCTCATTTATTTAAAGATAATGATGAAAGTTCTCTTTTGCATTTAATATTCCTTTGCTGTTTAACATATGCTTAAAGGAATGTAAACAAGTTTTGAGTGGGAGTTTGTGTTATTCTTAAATTTGGACACATAATGGTAAATGTATATCGGCTACAAATATCAGTCTTGGATCCAGGCCTGAAGAAACCATATCAAACAGATACAGGTAGAGAAACAGATAGTTTAGCAGCCCTGATTCAGTGTTAGGTCACTTTATAACAAGGAACACATAGTCACCATTAATGAGCTGCTTATTAGTATGCATATCAGTAGCATATTTGCCCCTTTTTAGTCATTACAAAGCACAATGCTTTATTCCACATTATCATATTCTATGACTAATAAGCCGTTTACTTTAAATCTTAATATGCTTTGCTCAGTATAGGCCTCATAAGGTGGTAGTACCACAGGAATAATCATTATTCATTGAAAACACTGGATAAATATGGTCTATTCATATGTAACAAAACACAAATGTCTGTCTAACTCAGATGTTGTTCCCAAATCTAAAATGAGGTCTTGCTCATAATAAATACACTAGTCTTAGTCAAACTATTAACCCTAACGGATTTCCTTTTCTGAAATTGCCTTTTCTTTACACTTGCCTAATTGAGTAAAATTAATACACCAACACTGGTAGCGAAAGTTGAACATCACCAACCCTTGGATACACCTCGGATTGCATCTATAGTAGGTACAGGAGGTGTGAGGGTCTAATTTAGATCATGTGTTTTTACCCTGACTGATCAGAATGCATTTGGAAAGTGTCTATTTCAAGGTGTAACACTTTATTTAGGAATAGTATCTTTTAAATACAATTGTTGTTTGTTTTTATAAAAATTGTACCATATTTATTAGTTTTATTGAGGAAGAAAAACTCTTGTGGTACTACCATGTTATAGGGCCCATACTGAGCAAAGCATATTATGATCATAATTCATGGACAGCACTTTTATTACTATCAATTAAAAGTAATTAAGATGTTATTGAGGAAAAACTAATGGCCTTGTAGTTGATAAATTTACCCTTTGTTTTTGGTCCCTTACCACTGTGTTACATATAATTCAGTCCAATATTTCCTAGATATGTTAATGTTAATAGCAAGGTATTACTTTGGTAATTAAATGGTATTGCGTCATTATCATTATCTCTTTTCATCACCCCACTATCACCATGTTATTACTAGCTGTGATATAAAGTGCTATTGTAATTTACTACTTCTGTAAAATGGCCTACTGTTATGAAATTTGTATTACCTGTTTTTTAGCTAACACAATATGAGCAGTTTAAGGGAAAGATGATACCTTATCTTTTCCATATCGTCTAAGCAGTTCATATGGCCATTCTCGAACAATGTTCTTCTTCTGTGGTTCTTTCAGCAGCAGTGCTTCTTGTCCCACCTGTAGCCAGTATGACCCCTGCAGGTCACAACGTGTTGCTGCGTCCGTCCTCTGAACCACCACCCAAAACTCTGAGTCTGAAAAAAAAACCCCACCACCATATTCTTTGTCATTACTATGCTAATAGTAATTAAGTTTGATAACACTGAACAGTTTTATCTTGTAATGTAAACATGTTAATCAAATGAAGTGACAATATAATTTTACAGCAAAAGAATCTGCATAGTGTGTACCATATCAGTACTGCACAATGACTTGTTGAGTGACATAAGGTTTGGACTCAACATTATCTTTTTTCTCGAGCTTCTCCAGTAGTTAAGTACTCTGTAAATCTTTTTTTTTTTTTACCACTAGTGACACTAAGGAGCCATGTTTACATGTTGTGCACATGCACTTGGACGCACTTGATTGTGCACATTCTGTTGTTGCCATTTTCACTCAATTCCACCGATTGACAGTTGGTAGCAGTGATGTGTCAAGAAATTTAGCAACGTGCCAGCATGGGGAAGGAAGAGGAGATCTACTAGGAAAGACACCAAAGGGAAACAGTGTAGGTACCAAAACTTTCCAAAAATCAGCAAAAATTGCTGTGCATTTTGTGTAAAAATGTGTATATAAACACAACGTTGCACAGGGTACTTTTTCTGAAGTGGTGGCTCACAAAGTAAGATGTTTCTCAAAGGTATTGTTAGCTTCGGCTAACGGGGGATATAAGTGTACGTGCGTGATGAAGGAGGACTCTGGAGAGGATGATCTCACTTCGGACTTTACTGAAGAGCTGCCGAACACACAGGTAGGTACAGACACCATGAAACTCTCTAGCTCGATGCGATGCAGACAGACTTTTGGTCCGCACCGAAGCAGGCGAGCGATCTTCAACAATACTGTACTGAAAATCAGAACTCTCTAACCACAACACAGGAAGCCTGCCACTAACACGCAGTTCCGGCAGAGGTCAAATGCCATAACTGCTCGCAAACAATAAACAATATGTGTTAGATAGAATAATAATAACAGTAACAGCATTACAGTATCAAGTAGGAGTTACAGATACTGTAATATCAGTAAAACTGCTGGGTCTGATAACATATCTGGCTGTGTACTACAATAACACCATACTGTTTACCCTGCTGCCATACAGCAGGCAAGTGATACAGAGCTATTTTCTGTAATACCACCAGACTACAGTAGCCTCTTTCCTCAGGCTGTGAAAGTCTACCAAATTTCAGGCATATAGGTGAATTGACCAGTTGTGATCCTCTGTACAGGGCCATTTGGCAGACCCCTTGACATGCCCTAAGCCAAGATACAGTTCCACACTGGGGACGTGTGTGCCAAGTCTCAATCATGTCTAGCCCCTCAAGTATGTGTTCAAAGTGTAAAAGAATAATAGTAATTCCTTCAGTTTCAAAAGCAGTTGTTGCAGCTCTGGCCCTAAATAGGAAAAAGAGAACAGGAGGTTTACCTTCATCTGCTGAGGCATATATCTGGTTCTCCTGCATATGAAGTTCATTACAGCTTGAGTCACCATCTCTCTGAGATACAAACCGAGACAAGGAGAGGACAGGGAAGCTATTAGTTACACAGTTAGTTACCTAAGTTATTAAATCAAATGGACCTAGTATTGCATACAAACTGATTTTTATACCAGTTACAAATTCAGTATACTTCCTACTCATGGGCTTAGTGCCGATTTAATTAATATGATTTTAACAATTAACAATTGATATAATTTCTGTTCCATCTTACCTGAAACATACTATGACAAAGTTTTTCTACCCACTCCACACAGTCGTCTTTGAGTGCAGCAAACACTATTGTCCTGTCCTGTGTCTCCACACAAAATGCTGACATGTTCTCCTACAAACAGCACAGAGAGCAACTAGTGGAACTTCTTCACTATTAACTGTTGTATATTGATACATATGACCATTGTAAACAACCAGAAAGGCTGACCATGGGACAGGCCTCAGCATTTGGGGGGAGTCTGAGAACACTGATCAGGTCAGATAGTTGGACCACTTTCAACTTCCTCTCCCCATGAGGCTGGTGGTGTCTCCTGACCCCAGCATGGTGATCACCTCCAGCAACGCCATCTGGATTTATGATGGACAAACAAACACTGATTTAGAAATTTATTGAGAAATCCAGAACACATCTTAAGATAATTGCCCACAGAAGACTGACATTGATTTAAAAAGAAAAAAAAGTAAAAGTTGAACACAAGACTTTTTAATAAGCAGCAATGCAACTGTAATGTATGTTTTGTTTTTATGCCACCCAAAGATTTCTGCATTGTGGGGATGTTTGGCCAGCAAGTTTAACCAGAACCCTTCCTTTGTTCTATGTCTGATCATTAGCGTTATTTCCTGTTCTGTTCCTGCCCATCCTGTTTCTGTTCCTGCCCCCCCCCCCCCAAATGAAATACTATTGAGAACCTGATAATATGTATTTATCTGTACAAACCACTGTATGAGTTGCTGGCACCAGCATTCTGCATACAATCATCTGATTATTAAAATAGATTAATAAAATGATCTTAGATAACATCTGCAACAACTTAAAACAATTTCCAAGTTCAGTGTACTGGGATGTGCATTTTTATAGACTTAACACAGTAAAATTTCATCAGCTTATTCCTTTTCAGAAAGGTACAGTGGTACCTTGACTTACGAGCGTCCCAACTAACGAGTTTTTCGAGATACGAGCCGTCTCTCGGCCGATTTTTTGCTTCTTTGAGTTGAGAGCTAAAACTCGAGTTATGAGCAAGCTTCAGATATGCCACAGTTAGTTGGTGCAGTGAACGCCACAGTGAGCATCCCGGAGTCTCACTCGTTCACTTTAAGCGGTCAGCTTCGCAGTGGAAGCAGCAGTGTTGTGCTCGCATTTGTGCTTTCAGTTATTTTGCAAAACTTCGTTTTTCCCACCATGGGTCCGAACATAGTAAGTGCAAAGGACGGTGCTGAGAAGATGAAGCGGATGCATTGAATTAAAGAAAGAAATGATCGTAATCGAAAATAATTTTATACAGTATTCTTTATTTATAAGTACATTTTTCTTATTTAAAAACATGTAACAAAAACATGCGGTGTTTGCGGTGTTTTTGGGGGGTCCGGGACGGATTAATGGCATTTCAATTAATTTCAATGGGGAAAATTATGGCGTTATTTAGCTGTCATAATCATGAGAGCGCAAATACAAATTAAACGAGCACAGGATTAGGAATTGAGGGCGTAAAAACATAAAACTGAGAGGTTAAAAATAATCTTGTGGCGAATAAAGTTTTTGTCTCGAGCGTATAAATTGTACCAGAGCGCAGATATGGAAGCTGCAGCGCTGCTCGCTCTCTGTTTGAAACTTTTCCTCGCTCTCAATATTTTTCCCAATCGGAAATACATCATGGGTGTAAGGCTCGACAAGACGATTGCCGATCGAAGTGGCCTGTGCATAGAGCTGCCTACTACCTAAGGCATCAGTTTAATTTACTACCCTCTTAGGTCATTAAGGACATAGAAATGTCCACTTCCAGAAAACTGCTATAAAAACTTAACAGAGTCATATTTTTCTCCGCTTTTTTTTCCTGATAATTATTACATATTTGATAGTTCGATCAGGACTGAAGTTGATCAAAAGACTTGACTCAAAAAAGCAGAAATCTGTACTATTTTTCTAGCAGTTTTTGGAAGTGGACATTTTTGTCCTTAATGACTTAAGATGGTAGTACATTTTAAATCTGATGCTACACAAAAACTAATGATGCATCAAAGTCAATATTTTGATTAATCTTTGACAAAATCCCCTGCCCCCCCAAAATTTGTTATATGGAAAATAACACTGTTTTTTTCATAAATAACCTCAATTCCTGATGCTGTGCTCGTTTAATTTGTATTTGCGCTCTCATGATTATGACAGCTAAATGACGCCATAGAAAATTGATTTGACATACGAGTAATATGAGTTATGAGCTCCGTCATGGAACAAATTAATCTCGTAAGTCAAGGCACCACTGTATATGACTTTTTAACATTTGTTTTTTTTTTTGTGCAAAATTTGCAACAATATCTCTTATATTTTAGCTTATCAGAAGGGATGAAAAGTGCATAACATTTGCATTTACTTTGTACTTCTGTACTTTTTACTGTGTACTTCTAATGGGTTGAGCAGGCGGCCCCACCTCTCGCGCAACTATAAAGTTAATTGAGATAAAATAATAAAACAAAAAAAAATACATGTAGCGTATTAATTTATGTTTTAGCCTATTGTTAGTAGAATATCAATGCAAATAAAAAATGCACATTGTGCATGCAAATTAATAACACACTGTGACATCTAGACATCCCTTAACCAACCTGGGTCACCTCAGTTAAAAAATCCTAGAATTGTGTGTGCTGTAATGTATTCGTCATTTATTAAGCATGACTAAAGTTAACTTACAACTGCAAAAACATCCTCAGGGCAAAAAAACTGCATTGGAAAAGTTGCTGGGAAAACAGCATTCTTACATTTTCACACCCCTACTTGGCTTTATTATTTTTCATCACATTTAATTTCTATGGGAAATGATCTACAACTGCACTGTGAGTAACCTATTAAGGAATTTCTTTGGCTTCCTGTTCCCTCAGGCTAAACGAGATCAAGAGAAGCACCTTCCTATTGCTCCCTTTCATTTAATCATATTATTGTGACCACAGAGACATTTTCAGGTTAGCTCACTCAGTTGGGAAACATCCAAATGGACTGCAGTCTTATGCCCCTTTTCCACTAGTACCTACTCGGCATTTCGGGTCGCAAACTCGACTCGACTCGACTCGACTCAGTTTAGGTTGTTTTCCATTACAATAGAGTACCACCTTAGTGTGGGTGGGGTCACCGTGGCAACGCGGCCGAAACTCCAGCGACGTCATTTGTTATGCGACACAAACACGAAAGCGACTACGGAGCAATGGAGGCCACCAGACAAAGAAATGTCTGCACCTCGTCGTTGCTCCAGCGGGGTTGATTTCTGTGCAGCCATCTCTGATCGTGTTCGTTGTTGTTATTGCGTTTTAAAAATGGCACGGTTGACTCTTACGAACGAGTCCAGGTACTAACACGTAATGGAAACGCAGTACAAACCGAAGGCGAAGTCGAGTCGAGTCGAGCCGAGTAGTATGTACTAGTGGAAAAGGGCCATTGAAAAAAACCAGTGTCCTCATGAACACTTTGTTTTATCCACATTCAGAGGTTTTTTTTTTTATTCAGAGTAATCTAATACCACTTATACTGTCATTCATTTCATTCCAGTTTTGTGGCTGATTTGTGTGTTCCTTTTAGGTATGTTATGTTGCTATAGTCATGAGTCCAGTAAGCATCCTAACTCTAAATTGCATGTTACTTGTTACTTTTTGTTTATTGGATTATTATGTGGTGCACATAAAGTTGGCAAGCTATATCAGACAAACAATATAAGAGGTACTGTTTTGTACAGATGAGCTCACACATCATTATCAATTCTGGGCTATATTTAAATTGTCAAACCCACTGCTCATGTTCTGCTGCTGTTGCTTGCCCTGCTCATGCTATATACGCTATATATGCTTGCTATATACATATCAAACACATCCAGCATCCACCTGTGGGCTGTTTCGCATGATTCTGTATGACAAGGGCTATACTCAACCTCCCTAGCTTGTTGTATTTTTTTTTGGTTGCAGATTAAGTTACAGCTAGTTTCTTCATAACTTCTGCTGACTGGGAAATTCATTTAATCTAGAATCAAGTCAATTATTGCCAAATAAAAATAACATATATATTTTTGTGTCCTTACGTCTTACTTTTAATGCATGTTTAATGCACTGTATTAACACAGATACGGCTACATGTGTTGATTTTCACAGTATGACAATGTGACTGTTAACTGTGATATGTGGTACCTAGCTAACGCATGCTATATTGTTCTGCATGTCTTCCAGCCACTGCATGCATTTCCAGGTACATTGTTTATTTTTGTTTTTTCCCATGTGTCTATGATTAATCTCCAGGTATAACTCAGAAAATATGTTATTGACTGGACAGCTGCCATCATCGCCGGTAATTCAGCACAACATGAACTGCAAATGTTAAACTTTCTTGTTGATTGATGTGAAGACATTCTCATGGCTCAACAAGTTAAATGTCACTATTCATATTTTGAGACAATATATTAACAGATGAATACAGAAAAAAGGAAAAATACAGAAAAGTAATTTTAAAACAATCAAAGAAAGTACAGCATTTTTGTTTATAGTTTTACCCCAAAATTATTGCAAAGATTTTTATGAGCAGCACACAGTTAGTTAGCAAGTAAGCAACATTTATTTGTATAATGGTGTTCACAGACAAAAGTCACAGAGTGCTTTACAAGAGCATTTCTACAACATGCAAGCGAGAAAGCACAGAAATTAAGTGACCACCAGAGACACATGTTAAAAAAGCGCAAAACTAAAAACACGGTACACAATAGAAAAAATATATTAAAAATAGACAATAAAACACAATAAAAAAGAATACACAAAACATACAGAAAGTGCAGACCTAGTGCATACAGGTTATCTAAATGCCTGTCTAAACAGGTATGTCTTTAACTGCCATCTAAAGGAATCTACAGAATCAGCAGACCCTAAGGGTGTGGGCACAGCACTCCGTAGTTTAGGTACTGGAGCTGCAAAATCCAGATCATCGCAGGTTTTAGGACAGGTCCATGCAGAGCCAGCTCAAGCCATTTTGGTGCCCTAGACGAGATTATGGTTTGGCACCCCCCACAGATTTTTTATTTTCAAGACAGAGCACGAGGAAAGGGTGCCAGTTGGGGATGCAAATTATCACTATTATTTATTTATTTTTAATCATTGTTTTAATTTTTTTTCAGCAGCAGCAGCAGCGCCCCCTCCAGCTGGGGGTCCCTAGGCGACCCTCTATATGGCCTATGCCAAGAGCCAGCTCTGGGTGCATGGGACATAAAGAAATTTTAGCATGTTTGACATAAAAGAGCGTGTTAATAAATTAGGGTGGAATAATTTAGCCACATAGGCAGGAGACAGTGGCTGTGCAGTACATAAGAAAGAATGAGAATTTTAAACTGGAAACTGAGCAACAGGGAACCACCAAAGAGATCTAAGTATAGGTGTAATGTTAGACTTAGCAACTAGTCTTGCAGCAGAATTATGGACCGCCTACAGAAGATTAAGTACGGTTGGCCGCCTTATTAAAGATGTTAGCACTTTATTTAAAGCAGCTCAATGGAATCGTTCTATTATGTGTTGATTTTGGTTGTCCCCATGGACAAAGGTGGTAATGTTTAACCCAATGTTAGGTTACAGGTTTAGCCACTGCTTTTCCTGGCCTTCAACTACCAGCTTGTCACTCGCGACCACCAGCTTCACTTGGCTGATAATATTATCATTAAAGACTGTATTATCACCTGCCCCCTGTCTGCCTCTGCCTTTCTGGGTCCTGCCATGCCAGCCCGCAACAAAGAAATGAGAGTTGATTCTTGATTATGAAGTTGTCAGTAGTTAGCTATTCATAGTGGCTTAGAATAACAAGTATTTGACATTCAGGAAATGTGTTACAAAGTTTTATACAACAAAGTACTGAAAATATACTCAGTAAATGTGGGGGTAAATGATGTTGTCATCTGGGAGTAATTTCACAGAAATTTCAGATACATTATTACCTACTTACTATAATAAAATCTTGAATCTTGAATCTTAAATTTGCCCCATTGCATATTTTGACTTTTGTAAGTATTTTAAATATAAAAAACAGTTTTGTACATGTGATATCACTGCCTCAAGTCTGAGGTCCAATGTTTGAATCGCAGGTGGCAAAATCCAACTTATGACAATATGAATATAACAATCTATGCCTGGGCTGCGGTTTCAAGTGCTTATTGTGATCTAATTAAAGGCTGGATCAATGTGCTTAGATCTTGTTTGTTGTTGCTTGCAGCTACATTTCACATCAGGATTGAAACTAATTTCTAATGTGTTTAGATGCCTACTATTACCTAAATGAGACCCTAAATTACACAGAAGGACAGCCTCCTGCTGTTCACAGAGACATGGCTAACTGCGCTAACTCTGGACACGGCTGCTGAGCTGGATGGCTTCAAACTTCTATGGGCGGACAGAAGCAAGGAGAGTGGTAAGAGGAAAGGAGGAGGGCTGGCATTGCAGTGCCAATGCCAGTGCAGACTGCAGGTCTTTTGGAGTGCAGAGAACACTCCTCAAGACTTTCTATGACTGTGGTGGCACCACCCTCTACAGGACACTCTGACAGCACTGGGCAGTGAAGGAGAGGTACCGTACCGCAGGTCCTTCCTGCCTGCTGCTGTCAGACTTTACAACAAACAAAATGTCCACTAGTCTGCTGATAAATAAATAACTGACAAAAAATTGGACTCTTGTGTAATACACTTCAATTCACTGCTTACACTGTTTTTATTTCACTGTTTTCTACTTGAGATATATATATATATATATATATATATATATATATATGTATATTCTCAGGCATGGTGTACTATGTACAGATATAATTATATTTATTTATCTTTCAGATCTTATTTTTAATCTTATTCTATGTCTTTGCATTTTCCTACTATTTATTTCCACTGTGTGTCTCGCTGCTGCTACAACATGAATTTCTCCACTGTGGGCCAGTAAAGGCCATCTGAATCTGAATCTGAACACTGTGGATTTGGTTTTCCAGAGGATTTAAAACCCTTCTGATCCCTTGACTGCTTGTGTTTTTTTTACTATTGGACAGTACTTGTAGCCATGTCACAGTGTTCAGATCTCATTAATTTGGTACTTTGGAGAGTATGATGTTACAATAATTGATAGAAAATTTGAGGTTTGATACTATAATTTTACATCTCACTGGGACAAATAGTGATACAAGTAGAAAACATTGCTGTACCTCGCATATCCTGGATCTCCAGTCGACCCACTGCTCTGCTACTTGGGGGAAACAGAGACAACAACACTGGCTTCCATTTCTGAGAATGGAGAGTGGGAGATGGTAAATGACAGAGAAAGTAGATAGAGGATAGTTATGACAGCTCAAGATAACTTTTACTACAGTTGAGTGCAAATGTGTCACTAGCATGTAGTAATTCAGTTTGTGATGGATTACATAATTTTCTACTTTTCCTCGTCTACATCAATTCCACGAGTTTTAGCCCTATCACAATTCACATGGAGAGGTAAAGATCAGTCACATCGCTTCTGTGTTTTCCATATAGACAAGTCCATGTCAGAATGTAAAAAGAACAAACTATTATGCACCTCTGACCCAGACCTCTGTCTCATGTACTACATTTAAAGCATTTAAAATTTTATATCAGTTTAAGGTTAAAGCTGAAATGGCTGAGATTAAGATTAAATTTGGGGGATTTAATCAAATGGCCATAGCAGTAGTGTGTGATATGTCAGTGCTACTCTGGAATGTGTGGCATGGAAACTGTTGAGTTTCAACTTGTTCATTTGGATTCCTGCCCTGGATTCTCCTTTGAGAAACACACAGAGAGACTATGAAATTCCGTTCTCTTGGCTAAATGTTGAATCTGAATAACACTGGGAAAAAAGTCTTTACATATGTTACATCTCACCTGTGAAATTCATAAAGCATTAAGCCATGTTGTATTATAAGCAAGTATGACAGTACATTATCTTCCTATGTTTTTTTATTAGTTACTTGTGTACTGTAGTGTCAAGCCAGTGTTCTTTCAATGTTCCTATAAAGGTGATACCATTATATTGTCATTACTGCAACTACAACACAAAACAATTAATATCTACTGCAAGAAAACAAAGCTGAATATGTAATCTTGCGTCATGTCCCAGGCTCATAAATGATTACCACTACTTAGAAAGAGTTCAGTTTAAATATATCATGCACTCACTTTGCCAGGTTTGTGCGATTGAAGGTAGGCCTTTCCTGTTTTTGTCAGAGAGTCCATCTGGGAAGAAAATGTTCTTTAGTACTTGCCTTTGGACTTAAAAAGACATGCTGCCTTTCTTTTCTTTTTTTCCTTCTGTGAACAGTGGAGTTGGAACATGCCCACAGTGAGACATTCTTGAAATATGATCCTTACCAGATAGACTTACGTATGTAGAGGAAGATTGCAAAAGTGAGGGGGACAGAGTTCATGCCTAATTCAATGTTTCCATTTACATTGTGGCATCTGTACATATTTTTGGTGTTAAGATCATAAACAGCTAGTGTTCCAGATATTGTGGTTAATTAACAAAATTTCTGTAGACTACTATGAACGTAGTAGTGATCCACTAAAAACCTAATCATATTATGAGCACACACATGTTTATGCTTTCATGTTACCAGGTACGGTTTGTTTTTAAGATTTAAAGATAATGAATGTTCTTCGTACCCTCATGTGACATTCCATTTGCAACATCAGTCACAATATATAAGACATGCATTATAATATAAAATAAAACGTCACACGCTGTCAATAGTTTTATCAAGATCACTGTGAATGAATATGTTAGCTTTGGTTTATATTCAAGTCCAGTCACAAACTGTCTGTGACTCAAATTATTGTGACTATTTGATTACTATCCTGGCAATATGTGTGTGTGCACGGGTGTGTGTGTGGGAGCATAGATTAAGACTAAACAAATTAGTTTTTTCAAGGGTGGTTCTCCAAGATAAATTTCATGCAAGAGAAATTCCATTACTTAGTATAAATACTGATTGTTCTTAATAGCCAAAGGTGAGTTACTACTTCAAAACTCTACCAAATATTGATTATCATATCAGTATTATTATCCCACAAAGCCATTCATTTTACATATACAAGTTATACAAATTAAGACACTGGAATTGTAAGTGTTAATCATCATCTCTAATGATTTTGCATGAGTCTTTCACCACTTTGACAGCTTCACATGGTGGTTCATCAGTGACACATCTTCAAAAAAGTGCATTTACTTATCTTCAAAACTATTAAAAAAAAAACTAAAAAAAAAAACTAAAATTAGGCTTATTAAATTAATTATTAAATTCTTAAATTTAATCTATAAGATTAAATGCAGAGGACAGCATCTTAAAACTGCTACAAGACAAATAAGCTTCAGAGAAAAAACTCCTTGATAAACTGAGGCTGAAAAGACACTTATTGGTGTCATCAAATTAGGTATACTGGGTAAGCCGACAAGGAAAAAGGACTGAACAATAAAATACATTAAGTACAGGCTTAGAGTAGGTGGACTCAAATGCATGACACAGACGAGGCTCAGATGTTTAAAGGTTTTATTTTGAAGCAAGATCTCTTGGATGCAGGCTTGACATGAAGATGCAAAACATAGACTCATGATGAGACAGACAAGACAATCTGGCAACAAGATCGGGGAAGACGCAGACTATATACACATGATGCGATAATGGGAGAACAGGTGGAAACAATCAGGGCGGGGACAGACAATCAAACTGAGGGAAACACACAAGGGCAGGAAGTCAAAGGGACCTGAAAGGAGAGGAGAGTTAATATTTCACAATAAACAAGACTAGTGAAGACATGACAGAACAGACACTTAACAGACATGATGAGACATAACAAAAGATCCTGTTCCACTCGCTCTAGGTTCTTCTGTGTGCTGGCAGCTTCCTTGGGGCGGGGTAGGAATGGCATGTGTTGAGTGACTACAGAGCAGTAGCATAGTGTCCGCGGGGGTGAAGTTGCGGAAGAGCAGGAGCATAATGTTTGGGGTGGGTTAACTTGCCTGGTATTTTACAAAGCTTTCCAAATTCTTTTCATGCAGGCATCCTCTGCATGCTTTGTTGCCTTGCCTTCCTTGGCTCAAAAGGACTTACAAGGGGCCCTTTCATACTGATCATCATCAAATTAATTACACTGGAGAACAACAGTGTAGGTCTCTTGTCTGAACATTGTTCATAAGATTGAAACCCCTTTCACAATCAGCTGTGCTATGAGGAGTAGACTGCATGCATGGTGCGACTCAGGCTTACTGGTGCTCAAGGAACTGTGTAATACAACAGCTCTGCGTTAATTGGTGTACGTTTTGCATTCAACAAGTAAACCAATCCAAAATTTCCAAAGCCTCTTCTGATTTCTTTCTGAGTCTTTTAATGGTGCCAGCTCTTGGATTGTGCAAAGCTATTCTGCATTTCAAAGTTTGATTGAACGGCCCCAGAATTTATGAGACAGGTTTGCCAGTTCAAACAGTACATTGTACATGACTTAGAGGTCACACAGAAATCCCTTGCTTTGTATATGATGTGCCATGCCTTTGTAAGTTTGCCTCTGTTCACAGTTTCTTGTTTGGATTTTTAAAGCCTCTGACCAACACAGAGCCTTTAAAGCACTGAAGCTGCTGGCCACTCAAACAAAAGTAAAACGGATATTTTTGTGAGATTGTGGATCTTCTAGATCATTGGTGTCAAATTAATTTTGACTGCGGGCCACATCAGCATTATGGTTGCCCTCAAAGGGCCGGTTGTATAAATGGTAACTACTCCCTAACATATTGTTTGTGTACAAATATTGTACATGCACTTACATAAATGTAAAAATATATGCAAGCACATTGTTCTGTGTTATTCTTACATAAATCCCTTTATCAGGTTAAGAAATCCACATTACTTCATCAGTCAAAGATCAAACTTTTCAAGTGAATAACAAAGACAAATGTCATCAAACTCAAGTTATTACATCAACTTTGTTCAAAACTTTTTTGTCACAGTTGAGAGGTGCTCAGAACATGTGACAGATGTGGTATTTTACAAAAACAAATGTCTGCAGACAGTGTTGATGAGGAAATATACATCAACTACTGAGAATAACAGGAACTTTGTGGGCGGGCCTTACAGCTGAACGTTTCTGATTGGTCTAATGTTCCCAGTATTTTATTTCAGCCAGGTGAGGACCCGGAGAGACGGGGGAGCAGTCAACGGAAGGTAAATCACATACAGAGAACATGATGCTTGTTAAATGTTATAACGCCAACTGAATACTGTTGTTACCCGAGCCAGCTAACATTAGCTAGCGTTAATGCTAACCATTAATAAGATAAGATAAGATCCTTTATTGATCCCATTACAGCAGCTCAAACAACAATTTAAAAGAGACATTAAATAATAGAGACAAAATAAACACAAAACACAAAAAACAATATATACAATAAATAGTAATAATAAGAGAAAAAGAAAGAAACAGTATTTAATATACACAGCCTCACCCAGTTAGATGTGCAGTGGTGAGGTGTTATTGCACAGGTGAATATGGATATATAGCAGATATGAATTCACAGTATAAGTAAATGAGTGGAATGAAAAAAAGACCATAAAGTGCATAGCTAGGACATCAGTAAACATCAGTGCAATGATGAAACATCAGTAAACATCAGTCCTACTGTGGTGTGAAAGTGTTTGTTGCAATAACAAAATTATAGTGCAGCATTAAACAGTCTGACAGTGTTTGGGATGAAGGACCTGCGGAAGCGCTCCTTCCTACACCTTGGATGTCTGAGTCTGTTACTGAAGGAGCTGGCTTAAGGCCCCCACAGTCTGATGCAGAGGGTGGGAGGTGTTGTCCATGATAGTGGACAGTTTGGCCTCCTCTCTCCCATCACCTCGATGGAGTCCAAGGGGCTGCCACAGACTGAGCTGGCTCTTTTAATCAGTCTGTTGAGCCTCTTCTTGTCCCGCTCAGAACACCCCCCTCCCCAGCAGACCACTGCATAGGAGACCACAGATGCCACCACAGTCTCATAAAAAGTCTTCAGCAGTGGCCTGCACACACCTAAAAGATCCCAGCCTCGGCTCTGACAGACTCTAATACAGTAACACTGTGGTATAAAGTGATTGTTGATTAAATCAATCATACAAAATGATTTACCCCTGCAGTCACCAGCAGCCTATCAGAGATATAGAGGATTTTACCTGATCCACTGTGCCTCAGTGCTGCTCTGTTTTAATAGTTATTTTTACTGTGCACTTCAAAACAAAAAACTTGCGTTGCTGGTTAGGAACATATGTGCTGCAACTTCACACTGTGTTTGTGTATTTATTTATTTTGGTCTGTTTTGGGGTTATTTTTCAATGTAGAAAGAGGAAAACAGACGTTGGGACTTGCTGGTCGCGCTGAGAGACATGACAGCATGGACTGGACCGGACCACTGCTGGAGAGGAGCACCAAAGCATTGTAAGGCCCTAATATATATTTACTCTGCTTCTTTTTCATATTATTTTTCCCCTAAATGAATTGCCTTGAGAGCCTAAAAACGTGCTTGAAAACTCTTAATTTGGGAAGGTTATGTAACATGCCAAGACATACAGAAAAATCTCTGGAGGCATCTAAGTCTAACAGGAAGTCCACCATTTTGAATCAAAATTACCAATTGCTGTGGCACGATTTTCCAGGTCTCGTACTTTAACAAACTCCTCCTAGAGCTTTTATCAGATACTTTAACAAACTCCTCCTAGAGCTTTTATCAGATCATCTTCAAATTTGGACTGTACAATGTATGAGACATGGGCAATGTACTAAATTGCGAAGCTTTTAACTTTTCATCAGAGGTCATGGCTGTGGAGGCGTAGCGTGGAATGTCTGTCTCTCGCTAAAAAACAGGAAGTGGCTGTAACTCAGACATACATTATTGAATCAGGCCTAGATGTCACGTTTGAGTGTAGTTCAGGACTGAACAAATCTATGCTGCAATATTCAGTTATGGCTATAATGCCATTGATCGGCAACAGGAAATGTCATGTTTCACATTACCATAGCCTCTTCCTGGGGGGTTGAACACATTTAACTCAAACTTGGTGAGTAAATTGTTAAGACCTTGATAACGACTTATTGCAAACAACTTCAGCTTTTCATGGATGGGCTTAGCTGTGATGGCATGGCGAATTTCGATGTCTTGTGGTGACTGGAAAAGTTGTTCTAACTTATGTAAAAATTGCCCAGTCTGACCCAAATTTAATTTGTTTCATAAGACTTCTGACCCAAACATATCTACATATCAATATTAGGAAGTCAATATTTTGATTTATGTGTGTAGTTTTGCCATAATTTGAGACATTTACAGGCCTGGTATTTTAAACGTGCAGTCAGTAACTTTGAGCAGAGTCCTCTTTTTGCCTGAACATTTGAACTAGTTCGACCTTAAGGCCCCTCCCCCTCCTTCTCCACTACCCCCACAGCCCCTCCCTTCCTCACACAGGTCTAACTAGTGTGCGCAACAGACCAACCAGGTGAACAGCATGGAGGATACACAGGTAAGAAACATGAATCAAACTGTCAAAGAGATATAACAGGCGTAACAGTGACTTTGGTCTGAGTACATAGCTAGCTAGACGCCATAAAGAGGAGAGAGGAGCCCGGAGGGTCACACACTGCTCTCCATAGATTGTCTTATATAGCTTAAAGTGTTTCCTTCAGTGATTTGTTTCCATTTACTTAAGTGTAAAAACTAATATACCACTTTATCATATTATGCTATATTATTAAAGTAACTTTTGTCTCAATTTTGAATACTACAACCTTCATTCAGAACTGTTCAAATCACAGAATCATTAGACATGCTGAGGCTTATAAAAAAGTAGCAATAACACTTCAGAAATATTGACAGATTAAAAATGCACATTATTTATGGTCAATGTGAACTTTGATTTGTGCTGAAGATAGGAGTCTTGGTTTTTAAAGTGCAATAACAAGCCTCTGTATCTGACCTGGAGACTGGAGTCCCTCTCATATGTAAAAGGTCAAGACAATAAAAATAAATAAACATAACTTACATAACATAACGTAACAGAAGTGTGTTATGTACAGCATAAACAGTATGTATACAGTATATACAGTATTAGTACATGTATTTAATTAAATATTATATTGTTATAGGAATGTTATATTGAAATATAACAATAACATTGAATATATATAGTTATGTTAAATGCCAGGAGAGAGACTTGGCTGGCTCCCCTGACTAAATAATTAAAAATCAAACTTTTCATTCATTTTCATTGTTATGAGAGCCACTTTTCACAGGATTACAGGATTACACACAATTCATTTTTATATATACTGATAGGTGCAGATTTAAAGTGAATTGGGTGAGGATTGCAAACGGAACGAGGTAAATATGTACCAGCTAAAGATAATGGACTTTAACTCTTTAATTCTCTAGTCTAGGCCATGTGGTCTGTGACCCAGAAAAATTCTGTTCCCATTAGTGGAAAATTACACATGTACATGTAATAATTTGCTGAATCAAAATGTAAGGCACCAGAATTATTGGGGTCATTTTACCTTATGGCATCCTTTGTTACCTTTATAACATACCTTCTTGTAACCTATGTATCATACATAACCACAAAGGCATACATATTATCATAGTAGTTGAATTTTGCAAGCATATCTGTGAAAGAATTACCTGCCAGTTAGGAAAAGTGTTACCACCCCACCCCTTTGGAGTGAGTGTTTTTTTTTTATTTCAACACTGTGTGAATGTGGTGTTTTAGTTTTGTTTGTGTCTCTTTGTCTTGGTTTGGGGGCAGCAACCTTTCCAGAGGGATACAGCAACTGAAGCACATGGCAAAAGTGACACTGAGAAATAAAAAAGACTCTGGCAGGTATAAGTAATGTGGCTGATGATGGAATCTGACACGGGTGAGTGTGGGAACTGTGCAGTTTTCTAATTTCAGTGAAATAATAGCCGTGATGTACATACATTTTTTTTTAGATATTTTATCATTTACATTGAATTTTATTCTTGTTTCTAGCTTGCAGTATCTTGTATGTGAAACCTTCTTAAAATTGATTCTAACTAACTGTATTGTGATTCTGATCTAAAATAAATAATAAACGTAGGCCTATTTTATTTTATTAAAATAAAATATAAATAATACTACTAAATAAAATATATAACTAAAATAGTTATGTTAGCCTTCTTCCTACACCACTGGGTGTAGAGGTCCTTCCATGGATGGCAGCTCTGTCCTGGTGATGTGCTTGAGCAGTCTTCACCACCCTCTGTAGAGCCTTACGGTTGAGGGCTGCAGCTGCCATACCAGAACATGTCTGGTTTAATATATTCAAACACTATTTATCTGTCCACTGTACAGTGTCTAGCAGGTGAATTCCTTGGTTTGGAACACCACTGTGAAGTGATGGAACTACTAAGGATGAGTGTCTGTTTACAAATGCAAATAAAATGTTGACTGGATGTTAATCTCCAGCAGCTCTAAGAGGTTGGTTCCTGGTCAGCTGGTCAGCCGAGTCGCTGATCCCCTGCCTGAACTAACTGATTCCCAGTAGCTATCCTTGCCAATACCATGCCTGGCTCCCTAGTGCCCTAGTTCAGCCACCCTTGACAACACCAAACTTGAACCTCCTGGTTTTCACCTTAACCCTTCAGCCTTTACAGATGCATGCTGAACAGGGGTTTAGGCAAGCAGATGTCTTAACTGTTAACTTAACCTGTGTTTTAGGATACACCACAACGCTGCATTCACATAAAAAAAAAGATCTAAATACTGAATATACCAGCTTTAAAACTCTACCCTGGTGAATTATTATGGCATTTCAATTTTGCTCCAACATTAATTATATGTTGGTCAATATCCTGATGAGATTTTTTTATAGACATAGAATATGTACCATTTTAGTCTTCATTTGTTTGTTACTGTGATGTAATTCTGTCAGTTACAAATATGTATGATTGTTTTGACTTTATTCAGACTTGACAGGGCTAATAAATTGCCACAATGCTCGCCTAATATTTGGCACCTGACTGGTGACTGTGCATAAGAGATTATTAATCTCAATCTGTGAGTATTAACCTTGTGCTCCTTTGGTCTTAATTTAAGAGCACTGAGTTCAGAATTGTGCTGTACTTGTTATGGTTTGCATTATGCCCTGTTGTTGCCTTGTTTCTTGTACCCCTTGTGTTGTCTCGGTCTGTTGTTCCTTGTGTTATCCTGTCTTGTGGTTATTGTGTTCAGTATGTTCAGGGTCTTCCTTGTGTTTTTTGGTGTTCCTTGTGTCCTTCTTGTCTCTCGTTCCCTGTGTCCTGTGTCAATTGTTTCTCATCCCCTGTTTTGGGATGGAATACAAAATAAAACAGGAAGTGTCCTGTTTTACTTTGTATTCCTTCCTCTCCTTACTTGTCTGCCACTTAACTTCCTGTCCTTGTGTGTTTTCACCGCCTCTGATTATTCTGCTCCTCCCTTATTAGTTTCACCTGTCCCCTGTTAGTCTCCTCACCTGTTTCCACTTACCGGTCCCTTTCCTTTGTTCTTCATTGTGTTGACAATGTCACCACCCCTAGTGTGTTCCTGTGCTCCTGCCTGGGCAGCCGGCCTGCCCGCTCGTTTCTGCCGTTTGTTCCTGCCTGCCTGTCTGTTCCTCCTGTGTTCCTGAAATAGAGATTAATTTAATCCACTCTAATTCCGGCCTCATCTGCATCCTGGATCCAAACTTTACTTCGTCCTGCACCCAACCCTGACACTACTAGAAATTTCAGGGAAATGTTATGAAGTCTGACTTACGAGATTGCCACTTTAGCTTTTACATAGAACTGACTTGGACACTTACTCAGACATGAAACCAACATGTGATTTGTCTTTGCGTTTATGATTAGGATAAGATGGGAAATATAATGATATAATATAACAATAATACATTTAATTTATATACCACTTTTAAAAACACTTGGTTACAAAGCGCTTCACAGACAAGTTAAAATACATACAAACAATGCAGAAAGCAACATACATATGCACATACACATAAATATGCATGATGCATAGACAAGCATCAACAGCACAAGGTCAGAATGAACAAAAGGGATGGAGTTATGGGAAGGCTAACCTATAGAAGTTTTCAAGGGCTATTTAAAACAAAGCACGGATTTAGCAGACCTGATTGACTGGGGAAGGCTGTTTCACTGTCTAGGAGCAGCAACCTCAAAAGCACAGTCACCTCTAGTTTTAAAATTGTAGAAGGCCTTGATCTGATGACCGGAGTAGCCGGTGGCAAGAGTAGGGAATTAGTAACTCTGATAAAAGTACTAGGCCAAGCCATGTGAGGATTTGTAAGTAATAAGTAAGATCTTGAGGCTGATTCTGTATTGTACTGGAAGCCAATAAAGACATGCAAGGATTGGGGTGATGTCGGATTAACGATTAGTGTTAGTTAAAAGGATAGCTGCAGCATTTTGCACCAGTTGAAGACAAGCTAGAGAGGACTGAGTGATGTTGGTAAAGAGGGAGTTACAGTAGTCTAAATGAGAGAACATTAAGTTGTGCACTACAAGTGTGTTGTGAGTTTTGTTGATAGTATGGATTTGATTTTAGCAGTGTTTCTAAACTGAAAGAATCAGGACTGAATGAGTTTAGTAATGTGAGATTCAAAGTTTAGATGCTGATCAAAAAGGATACCAAGATTTTTCGAGGCAGCTTGATATTGCTCACAGAAGGGCCAATATAATGACTGACTTCCTTGGTAAAACAGTCTGGGAGGATCACCAGGACCTTAGTTTTCTCAGAATTGAGATGGAGGAAATTTAGAGACATTCAAGTTGAAACCAAGGCTAGGTAGTCCTGGAGAGAGTTAAGGTTGTTGAGGTTATTAGGTTTAACTGAGAAGTAAAGCTGTGTGTCATCAGTGTAGCAATGACACAAGATATCACTGGTGGAATTAAGCAGGTTGCCTAGAGGTAGTATATATAAGGGAAAAAAGAACCAAGAATCGACCCTTATGGGACCCCACATAAGAGAGGAGCAGAGGAAGACATGTAGTTGTTAATGTGAACAGTGAAGTAAAGAAAACCATTTGAGAGCAGTACCAGTGATTCCAACCCAGTTCTGTATTCTGTCAATTACAGTGGTATGGTCAATATTGTCAAAGGCAGCTGATAAATCAAACCTTTGTCAGCATGCATAAGAATGTCGTTTGTGACTTTAAACAATGCAGTTTCTGTTTGGCGAATTTTCTCAGAATTTTAAAGTTACATGGAAGTTTGGAAATGGGCCTATAATTTGCTAAAACTATGGTAATTATGGAGGGCTTTTTGAGGAGGGGAAAAAGGCTGGGTGTCTTGAAATGATCAGGTATGCAGCTAGAGGAGAGAAATTGGTTGACAATAGAAGGTAGGGGGAAACGACTGGTAGGACCTCTCTAAGAAATTTAGTTGGGATTATGTCACCAGGGCAGGACAATTGATGCATATGGAAAATTGTATCCAAGAAATCTTGCATGGATATCAGGGTGAACTCAGATAGCACAACAGGGCAGGTGACTTGATTGAGGTGGTAAACTTCAGGGTTGAAATATAATCTTATACAATTGATCTTGTCTACAAAGAAATTTAAAAACTAATTGCAATCATCAGAGGAGTTGGCAGGAAAACCAAAGTGAGCTGGATTCAGTAGCTGATTAATAGTGTTAAACAGAAACATATGGTTATGCTTATTATGGTTGATCAGGCCAGAGAAATATGCCACTCTTGCATCTTTAATTAGATCATTGAGTGTGGATAACAGCTACTTCATGTTGAGGATAGTGAACATGGTTTCATTTACGCTGAGCTCTTTTATAATGTCATCTATGGCATCGAATGGAGTCATCAATCCAAGGGTATAGATTGGGGCTTGGGGCAACATAGTTTATAGCTAAGGAGCATGTCTCATTGAACAGGTTAATGCAGTTGTTGACATTGGAAAGGCTGGGGAATTAATCTGGACATGTTAGAGAGGAGAGCTGAAAACCGTCATCTACAATAATGATCCTGTCAAATTCAAGCACAACAAAAGAAAGCAGTGTGGAAAACTCATTCAGGAAAATTAGTACAAGATTTTGGTGGACAGTAGACCATACAACACACTGGATAAGGGTCCTGTATGCTACACCACTGGCCTCGGTCCGTACCAATAAGACAATTTCTAATTATTTTCCTATATGTAGGGGGACCAGACAAGGCTGTCCGTTGAGCCCACTCTTATTCGACCTGGCCATTGAACCGCTAGCAATTGCTCTAAGGAGTACTGGGGAGCTCAGGTGTATTAACAGGGGGGGCCAAACTCACAAGCTGTCTTTATACGCGGACGACCTCTTACTATATCTGTCCAACCCTTCTGCCTCTATTCCTAAGGCATTAGATATTATCGCCAGCTTTGGGAAGATCTCAGGCTACAAAATCAACTTTACTAAGAGCTTGCTCTTCCCTGTCAATGACCAGGCTCGACAAATGTCTTTCGACATATACCCACTAACAGAAGCTCGTGACACTTTTACATATCTTGGTGTATCAGTAACCCGCAAATACAGTGATCTGTTCAAACAGAATTTTAAACCAGCCCTAGAGAGGGCCAAGCAGGACCTTGCTCGTTGGTCAGCACTGCCTATATCACTTGCCGGCAGGGTCAATTCTGTCAAGATGACAATTATGCCCAGATTCTTATTCTTGTTTCATACAGTACCTATTTTTATCCTAAAGTCTTTTTTGAAAGAGTTAGATAAATCCATATCCGTCTTTATATGGAATAAGACCATCCCACGGATAAGTAGGGCACATCTTGAAAAACAGAAAGAAGTGGGAGGTTTAGCACTACCAAATACATTATTATTGAGTGGCCAATATTTCTAAACTGTCATACTGGGTCTCTGCATTTTATAAAGGGGATGGACCTGTATGGGTCAAAATGGAACATTCCACCCATCCTGTGTCCCTACCTTCTTTAGTATGTGCGCCACTACCACTCAGTAAACAGCGCCTCACAAACAATCCCATTGTGAGTGGCTCACTACGAATATGGTCTCAATTTAGGACCCACTTCAAACATCATCCACGACATGCCTTCTCTCCCAATCTAAACTAATGCACTCTTCCCACCCTCACTCATGGATACAGCTTTTAAGTTATGGTTCAGGAATGGTCTGAAACGGGTAAAGGATCTTTTTAAACATGGGGTTGTTCATGTCGTTTGAGCAGCTTGTAAGTGAGTACAATATTCCCAGCTCACACTCATTGAGATATTGGCAGGTGCGTGCCTTCGTCCGGAAGCATTTTCCTTCCTTTCTGTCACTCCCGCCAAATGACTGGATAGATGAGTGGTTGGTTGGAGATCCAGACCAAGGAGGGGGAGTGAGCAGATTGTATGAGAGTATCCAAATAATCGCCTCTCCATCACTTAATAATATTAAGGCAGCATGGGAGGAGGAACTGGGATTTGAAGTTTCAGAGGACTCCTGGCAAGGTGCAATTAAAAGAGTACACTCAAGTTCAATCTGTATCAGACATGGTTTGCTGCAGTTTAAAGTGCTCCACAGGCTCCATTTGTCTAAAAGTAGACTTGCCAGAATATATCCAGAGGTAGATCCGACCTGCTCCAGGTGCTACCAGGCTCCAGACACTCTCTACCATATGTTTTGGGCATGCCCTATGTTGATACAGTTCTGGTCCTCAATTTTTGACACATTCTCCTATATCTGTGACAAAGAGATAGGCCTGAAATCGCATTGTTTGGTGTGGTCCCTGCTGAGGTGGCGATATCTGGGGCACAGTCGGATGCCATTGCTTTTTCATCCCTACTAGCCAGGCGCCTTATTCTGTGTAATTGGAAATCAGTTAGGCCTCCCACACACAAGCGCTGGGTTGGGGATGTAATGGCACATTTAAAACTTGAGAAACTGAAACACTTGATCAGGGGATCAACCCAAAGGTTTTACAATGTCTGGCAGCCATTTTTGAATTACTTTCATTTGGAATTCCCGGCCAGGGACACTGAGACTATCACTTAACTGACTCACGATCTCTGTATTGGGTTAGAATTTGAACTCTCTATTTTAGTTTTGTTATTGTTGTTTTATTACTATGATTACTGTGCATTTTCTGTTTTGTACGTGGGTGTTTGTGTCATTGGTGTTGCTTTGTTTTCCATGTTTTGTGGCTGCTGTCTGAGGCCTTGTTGACTGTTTGTATGTGTTTGAAGCATAAAAATTCAATAAAAATATTTGAATAATAAATGGGGCACAGTTGAGGCAGCTTTTGTAAACCACTGCCTAGCCCCCACCATGGCCCAAGGGGCATTTATAAAGTTTTAGTTGGCTGGGCAAAGCTCCACTACATGGCAGAAGTCCCCTGATTTGGGCCATGTCTCAGTAAGACAAAATATCTACATTGTGAGAGGTAAAAAAGTAATTTAGAATATAAGATTTGTTTGACAGACATCTGGTGTTAAAAGGGGCAAAGACAACGGTGTGTGAACCCCGCTGTGGTAGAGGGGTCAAGCCGGCCAAGAACTGCATTGCACCACCCCCAGTATCGGAGCCAGCTAGTGGAGTTACTCCTGTTACTGAAGCAGCAGAGGAAAGGGGCTGTATGGTAGCAGCAGGAGCAGCAGCCTCTATGACCTCAGAATCAGCTGACTGCAGAGTCACCACAGCACAGGAGCAGGGGAGCCAGATAGACCAGGGGCCCCATTTATAAAACTGTGTGTAGGATTCAAAAGGCGGCGTACAGACACAAAACACAGAACGTGCGTACACACAAAAATATTCTGATTTATAACACTGTGCGCATGCACGTTCCTACGCCAGGTTTCCCTTTATAAATCACAACCAACTCGAAATGTGCTGCACCTTTTGCGGGCATCATGTCATGCCCATAATTGCCTATAAATAGTCAATGAAATGCCTCTAATTAATATTCATTTTACCTGACTGCATGAGGATGACCATGGAGACACCAACAGAAAAGATCTTATTTGGGAGGTTGACACCAGAAAAATAACTTTGTTGATGAACACAAAGTAACATTTTAAATGCCAAAAAGGCCTAAGAGTGGCAGCATGTGGCGGATGCTGTTAATGCTGCTGCCTCAGAAGTTTGGCTGAAATAAAGAAGTCCCACATTAAAGTGGACAGGCGGGGGTCAGAGGAGACCGGAGCTCACCCCCCTTGATAAAAAGCTGGTAGGGAGTATAGGGGGTTGCTCTTATATGGAGTGGTGACAGAGACGGAGGGGACACTGATGCACAAGACACACAGATGACTTAGGTAGCTTATGTGATTTGTATCCCCTTGTTTAAAATGTGGACATCAAATGCATTCAACATCTTTACACTTATGTTAAAAAAAACAAACAATTGTGACTTCATTCATAAAAACAGTTTTAGTGCTCAGTGGAGTTATTAGTGCTGCAGCAGCTGAGCATCCTCACTGATCGACTCCATCAATGAAGTGTAATGGAAATCTGCCCTTATTATGTTTTTCTTATTATATAATCATATATAATAGTCTATTCTTTTCTCATATGGTAATTCACTTTCTTCTGACACACGTTAAACTGACCAGACCTAAATTCCTTTAGGGAACAGGCCTCTGACTTTTAATAAAAGACAAACCTCTGACTGATAGTACACTTCTGACCTGCTGTAAAAGAGAGACCTCTGACTGATAAGCGGTCATCGCACTGCGGAGGACACGCTATCACAGAGTGGCTCCTGACCGGTTTTAAATCTTAACTACAATGTTCTGATTAACTATCTGTCTGCCAGATTCCTCTTACGCACGAAGATGATGTAACCCTGAAACTATATACTGAAAAGGTTGACGAGACCTCACACCCCCTCCCTTCACTTCCCCACCTTTCCTTTGTATGTATCCCATTATAAATATGTGTGCTTTTTCTGTTATCACTTGTGAGTCCTCATCCAGCTGAGCACACACTCGGTTGTCTGACAAGCTCACCTTCTTGCAAGAATACATTAAAATATAAAAGACACTCTGGTCGGATCAATTCTCTTTATTTCCAGTACAAAATATATTTTTTCCACAACAGAAATTACCCAGGAATGTAAGGAAAATTAAATACGTGTTGCATGACATGACATGCTCTCGGATCCGCCTGAACTGTCAACTGTCAACATCTGTGTAAACGTAATCGGTCCCACTGTTCTCCTTATTTATTAGAATAAAATTCAGAGCATGCAAGTGTTTAATAATCAGTCCCTCCAGAAAAACGCGATTATGCGATCGCATAATTCAACACATAATCAGCCAAAAGTCCGCACATTTTTCAACATTTCGCCGTATAAATCGCCGATTTCCGCACAAAATGCGCGAAAATGCGGGGTTTGAAATATGCGGGGTTTACATGATTTCATAATCCCCGCATTTTCGTTGCAAAAAGGTGACATATATCTTGACAGAAATATATATCTTCGCAGAAAGTTGAAAAATGTTGCGTTTACTTCCACACAAGAGCAGCCATTTTCCTCCTGTTGCCTTAGGGAACGTTATGAAGTGACGTCATCGGAAAGCTGCAAACCCCGCAGAAGAAGACATGATAAAGTCCGCAAATCAGTCTCATTTGCCAACAAAAATAATAATAATAAATAATTCTTTTTGTAAAGCTACGGAACTTGTTTGACTAACCAACGTTTTGTAAGCCATGATGAGCCATGTGTTTATTAAGGTCTGAAACAAAACAAAACCTTTGAGAATTATTCCCAGCACTTTCTGTGATGTAGTATGCTTGCTTATCATAGGAAGTCATTAGAAATGACTCTTTACATTAAGGTAGTAGCCTAGTGAGAACAGGGTGTTGGGGGGGAATCATCTTTTTTTTTTTTTCTTATTCATCAAACTGAAGTTTTTGCAAATTCCCGCAATTTCTTCACATAAAATTGCATAAATAATCTGCATATTGCATCGCATTTTTTAAGAAAACGTGCCGCATAATCAAGGATTTTTGCCCGCAACAATCACAAAAAAACTCTGCATTTTTCTGGTAGGACTGAATAATAATATAACATATCTGGGGGTGTTTTTATTATTATTATTATGAGACTTTATTTATTTTGGCCTTTATAGAATGAACTCTTCATATACGGTATGTGAACGGTCATATTTTGATTTCCTCTACATAACAGGATCAGTTTCACACCGCTTCTGTGTTTCATCCTTCTGCCGATAGTTTCTCATTTCTCCAGATTATGTGCATATGCATGGGTCAGAGTTTGCCTGGAGGGCCACGCATTCTCTGGCAAATTTGTTTTTTATAACTTTTATAAATTTGTTTATTATACTCAGGGAACTGAAGTGCGCTGACAGCATTGTTTTTGCCGCAGAGAGAGGAGCCCAGGGCCAACACTGGTCCAGGTCCACCTTCAGGCCTCTTATCTAATATTTCAGCTAATATTATGTGTATGCATGTAAGCAATTATCACACACAACCATGATTTGATTACGGTAAGCTAGCTTAATCAACAGGTGTAGCTGCGGTTTCCACAGAGATGGGCCAGAAAGTAGTGGCGGGGCAAAGTAAAATGAATATGCATTTAATATAAGCCAGGTATGGTGTATTCAATGTAGTAATACGTCATTTGAGATTTTTAAATAAATTTAATTCATACATTTGTAAAGTATTGTATTGTAAGTTTCAGAATGGGTCAATATTTTACAAATACCAATAGAATACCATATGGCAAGATTTTAACTGTGTGTGACAGCAAGATATCAGTTGCATGACAAAGGCTTTACAAATAGATATATTTTTGGTATACACATAAAAAAACAATACCTTTACTGTGGTTACATATGATTAAAGTGCACTATTTAGGAAACATGGGTCCCATCAGGATAAAATACATAGAGGCAGAGCAAATGGATACAGCAATACAGCAGGAGGCAATGATTGCTTGACTGCACCTTATTTCACTTTAATACCCAGAGCCTAATGTCTAATTTATATATTGCACATTAGTGAGAGGAAGCTGAGGGATGGAGGTGTGAATGACAGTGGTGAGGAGTAGACTTCAATGTTTCTTGTTTCCTTATCAGTGTTGTACCTGCCTGCAGCATCATAGCCCTCCCTCTTGCTCAGTGTGTGGCTTTGTTTGTGTTCCAAGCTGATTTGTACTGCACCTACCCTGCCAACCTTCCAGCCACGGAAGTAACTATTTTCCAGTGCACTGTAAGAAGTACTAAGAACTGTTCTCACTGACTACAATTTGACATAACAAGAGATGCTTTTATACGTGAAAAGAGGGTGTACAAAGCTGTAGGATGTAATATTAAACATGTCAATGTTTGCTCATTAGCTTCTTTGGGAAAACCTAACCATATTAAGTTTAGAGCTGGATATGTGCCTCTATGCTTTAACACCTCTCTAGAAAAGCTACAACAAAAAGCTAATTAAAGTATTATTGCCATATATTTGACATATATTTGAAAAAACGTTTGTACGTTTTACAGATTGTGTTAACAATACAAGTATACAGCTTAATCTGTAGTGTCGTCCAGTCTTGATGTATTTGTACCATGTTTAGATAATTTAAACTCTGTGATGCCTAATTTGAAATCTAAACCTTGCTTTTCCCCTTCTCTCATGGTGCTCATATGAGCACACAAAATACAGAACTAAGTAAGTAAGGCATTTCTGTGTCGGAGCTGTGTGTGATAATGATTACAAGGTTAAAGAGCTGCTTAACTTGAGGGTGTTATATAATCTGATAAACACTGAAGAAAATGTAGCTCTTTTTAAGCTTACGCCTGAGGGGTAAATGAGTCATATTGTAATATATATATAATGAGTATGAATGTTAATACTCTTAAATCTATGTCACCATATCACCTGATTATAGTTAATGTGTAATTTGAAATCCAAAGTGCTGGAATACGGCCACAATCATCAAATCATTATCCAAGTACTTAGGAACTGTAAATTTTCATTCTTGCCTCTGGGTGCGTTTGGTGTAAGTCTTAGCATTAATCAATATCTCCATTCTAGCCACGCCAACTTTGGCCATATATGGCAAACTGTCATTAACAAAGGCTGCTTTACCCAACCACATGTGATCCTGCCTAACAGACCAGAATGATATAATGAGCAGAAGTAAAAGAAAAAGACAAGGACGGCAGAATGGAGAGCCACACTGGGACAAAGTATACACACAGAGAGGGAAGGAGTAGTAATGCATAGGTGGATGTTAAATTTGATCAGTCTTGCTGAGCTTCTAATTTCTATCCGATTCAGCGTAAAAAAAGGAACACTACATGATTGGCTGAGCTGTCTGGCAGTCATGCTAATCCGGAGTGGAGGGTGGGTCTCTCTGCCCTGGAATTCATGAGGGCACAGAACGAGCCCAGAGGAGAGAGGGAACAGCTGTCGTGTGCTCGGTCTGCTTTTCCTTTCTTAACCTTTTCAGTTAACTGATTTATTATGTAAGATACCTAGCTTCCATGTTGTCTTTCGCCCTACTGATGGGAATTAACCGAATACTCCCAGTTCTTTGGAGTTCTTGTTATTACACCATAATGAATTGTTTCTCGCGTGCTGATTGACCACAGCTGGAGCACGAGCGCTGTTCCCTGAAAGCTTTAAGAGCTTGAAGAGATGACTTTTCCGAGCCCCTGCAGAAAAATGAAGAGGAAGAAGCTTCATGTGGCGGGCTTTTTGCTCGCCTGTAAGCTAGTACTGTTTTTCAGGTAAGAGCTGTTTTTGAAAATTTACCTGACTGGTGACCTACCCATTAAGTAGTTAAGCAAGCTCAAGTACCACTTATAGAGCTTATGTTTCACTTGTGTGACTTAATTATGTCAGATTGATTTGAAACAGCCTGTTAATTTGGTGTTATCAACCTTTGTCAAAATAGTGCAATGTCAGTTAGGTGCACAAAGAACCAGATAATCATGGCTAGGGGTCAGTAGCCGATATATGTGTGCGGTGTGTGTATGTATGTATGTATGTATGTGTGTGTGTGTATATATATATATATATATAAAAACCCATGTTCTGAAAAGGTTGGAAGAGACTGATTGCTGTTTAAAGCTAGGCTGGTAAATAATGGAGTGCATGGTGCATGTGACTGGGTGAACACTTGCTTGAGGGCAATCCAACAGAAGGACGTTTTGATTTATTTTAATTAATTCAGCCTAGTTAAGAGAGAGAACAGTAGATAAACCTGAAGGTTTTGGTAATTTAATGGCAATGTTCCAAGTAAATCGACTCTTTCTACCAACTGAACTCATCACAGGTCATAACACAATATATAGTGTTTAATGTTCACTAAAAGTAAAAGATTAAGTAGGCTTAATCAGAGTTGATGAATATACTGTATAAATACATACACAAATCACAGCTAGCTGATAATTACCATGTTTGTGCCCGTTGGTAATTTATTCACAATAGGTTGTGGTAAAGTGTCAGAAATATGACTGTATTACACTTACAAATTATGTTCATTATTTAGATTAATTTTTTATTCATTTAGTTTAGCTCTCCTTACATTGACCGCTAAAACCAGCACACTTACTTTGAAGATAAGCTGTCTCTATTTCAGGCTCTCAACTTGTTCAGTTTTCATTGTAATAGATAATGGAACAAGCTACTCTTTGGTGGTGAACTGCATTAGCACAAGTTGGACAAAGAAATCGGGAAATACCCCTAAGCTGCATTGTTTTTAATGTAGAATGCTGGCAGCAGAGACGCCAGCATTTTACTGTTATTTTACAGCGCATCTATTGTAATTTACATTAACAGTATATTACCGTATTTTGTATTACAGTATATGACAGTAGGATAACTGGTTCTACAGTAATTTTACAGTTTACACCAGATTAACAAGATAAGTCAGGACACACACACACATTTGATTCAGTCTACAACTATTTATTGATCAAAAATAAATAACATGTAAAATATAAAAGATATATATATAAAAAGAAATAGGAGGTTAAGGGGCAGTCTTTGGTCCCGTCTTGTTCCGGTCTCAGATCAGATCCTGATCCCGCGGCAGCTGTCCCGCTGCAGGACGGCTGATCGGTGTTGTCATTTATCGTCACTGCAAGTCCCAGCGTCTGTTTTCCTCCCAAGTTTAAAAATAACCCCAAAACACACCACAGTAAATACATATACAAGCACAGTATGAAGTTGCAGCACTTATGTTCCTAGCCAGCATGTTTGACTTTTGTACTGTGATGTGCACAGTATGAATAACTATAAAGAAAGAGCAGCACTAAGCAAGGTGGATCTACAGCTCATTTTGTATGACAGATTTAACCAGCGATTACTTTATACCATGACTGTTCTGCATTGGAGGTTAGCATTAACTTTAGCGGTTAGCATTAACCGTTAGCATGAAACGCTAGCTAAAGTTATAACATTTAACAAGCATCATGTTGGCCGTGTGTGATTTACCTTCAGATGACTGCTCGTCTGTCTCTGTGTCTCTGCTGAGTCCTCACCTAGCTGAAATAAAATTCTGGGGAAGCTCCACTAGTCCTGAAAGTTCCTGTGGTGGAAACGTGGTTAAAAAAACTTCACAGCTCTGAAACAACTCTTTGCTGTTGACAGTTAGCTGGCTAGTTGTTTGCTTCGCCAAACATTACATTATCTGAAACGTATCTTGAATATCAGGTTCAGTTATCATGCAGACAAAAACAACAGGTCAAGTGGAGGCCGCCAATTTCAGGAGATAACCATGACATTGTTGTGCTGCACAAAGTCAAGCTCAGGAATACTTGTATGAGTATTTGATTTAATAAAAAAAAAAATCAACATCAGAACAGAAAAAAACAACCCACTATAATCAGCAGCCTATGATGATAGTAGACTGGACTGGAAAGATGATGACACATATTTCCACAGCTTCACAGAAAAATACTGTTGTATGCTGATAAATTACAGTTATCTACTAATGGTGATTAATGGTTAACCAACTGCATCATTTAATAGTTTACATACCAGTGATGAATATTCACAGTATTTTACAGTATTATTGAACACAGTAAGATACTGTTATAAAGCCACTGTAAATTTACAGCAATTTATTACAGTGTCTTTAGAGTTGTTCCAAGTAGCCACACTCAAAGGATGGGGCAAGACACAATTAATTATGCAAACAGAAATATGTGCCATGTCGCAGCTTGGCCAGCTGATGTCTTTCTCTCAGTGGAGCTCCATGGAGCTCTTGGGCATTGAGTCACCTGTCTGCTTCAGCAGTCTGTAGGGTAACAATGTCTCTCAGCAGTTGGTAGAGTGATAACATCTTCCATGTGTTGGATACACACTGGCAGAATTTGCCATAGTTTCTCAGTCATAGTTCTGACTTTGCTTACTTTCATCATGTAAGAAACATAGGTGCTGAGGAGCCAGATCTCCTCTTAGAGGATTTCTTCCTTTTAAAATTTGCTGGATGCTGGGCTTCAGATGCATCCAACAAACTTAGATGCGGCTTGGGGCTTCAGCTGAGCATAGGCATAGTAAGAAAAATCTGCCTTGTCCTATTACAACTTTTTCTGTTATAATCAGAGAAGTCTACCATGTATTCAGTGCTCATTTAACTTTATTTAATGTTTAAAAGCCTGGTCTCCTCAGTTGCTGAAAGAAAGCAAACATGATTTTTATTAATAAGGTTCTAGTCAATGTTAACCCAAGATTAAATGTCACAAATGGCAATTGTGTACAACCTTGATTATAATGACATGTGACACATAATATCACCTATGTTTTTGTACATATCTATGTAAAGGCATGGCAAATTAAATTGGAACAAGCTCAGGTCATCCAGTGTTCCTTCCATCTCTTCAAATGAGGGAGGCAGGTAGGCAGGCAGAGAGAGAGAGAGAATTAGCCTTTCAACTTGCATTTTGTCTTACTGCAAGCTATAATCAATTCAGTTGTCATGGAAAGTGTCATGCATCAAAATCAGCATATTAAGTCACAGCTTAATGTTTTTCAATACTGTTTAACATAGAATATAAATTTCATATGATTATGTACACTTTAACTCTGCATAGCAAAGTCTGTTTATTTGTGGCCTCTTTGAGTCCTGCATGGCCTATTTGTGTCTCAGAGGTCATGTGAGACAGGGGGTTTAGGAAAAGTTCATCAATTGTTCTGTGAGTTATGTAAAATTGTTCATCATCATCATGCTACACTGATGAAAATTTCTGAATACCATTGGCCACTGAGGATTAAAGTAGCTGAGGGAAAAATGTCAGTCCTGTGGACAGTTTAGCTTTAGTCTTCAGTCCCAAAAGGCAGGTCAGTGTCTGCTGATGTTAACATGATTTCCTGTTCTTTCATATTTATATTCTGAGCATTTCCTCCTTTCCTACTCCTTTCTCTCCCAGCTGTATGTCCTTTACTAATAAGCCAACTTTTTGTTAGAGGATTTTCTACATTTAACTTTGACATAATATTTTATCTTAACTTTAGAATTTCTAAAAGTAAAATGTGTGGTTTCCCAAAAGTTTGAGCAAGTTTTAGTATAAAAAGCAGCTAGAAAAATCAAAGCCACAGTTAATCTTCTTAGAGGGTCATGGATGGATTCAGAGACAATCTAACAGGCTTATAGCCTGTCATTCAAAAGGAGCTGAACTGGATCTGCTTCCAGCTTGTCATTCCTGTATAATACTTTTTTTTTTCTCCCTAATTACCCTTTGGGGCGGGGGGTATTATCCATAGTTACTCAAATTTATCGATGACGTCGTACCGAGGACTACTGTACGGACATTCCCCAATCAGAAGCCCCGGGTTACTGGAGACATCCATGCCAAACTTAAAGTATGGACCAGACGCCTACAACTCAGGTGATATGGAGTACAGGAAGTCCAGGTACTGCGCAGAGCTCATCAGCAGCGCAAAGAGACAATACAGGGACAAAGCTGAGTCTCACAACCAGGGCTCAAACACCAGGAGCATGTGGACTGGACTAAAAACTCTACAAAAGAAAGATCAGCAGTGCTGAGGTGATGTCTGCATCTCTCCCAGATGAATTGAACACTTTTTATGCATGCTTTGAGAGCAACTCTCCAGCTGCAGAGGAAAAGCGAAAATCCTCTCCCTGAATGACTACTGCCCAGTAGCACTCACCTTCCACCATCATGAAGTGCTTTGAGCGGTTAGTCATATCATTCAACACCTCCTCCTTCGACTCTCTAGACCACAGGTGTCAAACTCAAGGCCCACGGGCCAAATCCAACCGGGCCCGCCACGTCATTTTTTGTGGCCCGCGAGAGAGCCGGATCGTACTGCTGTTTAATGGTCAAACTTTGAGCAATAACCCCCTCACAGTGTTGTAAATATTATAAATATTAGAATATGATTAACATTTAGACCCACGATACAAACACTCATTTGGTTCCACCCACAACTATTTATTGATCAAAAATAAAAACGTGCAAAATATATAGGATATAGAAAACCAGCGGGCTGAGAGCCAGTCTTTAGTCCGGTCCTCTCGAGGCTTTAGTCCGCTCCTCTCCAGCAGCGGTCCGGTCCGGTCTGTCATGTCTCTCTCTTGCGACCAGCAAGTCCCAGCATCTGTTTTCCTCTTTCTACATTGAGAAATAAGCCCAAAACAGACCACAGTAAATAAATACACACAAGCACAGTAACGTTAGCTTTAGGCTCAGGTATTACAGTATTACATCAGTTAACCTTATAACATTTAACAAGCATCATGTTTGCTGTGTGTGATTTACCTTCAGCTCACTGCTCCTCCTTCTCACCGGATCCTCACCTGGCTGAAATAAAATGCTGGGAATACTCGACCAATCAGAAACGTTCAGCTGTAAGGCCCGCCCACAAAGTTCCTGTTACTCTCAGTAGTTGATGTATATTTCCTCATCAACACTGTCTGCTGACATTTGTTTTTGTAAAATACCACATCTGTCACATGTTCTGAGCAGCTCACAGTTATTTGTTGTACCATGGTTCTGCATCTCTCAACTGTGACTAAAAAGGTTTGGAACAAAGTTGATGTAATAACTTGGGTTTGATGACATTTGCCTTAGTTATTCACTTGAAAAGTTTGATCTTTGACTGAAGTAGTGTGGAGGTAAGAATATATATATATTCATATATTTTTCATTTATGCAAATGCATGTACAATATTTGGACATAAAAATATGTTACAGAGTAGTAGGTCAGTAGGTCAACTGAAGATGCCATTGCCCTCACCCTCCACACTGCCCTCTCCCACCTGGACCAGAGGGACACGTGATGTGAGAATGGTCTTCATTGACTACAGTTCAGCATTCAACACCATCGTGCCCTCCAAGCTCGTCACCACCAGTCTCAGAGACCTCAGGCTCAACACCGCCCTCTGTGACTGGATCCTGAACTTCCTGACGGGCAAACCTTGACCCCAGGCTGTGCGGATAGGCGGCACCACATCCTCCACCCTGACTCTCAACACTGGCGCCCCCCAGGGCTGTGTGCTCTGCCCCCTCCTGTATTCCCTGTTCACGCATGACTGCGTGGCCACCCACAGCTCCAAAACTAGTCAGCAGCTTCAGGTTCCTCTGGGTTCACATCAGCGAGTACCTGACCTGGACTTACCAAGTCAGCCAGACAGCCGCTCTTCTTCCTCTGCAGGCTGCGGAGGCTGAACATCAAGAATCAAGAATCAATCAAGAATCTTTATTGTCATCATAACAGCAGCTCTAAATGTAAATATATGTAAAAATATGTATATAAATGTCTAAAGATTTAAAGTTGTAGCAGCAATGTGTACAGTAAAGGGGGGTGGTCAGTTGTTTAGGTGTAGTCAGTGCGGCTCAAGTTCTGAATAGGGGGACATAGATTGTACAGCTCTGGGGAAAAAGCTGTTTTTCAGTCTGGTAGTTTTAGTCTTTTATGTTTCTGTACCGCTTCCTTCTGGAAAGCGGTACAGAAACAGAAATTACCGAGTGGATAGGGTTGGCGGCAATATGTTGAGCCTTCTTCTTCACAATCCCCTGTGCTGTTTTCACCACCCGAGTTAAGTCCTTTCAGTCTTGTGCAGTGCAGCTGCCATACCACACTGTTGCACTGAGGCAGAGGATGCTCTCTATTGTGGCCCTGTAGAAGTTTGTCAGGAGCTGAGGGGAGAGTCCAGCACGTTTCAGCTTCCTGAGGAAGAAGAGTCTTTGTTGAGCCTTCTTTACCAGGTGAGCTGTGTTCATGGACCAGGTCAGGTCAGATGTGATGTGGATGCCCAGGAACTTGATATTGTTGACATGCTCAACTGCTTCCCCTGTGGATGAGGAGAGGAGCATGCTCTGTCCTCCTGGACCTCCTGTAGTCCACTATGACCTCCTTGGTCTTGCTGGTGTTCAGAACAAGGTTGTTGTTTGAGCACCATTGAGTAAGGTGCTGGATCTCCTCTCTGTAGTGGGTCTCATCATTGTCCGATTATGAGGCCCACTACGGTGGTGTCATCTGCAAACTTTACGATTGTGTTTGTGGAGTTGATGGCAGAACAGTCACTGGTGAAGAGAGTGAAGAGGGCTGGGCTGAGCATGCAGCCCTGTGGTGTGCCTGTGCTCAGGACCAGTGTAGAGGATGTGTTGTCCCCGATTCTCACCACCTGAGGCTTGTTGGTGAGGAAGTCCCTGATCCAATGGCACAGCGATGAGGGCAGTCCCAGGTTGTGGAGCTTCAGTGTCAGCTTGTCCGGGATCACTGTGTTGAAGGCTGAACTAAAGTCCACAAATAGCATCCTCACGTAGGTGGTTAGGAAGCTGCAGATGGGTCAGGGCTGTGTGAAGTGCAATGGAGAACTGCATCCTCTGTCAACCTGTTCTCCCTGTATGCGAACTGATATTGATCCAGATTGCTGTGTCCTTGATGTGCTTTAGGATGATCCTCTCAAAGCACTTCTTGATGACCGGAGTTAAAGCGACAGGGCGGTAGTCATTTAGGACTACCAGCAACTAGGGATGGGACTTTTTTTCGACAAAACACCAGACAATCGACACGTGCTCATCTTGACAAAAAAAAATAGAGAGTTGAAATGTCGGGGGGCGGGGCTTGTGGGATTTTCATGTGTATTTGTTAATTGCATTTTGTCTTTCAAGTTATTACATTGCCTATTCAAATAAACATCATAAAGTGCCGCTTTTTTCCCTAATGAAATAAGATAAAATATTTTAAATGAAACAAATCTTCACTCTTTTTCTAAATGGGATACTTGACCCTCATACAAGGTCACACATGACGGGAGCGTGCGCGCATGCTTTAAGACAGGCGACAGAGAGTCGACGTGGCGGAGGCAGCGGCTGTGAAGAACAGGAGCAAGGTGTGGGATAGTTTTACCAAACTGAATGAGAAAGCAGTGCAGTGCAAAGTATGTGGCAAGGAGTATGCTTTTCACACATCCACATCAGGGATGCAGGTTCATCTCGACAAAAAACACCTGACATTACAGCCATGTTTTTTAGCCTAAAATGAAGTAGTACAGTGTAGAATATTTTCCACCGAAAATTCGACACGTGGGCCTCAACAATCGATTCTCAAAATCTCGTGTCGTTCCCATCCCTACCAACAACTATCAACATGGACTCAAGGATACTCTGCAAGCTTCTACATCACTGCCTGATATAGCAGCTGCACCGCCCTCAACTGTAAGGCTCTACAGAGGGTGGTGAAAAGCTGCTTAGCACATCACCAGGATGGAGCTGCCATCCATGGAGGAACTCTACACCCAGCGGTGTAGGAAGAAGGCCACCAAGATCATCAAAGACTCCAGTCACCCCAGACATAAACTGTTCTGTCTGCTGCCGTCTGGCCGACAGTTCCGCAGCATTCAAGCCCGAACCACCAGGCTCAGAGACAGCTTCATCCTGCAGGCCATAAGACTCTTAAACTCTGTCCACTGCACCACCACTTTTTTACACCATCACTTTTATTGTATATATATATATATATATATATATGCACACATATATGCACACATACACACACACACACACACACACACACTGCTCAAAAAAATAAAGGGAACACTTAAACAACACAATGTAACTCCAAGTCAATCACACTTCTGTGAAATCAAACTGTCCACTTAGGAAGCAACACTGATTGACAAGCAATTTCATTAGACAACAGGTGGAAATTATAGGCAATTAGCAAGACAACCCCCAAATAAAGGAGTGGTTCTGCAGGTGGTGACCACAGACCACTTCTCAGTTCCTATGCTTTCTGGCTGATGTTTTGGTCACTTTTGAATGCTGGCAGTGCTTTCACTCTAGTGGTAGCATGAGACGGAGTCTACAACCCACACAAGTGGCTCAGGTAGTGCAGCTCATCCAGGATGGCACATCAATGCGAGCTGTGGCAAGAAGGTTTGCTGTGTCTGTCAGCGTAGTGTCCAGAGCATGGAGGCGCTACCAGGAGACCCGAGCAGGCCAGTACATCAGGAGACGTGGAAGGAGGCCGTAGGAGGGCAACAACCCAGCAGCAGGACCGCTACCTCCTGCCTTTGTGCAAGGAGGAACAGGAGGAGCACTGCCAGAGCCCTGCAAAATGACCTCCAGCAGGCTACAAATGTGCATGTGTCTGCTCAAACAGTCAGAAACAGACTCCATGAGGGTGGTATGAGGGCCCGACGTCCACAGGTGGGGGTTGTGCTTACAGCCCTAACACCATGCAGGATGTTTGGCATTTGCCAGAGAACACCAAGATTGGCAAATTCGCCACTGGCACCCTGTGCTCTTTCATGTGCTCGCCAGAGAGGTAGCCTGACTGCCATTAGGTACCAAGATGAGATCCTCAGACCCCTTGTGAGACCTATATGCTGGTGCGGTTGGCCCTGGGTTCCTCCTAATGCAAGACAATGCTAGACCTCATGTGGCTGGAGTGTGTCAGCAGTTCCTGCAAGACGAAGGCATTGATGCTATGGACTGGCCCGCCCGTTCCCCAGACCTGAATCCAATTGAGCACATCTGGGACATCATGTCTCGCTCCATCCACCAACGCCACGTTGCACCACACCACAGACTGTCCAGGAGTTGGTGGATGCTTTAGTCCAGGTCTGGGAGGAGATCCCTCAGGAGACCTATCCGCCACCTCATCAGGAGCATGCCCAGGCGTTGTAGGGAGGTCATACAGGCATGTCGAGGCCACACACACTACTGAGCCTCATTTTAAGTTTTAAGGACATTAACATCAAGAGTTGGATCAGCCTGTAGTGTGTTTTTCCACTTTAATTTTGAGTGTGACTCCAAATCCAGACCTCCATGGGTTAATAAATTTGATTTCCATTGATAATTTTTGTGTGATTTTGTTGTCAGCACATTCAACTATGTAAAGAACAAAGTATTTAATAAGAATATTTCATGGCAAATCCAACATTTTCCTTCATACAGAAACAGGCATATAAAATTAAGAATCAATTCTGGCGACAGACTTAGCATATCAGAAAAATAGATAAATAAATAAAATAAGACAAAAAAAATCAAATAAACAACATTACCCATATTCCCAGCATGTTTCCACATACCTCATACCGGAATGTTACTGTGGTATGCAGCACCACAAGATCCCCCCTTAATAGTAATAATAATAATAATAGTCTGGGTCATTATTTACCTTTATGTAGTCCCAAAGCCTGTCCCAAGGGGTCACCCCCTCCCTCCTATCATCACTCGGTCTGCTAAGCATACATTCATAGGATGCAGTTTCAGTCATTGCACAGACCCATTCTTTCACTTGCGGTATCTCTGATGCCTTCCAGTGTCTCAGAATGAGTCGACACGCTGTTGTTGTACCCACCGAGATTAGAGAAAGGTTGCATTTGGATATGTTGGGTAACTGAGATATATCCCCCAGTAAGCAGAGTTCTGGCCTTGAGGAGATTTCTGCCCCGAGCCAGTTACTTAAAATAATTAGTATCTGGGCCCAAAAAGGTCTGATTAAGACACATTCCCACATACAGTGGAGAAGGGTTCCCATTTCCTTTTTGCTTTTCCAACACAAGTCATCACCCTGTAGTTTCATCCTATACAGTCTGGATGGTGTGTAGTAATACCTATGTAATACATTATATTGTGTAAGTTTACCCCTTGCCTCTCTTACATATTTACCACAATAAGCTACGATTATTGCCCATCTATCACTTTCAATCTCTCTACAAAGGTCCCTCTGCCAAGCCATCTTTAAATGATTACAGTCATTGCTAAGGGAAGAATTTTGTCAAATAGTGAGGCTTTTCATTTTCTAAGTGGAAGTTTCATATAATCTGTCATCATATTATCAGTAATATTGTATGGTTTTGAGGTAATACAGCTCCTTATTTGCAAAAATTTCAGACAGCTTATCATATGATGAAAACGCCCCTTCTTCAAATAGATCATTAATAGTGCTTAATAGAGTGCCACTATTTCCAGTATACAGGTTTCCTCCCAATACAGACATCAGGATTATACCACAATGATGAATATCTTTGTAGAGTATGTGTAAGTTTAAACATTTTATGTACTCTGGTCCAGACATCCTTTGAATGTAAAAGTATTGGATTTGTGTGCACATAACTTTCTCAGTTTAATTCGTGGTCTTTTCCCACCCCATAAAAAATGTTTCATAACATCATGTATTTGTCTAAAAGTGGTGGATGGTATCTTGATTGGTATCATCATTGCCACATAACTAAACTGTGGGGCAACTATCATTTTTATAACATTAATTTTTCCCCACAATGTTAGTTTTAGTTTTCCCGACTTATCAGGGTTTGTTTTTATCTTTTGGAGTAAAGGATTAAAGTTTAGTGCCACTATTTTGTCTATATCCTCCGAAAGTTTGATGCCTAGATACTTCATTTCCTCTCGTACCCATCTAAAATTAAACTTTTCCACCATGGATGAAATACATAGTCTGAAGAGAGGCATTGCCTCAGATTTGCTCCAATTGATGGAGTAAGCCGAAAATTTTGAAAAGGATTGTATAGTGTCTATCAGATGTGGCAGGGAGCTTAATGGCTTGGATACTACTGCTAAAATGTCGTCAACATATAATAATAAATTATGTTCATTGTCTCCTGCCCTTACTCCTCTTATCCCAGGGTGTGCTCTAACAGAACCTCTAAGAAAATGATGAACAATAATGGACTCAATGAGCATACCTGTCATGTTCCTCGGGTCAAACTGAAGAAGGGGGAGATTATTCTATTTGTCATCACAGCTGCCTTGGGTTCTTTATACAACATTCTTATCCATTTAATGAAATTAGAGTTGAAGCCAAAATGAGATAGGGTGGATAACAGAAACTGCCACTCCACCCTATCAAAGGCCTTCTCTGCATCCAGAGAAGTGGCGGTTCTAAGAACATTTTGGGATTGACTCAGCCATATTAGGTGTAACATGAGTCTAACAATATCTGTTGAAGTTATATTTTTCCTGAAGCCTACCTGATTAGGGTGAATAATACTCGGTAACACCAGCTGTAAACATGATGCTAAAATTGTAAGAATCTTACAATCAAGATTAGGGAGACTTATAGGTCTATAATTGGAGGGATCTGCTGCATCCTTACCTGTTTTGGGAATTAGTGAGATTACAGCTTCATTAAAAGTTAGAGCTACACGACCCTTATCATATATTTCCTGATATACCCTCTTTAGTATTGGGACAACAATGTTTATAATATTCCACTGGGAGTCCATCATAACCCTTTGCCTTCCCATTTTTCATTGAAGAAATTGCCGTCCTTATTTCAGCCTCGGTTATGGGTAATTCCAATCCAGTTGCCTCCTGAGGTGAGAGCTTGGGAACATCTATACTACGGAGAAACAGTTCGACATCTTCTTGTGAAGCATTAGGGGATATGGAGGATGTGTATAACTTCTCATAAAATTGTTGGAATATGCCATTTGTATCTGTAGCAGCAAAGAACTGTGCGTCCCCCTGTTTTATAACTGGTATGGTATTAGCAGCGAATTTTTAACTGTCTAGCTAATAATTTACCCATTTTCTCTCCACCTTCATAAAAGTTTTCAATCTAAAAAGGGCATATTCTGCTTTTTTTATTGTAAATATCATGTAGAGAGTATTTAAGCTTACAGAGTTCTTTAAATTTTCCATCCGAAAAGTGTTCTCACAAATCTAATTCCTTATCTTTTATCTCTTTTTCTAAATCTTTAATCCTGGTAAGATTCTCTCTTTTATTATCAGCGGCTTGTGTTATAAACTTTCCTCTTATATATGCCTTTGAGGCTTCCCACACAGTAGTTATTTCTTCAGTGCTACCAATGTTCGTTTCAAAAAAGGTTTTCAAGTCTTCTTCTATTGTCTTTCTGAAAGTTGAGTCTGACATTAATCCAGTATTTAGTCTCCATCTACCTCTCCTCTCAGTTTTTAGATTGGCCTTAATAAATATCTCAACTGGCGCATGATCTGGAAGGAAGATTGTCTTTATGTTACAGTCAGCCACATTATCTGTCAAAAATGTGCTTATTAGAAAAATATCTATTCTGGAGTAAGTTTTATGGCAGTGGGAGAAGAAGGTAAAATCCTTCACATTTGGGTTTGTCAGCCTCCATATATCTATTAGTCCCACATCTCTATTTAACATATGCAGGGCCTCTCTCTCCTCATAAGAGTCATAAGAGTCAGTCATAAGAGGGGGTCTAAATGAGCTTCTATCCAATACTGGATCCATAACTTCATTAAAATCCCCAGCTAAATCAATTTCACCCTCTGTGTCCCCCAATATTTTATTGACCTCGTGGAAGAAATTGGGATCTCCCTTATTAGGTGCATATATAGTGGGGCAAAAAAGTATTTAGTCAGCCACCAATTGTGCAAGTTCTCCCACTTAAAAGATGAGAGAGAGAGGTCTCCAATTTTCATCATAGGTATACCTGAACTATGAGAGACAAAATGAGAGAAAAAAAAAGCATGATGTTTCCACCCCCATGCTTCACAGTAGGTATGGTGTTGCTTTGGATGCAACTCAGCATTCTTTCTCCTCCAAACACGACAAGTTGAGTTTTTACCAAAAAGTTCTATTTTGGTTTCATCTGACCATATGACATTCTCCCAATCCTCTTCTGGATCATCCAAATGCTCTCTAGCAAACTTCAGACTGGGCCTGGACATGTACTGGCTTAAGCAGGGGGACACGTCTGGCACTGCAGGATTTGAGTCCCTGGCGGCGTAGTGTGTTACTGATGGTAGCCTTTGTTACTTTGGTCCCAGCTCTCTGCAGGTCATTCACTAGGTCCCCCCGTGTGGTTCTGGGATTTTTGCTCACCGTTCTCGTGATCATTTTGACCCCACGGGGTGAGATCTTGTGTGGAGCCCCAGATCGAGGGAGATTATCAGTGGTCTTGTATGTCTTCCATTTTCTAATAATTGCTCCCACAGTTGATTTCTTCACACCAAGCTGCTTACCTATTGCAGATTCAGTCTTCCCAGCCTGGTGCAGGTCTACAATTTTGTTTCTGGTGTCCTTTGACAGCTCTTTGGTCTTGGCCATAGTGGAGTTTGGAGTCTGACTGTTTGAGGTTGTGGAACAGGTGTCTTTTAATACTGATAACGAGTTCAAACAGGTGCCATTAATACAGGTAACGAGTGGAGGACAGAGGAGCCTCTTAAAGAAGAAGTTACAGGTCTGTGAGAGCCAGAAATCTTGCTTGTTTGTAGGTGACCAAATACTTATTTTACAGAGGAATTTACCAATTAATTCATTAAAAATCCTACAATGTGATTTCCTGGATTCTTTCCCCCCATTCTGTCTCTCATAGTTGAAGTGTACCTATGATGAAAATTACAGGCCTCTCTCATCTTTTTAAGTGGGAGAACTTGCACAATTGGTGGCTGACTAAATACTTTTTTGCCCCACTGTATGTTGCATAACACAAGAGGCACACCTTCAACCACAGCTTCAACACAAATAATCCTTCCCTCTGCATCTCTAGTTTGTTTTAGCAAAATGAAACTTGCGTTCTTGTGTACCAGAATCAAAACACCATTAGGTTTGTTTGAGAATGAACTATGAAATAAATGTCCCACTGAGCCCACTTTAAATTTCTTCGCCTCCAACCCTTGCATGTGGGTTTCCTGTATCATAGCAATGTCTGCCTGGTTATTTTTCAAAAAAGATATAATCTTCCTCTTTTTTAACAGGACTACTGCATCCATTTATGTTTCAAAAGATAATCTTAACTGACCTATTAGTCATGTTTTTTCCTTTCTAAATTAGAAATAAATAATAATAGTGATATCAATAAGAAATAAAAAGAGTAGAAGGTGATCTCTTATTACCCTGTACCTGCCTGATTTTGAACACATATAACAAAACCACAATATAATAATGCAAACCGAACTTGCACAAAAGGTGTCCGGCTGCTATAACGCAACCAGTGTCCCGAGTGCTGAGCGCTCCTCGCTGAAAAAAAGCAAAAAGAAAAATGAAAAAAAGGTATAACGCACATATGGTCCTCAGGATTAACGCCGCTCCCATGGTAACCGACCCGTGTCAAGAGAGGCCTCTCCTTGGCCTGCACAGGAGTCCTTTCAGTTCGATACAAAACGCATAATCTTGCATTGGGTGTAACAGCAGCTCACCTCACTCCCTTCATCTCAGTCCACAGTTCCTCCTGGTTACTGCTCATTAATGACTTTCTCAGCGGCTTCAACAGTGTTGCAACTCACATTTTTTCCTCTCCATTTTAAGCGAAGCATTGCGGGGAAAGCCAGTTTGTATCTAATGTCAAGCTCGTGTAATTTACGCTTCACCGGTGTGAACACTTTCCTCTTCTGCGCCAGCTCTCTAGACATGTCCGGGAACACAGACAGGCAACATTTTTCCCAAATAAATCCTCGCTTCTTCTTAGCTGCATTAATCACCTTATCCCTTGCAGATTGCCTCAGAAAACAGATCAGCACCGGTCTTGGAAGCTGATCTGTGTTCGGCATCGGTGCTAGTTGCCTGTGCACCCTCTCTATCTCCAACTCCCCATCGGTTTCCACACCGAGGCCCTCCGCAAGAATCTTTCGGACACAATCAAGCAGCGTCCCGTTCGTACCAAAGGTCTCCCTTAATCCTACCAACTTTGGTTTTCAAGGGCTTGTACTCGGTTCCACAGTTGCTCCGTCTGTTTATCCTTGCTCCCCTTGTCGTTCAGCAGCTGCTCCGACATCTCCTCTAGGTGTACAATACGCGCCTTGGCCTCACCCAGCCTTTCCTGCATGGCCGCCACCTTATTATTCAGCTCCGCCGTTGCTTGTTTAATAGATGAAACGTCGGTTGCAACGCTCTGCAGATGTCATTCATCTTTGAAACCTCTGCAAACAGCTTTTCAAGAGTGTCCGGCATGTTAATGGGCGTAAGGGAAGTGCTAGCAACAGCTTGGTCATCCTCATGTGCCGGACTCTTCCGGGCAGACGTGCGGGAAGAACTTTTGAAGTATTTCGATGTTGCCATGTCTTCTAAGCCTTTTCTTGACCGAAAGTATTCTATTTGAGCAATTAAAGTACTCGGAGTGGGCATGGATTACTTAAATATGCGCTTTTACATTAATAACTAAAAAATAGCATGTACTGGGCGAGACCTCCTCTAACTTGCGGCCATCTTGGATGCTGCACCCACGTGACTCTAATAAATTATTTATTTAAATATTCCTGTTAATATGTTTTTAGCATTGTTTGGGGAGCCTGAGATTTAAGAATTTCATTTACCGCATGTAAATTGTTGTGAATAATACATTTTTGAAATTTTGAAATCTTAAAACTAAAACTAACTAGCCGGAAAAAAATAATTGTTAGCATTGACTAACATTAGCTAACTTTTATATGCACAATTTAAAAACCTATGGTGAAGTAATCTTCCACAAATAAACTATTCAGTAGGCTATATGAGAAGGCACAAAATGATGCATAGTTACATTTAGTGCATTCCAACTCAAGCCAAATTATCTTTTAAAATGATAATATAGTGTTGGAATTGAGTTGACATTAATTTTAAATGTTAAATTAACGTTGCTGTTGTTGCTGCTCTGGTCTGATAGCCATCAGCTTCAGCCTCATGTTCCCTACAATAAGACTGAGCCTCCATCCCAGGTCCTCAGTTCCCGGTCTGATCGCAACCAGCTGATCAACACCCAGTCTTCATCCCACCCCTTCAACCAGCCTGATACGCTGAGAGAATACGCTTATAGTGCTGCTGATTAGCATGAGCTGAGCTGGACATCTTCCCTCAGAACAGTAGTAATGCAAATTAACTTAGTAGTCTGTATTTTGTGCTACATTTGAATAGTGTAAGCTTTTTTACTTTGCCTATGGGAATAAGAAACAAAGATAGATACACTGGATATTATTTGGTCTTTTCCACCACTACCTGTATTCCAAATGTTGCAGAGGTGTGTGGTTCATATGCATTAAATATCTTAAATAAATGTATTTGCCAGTGAGACAACCATGCCACCCCAAAATGATCACAGATTCATCCTGGCCACCCCAAAAAAAAATCCTGGCTCTACCACTGGCTGATTGTTCAAAACAGTGCCATTGAATTTTAATGTATATTTAGATAGGCCTACAGTACATATAAGAAAATAAAGCAGTGTAATTAACTATGCTCGTGTGTGTGTGTATATGTGTATATATGTATATGTACATGGAGGGCTGTGCGGTCCCCCAAAGAAAATGCCACCCCACACCATTACTGACCCACTGCCAAACCGGTCATGCTGGAGGATGTTGCAGGCAGCAGAACATTCTCCATGGCGTCTCCAGACTCTGTCACGTCTGTCACATGTGCTCAGTGTGAACCTGCTTTTATCTGTGAAGAGCACAGGGCGCCAGTGGCGAATTTCCTTCCTAAGTGGACAGTTTGATTTCACAGAAGTGTGATTGACTTGGAGTTACATTGTGTTGTTTAAGTGTTCCCTTTATTTTTTTGAGCAGTGTATATATGTATGTGGATATAAAAAGTCTACACACCCCTGTTCAAATGCCAGGTTTTTGTGATGTAAAAAAATGACACCAAGATAAATAATTTCACAACTTTTTCCACCTTTAATGTGATCTATAACCTATTCAACGCAATTGAAAAACAAACTGAAACCATTTACAGGGGAAAAATAAAAAATAAAAACTTAAAATAACCTGGTTGCATAAATATGCACACCCTTTGTTGCAGCACATTTGTTTTAGCTTTAATTTCAGCACTCAGTCTTTTTGGGTAAGAGTCTATCAGCATGGCACATCTTGATGTGGCAATATTTGCCCACTATTCTTTGCAAAACTGCTCCAAATCCTGACAGATTGCGAGGGCATCTCCCATGCACAGCCCTCTTCAGATCACCCCACAGATGTTCGATCGGATTCAGGTCTGGACTCTGGCTGGGCCATTCCAAAACCTCAATCTTATTCTGGTGAAGCCATTCTTTAGTTGATTTGGATGTGTGCTTTGGTGTCATTGTCGTGCTGAAAGATGAAGTTCCTCTTCATCTTCAGTTTTCTAACAGAAGTCGGAAGGTTTTGTGCCAACACTGACAGGTATTTGGAACTGTCCAATTGTATGTATGTAATTGTATTGTATGTATGTATATGTGTGTGTGTGTGTGTGTGAATACACATATATATATATATATATATATATATATACACACACACACACACACATATATATACATAAGTTTGTGGAATAGCAAAGAAATGTGGTGATTGATTTTCTACTTGTTAGCCTTGGTAACTTCAATTACATGAGAGAGAACACTGAGATAGAGAGGAAAGAAACTCCTACTTGCTTTAGTATAACTAAATTAAAGCTCCAAGCAGCACTCAACTACTGGAACCGTAATGTTTTTTTTTTTTTATTAATGAGAGCCTGAGCACAGAAGTGCACAGATCTGTTGTTTTAGATCAGATTATTATTAGATTCAAGACATTATTGTGAATTACATGAAGTAGTTGCTAACAATGAAATTCTTTAGTGACAGGGTCCCTAAAACAACACTCAAAAATATTTTGAAAGAAAACCATACAAGCAAAATAATAATAAATAGTGTTAGTAGTAGGTAGCTGTTGAGCTGTAATGTGCAAATATTACAAGTTGCAAAATAGTGTAGAGAGTGCATTTAAAAGGAGTTCAAAAGTCTTATGGCCTGGGCGATGAAACTGTTTCTCAGCCTGTTGTGAGGACCTGGATGTTGCACTACCATTGGCCAGATGGCAGCAACAAGGCAGAACAGTTTGTTGCTGGGGTGATTGGGGTCTTTAATGATCCTGTTGGCTTTCTTCCTACACCACTGGGTGTAGAAGGCCTCCATGGCAGCTCAATCCTGGTGATGTGCTAAGCAGTCTTCACCACCCTCTGATGTAGCCAGTCCAGGGACCTCATTTATAAAACTGTTTGTAGGATTCACTACAAAAGATGGCGTACGGACGAAACACAGAAAGTGCATATGCACAAAGATATTCTGACTTATAACACTGCCGCACACACGTTCTACGCCGGTTTCCATTTATAAATCACAACCAACTGGAAATGTGGTGCGCGCACCTTTTGTGGGCATCATGTCACACCCATAATTGTCTACAAGTAGTGAAACGCCCCTAATTAATATTTATTCTACCCGACTACATGATGATGGCCATGGTGACACCGACAGAAAGGATAAAATAAGAAAATTCAAGTAGTATGAAATAGAAGATCTTATTTGGGATGCTGACACCAGAAAAATAGGGCTCAGAGTGGCAGCATGTGGCGGACACTGTTAATGCTGCTCTCTTGGAAGGTTGGCTGAAATAAAGAAGTAGTAGTTCGACATCAAAGTGGACGGATGGGGGTCAGAGGACACCGGTAAAAAGCTGACAGGGATTACTGGGGAGTCACTCTTAAATGGAGTGGTGACAGAGATGGAGGGGACACAGGTGCACAGATGACTCAGGTAGCTAATGTGATTTGTATCCCCTTTTTTAAAATGAGGAAATCAAATGCATTCAAGTTCTTTACACTTATGTAAAAAAAACCAAACAATTGGGGCTTCATTCATAAAAACAGTTTTAGTCCCTGAGTGTTCAGTGGGGTTACAGCTGTGTACAGCTGTGTACAGCTCCAATGCAACTTGTCGGCCTGTCCTTACAGATGCAAAAGGACACAATCAAATCCATTAACGAAGTTACCAAGGAATTTAAGGAAAATTAAAAATGTGTTGCATGACATGAGCTGAATGAAACAACTGCTGATTTTTTTTTTTTTAAGTGATGCATCACATCTAGATGCTGCGTAGCGTTTAGCTCAGATGTCTGAGGACGGGGGATCGGGCTCAGAGCCCAACACAACCACCACAGTCAGGGGAAAGTCCCATTCCTTAGCTGGGCCACATTATGAAGCACAACAGTCCTGTATGATAACAATATATGAAACTACACACACTACCCGAGCTGAAGCATCAAAAACAGCATCTGTGTAAACATAATCGGTCCCACTGTTCTCCCTATTTATTAGAATTAAATTCAGAGCATGCAGCTGTCTAATAATAAGAACAGGAAAGGCTTGAGCATGAGTCTGCCCGTCGGGAAGATCCAGTCACAGAGGGCACTCTCTGAGCTTGGTGACAAGGCACAATGGTATTGAACGCTGAACATTAGTCAGTGAATAGCATTCTCACTTATGTGTGTATCTCTGGTGCAGGTAGGAGACGGCAGGAGAGGAGATGGTATCTTCAAGTCAGGAAGGGCGGAGGTAATGAATGTTTTGACTAACATGTCAAAGCACTCAATGATGGTGTTGGTTTGTGCTACTGCGTGATAGTCGTTCAGGGGTGTTGGATTTCTTGGGAACAAAGACAATGATGGTCTTCTTGAAGCATGTGGAGACTACAGACTAAAGCAATGAGAGGCTGAAAATGCCTGTGAGGACATGTCAGCTGATTTACACGAACCTTGAGAGCTCGGCCAGGGATGCCATCAAGTCCAGGAGTCTTCCGTGTGTTCATCTGTTTAAGTCTACACACCTCTGCCCTTGATATTACAGGTGGGCCTTCTGTACCTCCACAGCCTGGGAGTTGCTCTCAAATTGTGCAAAGAAAGTGGTATGTTCATGAGGTCTGGTTAGTGTTGACATATGGTGGAACATACACAGCTGTTATAACAACTGATGTAAACTCCCTCAGGGAATAATAAGGCCAGCATCCAATCATGAGGTGTTCCAGTTCCAGAAAACAGTCTGTAGATATAATATTTGTCTGTAATTAGACAGAACAGAATCAGGTTTATAACCAACTTGGCTTGGTTGAGGAATTTGCCTTGATATATTGGTACAACAAAAATAGTACTACAAAAGTCAGAAGTTCTAATCGGAACAAAATAGGCAATATCATAAAGTAGACAGTAGTATCAGAACAAATATGAAGACAGACAATATGTGCAACAGAACTGTTGTTTAAATGAAATAACTGTACAAATTGCAGGAATGTGCAAAGGTATTTTCTATGGGTGTACAAAACTTCACAGTATTAAGTTTAAAAAATATTTGTGTTAAGTTACAGTTAAAAGGATGTGTGTTAATGTAACACATTGCTTATGCTGGTTTTACATTAAAGTGGATATGAAACAATAGATTTAGTTTGCATAATTTACCAGATGGATTCACACTCTAAAAAATTCCCATAGGTTTAACACTGTCCATGAAACTGGATTAAAGTAATAAGTAATGTAACTTACACTTACGTGTACAGCTCTATCTTGTCCGGCCATAGAATGTGATGGCATGGGGTTGCCTGGCCTAGCTAACTGACAGCTACTACATCCCCTTAAAAATAAAAGGAAATAACCTGACAACCCATTTACTTGGCAGAGTCAGAAGTTGTGGCAAAAGAATTATTTTATTTGTATAAACTCAAAAATGCTCTCAAGGTTCACAAAAGGTTCTCAAAATGTAGGGGATTGTGCCAAACAAAAGAAATAATGTGTGGGGAAAAAGAGAGCAAACTCTTGTCACTGTCTCCCTTTGAAAGCTGCCCCTGAGAGTGGATTGGCGAGTTCCAGAATTAACAGACCAATGAACAGCCTGACCCCAATTTCCAAAGTAGCAATCTACCAGGCAGCTACGTGAAACACCTAAGAGGAAGGAAGGAAGGAGGGAAGGAGAGAGAGAGAGAGAAGAAGGCCCAACATATTGCCGCCAACCCTACCCACCCGGGCAATGGACTGTTTGTACCGCTTCCTCTGGAAAATATAAAAGACCAAAACTACCAGACTGAAAAACAGCTTTTTCCCCAGAGCTGTTTAATCCATTTGCCCCTTGCACACACACACAATGTGAAATAGAGAACTTGAGCCATGCACTGGACTACACTACACATCTGTCCCCTCCCCCCATTGTACATTGCTACAACTTTAACTTTACACTTATATACATACATACATACATACACACACACTGAAAGATGTTCAGATTCTCATAAATTTGTTGTGCTTTTCCATGTCACTTTGTGACCCAACTGATCACAGATGGGACAGGACATTAAAAAAGAGTTTACATGCTGCAGCTAACTTTAGATTCATTGTTATGAATGAACGGTTAATGATTATTAGTTAGTACTTATCATTAACACAGAATGTAGACCTCTTGTACAAGGATTTAATGGATGAACAAAACCAGTGCACATACAGAATGAACAGCAAGTGGAACTTGAGGAGATATTCCCTGAATTGCAGAAACAGTATTTGAATTACAGATTACACTTTCCACTATGGTGAGTGCATTTGAGTAATATGTACAGATAGCCTTAGGCCAATCTTGGATAGTATTGCCATGTCGGATACTAGTGATACTAGTGAGAGTAGAAGCACTTCCTTTGACTCCAAGTGTTGGCATGGTGTATCCAGTCCCTTTTTCTCAAACTCAGTGGGGAGAAAAGGATTTATCTGGGTGGCTGAGATTCTTAGTATTTTGCCTAGTCTTGTCTAGTATTATACTGTCTGGTATAGCTGACTTATAGGCAGAGTAAAGGACCATGTATGTTACAGTCAGCTGTACAAACTACTCTTTGCAGGGCCTTGGCAGTCCTGGTTGGTGCTGTTCTCATACCAGGTCACTACCATGAGGACATTCATTGCAGAGCAGGTGTAGATGACTCTTTTATTTCTTATGGTGCAATCAGGTAGGAACAAGATAGGCAGTATAAAGCGGGCAGGAGAAAACAGGCAGGAACAGTACTGAAACACAGCAGGAAACAAAGATGACGCTGACAACTCAAAAAAGAACAAAGGAAAGGGAACGGTATATATACACTGTGGGGGATAGGAAAGTGGAAACAGGTGACTAACGGGACAGGTGAAACCAATAAGGGTGGAGCAGAATAATCACAGGGGGGCAAGGACAGGAGACAAGAAACAACCGGCACAGGACACAGGGAATGACAGACAAGGAGGACACAAGAAACACAAGGAACACAAGACAATACAAGGAACACAAGAAACACAAGGCAGAAAACACCAGGGAAAACAAGATGGGCATAATGCAAACCATGACACTTTCTCCTCTTCCAGCAGTTACTCAGCATTTTTGCGCAACTGCCTTATTTAGACTTAGACTTAGACTTGACTTTATTGACTTTATTGATCCCTTTGAGATGGCTCCCTCAAGGGAAATTTAAGTTTCCAGCAGCATATATATACAGAAGAAGCACATGCAGGTGAAAAATAAACAGTAAGTACTTAAAAAAAAAAAATACAAAAATAATGAAATGAGAATAAAATAATATAAGTAAATATATAGAGCTGAGTATGGCTTGTAGAAATAAGTTATGGCTTGTATGGAATAAGTTACGGATTATAAATTATAAATTAAAGTTATTGCACCATATGATGAGATTATTATTGCACCAGAGGAAAAAGTGTCCAAAGTGTTTGTATGTGTTGTACAGGTAAGTGTACAATGGCTGCCACCCCTACTCTATGTCCTCCTCCCCCCTTGTGAGGAGTTGTAGATTGTGATGGCATGATGGACAAAGGAGTTCTTAAGCCTGTTGGTCCTGCACTTGGGAAGGAGCAGTCTTTCACTGAACAGGCTCCTCTGGTTGCTGATGACGGTGTGCAGAGGGTGGCTGGCATTGTCCATAATATCCAGCAGTTTGTCCAGAGTCCTCGACTCTGCCACCGTCACCAGAGAGTCCAGCTTCGTGCCGACCACAGAGCCGGCCCGCCTGATCAGTTTATCCAGTCTGGATGTGTCCTTCTTGGATATGCTGCCCCCCCAGCATACCACAGTGTAAAAGAGGACACTGGCAACCACAGACTTGGTAAAACATCTGCAGAAGTTTGCTGCAGATGTTGAAGGACCGCAGTCTCCTTAGGAAGTACAACCTGCTTTGTGTCTTCCCATACAGGTGGCTGGTGTGCGTTGTCCAGTCCAGTTTATTGTCCAGCCACAGCCCGAGGTATCTGTAGGAATCCACAGCCTCCACCTCATCTCCCTCTAAGCAGGACTGGTCGCGGACTTGGTCTGGACCTCCCAAAGTCAATAACCAGCTCCTTCGTCTTAGAGGTGTTGAGCTGTAGGTGGTTAGTGTGGCACCATGCAGCGAAGTCCCCTACCAGTCTCCGATACTCCTCCTCTCTGTCCTCCCTGATGCACCCAACGATGGCTGTGTCGTTCAGCGTATTTCTGAATATGACACAGCTCCGAGTTGTAGAAGAAGTCTGAGGTGTACAGGGTGAAGAGAAGAGGGGCCAGCACTGTGCCCTGGGGGGCTCCAGTGCTGCTGACCACCGTGTCAGACTTGATGTCCTTCAGCCCGACGTACTGTGGTCTGCCAGTGAGGTAGTCAGAGATCCAGTCCATCAGCTGGGGGTCCACTCCCATCCTGCCTCAGTTTGTCCCGAAGCAGAGTGGGCTGGATGGTGTTGAAGGCACTGGAGAAGTCCAAGAAAAGAATCCTCACTGTGCCGCTTCCCTTATCCAGATGGGAGTGGGCTCGATGGAGCAGGTAGAGGATGGCATCCTCCACACCAACACCTGGTTGGTAGGCGAACTGCAGGCGATCCTGGGCGTGTTGCACCTGGGGTCTGAGGAGGCTGAGGAAGAGCCGCTCCAACGTCTTCATCAGATGTGAAGTGAGTGCCACTGGTCGGAAGTCATTCAGCTCGCTGGGCCGGTTCTTCTTCGGAACTGGAACGATGCGGGATGTCTTCCAGAGGGTGGGCACTCTCCCAATCTGCAGGCTGAGGTTGAAGATCCGTTGTAGTGGTTCCCCCAGTTCTGCCGCGCAGGTCTTCAGTAGCCTAGGGCACACTTTATCTGGGCCTGCGGCTTTCCTGGGTCGGAGCTTCCTCAGCTGTCCTCTGACCTGGTCTGTGGTGATGAGTGGCGAAGATTGTGTTGATGTGGGGGAGGAGGAGGAGGGTGGTGTTGTGGTGTCTGGAGGGAGATGTGTGGAGGGGAGAGGGTGGGGTGGCTGTGGTGAGGGTGGGGGTGGGGGGGCCAAGGGCTGGTTGAACCTGTTGAAGAAGTCATTCAGTTCGTTTGCCCTCTCCATTGTCCCCCCTACGGCTCTGGTCTTTGTGTTGAGACCTGTGATGGTCCTCACACCTTCCCAGACCTCCCTCATGTTGTTCTTCCCTCAGCTTCTGCTCCACCTTTCTCCTGTAGCTGTCCTTGGCTTCCTTCACACAGTGTTTCACCTCCTGCTGTGCTGCTTTCATGGCCTCCCTGTCTCTGCTCCTGAAGGCAGCCTTCTTCTTGTTGAGGACAGTCTTGACTTCCCGTGTTACCCAATGGCTTGTTATTAGGGTAGCAGCGGACTGTCTTGACAGGGGAGACCACGTCTGCGCAGAAGTTCAGGTAATCCGTCAGACAGTGTGTCATCCCCTCTATGTCCTCACCATGCGGGTTCATCAGCACATCCCAGACTGTGGTGTTAAAGCAGTCCTCTCAAGGCACTTTCCTTCTCAGGGGACCATCTCCTGACTGATCGGGTTGTCACCGGTTGCTTTTGGACCAGGGGGGTATACAGTGGCTGTAGGTGGACCAGGTTGTGATCAGACTTCCCCAGTGGGGGGAGGGGAGTCGATCTGTATGCGTCCCGTACATTAACATACAGGAGATCAATTGTCCTGTTGTTTCTGGTCGGACAGTCTACAACCTGATTAAAAACAGCCAAAGTAGAGTCCAAAGTTGCATGGTTAAAGTCCCCAGAGATGATCATGAATGCCTCAGGGTGCTGTGTCTGCAGCCTTGCTGCTGTGACAGAGTGGATTTTCTCACAGGCAATGGCTGCGTCCGCTCTCGGAGGGATGTAAACACAAACGGTGATCACACGTTGTTCAGTGCGGACAGCTCGTCTATCTTGTTCGGCAGCGAGTTCACATTTCCCATGATGACGGAGGGAATCGATGGCATGTAGCGCCTCCGATTTTCCGCTAGCTCGGCCTTTAGCTTAGCCCCTGGCCTTGCAGCCCCGGGGTCTCCTCCTCAGCTCCGCCGGGAATGGGGTGTCGCACTCCGGCTCGTCCCTTTGTTCGCAGAGCCAGCGAGTTCCTCCCTGTGAATAAGTGAGGAAACTGGCTCTTGGTTGCATTTTAAAGTTGAAAATATCCATAGGATATATAAAACACACAATCTCTTCGCAAGAAGAGTTAAGAAGGTAGGGGGAAAGAGGTAAAAAAAGGTTAAAAGAGCTGAAACTGGGAGAGCTACTGGAGAGGCAGCCGTCTCACACAGCGCCAACTGATACCTCTGATACCAACTGATACTGATATTATTTGGACTTCCTACTAAAATAATACCACTTTTTGTATATAAAAAGTGATTGGTTAATAGAATTGATAAATTTGGGTTTTCGAGACAAACCAATCTAATTGAATACACTGATTTAGTTATTCAGAAATTGTAGCATTTTTTATTTTATTTATTTTATTTTTTATTTATTTGAACAATTAATCAAAAACCTTAAGATTAATTCAAGGTGCAGTCAGTAAGTTTGAGCAGAGTCCTCCTCTCTGAACATTTGAACCAGTACGACCTTAAGGCCCCTCCCCACCTTGGGGAGGGGACCCTGACGGCGACTCAAACACCGGAGGACCTCAGCACTCAGGACATCTGTAAATAGTTTGAGTGCGATACAGTACTGTACATTGGTTTATTATATAGCTTCAAAAATATGTGTTTTAACATATTCAGGTTACATAATCATAATACATTATTATCCAATAAAATGTGTTTTCTACAGTGATTTGTTTCTAAATGTAAAAACAAATACACCACTTTGCTATTATACTGTATGACTGAAATAACTTTGGACCAGTATTAAACACTATAACCTTCATTTGGAACAGTTCAAATCACAACCCTAAATGTCTCAAGCTTCTAAAATATTAACAAGCTTTGTTTTGTATAGGAATAAAAGAAAAGGTAAGTTACTACAGATTATTTATGGTCAAGATAAACTTTGGTGCTGAAGACAGGATTTTTGATTCTTCAAAGTACAATAACAAGCCTCTGTCAGACCTGTGAAGAGCAGAAAGAACTGGATGTGTGATCAGTTTCACTTATGAATGAAGACATCTTGGACACTCATTTGTTTTAAAATAATCCAAATTAAAATCCCTGAATAATAATAATAATAATAATAATAATAATAAAAGGAAATAAAAGTAACAGTGAGTAAGAAAAATGAAATTATACTGAAAAATAAACACTAAATATTAACTTGTCTGTTCTACATGACAAGACAAGACAGATATCGATTCAACCGCATAACAGGTGTGAATCCTCACTAGCTTCATGATTAAGTTGTGATTCATCTGTCCATGATTCAAACATGATGATTCTCTAAATACTGGGTGTGTTTTTATTACTTACTGCTGTTCTGGTAGTAATGTTAGACAAATGTTCACCTACAGTTCAATACAAGTCAGTGACACTGAATACAGCTTAGTCTGTTACACCACAGTTAGTTTGGCGTTCACTATCATGTTCTTAGCAATCTGAGAGACTCTCCAACAACACTGGACAGGTTGGGATGTGTTGATGTTTTAGCATAAAGAACCTGCCTGATATCTGCAAGAAAACACACAATTAGTCAGTCTGCTCTGAAATGGTAAATAAATCTAAATTAAACAAAGATGATCCTAACATTTGTCAGCTGGCAGTTTTTTTTCATCTTATAATCAGGTTTACAGACATTTGAAGAAGCTTCAGCTGCAGAGGCTCCAAAAAGCTGAAGTGAATTATTTTAATATTTCACACCATGAAATCAGCTGCCATATTACTTTTGTGAACACTGCTGGTTAACAAACGAGGAGAAATAAATGTTTTCAACATGAAAAGTAATTACAGTGAAATATGTTCAGTAAAACAATGAGCACTCACATATTTCACAACTTAGATGTTTGTTTGATAAGAGAAACTGAATAATCTAAGCTGTGAACCACTTCTGAGAACATTTAGCTACGAGACCACTGACACACATCAATACCAGGACAAACAGCAAACCGACACTTCACAAAGATATTTTTAACAGCTTTCAGATAAAACAGAGCTAATCGCTAGCACTAGCACTTAGCTAATGTTAGATCAAGATCAAGATCACAGCAACATGAGATTCACTGATACTGTAACACATCTTAGCATTGATGTTAATTTTTTAAATAGAAAATCACACATAAGTCTAACAGTGGTCATTACCTGTCCGGCAGAAATGTGTCCAACTCTCCATCAGTGTGAATCTTTCAGCTCTTGTCCACCTCTCAAAGGCTCCGGCGTTTACTCTCGTTTAATCTCCGGCTCGGTCAAATCCTTTTTCTTTAGCTTCTTTTCTTCTGTGGTCATCTTCTGTTCTCTTCTCTCTCAGTATCAGCAGTAGTTGTCAGAGGAGGGAAGGCTCAGTTTTCTCTCTGCTGCTGCTCTTTGTTGTGGAAACAAACAAGCTCGTGACCAGGGAGAGTTTGAGCGTCACCACAAGAGTGCTGGCATGCTGACTAGGATTCATGAAATTTGATTGACACTGCGTCAGACACTCCTTCTGCCTTGATTGATAGGCAGAAGAGGGGACCAGAGTATGGTGATTATTATTGTAGATGACCTGTCTCATATTCTACTATCATTGCTCCATTGTGACAGTTTTAGTGAATATGACTAAAAGTAGTGTTTAAAAAAGTTATCTACTGTATCTTTAATAATCAAAATCATCATCAGTTGCAGCTATTAATGCATTTGGCATTGTCTGACTTTAATAGGTAAATATGAGAGTAGATTCCTGCACACTCAAGTACATGTAATAAAATGCATACTGTTAATGTACATTCTAAACATTTGTATTAGCACAAAAAGTAAAAATCTAGTCTGTAGATAATTGCTTCATATACTTAGGTTTTATATAAGCACATGATGTTGGATAAACTTGATGATGAATTGGGATTTTTTAGATTTCTTTTTAATGATAGGTCAAGGTCAATAATGAAAAATCCTGCAAGAATTAGCTCTTTTAGGTCACATTCATTCACATCTGTCCTGCATGCTTGTAGTTGTACTAATAGATATTTAAAAGTGTCAGTAGGTTGGCCTGCTGGGTTTGTTCTTTTTTCTTTTTCATAAAGGCATGGATAAACCAAAGACTCTTTGACACATGGAATAGCCAGATGAAAAATGACACTTTTCTCTCTTCATGGCTTCATGGGTGTTTTATTGCATAATGAGAGACTTACTGATAAATGGCTCTGGCAGCACTTCTGAAAAAATCCAGTGCAATGCACATCCCTGGCTCTGTAAATGAGTGACTTGTAGTAAGCCACAAAAAGGTACTGAAAAGTTAATAACATCAGAGGTATTACCTAGCTAATTTGTACAGCAGACCTCACATTCTTCCCTTGTAATTACATGTGGCAGTCTTGTGCCTGTCTGCCCATCTTGTACCTACCTGCCTGCTTGTCTACCTGCATGTCCTGTACCTGCCTTTTAGCCACCTGTTCTGCATTTGGGTCCAACCTTACCTCACACGTAACAGTCCGAACTGACCATAGATATGGACCAAGTAGATAGCCATCTCTCTGACTTGCCTTATACCTGGGAGCACTTTAGAGTGGCTAAGGAGGACTTTTTAAACGAAGAGCTCATCTTCTTGAAGCTGCTTACCTTGGAGTGGGGAAGGGGCTGTGAGTTTGTCCACATGCTGTCTTTCAACAAGTGGAAGCTTTAGCCTCTCAGGTTCCCACCGATCAGCCCAATCCTCAGCCCCAGGTCTCCTATTATCAACCCCAGCCTCCACCACAGGTCTCCAGTTACCAGCCTGCTCGCAACCAGCCAGCCAGAACCCAGTCTTTACTCCATCCTGCATCCCTGCCAGCTAGCCTCCAGCCTGCATCCCAGCAAGCTAGCCTCCAGCAAATTCAGCTCAGGTTTCTAAGCCTGCAACCTGCCAATGCAGATTGCCAACCCAGACTGTGCTGCCCAGTTCCTCAGAGACTGTCCTGTCCAGCACCATCAAGCCACCACCAATCCTACCTGGTCCCTCTCGGTCGGCGGTCTGGCTGACACCTACACCTGGTCCTTCTCCATTGACCATCCCTGCTGACACCCAGCCTGAACTCTTTGGGTCCCTGTTGGCCATCCCCCCTGATACCCAGCCTGAACTCCCTGAGTCTCTGTCGGCCATCCCTGCCAACACCCAGCCTGAACTCTCTGGGTCTCCATCGACCGTCCCCGCTGACACCCGAACTCTGTAGGCTCATCAACATGGACCCTCTGGGTCAGGTGGCTGCTCTGACAGCCAATCTTTGCCAACTATCTTTGCCAACACCCAGCCTGGACTCTTTGTCAGATGTCCCTCCCAATGGCCCGCTTAAGCCTTGAGTCCAGCTGCCCAGTTACTGTTCCAGGCTCCCAAGTGTATCTGGGTTCACCGGTCTCCCTAGAGGATCTGCCTCCATCGTCAACCTGTTATCCACCCGTTTGACCACCCGTAATTAATAAAGTCATCTGCATCTGCATCTGCTCTGCCTCTGTCCTGTCCTGTATTTGCAAACAGACAGAGCCAATAGAACCGCAACATCTACAAACAGCAAAGACACAGATTTGACGTCCCCAAACTAATAAAAATATCAAAGTGTCATGTGGACAGGATCTATGTGTTTTTGCCTTGCCTTTAAAGTCAGTGATCAGTTTCTTGAATTTGCTGATGGTAAGTAATAGATTGTGCTCTGTAAGACTGTTGTTTTTCTACTGATATGAAGATGGTAGTAATTTGGTCTCATACATGATGGGGGTGCTCTTACTTTTGTAGCCTGTGATGTTTTGGAATGAACATACATGTTGTTGGTGCTGAGGTGTCCCTCTAGTCTATTCTGATGTATTCAGCTTCCCTTCCTTGATGCCATCTGCTAGTGTTATATGCTGCCTTGACACCTGACTGAAAGGCAGCGGTTATGGCTCTGGAATGGGCACTCACTTCTCCATTAATCCACACCACATCATCAACATACTGGCTGATTTATGATGCCACTGATGATTTTAGATGTCACTCTCACTATTCCTCAAGATAGAGATGGTTCTCGTGGGTGGTTGCATATTTGCATATGTGCCAGTCATTGACCTAAATGGGGACAGTTCAGGGCTTTGCAACTTTCCTCATGGTGTGATGATGCTTGTGGAATTGAGGTGAAACAGATCTGAAGTCTGTTTGTTTAAAATCACCAACTATAATGAAAATACCACACCACTGTTTTGCCACTGATGATTTCAGAAAACTCCATTTCTCTAAATTACATCTGCAGGACTGTAAACAGCAACAACAAAACATTGGTAAATGCTTCGAGCAGATAATATAGCCAGCATCCTGAAATGAAATGCCATCTGTAAAGCATTTTCTATTAGCTTTGACTGTGTTTGAGAACCAAGTATCACTGATATAAAAACAGGGTCTCTCTACCCTTATCTTACCAGTCTTATGTTCTTAGGTCCAGGCTGCTCAGCTCTTATCCCGGGTATCTTCCACCTCTTCCTGGTGTGATCACTTTCGGTAGCGCTTGGTCTGGCTGGTCTGCATGGATGGTTGGAAGATGTTAAGTACAGTGATCCCTTCAAGGTCTGCTCCACTTAATGTAATCCATGTACTTCCTTTTTGGAGGATGATGAGTGTATTTCTATCTCACTGTCATTATAGTTATCAATTTCACTCAAGTTAAGCAATGTGAAAGTCAAATTATTACATGCCTGGGGAGCCCGGGCAGAGTCAGATGTTGTAAAGATTCAGGGCGTGAAAGCAAATGTTTTTTCCAATTTGCGAAGCCATATGAATGTCTGTCAAGCAATTTGTCATAATAGCATGCCTACAAATCTGCACATCATTTGAGAAAAACATGATAGTTGAAAAACATCATCCTGTAGCACCTACCTTCCATTTTGTGTCTATTCTCCAACTGTCCTCCTCATTCTGAGACCAACACAACAAGAGTTTACAGAATAAATGTTTAGCTGACAGAGCTACAATGTTTAAATCCATACCATAATCATCTGTGCTGCTCTTATTGCAAATTAAGTAAATGTGGTCTTCAGTGCTCTAAATAGAATACTAGGCCAACAGAAGAATATTAACTCAAATTATAGTAGTATTATAGTATAAATTATAGTATAGTCTGTCTCATAGTACACTGTCATAGTGACAGTTTTAGTATATATGACAAAGCTGTTTTTAAATAAGTTACATGGTCCTATTTTAAATGTCACTTTATCCTTTTCATTTATATTTTATCGACTCTCTTGCATTACATATGCTGAATTTTTTTGATAGTGGTAAGTAGATCTTTAAGTGCCAAGCAAAGGTTGTTCTGTACTCCAAAGGGATTTCTCTTCTCCTCTCCTCTTGGCTCATTACTTTGCTATGTTCACAGTCCATGAACTGGTTAGCTTTTTTTTTCTTCTTTTTTGAAAAACGGTTAAGTGAGATGGGACAACAAACTAAATAGGGATCTAATAATTCTGATAAAGAATGTGATATTGTGGCTCAGTGGTAGAGCGCGTGCACACATGTCCTGAGGCCTCGATGTCAGCGGTGCAGCGGACCCCGGTTCAACTCCTGGCTGCGTGTCTTCCCCCTCTCTCTTTCCTGTCTTTCCTCTCTCCCTCTCAATGTCCTGTAAAAAACCCCCCAAAAATAATAATAAAAAAGAATCTGACATTGCCATGTATATGACATCATCAACATGCAACTGCTAACATTGGCAATGGAACTCAAAATTCATAGGGGCGTCAGCATCACCCACATCCACTGTGAGGTAGTAACATTGTTGGGCTGTTATCTGCATAGAAAAACATAAACACACACATACATGATGTTGAGCATGATTCACACACTCCTAGTAGACATATCCACATCAATGGGTAGACTCACACAGACAGCAGGAGAGTATATATGGTGATGCAGCAACCATGAGGCAGCTTTACACTTGTATTGCAGCACCTTATTTCTGTGTCAGCCTTTTCTGGGGCAGTATTGTATCACTACCACGTTTGACAGTTCTGAAATCAGACATGAGACGGTTACAACAGATTTATGTCTTTTATGTTTGATTACATTTTCTTCCAGAGATGATGAATTTGACAGCAGAACACTCTGTCTAGTTTTTGTTTGTTTGTTTGTTTTTTTGATTCTATGGTCAACAGTGCTGATGATGCCAGTAGAGCTTGAGAACTTGAGAACTTGAAAATTCAAGTTTGTGATGCTGCAAGTGTATGTAAGTATGTATATGTGAACACAGTCAAAGATACAACTACATAGTTTTCCTTTATTCCTCCAAAGCCCCTCCCTGTTTATCCACCATTAGTCCACTCTGAGTTCCTGTAGTAGTTCTACTTTGAAGTCGACAGACTTTTTGCAGAAGGGTATTAGATGAAACCTTGTTTTGGGTATTGCCACTAATCTATATTCCTTTGCTTGCAGTGGAAATCTGCTCTGCATTCTCCTGTCTCCAAGCCACTAAGATCTTTCCTCTAGCTGTCGCTCTACTTTCTGTTACTCCCCATTTCCCAGAGTTCACTGGAAATGAATGAGTCTGTCTTTTGCTGTCACCGCCAATGAATGCATGCTTAGAAGAGGGTAAATGAGTAATCAAACTCATGGTAAACAAACCTAATATGTTTTCAGGATTGTATACTACTCCCTGCTAGAGTAGACGAGGGCTAAATGGTTAGCGATGATTCAATGTTGAAATTCTTTCTTGTTCCAACTGACAGACACACACATTCACCAGTGTAGTTTCAGGGTCGTCAAACTGTACCTATTATAAACTAAACTATTACTCATTCACCTCAGGGGACACCCACACATCCACATCACATTTGCCTGTACAAAATGACTTTAATGCCAATGATGATGATGGTAATACTAATGTGTTTTTTGTGTTTTGTTTCCATGACAGTGTGGGTCAGTGTAAGGAGATGGACAATGCTGTGAGGACCCGGCAGGTCTCACTTTCTCCATCTGATTTTCTGGACAAACTAATGGGGAGAACATCTGGATATGATGCCAGAATAAGGCCAAACTTTAAAGGTATCTGCCTAGCTATCCGTGATTCTGTCTGTATTTCTCCACAAGAACAGATGAGGCAGAAAGTATACTTCCCTTTTGACATACTGTCCACAATAACATGGGTAGATTGTGTAACAGCAAGACAGTGATTTTGTTGGTCATTTTACTGTATTTAAGAAGTAACCACTGTGTATCACTGGTGTGCCCTTTGTGTATTTGGACAGACAGGCAACATGTTTACTTTGTGAGGCATAATACCATTACTGGTATTGTGCAGAGAATCAGGCACCTTACAAAACCAAAAATGTGAAATTAGCCCAAGCAGTAAAACACTGCTTCACTATTTAATTTGGTGTGATGCTCAATCTTTTTGGGGCTTTTGCAAAATGAAAACCAAAATCCAGTTGCCTGAAATGCAGTGGTTCCGAAGTTCCAAAGCCTCTTCTCCTCATTTATTGTTCTCACATTAATCATACTCCTTTATTGTAATTTTATCATTGATAATAGAAACATAACATGTTCCTGGATAGAAATGGGAGATGTGTCATATAGCCCAAACAAAAGCATGCATGTTTTAATGTTAAGTATGCAAGATGAGAAATGTCCAAAACACAGATCACTTGCAGCAAAATGTGTTGTCACTGGCGAACCAAAAGATTGATTAATTCTCTTTAAAACAGTATTGTTATATTGTATTATTCCATATTATAACCATCTACTGTAATCATTCATTCTCTCTCTCTCTCTCTCTCTCCCTTCTCTCTCTCTCTCTCTCTCTCTACAGGTCCTCCAGTCAATGTTTCCTGTAACATTTTCATCAACAGCTTTGGTTCCATTGCTGAAACCACCATGGTAAATACAAGAGATACAGCATAGAGATGCTGCAGTTCATTAGCATGAAGGTCAATTTATATAAGTAGTAGAAAATAGTTTAACATGAACTTTGTTTTATCTAAAAGCATTCATACAAAAAAAAATTCAAATATGTGTCATCAGGAACAGGTATCAAAATGAAATGGTCATTGGCAAAACATTAAACAAGGTAATGTGATGTGATTGGGAGTGAATTGTGAGTAGCATTGTGCTTACTATGTGTGAGCATTTGGTAGGTTGTCGTGTTACTACAGTCATACTTTGACATACAATTATTCTTGACAGGATGCTCAGTCCTGTTAATTACATAAAAAATCTTTAAAGATTAGTGGAGATGGCTGAATATTCTGGGCTGTGCTCAGATAGGATGCTGTTAGACATCATTCAGTCAGAATGAGGAACTTTAAAGCACTGACGGCAACATTGGTGATCTAAGTCTCTGTATACTTCTTTAGAAGAAAGGAGACATGTTGTGTTCATAATACGCAGTATGTATTTGTCATGTTAGTTTTACCATCCAACCGTTAGATGTGCTGTAGAGGAGAGGAAGAGAAGAAGTATGGCTGTGTAGATAAAGGTATGAGAGAGAAGTAAACATCCCAGTCCCCTGAATGCACAAAAGTACATTTAAGAACACAGTTTTGTTCCTAAAAAGTAGAATGGTCATGTGGATGTGGTAAAGATTCTAGGTTTATTATTATAATATGCACAGCAATTACATGGAGTAGTCCCTGGAAATGAAATTCTTGAGTCTCTAGCTCCTTAAACAATGCTCAAAATATTTTAGAAAGAGAGACCATATGTCCAAAAGACAAATATGTATAGAACTAAAATAAATAACAATCTTAGCAATAAAATAAAATAGACCTAATATAAAACAATACAACTAAATAAAAAATACAACAAAAAATATATACAATAGAATATAAAAATACTGTTGAATTACAAGGTGAAAGTAATAGTACAATTAAGTGGAATTTAACAGTCTTATTGCTTGGGGGATGAAGCTTCCCTGGTGCGGGCTCGAATGCTCCAGTAATGTCGGCCAGGTGATTGGGGTCTTTTATGATCCTGTTGGCCTTCTTCTTCACCGCTGGGTGTCCTCCAAGGATGGCAGCTCCATCCTGGTGATGTGCTGAGCAGCTTCGTCACCACCCTCTGTAGAGCCTTACGGCTGAGGGCGGTGCAGCTGCCAATACCAGGCGGTGATGCAGCCAGCCAGTCAGGATCCTCTCTATGATGCACCTGTAGAAGTTTCAGAGAATCCAAGTCAGTGTATTGAGTCCAGTCAGGTCCTCGCTGATGTGAACTCAGAGGAACCTGATGCTGCTGACTCTCTCCACCATAGTCCCATTGATGGAGAGGGGGGCGTGTTCCTCTCCTTTCCTCTTCCTGAAGTCCGATCACCTCCTTTGTTTTGCTGATGGTCAGATGGTCAGACGCCGGTGTTAAGAGTCAGGGAGGAGGATGTGGTGCCGCCTATCTTCACAGCCTGGGGTCCATCAGGAAGTTCAGGATCCAGTCACAGAGGGCGGTGTTGAGCCTAAGGTCTCTAAACTTGGTGATGAGGGCACAATGGTGTCAAATGCTGAACCATAGTCAATAAACAGCATTATCACATATGTATCCCTCTGGTCTGGATGGGAAAGGGCAGTGTGGAGGGTGTGAGCGATGGCATCTTCAGTTGACCTATTGGGCCTGTACAGGCAAAATGAAGTGGATCCAGATTAATGAGTTCAGGAGGGAGATGAGATGATGAATGATCTGACTAACTGCTCAAAGCACTTCATGATGGTGGAGGTAAGTGCTACTGGACGGATCATGTCATTTAGGATGGATTTTGGGTTTCTGGGGGACAGGGACAGTAATGGTCTCCTTGAAGCATTAGGGGACTATAGACTGAAGCAGTGGCATATTGAAAATATCTCCTAAAGACGTCCTTTTCGAGGTCCAGGAGTCTTATATGTGATAATCCACTTGCATAAAAGGTGTTCATTTCATCCAGGAGAGACATTATCTCAACACTGCTGATCTTCCTTTTGTAGTCCGTGATGGTTTTTAGTCTAGCCCACATGCTCCTGGTGTTGGAACCCTGGTAGTGAAACTCAACTTTGTCCCCTTTGCACTGCTGATAGCTTTCTGGAGCGTGTACCTATACTTCCTTTATTCCTCCAAATCATGTGAGTTGTAGGTGTCTGTCCGTGCTTTAAGTTTGGCACGGTCTCCATTAACCCAGGGCTTCTGATTTCAGGAATGTCCATACAGTAATCCTCGGTACAACGTCATTGATGCATTTGCCGATGTAGCAGATGACCAAAGATGTGAGACTGTTGGTCTATCATTCATTATCAAGCCTCAAGACCTGTTATGAATTATTGAGTACTGTTTCCAATCTTTTCACATGTTATTAAAATGGCGTTTAGGAGGGTAGGGTCAAGTTTAAAAACAGGTCACTTCAACATTTGGTACACTAGCCAACAAAGGCATTTCCCTTGAGCACACTGACTGGTGAGACTAGACAAGCAGCAGAAGAGTCAAATCCATACAAATCCTTTTGAGCTGAGGTCAGTAGGTTTGAGAAGATATATCCAGGTCCCTCACCCTCCCCCTCCCTGTGCACTGCACCCTGGCCTCCAAAACCCATAGAGCAGCTTGGTTGAATTCTTTCTTTTTAGCTTGCTTTTAGTAATTGGTCTTCTGTTTACTTGTCTCTGTCATGTAAACTGTTGTTGGCAAAAGAAGGATGGTCTTTCTCATTGCTTGGTTGTTTGACTGCGTTGTGTCTAGTCACTGAAGATACTGAGACTGACCACGTGAGAACATGTGCAGGAGAGGGGAGCTGTCCACAGTGTGTGCAGAAGCAGTGATTGACACTCCTCCTTGCTCTCTTGTTGTTTAATTTGGCTGTAGTGGACCATGCAAATGGCATTCGGAGAAGTAGCTGGAGCCATAGGAGCCTTTTTTCACAGATTATTTGTCACCTGTACTGCTGTCAGGACATAGTGAAAGTTTTAGAAAAACTGGTAGCATCAATGACATTGTCCTTTGCAGTTGTAATAGCAATAGAGATGCAGATGTGCAGTGAAGATATTTAGTGACTCTGACAGCAAACATTACATTAATATGGACCCCATAAGCTGTTTTCAACATCGATATTATCGACGGATCAAGATTTTTATTTTATTAACATAGAACAATATATTTCTGTGCATCTGTTAGTAACTAATGATTGAACACATTTGTGATGCTTCACTACACTCAAACATTACTTCACTTTATGTCTCATTGCCAAATTAGCAGAGCAGAGCTGACTGTAACCAGTCAAGCTCTCTCTGTACTTGGATGGATGGACTTTTGAATTGAATGAATGACTGAAGCCACAAGGTCAATGTGCTGAGAGTTGTTTTGACAGATATGCTGTGTTGTGTCTGTGTGTTTATATTTATGAATTTTCATGTACAATATTGCTTTCAAATGACTTAATTATTACTTATGAGACTCAAATGAACTTTTCATGACATTATGTGTGTGTGTTTACGAATCACTGAGCCATCCATCCATCCATTTTCTATACCACTTATCTGACTGATTCTCACAGGGTCGCATGGAGCGACACCTGTCATTAAATGAGAGGCGAGGTGCTGGTACTGGTCAGTCAGTCACAGGGGCTGACAACATAAGAGAGACACAGTCACAGGGAGAACATGCAAACTCCACACAGAAGGGCCCCCAGCCTACCCTCTTGCTGTGAGGCTACAAAATGACTTTTCAATCAATAAGTGAGGTTTATTTGTACAATAGGAAAACATACAATGTAGCAGAAACAAATGTGCATCTCCTTAACAGTACATAAGATTAAAAGTTGTGATTGGTTGAACTTGAACTCATGAACTTTTGTGTTTCTCTATCTCTCTATCTCTATCATTGAAACAACAAGGCTATCTAAAATTTAATGTTGTTAATGTTAAAGTAATTATTCATTACATTTTTGTCATATATTAGGGCAGTGTAATGGGGAGTGATGTGGTGTGGACCCAAGTGCAGACAGCTTGAGACAGGACAGGGCCAACTAAGCTGTAGCTTACTGGCAGTTTGACAGGTAAGCAAGCAGGCAGGTACAGTGCATGCAGACTGGTAGACAGCTATGTACTACAGGACAGGTAGACAAGCAGGTAGACGAGCAGGAACAAACTCAGGAAAACAACAGAGGCAGAACCATGACAGGGCAGGAAATTGTTATCTCTTTGCTGACTGACATGTTTTCATACTCTTGACAGTTATGTGATATTGACATTGTTAAATTTACATGGTTACTTGTGTAGTTGACATTATGTACTTAATGGATATGCATAAATGTCTGGAACAGATGAGGCAAAAAGTATACTTTCACTGTCTTTGTAAATGCATGCATGCATGAATGCATGTATTTTCCTATTGTCTACTCTGTAGCCCAGTAGCCTAGGCTATGCCCTTTTGATGTGCTGTTATGCAATTCTTTTCCTGACCCGCTGTAAATTTCATTAATTTTTTTATTTGAGCCCTAATTTTCACACTATTTTTTTAACACAAAGTGACGTGCCAATGAAGGCATTTTTAAAAAAATAGCAAAAACTGTGATTATGAGAACTGCACAGATTGATGGGTTAGTGCAAATACAAAGATCATAATACACAGTTTATACAGAGAGCTGTAGAGAGAAGAGCATTTGACCATATGTCACATTAGGATTAGGACCTTTCTCCCTTCTCACCATCTGTCTTTTTATCAACCCACTTCTTTTTTCCTTTCACAAACAAGAGAGCACAGTGACCGCAACACATCAACGTCAATGTTTAACGTTACTGGAAATATCTGGCATGTCCTGACAGATATTTCATATTACACATGATTATTATCAGGTGTTTCTATAATGGCTGATGTTTACATTGACTTATCTGCTGCAGGGATAAGGACAGATTGCTTGCTTTTTTTAAAGTTTATTTATTTGCTGACTTAATCATCTAAGAAAAGTACAGAGATCATCCTAGGATATGGATGGAAGTTTAATCACTTAGGTTTATTTTTAATTTCTTTTGTTTTTATACCTTAGTTAACCTACCTATACATTATCAGGAGGTATAAGATTAAATTAATGGAGCAAGATTAAATTTATGGAGCATCCATCGTGGTAGTCTTGAACACATTACATAAATAAAAGTAGAATTTTTCATTTGCCATTATGTAATTGAAAGAGAGAAGAAAAACAGGAAAAGAGATTAACAATTCATTTTTGAATGCCCAGTGCCACACATACAGTATATAACACACACACACACACACACACACACACACACACAGAGGCTTAGAGCTAGGTTTGTTCACTCTGGTCTATACATACTATCTATGTTAAACAGATTTAGTACTGTTACTCTCTTTTTTCATTTGTTTACTCAGTCTCTATATCTCTCTTAATCCATTCTTTATCTGTGTGCTTGCAGTGTTAAGTTTATCTGCATACACATGATAATGCTACAGGTTTGTCCTAACAAAAATCAATTCAAGTTAAAATCTGTTGTAAAACAATTTTGCTGTTTTTTTTTTGGACACTTAGCAGCAGGGGAATGTGCTGTTAAGTGCAACATTGACATATTAACATCTTATGAAGCTGGTATGGTAAACTAACAATTTATTAACAATTTCAGCAGGCCCGTAGCAAAATAGACATTCATTATGGAGTCATGTTTTGGTCAAGAGATGTGATTAAAATTCACTACATACATACATACATACATATATGCACATGCGCACACACACACACACACATGCATGTGAAGTAAAGTGATGTAAATGGACTTAATGTTTAGTTAGCATGGACATTTCATGACACGGCACTGGGAGTTTACAGTATATTGTATGCCTTTCCTTTATGGAAATACAGTATACATTTATTTTTTTGTGTGAGCTTTTTGTCTGAAAATAATTACATGTTGCTGCAGCCGAAAATTCTGTCAGTGAGATTGGAAGTTGTGGGTTATAAAACCAAAACAGTAAGCTAGAGAGGCTAAAAAGCTCTGTAGAGCTAGGGGGGACTCAAACATTGTGTGAGAATTATCTGTGGCCTAATCACTATTAGTAGCAAAACTCACATTACATTTTCAGTCATGCAGTCATTTGAACCATTGTTAATAATAAAAATAAATAAATAGAAACATATATTAGTGCAGCTTTAAACACCATAAATGGATATGAATAAAATCAAATCAAAAGAAAATGTATTTTAATATCCAATTTTCCGTAAGTACACCAATGTCATAGTGATGAAGGTAAAAACAGAAGCATGTAACAGTTCATCTGTAGTCATTTCCACTCCACTGGGCTGTCTGTTAATTTTTCTCAGTACTTTGGTGCATTTCTCACATCACTATTAACATTTGCACAACAGTTAGTGCATTTCTCAAAACAATTAGTACAAACTGCAAAACCTAGTTGATAACATGCAAAAGCGTGTCACTTGCTCAAAATGGATAGTTCATTCCTCAAAACCAAGTATTCATGTCAATGAAACTGTCATCGGTGTCATCAAAATGAGAAGTCTTGACACACCATTGTTTATGAACAATGAATAGTCAAATGACTTTGTCATGTTTTCATTATGACAGTTTACTCTGTAAGTGTTTTCAAATGCAAAAAAGTCTGATCTTGGTGACACTACCTGAAAATGCTCAAGACAGCACTATACACTATTTGTACAACCATTTGAAAACTACAGTTAAGTAACACATTACTGTATTTAGTGAGGTAACTGAGTACAAGACACTGAATATGTATGCCATATTTCACATTTTTACTGCATATGCTCTTTGCAATTCTAATTTGTTCAAAGCATTGTGCAAAAGAAAAGTACACTACAGTCACGTATTTACAACATAAGAAACACCCTTTGGATAGAGCTGTGAACAACTGTAAACAATAATACAGTACATATTGTAACTGAACTTACAGAGTACTGTAAATCATTCCTGCACATCCAGACGTTCCTGTCTGTCTGGCCACATATTTTCATCCACATCACAGCGAATATCATTCCTTGCAATGCAGCGAGGAAAGTATCTCCTCGATTGATGATGGTTCGCAATTGTAGCCCTAATTTCATCAGGAATCTGCCTATGTATGTGCCATGGCAACCATGGCGGCACGTGTACACGCAGTGGCTTGGTGCTCTTGGCTTTTCTGTTTTTGTTAGTGTTTATTTGTGTTTTTGGTGATCTTTCGGTCGCCTGCAGCGGCAGTTATGTGCGCTCTCTTCTCCGGACAGACAGGACTGCAGCCTCAGAAAAACACAGAGGTGGAGCCGTCTACATATCACCACGAGCTAATGCTAAATTAACACTGGAGGAGCGGTACTGCATGATCAGTCGGCAGATGAACAACAATCCAGAGGCGGCTGTGATCGTGGCCGGAGACTTTAACCACGTTCAGTTGAAGGCAGTTTTGCCAAATTCCATTGACCCACCCCCCATTGTACATTGCTGCTGCAACTTTAAATCTTTATATACTTATTGTACATATTACATATTTTTACATATATTTATGTTTAAAGCTGGAAGTCACCAATCTTAATTTCGTTATGTGAAAACATGATGACAGTAAAGATTCTTGATTTTTGATGTACTTGGCCTCTTCTTCCTCTTCCCGTTTTGTCCCCTTCCCCTATCTCCCTGGATCCTCACCCCTCTTCTACGACACTGACCTTCCATTTCTGTGTCACAGTATTGTAGAAATGGTGCACACTATGTCCTGCTCAGTTCATACATGCTTGCCAAGTGATTGTTCATGGGATCCAGTTCTGAGTGGAGAAGTGGCTTGTCATTGGTTACAACTAATGCTTCACACACCCCTGCTCATCAATGAAAGCTGAGGTTCACCTGAGAGCAATTGTTCAATTTAGGAGACATTTCCAGGAAAAAATTATAAAGAAATGTATAAAATTTGCTTGACAGATTTTGACAACTAGATCAACATTTTTGTATGTAATAACTAAAACAATGAAATGAAGATTATTAGTTTTATAGGGAATGACTAATCAGCATTCATAATTATAGTTTATTTTGACTGAAATGACATAAGCAAATGATATGATGCATGTCCAAAAGCATTTGCAATTTGTTCAAAGGAATGAGAAATTGCTACTATCATGTGCACAAATTATTAAATGTTGTAGAGGTTGAACTAATAGTTATGAGAATCTTAATTCTGATCAGAGAAATGCACCAAAGCAACTGAGAAAAAGTGTAATCTTGCCATATGGGCACAGGGTCAGCAACAAAATTTGGTCTTGGCAATTTTCATCTGGACCAGCCCCGTTTTTCCCCAACATAGCCATTGCAGTATCAGGCTTTTTCTGATACAAGCTAAGCAACAAATATCAGGTTGACAATAGAGGGGATCTTTAACCCCCGCTCAAATCAGGCATGGTGCAATGAGGGCTCTTAAAAGGTTTTAAATGAGATACATGACTATCGCTTAGCTGTTTTTTGAGAACCCTGGACAACACTGTGGTCTGTGTGCTGCATGTGTACTGCAACAATACAATAAGAATCCATCCATCCATTCATTTCATCTGATTGATCCGAGACCGGGTTGTTGAGGCAGCAGTCTGAGCAGAGATGCCTAGACTTCCCTCACCCCAGACACTTCCCCAGGCCCTGTCAGAGGCCCTGTCTGTTATATTTACAACTCAGCACCTTTTTTGACAAATACATTTCACATTTCATCATAGGCTCCAGGTTCGCTTGTAACTGTTGAGATTGGTCTTGTTGAGATGTAACAGTGAAGAATGAATATGTAGATCATGGGTTACTAGGTAAGTAGAGTTCACATACCTTACTCAGTTGGACTAATTAACCGCTTATATGCATGTCGGTTTTCTTAAGTTGCTCTACACCAATATTTTAAATATAAATCTAATAATACTAGCCCAACACTACTGATAATATAGTGACACAGTTCTGACAGATCTGAATTTTCATTTATTAATAAATTACCAAAGCAAGGCAAGTTTAATTGTGTAGCATATTTCATACATTTCACATTGGTTAGATGGGAGGGAGAAACATAGGGAGAGATCAGCCAGGCTTAGATTCCCTCACCCTGCCCTTTGTCAGGAGCCTCCTGGACTCTCTATGTCCCGTCCAAAGCAGAGAATCGACACAGTCCTGCGGACACGGAAGGCAGACAGGGGGAGCCTGTGGAGACTAATGCCACCAGCACCCACTTAGCAGCATCACCCAGTGTGGAGGAACCCTGTCTGTGTATTTACTGTGGTCAAGCCAGCTGGCTCCTTGCCCAATACCCTGACGTGCCAAAAGGCCATGCTCATCAGTTTCAAGGGAGGCGATGGTGAGCCAAACCTTGACCGCCTTTACCCCCTGAAACTGCATATAGTTGAAAGGAAGGATTTCTTGTCCCTCTACCTTGCTTTCTCTCCACATCTTCATCAACTCCGGGGCTGACGACAGTTTCATAGACTTCCAACTAGTTGCTCAAGCTCAGATCCCCACTGAAAGTGAGAATAAAGAGGTGCTGGCCCTTGATGGTAAACCCCTTGCCCAAGTTACTCACCATTTAAGTCTCCCGTTACATTAACACTGTCTGGAAATCATCACAAGACTATCTCTCTTTCCCATGTCCCCCATAATTTTAGGGCTACCTGGCTTAAGATTCACAACCCAGGCATTGACTGAACAAAAGCGACCTTTGCTAGTTGGAGCCACTATTGCCACTCTCATTGGCTCCATTTGGCCATTCCCTTTGCCGCCCCTGCATCTCCTCCTCCACCTGAAGGGATTAATCTGAGCCCAGTTCCCACTGATTACCATGACCTCAGGCAAGTGTTCAGTAAGGGACAAGCCACGTCCCTGCCTCCACACTGACCATATGTCTGTGCTATTGATCTGGCACCCCTCTCTCTACTAGTAAATTATACAACCTGTCCAAGCCAGAGAAGGAGGCCATGGAGATCTACATCTTAGACTTTCTAGCCACTGCACTCATCCGCCCATCCTCTTCCCTCTTATGCGCAGGGTTTTTCTTCATGGAGAAGAAGAATAAAATGCTGCGCCTCTGCATAGACTATTGGGGGCACGACGAAATTACTGTGAGGAACAAATATCCCCTGCCCCTGAATGACTCAGCTTTCGGCCCCCTACACAGCATGGGAATTTTTTCAAAACTGGACCATCGCAATGCCTACCATCTTGTCTGGATCAAAGAGAGCGGGGGGGAGGGCGAGTGGGAGATAGCCTTCAACACCCCATTAGGTCACTTGCCTGGTTATACCTTTTGGCCTCACTAATGCCCCTGGACTGTCATCCAAAGGTAATGAGTACTTTTTGTCCCTGTGGCAGTCCCGTCCATTCAGCGCATCTGCGTCCAGTGTCTGCAAGTGGCTCTCACCAGATCTGTGGCCTGTAATCAGTGGATCAGCGATTGTCACAGGACTCCTGCTCCTGAATACAAGGTGGGACTAAAGGTGTGGCTGTCCTCCCATGACCTCCCACTGCAGCCCCTATTAAACTGACCGCATCATCAATCCCAACGTGTTAAGTTTCAAGCTCCCTCCTGCTCTCAATGTCTACCCTGCCTCCAACATGTCCCTCGTTAAGCCTGTCTCTTCCAGTCCTCTTAGCCCTACGGCTGAGGCCCTGCCACTCACCTGGGTCATTGACAACCACCGTGCCTTTACCATTCAGTGATTGCTGGATGTGTGACAGCAGGGAAGGGGGTTCCAATACCTAGTGGACTGGGAGGGGTATCATCCGAAAGAAAGGTCCTGGATCTCTAAGACTCTAATCTTGGACCACTCAGTCATATTTTTATACCAGGTTCCCCAACAAGCCAGGTAGGCCGCCAAGTAGTGTGCCTTGAGGGGGTGGGGGGTACTGTTATGGTCTGAGTGTTTTGTGGGTCTTTCTCCACTGCAGGGAGATGTGGCTGACTCTCTCCTGTGAACGGATAATGAGACACACCTGGTTCTCATCATTATCTCACACGCTATATAAGCCTGGTCTCCACTCCAGCACCAGATAATTCCGTCATGATTGGCAGTGCCACTGCAGTCTCCTGTGAATCTCGTCACTGTGATCGCCTGTGTTCCTCATCTTTGTCTCTTGTGCTTACTACAGCTCTGTGTCTCACAGCCTTCATCTGCCCTATGCTCACTTGTGCCTGCCATCTCCTCGTGTGTCACCTGCAGAGAGTCTTCAGCCGCTACTTTGCCTCTTTGCCTGCCAGCCCATCAATCACGACCACCAGCTTCACTCGGTCAATAATGTTATCATTAAAGACTGCATTATCACCTAACCCTCTGTGTCTGCCTCTGACTTTCTAGGTCCTATCACGCCAGCCCCCAACAAAAAGAGCATAAATAAGATGAAAGTGAAATGAACATGTAACAATGAAACAATAGTATTAGGCTTGTATATACTGAGCATTTAGTCTTTTGACCACTAGGTGTGCCAACCCCTCTAGTATTTAACAGAGTTGGCAGATGCCTAGTCGGACCATTCTTAAGGAGACTTTGCCTCCACACAGAGAGGGTTTGGTATTTTATATTGTGTTATTTCTTAGAAAAGAAAAGTAAAAAACATTAAAGGAACAGCTTTGCTGCAGGCCATTTGTTAACTCATTACGGAGCTATTTAGTTGTCATATAAATATACATGCATATACACTCGAATAAATTTAAGGTACTTTAAGTGTGCACTGTGTAACTGTAGTATCGGATCAGGACCAGTATCGGCAGATACTCAATATTTTTGTCAAGATTAGAGTTACTATGTATAATTCTAATAATACATTTCCAAATTCAATCTGTGCACTGCTTTTCAGTGGGACTCTTACTGCATCATAAATGCAGAGAGGACACAGCTCATAAAATAAAACTTCCATGTTTGACTCATGTAGGTCAAAAGCCTCTGCTCACACCTAAATCGGACTTACCCTTGTTTAATTTAATTAACCACATCTGCGTTCAGTGTGCATTGTCTGTTGTGAAGTGAAGTGGAAGAGTAGTGATGTCAGTTCCAGTTAGTGAGCATAGTGAGCAGACATACTTACTGTCTTTTGCAGTGCATTCTGGAAATTTTCTAGGGAGCTGAACTCCATTGCAATGGAGTGATGATGGTACCGGGACACTCGGTTCCCTATCTAGTGATCAGTTTGAGACTCCTGTTTTTCCCCCAGGTGCTTACAATACTTTTATCCTCATGGACTATTTAATAATTAAAAATGGCCAAAATTTTCACCAAAGCGTTCTCTACAAAAAAGAGATGGAAGATCATGTATAATAGTTATGTCTATAACCTTACCCCTCCTCTGCCTAAGCAGGCTTATCTACTGTTATTGTTTTTAATTCCAAACATTCTGGGTAATGCCAGAAGCAAGAGCCAAGGCAGTGCAGTCTTTGACAGAAGGTAACAGTAGTTCACATTACATTAGTGTTACAAGGAGAACATTGGAATAAGAATCATATGATGAAGAGACTTAACAAACACTCACTCAGGTACAGTTAGTTTGCCCGTATACTCCAGTTGATTGAACTACTGTTCACCCATGGATTGCACACCATCAGACACCTCAGGAATACAGCTCTTACAAATATCAATCTATTTAAGTGACGCTTAGTTGTTGTGTAAATAATTGCAATTAATGATTTAATAAGCTTTTTCTTTCATTTCATGCAACACAGCAGAGCTATGGTGTTTGTCAAAGAGTTTGCACTCATGCCTTTTCAAAAACAACATTTAACCTCTGTCTCTGCTGCACATGCATTTTTTTTCAATGCTGCCATCTTCATATAACCTATGTCAACAGTCTTTGAACATTTGAGCTTCAGCTGTTTAGGTTGTCCACCACCAAGTCATGAGGGAGAACAAAATATTTTCCAGTAAATCACCTGATCCACTTCATCAATGGATGTGTGGCTGTTGTTGCTACTTGCTATTTTATTGATTTCACCCTGGATAGTAGGCAGGTATGTCCCTTGCACTTTTTTAAAAGGCAGTATTGAACCCCTCCACTGTTTTACTGTCTGAAAATGAGCCTAGAGGCTCTAAATAGAAGTTCATATTGCTTTGAGCCCCTGTATTTGCGTACTGTATATGCTCATGGTAATGATGAGGCTGCAGCTGCCTAGAAACTTGGTGAATTGTGTGCCTGTGTGTGCAGAAATCAAGAATTCAGTTGGAACATGTCTATTCATGTATAATGTGGTTCCAGGATTGCTGACATGTTTAAAGACAAAAGTCACTGTACCCACAATAACCCACATAATTTTTACATCTTATTTGGACACACCTTGAACAAGTTACAATCATGATGAAAATATGATACACTGAGCAGTTTGGATGATTAGTTATGGGAAGTCTGATTCAACAGTCTGCATGAAATGGCAAGTGTAGCTTTGTGTCTATTTCTTTGTGGTAACCTGTTCCTGGATTATGTGTCTCTTTGGGCAGAAAGACATATGTGAAAATATTTTTAAAAATTCACCTACACATCTGGCAAAGATCATATACATTAATGTAACATGCAAGTACAATAGCACAATAAAGCAGTATTACTACATGTGGAATAGTCCAAACATTGACTGAGATCAACCATGTTATTCCAATCTCTTGTCCATGTGTAAAAAACTGCACATTAGCATTTTTGTAACAGTCATCCATAATAATACCCTGATGCCTGGACTGAGTCATCATGCAAATTTGTAATGGGGAATCACATTACCATTAGTTAAGGTTCAAGAAAAGTGTATCACTTCTCTGTGTGTGATGTATTCATGTAATTATCTCTGTCCTTAGGACTATCGTGTGAATATCTTCCTCCGTCAGCAGTGGAATGATCCCAGGCTGGCTTATGCAGAGTACCCAGATGACTCTCTGGACTTGGACCCATCCATGTTAGACTCCATATGGAAACCAGATCTATTCTTTGCCAATGAGAAGGGAGCCCACTTTCACGAAGTTACTACAGACAACAAATTGCTCAGGATATTTAAGAATGGAAATGTTTTGTACTCTATAAGGTAGGTGTGGGGGTGAGTTAGTGGGTGGATAACATAAAGCACACAGAACAATACGACTTAAAATGATGTGGAATAAAGTGCAGAGAGATTGCAGAGAGAGCTAATGCTTCTGTTCTTCACACCTTATTAATATGTAATAAGCAAGCATAACATTTATGGATGATTTCAAATCCTCTCTCTTTGACCCACTTCTCACTTGTTCTCTCCGCTCTATTCACTTTCAGACTTACATTAACTCTGTCATGTCCCATGGATCTAAAAAATTTCCCCATGGATGTTCAAACATGTATCATGCAGCTTGAGAGCTGTAAGTATATGTAAATATGCGCATGCACACACACACACACACTTGTACTTCTATACTTGGAAGACCCTTATTATGCATAATGCATTCCCTAGTGCCTTAGTTGAACCTTAAGGGTGCAGTTGGTAAGATTGAGCAGAGTCCTCTGTTTGCCTGCATATTTGAACCAGTATGACTTTATGGCCCCTCCCTCTCCGCGGCCACCCAAGCCCCTCCCTCCCCCACTGAGGTCTAACGCGTGCGACCGAACAACCCCCCAGCTGAACAGCATGGAGGATACACAGGTAAGAAACATGAAGTAAACTCTGTACAATGAGATATAACAGGCTTTAGTCTGACTATACATAAGCCAGACGTTTGGTTCATTACCTGTTTATTTACTGATAAACAGTCTAACTTTGATAAACGTAACAGTGTTTCTGAACAGTCAGCTTGTGTACATCGCTTATGTTTGTTAGCGCTACTAGCTATTACCTTGTTGACTCATTATTTAGGTAACCAACAGCATATTCACATTAGTCTCTTTACAAAATGTGAGAAATTTATTTCCATATCTGTTGTTATGGTGACAGATTAGAGACCAATACCATAATGATGACTTCTCCCACACAGCTGTTCCAAGGCAGGGGGGCGACGATGACGATGGAGTCGCGCAGAAGGAATTCGGGACAGTGGGGGGATCCACTGGGCCAAACACGGGAGGACTTTGGCGCTAAAGACATCTGTAAATAGTTTGAGTGCTGTATAGTGCTGTACATAGATTTTTTTATATAGCCCCAAAATTGTGTATTTAAATATGTTCATGTAACATAGTTGTTTATTATCCAATAAACAACCAAGTGTTTTCTACAGTGATTTGTTTCTAATTGCACAAGTGTAAAAAACTAAAATTTTAATACCACTTTGCCATATTGTGCTGTATTATTGAAGTAACTTTTGGCTCAATTTTAAATACTATAACCTTCATTTAGAGCAATTCAAATCACAGGGCCAACACTAGACATGCAGTGTCTCAAAAGTAATGTACAGCTTTGAACAGCTTGTAGAAATAATATCCACATCTGAGCACCACTTGTTGTTCACTATGAAGCAGACGCCTCCTTCCTTGCTCTTCCTTGAATGTACTGTCTGGTCCTGGCGGTGAATGGAGAGCGCCTTGGGAAAAACGGTGGAGTCCAGGATCAAGGGGTTGAGCCCAGTCTCTGTGAAAACCAACTGTGTTACAGTTTTTAGGGAGGAGGCTGGTTTTCACGTTTCCTCAGCCGGACTAGCAACCCTCTTTTGCCACCTCTGCTCTTCAGGTACAAGACAAGGTAGGCTCCACCATAGAGATTGTGGCAGTGAAAGAATTTGACCTGATGTGTAGAAGTTTATCTCTGTCACATTGTAGGCTCGCTTTCGCAGTGTGCATATTTTCAGAAAAAAAAATTTATAACAAAATAATAGAAAAAAAGAGAAAAGTTGAGGGGGGAGCTCAAGACACGGCAGCCATCCTCTGCGCCATCTTTCATCCATAGGCAACTAAAGATATTGTAAAGGACTGGGTGAAATGTGTTAATGTTTGACTGTTACAATGTGTTTGTTGTCAAGAGTTCAAACAATGTAACATGTTGTTGTGTTCTGAGATTTACGGTGTGCAAGTGAATGCATCACGGTTCTCATTGACAGTTATGCAGCCAGTGTCTGTAAGTGTATGAGATAGCAGTCCCTGATTGGTCGAGAGTCACCTGTGTGCCCCAAGTTAGGTAACAGGAATGAAGTGAGAGATGTGATGGTTGTGTGAAGTTAGCAGCTACACATGTGCGTGCGAGAGCTACTGAAGCGGAGTTTTGTTATTTTGGCAATAAATGTGCAGCATCAAACTGAGCTAATGCTTCATAGCCTCTTTTGTGGGACGCTACAATATATCCTCCTTACATTTTTCATCTGGCAGTTATTATCATCAGCAGATTTACAGACATTTAAAGAAGCTGCAGCAGCAGAAACAAAGTATTTTAATTTTTCACATCATCAAATCAGCTGTTGTGTATTTTAATTTTCACATCATCAAACACTGCTGGCCAACAAACAAGCAGAAATAAATGTTTTTGACATGAAAAGTAATAATAATGTTAATAAAGAGGTGAACTATTTCTGAGAACATGAACATTAAGTTGTGAGAACACTAGCTAGCTAGCTAATGTTAGCTCAGCTTCAACGTCACTGTAACATGAGATTCACCATGGACTGTTACTATAATCGGTGACTTCTTAGTTTTGTAGTTAATTTAGTAGTAAATAAAACATAAATCAAACAGTGTTCAATACCTGTCCAGCAAAGCAGTGTGAATCTTTTGGCTCTCTCCACATCTCAAGGGCTCCGGTGTTTACTCTTGTTAAACATGGCTCGGTCAAATCGTTCTTCTTTAGCTTCTTTTCTTCACTGGTCACCAGTTGCAGCTGCTGGTCTCTTCTCAGGTCTCTTTCTTCTCTCTCAGTATCAGCAGTAGTTTTAGAGGCGGAAGGCTTCTCTCTGTTGTCAGAGGAGGGATGCTCGGTTTTCTGCTGCTGTTCCTTATTGTGGAAACAAACAAGCTTGTGACCCTGCAGCGAGTTTGAGTTTGATATGAGCTTGCGTGTTGACGTTGGCGCCACTGCGTGTTCATAAACTTTGATTGACACTGCGTCAGGCACTCCTCTTGCTCTCACTGGTTGTTTTGACCTGGGCACGTTGGATGGTGTACATTTTAAAAAAGAACATTTCTCAACCTGTGCTCTGCCATTCCTGCCACCTCCTGCTTCAGTTCATTATTCATCATAATTGCGATGGCTTCTCATGCTTATACCATATGTGTATCCCATACCTCAGTGATGCATCTGCTGGGACCTGTCTCTATATCCACAAAGTTCTTGTGGATACAGAGACAGAAATATGCATGACACTGAATGCTTAGCATGCTACAGGGAGCATAACTTTTACCACCAACTGTACCAACAGAATGAATAAGAAAAAAAAAATATTTAAACTTATTTTAAGGAAACACAAAAGATGTGTTTAATTATGATGATAGGGTTATGATGACTAATTAATCTGCTGTTTAATGATGAGTTTAGCTTGGCCCCAGGGGACATATGCACTTGGACAGATGATCTTCAGTGGTGGGTTTATTGTACCCCAGCCCACTGGCCAGAGGCATTACCATACATAAATCTATCCCTGTACATTATATTTACATATGTATATGAAATAGATATAATAGTTTTTCTGTGTTCTCTGCAGCATGACATCAGAGACAGCAGCAACACAGCGGTAAAAATAAAGACACGCACATAGAGACGGAGGAAGGGCAAACAAGGATGAGAGGAAATGCTTCCAGTCATGACATGATGCATCTTTAAGAGGAAATACTGCCTTGATCCAACTTCATCTCCAAATCAATTTAATATGGCACATAGCTCTAATGTGTAGTAGTAAATTAAATTGTAGGGTAACCAGATCAGGTAATCTCATTTTTATCAATGATGTCATTTTTTTTTTTATTTAAATGGAAAGACAAGTGTTTTGAGTTGATACAATTTATGTGACCAACAGAACTTGTAAGTGCTCTTAGTTGATAGCCAGAGAGACCGTTACCACCAAGGGCAATTTCAACATTGAAAAACATCCAAAGCCAAGTACAGAAGATTGGACACTTGTGTAGCAGGCTGAGGGCATGGTTGCCTTTGTTTTTTCTTTTGTTTTTTTTCTTTTCAACATGCATACACTTTGCTTTTTGCTGAACCTTAAGAGGCACCATGAGCTAAATCTTTTGTTTATGTCTGTAGGCTTGTACCAGCTGGCTTCTGCTTTTGCCAAAAAGCTCTACAGTATACTCACTGCATGCTTCCTCTCTCTCAGTCATTATCCTCCTATATTAGTTTGTTTCTTGCCCTACTCCTTCCCATTCATAACATTCCCAAAGCAGGGACATTGTGGTAAAATGCAACTAAATATTTAACTAAATAAAAGGATGTACGTGTGTTGCCTACTTGAGGCAATATGTAAATGATAAAATAATTGTATCTGCATATGCTTTCAAAAAACTGGCTAAATCATTTATTATTTTTTTACTACTTTTTAGGGTAAATTGTTAAATTGTTTTAATACTCTAAAGCCCTGCCTGATTCTATCTTTTGTGTAAACTGTTGTTTTACTCATCCATCATTCAGTTGTTTTATATCCGCCATTCTGTCCACTCCGAGTTAGCTCATATGCATGGAGCATTTCATGTGCAGAAGCAGGAATTAATGTCCTGATCCACTGTTCTGATTCATTCTTGTCAAATGGAGCCTGATGTTTTTTGCAGATTATATGTCTCATGTACTACTGTCAGGATATAGTGACAATTTTAGCAAATATGACTAAAATTTATTTTTAAATATGTGACCTACTTCTAATTAAAGGCATCAGTAATACAATACAATAATATATATTAATTTAACTCTCATTCATTCTTCTATATAATGAGTACTTCTTCAAAGCTACTTACTTTGAGTATAATTTTCTCATACTACTTGATATACTTTTACTTACTTACGTAATAAGGCTTTGAAAGCATATCTTTTATTTGTAATGGAGTAGTTTTATTGTGAGGTGTTGCTACTTTTGCTAAAGTAAAAATCTTAAGACTTATTTTTCTTACATCTGCTGACTTACTCATGCTGAGCTAGTTTATTAATTGTTGGTTATTAAATTTCTCCGTGGTGTGTTTTTTTTCAGTTGGCTACACCATGAACGATCTCATCTTTGAGTGGCAGGAGAATGGACCAGTCCAAGTGGCTGAAGGCCTCACACTCCCACAATTCATCCTCAAAGATGAATCAGACCTCAGATACTGCACTAAGCACTACAACACCGGTAAAACACACACACACACTGCCATAAGCATCAAGAAAAAATCAGCTGCAAGAGAGAGACACAAACAGACTGACATCCACTTATACTGTCTTTTCATTAAATGGCATGTAACCATAGACAGTAGACAAATATGGATGTGGTATGTTTGATCTGGGGTGCTGTATAACGCTGGGGACATTGAGCTGACCATAAGTAAAGGGAAAAAATAGCCATGCTCCAGTCTGACATCATCAGGTTTCTGAAGGCATGTTATTTGAGGGCTGGTATGAAGGGAATGTCTGGTGCCATCTTGTTAGTTCATAGTACAGCCAGAAAATCCAAATTGTGACCCATCTTTGTTGCTGGATATTGTGCTTAAGAAAGGTTCATCAAATCAAAATCAGATTTATTTATTTAGAGCCCAAAATCAGAAACATCGTTTGCCTCAGAGGGCTTTACAATCTGTACAGTTGCACAGTTGTAACACCCTCTGTCCTTAGACCCTCGAACCGAGTCAGGAAAAACTTCAAAAAACCCTTTATGGGAAAAAGAAGAAACCTGAGGAAGAGCCACAGATGAGGGATCCCTCTCCCTGGGACGGACAGACGTGCAATAGATGCCACATGTACAGAGAACATCATCATCAATCATATTATGGAATTATACATGAAGGTTGTAATAAACTGTAGATAAACTGAGTTTATGGGTCATGTAATGATAAACAAGTACATTTAATTAATTCTGGTTTTTTGCAGGTAAATTTACTTGTATTGAGGTACGGTTCCACCTGGAGCGTCAGATGGGCTACTACCTGATACAGATGTACATCCCCTCTCTGCTCATTGTCATTCTGTCCTGGGTCTCCTTCTGGATCAACATGGATGCTGCCCCAGCTAGAGTGGCACTGGGCATCACCACTGTCCTCACAATGACAACACAGAGTTCAGGCTCCAGGACTTCACTGCCTAAGGTCTGTGTTTGTGTATTTTATTATTCATCTGTGCAGGGTGTGATTTGTGGAAAAATCAGAGTGTATATTTTTTAAATGTACTCAAATGAAAATCATGACCCAAATTGGGCCTGTGCCTTTTAGGCTATTTCTTGCAGCTGTTAAAGTAAAATTAATAGAATAATTGCAGAAATGTTTTTTCTTTAATTACTCTAACAGATGGATATTTCCACTCTTATGTCTTGTCTTTTCTTTATTTAGAGAAATAGGGGATGGGATCATAGACAACAAAACAAAAGGTTAAATAGTCATTTAACATGGTAGAATTAAATCCCCCTTCAGTAAATTAATGTGGAATTTGATTTGATTGGGAAATTTCAAGAGGAAATTTGAAGGTGTACTTAAACTATGCAATTTCACATCATTTTGGACCATTATTATTCTATTATTTCTAAAAACAAAACTTAATCTTAAAGTTCCTAACTCTAGACCGCCCCTACCTGGCCATTTTCTGCTTCTCCCCGCTCACCACACCTGAACCAGCTGACACGCAAGCCCTGATGCAACCATAAAAGTTGGTGATTTGCATCAGGTGTGTTAAAAACATAATGCGATGGGTATGTTACTAACTGTAATTGTGGTGTTATTGATCTGTTTTTGACTACTTAGAGCCAATAAACTGAACTGCAACTGCAAAACCCTCACATGCTATGTATCAAAAGAAAATTAACATTTATAACTGGAATAGTACTTAATCGACAGTCTTCTTGTACCTGGCACTTAGTGTGATGAACATTTTATCATCTGTTATAGTGCATTAGTAAACAAACCTTTTCAATCCAGCATTGTAACAGAATGAATTGGGTCTTATCTACAATATTATATTTAGCGTTCAACATGTAGGGCAAGTATATTTTATAATCAGTTTATTTATTTTCATTGAGAGTGATTTCCTCTTTGCTGGAGCAAAAATATATGTATTAGAACAAAGGTAAATAAATAAATCTCAACTTATACAAATATTTTATGGTCATATAACAAAAACTCTTTTTCACAGTGTGTACTTAACTCATTAACTCACAACTCACAATTTTTCTGGTGCACCTTTTCTAAATTTAAGGAGAAATTTCCCAGAGCATATTAATCACAATGATCACCATTAAGTGCATTTTGATATACAACAACCCAAAAAAAAAATCAAATCAACAGTTAGCAACAGCAGCCCACCAATACCTTGCCTTAACATAAATTGTCCATAAAGTCTGAAGTGTCCACAGGGAGAAGTAAATGTCCAAAGAAATGCAAGGTTGGGAATGAGTTGAATGGCTTCTACAGTTGCAGTGTGGCCTACAGCCCTGACAGGACAGTGTTGATCATTGTCAAGTACAATTCCTTCTTTTGAACTAGGCTCCTGTTCCATCATCAGGATTAGCTCTCCATCTTATTCTCCATGCTCTTGAACTTGGCACATAATGCCAGAATTCTTAACCATTTACTATTTTATACAAATTCAAAATGAATACATTATATCAGTCAGTGGTGATGGTGGTGGGGCAGCAGGGGGCTACAGGGGTCCTCCAGAGTTCAACAGTCTCACAGCTTCCGGGAAGAAGCTGTTCCTCAGTCTGGTGGTCCTGCTCTTAATGCTCCGCAGCCTCCTGCCTGAGGGGAGGGGGACAAACAGTTGCATGTGCGGTGTGAGTGGGGTCCTTCATGATGCAGGAGGCCCGTTTCCTGCATCTGGAGGTGTAGATGTCCGTGGTGGTGGGTAGACTGCGTCCCACAGTCCTCTGTGCAGCCTTCACCACCCTCTGCAGAGCCTTCTTCTCTGCTGCCGAGCAGCTGCCGTGCCACACGATGATGCAGGAGGACAGGACGCTCTCCACCACACATCTGTAGAAGGAGGTCAGGACTGAGCTCCCCAGCCCGGCGCGCCTCAGCCTCCTGAGGAAGTAGAGGACGCTGATGTGCCTTCCTAATGAGACAGGAAGTGTTCTTGCTCCAGGTGAGGTCGTCAGAGATGTGTACGCCCAGGTACCTGAAGCTGGAGACCACTTCCACCGCAGTCCCTCCGATGTACAGGGGAGAGGGGAGGTGTCTGCCCCTTCTGAAGTCCACGATCATCTCCTTGGTCTTCTTCACGTTGATGCAGAGGTTGTTTTGTCTGCACCAACCCTCCAGGTGTTCCACCTCCTGCCTGTAGTCGGACTCGTCGTTGTTAGCGATCCGTCCCACCACAGCTGTGTCATCCTGCGAACTTCACGATGAGACAGCTCGGATGTATCGCTGAGCAGTCGTGTGTGAGCAGGGTGAACAGGAGGGGGCTCAGCACACAGCCCTGGGGGGAGCCAGTGCTGAGGCTGATGGAGGAGGAGGAGACGTCGTGGATCCTCACAGACTGCGGTCTGTCTGTCAGAAAGTCCAGAACCCAGTTACACAGGGTGGAGCTCAGTCCGAGTGTTGTGAGTTTCTGGACCAGGGTCTGCGGTATAATTGTATTGAACGCTGAGGTGAAATCCACAAAGAGCAGGCGGACATAAGAGTCTTTGTTCTCTAAGTGGGTGAGGGCTGTGTGGACCACAGAAGAAATGGCGTCCTCTGTGGATCTGTTCTTACTATATGCATACTGGTGCGGGTCCACAGGTGACGTCGACGCAGTCCTTGATGTGGGCCATGACCAGTCTCTCGAAGCACTTCATGACTATCGGGGTGAGGGCTACCGGCCGATAGTCATTCAGGCCTGTCACTGTGGGCGTTTTGGGGATGGGGATGATCGTGGCGGTCTTCAGGCAGGTGGGGACCGCCGCCTGTTGGAGAGAGGTGTTGAAGATGTCCGTCAGCACCTCGGTGAGCTGGTATGCACAGCCCTTGAGCACCCGCCCGGAGATGTTATCGGGACCAGCAGCTTTGCGTGGATTAATCCTCTGGAGGGTCCTCTTCACCTCTGCTGCGGTGACCCTGAGGGGCTCTTCTCCTGGTGGGGGGGTGAAAATCTGGTGCTGGGGGAGGTGTTCGGATCATCAAAGCGGGCGTAGAAGTTGTTGAGAGCGTCGGGTAGAGAGGGGTCCCTGGGGACATTGTGCATCTCTGGTGTTATAGTCTGTGATGCACTTTATGCCCCTCCACATACTCCTTGGATCGTTGGACGTGAAGTGTCCCTGGATCCTCTGGGCGTATGCGGCCTTGGCCCTCTTCACTCCTGCAGTCAGCTGTCTCCTAGCCGCTCTGAGTGCCAGTCTGTCACCAGACCTGAACGCAGCATCCCTGGCTTTCAGCAGAGACCGGACCTCCGCATTCAGCCAGGGTTTCTGGTTCGGATATTCAGTTACTGTTCTGGTGCTGGTGATGTCCTCTGTGCACTTGCTGATGTAGCCGAGGACAGCCGATGTATAGTCCTCCAGGTCCACCTCTCCCTCACGGACAGCTGCCTCCCTGAACATCTGCCAGTCTGTGCGCTGGAAACAGTCCTGCAGTGCGGGGACAGCATCACTGGGCCACACGGTGATGGTCCTCTGCGTTGGTGTAGGCAGGGAGCAGCATGATGGAGATGTGGTCAGAGAAACCCAGGTGGGGGTGGGGGACGGCTCTGTATGTGTCTCGTTTGTTGGTGTAAACACGGTCCAGCATGTTATTTCCCCGTGTTGGTATGGTGACATGCTGGTAGAACTTAGGCAGGGTGTCTGTCAGGTTTACGTGGTTGAAATCCCCCGCAACCACGTAAAACGCCTCCCGGTGTTTGTGCTGGAGCGAGCTGATGTTGTTGTGTAGCTCCTTTAGCGCTTCGTTAGCCTTAGCACCCGGCGGGATGTAAACAGCCGTAACAAACACCGCCGTAAACTCACGGGGCAGATAGAGTGGCTGGCACTTTACAGTCATATGCTCTATCGCCTCGGAGCAGTGGCTGTTCACCAGAGTACAGTTTGTGCACCAGTCTTTGTTCACGTAAGACGCATAATCCGCCCCGCGGGCCTTTCCTCGACTGCTGGTTGCGGTCCGCACGGAAGAGAAGCTGGCCGTCGAGCTGGAAGGCTGGGTCCGGCATGTTGTCGTTCAGCCAGGTTTCCGTAAGACAAAGCACCGCACAGTTCCTCATCTCACGGGAGACCCCCAGCCTCAGTCGAAGTAGGTCCAGCTTGTTGTCCAGGGAGCGGACATTGGACAGGAACAGGGGACGGGATCGGTGGTCTCCCGGCGTTAGCCTTTAGCCTGGCTAGCAGTCCGCCCCGTTTGCCCCTCTTCTGCTTCCGCGCACACCGCTTCCTCTTGCCCTCTGTCCGGCGGGCAGCACTGCGCCAGTCCGGTGTCCTCAGGAGCTACAGTCTGCCCAGCAGGGCCCTGAGTCCGAAAAGTACTAATAGGGGGCTTGACCCCGCCCCAGGAGCACGAGAAGCCGCTGCACTGCTGCGCGCCGCCATCCAGATATTAGATCGATTGCAGCAGTTAAAACAAACATAACCGTACTGACCTGCCTCAGCTTGCTTGCTTGCTCCTGTATCTTCAGTAGCGCACTCCTGAATCGCAGTCTAGCGAGTGTGACTGGTTAATGACATACTGCGAGAACAGCAGAAAGACATCCACGTGAACACAAATTTGCCCTTTACATAACTTACAGTTAGCCATGAATACATTCTCTATACAGACTCTATACATGACTTTTGAAATCACTTTTTACCCATCACTTTTTACCCATTCAATCATACAATACAATACCAAATACAAGTTTTTTCAGTTACCTTCAAACAGCTTGGTTGAGTGTCAAAATTCTTTCATCCTATTCATCGTATGCATGGATTTGTCTGAAATTTGGCTTACACAATCTAGAGTCATGACTGTTGATGCATACAGTTTGGTAATGATAGATTAAAGTTGCCAAGGCTAAAATCTTTCAGAAAATAAAACAAAATCACTCGTTCGTCCTACAGAGCTGAATTTTCAGCACATCCGCTGATGTGTGCCTCAATCCCCCTCAGTTTTAACAGATTTGTTTACACAACTGCGGACAGACAACCAGCTGCAGTGAGAAAACGGACCATCCCTCTTCTGGCAACTACTGCTTACACTGGAAACAGAAGATAACCAGTGAAGAAAAGAAGCTAAAGGAAATTATTTGACTGAACCCGAGATAAAACAAGAGCAAGCCTTTGATAGAATGAAAGAGCTGAAAGATTCAAACTAATGAAGAGTTAGACACATTTCTACTGGACAGGTAATTACCACTGTTTGATTTATGTTTTATTTCCTCACAAATTACCCACAAAGCTAAGATGTCAGTGGTTACAGTAACAGTCTGTAAATCTCATGTTACTGTGATATTGAAGTCAAGCTCATATTAGCTTAGTTAGCATTGTTTTATTTGAAAGTTGTTTAAAAATAACTGTGAAGTGCTTAGCAGTCACATTGGTTTGGTGTTTGTTCTGATATGTTATGTGCTCTCACAGCTAAATGTTCATTTAAGTTGTTTAATAACACTTATTTAGCACTATTCTCGGTTTCTCTTGTTAAACATCTAACTAAAATAAGTGTGTGCTAGTTGTTTACCAGTGGGATGTTATGTGTATGTTAAGAAAATAAATAAATAAATAAAAAACCAAAAACAAAACAAACTCACCCAGTATTTGGAAACAGAAAATCATTTTTGTATTTTGAATCATAGATAGGTGAATCATTTTCCAATTGTGAGGCTAATAAAGATTCACACCTCTCTTATATGGTTAAATCCATATCAGTGTTATGTTGGACAGAGACAAGTTAACATTTAAAGTGTTTATTTTTCCTTTACCTTTTTTTTAAAACGACAAGGAATACAAAACGTTTTAGTTTTCATTCATTTCAGTTACTGCAGCTACAGTCTTTATTGTGTTTTTAGTACTTTTTTGGGTGTGTTTGTGTTGAATTTTGTGTTCCTTTTCATACTTTTGGCCTCCGTATACATTTAAGCCTGTATGTGCCAAATTTGGTGAGGGCAGTGGCATGCTTATAATCATTACTGGACTTTTTGGAGCTGCACTGAGGGAACCATGGCTCCATTGTTTACACATGTGAGCAACTGCTAGCGCTGTATAGCACCATGACACTCTCTAGGGAGAAGACAGGGTGCAAAGCTGAGTGTTCCGAGAGTGGAACAAACAGTACAAATTGTGCACTCTCTGTTATTATGGGGAATGCAAGATCCCTCCCTAATCAGATGGAGCTAGCCAGGCTGCAGTGAGAGTATAGGCAGCGTAGCATCATGTTCTTCACAGAGATGCAGCTGAATGAACTTTCTTTGGACTCGCTGGTAATTCTAGACGACTTTCAACTTGTGAGAACAGACAGAAGAACGAAGGATAGTGGTAAGAAGAAGGGCGGGGGAATAGTGTTGTTTGTGAATGAGAGATGATGCAACCCTGAACACATCAATGTGAAATAACGGTGCTGCATGAAAGACATTGAACTGCTAGCTATTATTATTCGGCCATACTACCTCCTGATGGAATTCTTGCACATCGCGATAACGGTCTAGCAACACCAGCAAGACAAAGGAGATGGTCATAGACTTCCGCAGGAAGAAGCCGCTGACTGGACATTGAGATGGTGGAAACATACAGATACCTGGGTGTTCACCTCAACAGTAAACTGTTTTTGACTGATTTTGACTAAGCTTACATCAATCATAAACAACACCTCTTAAGCCTTAAGCAGCTCCTTCAGCCACAGACTGCTACATCCACAACACAGGAAGGAACACTATTGCAGGTCCTTCATTCCAACTGCAACAAGACTCTGTAATTCAACACTACTATTTATCATCACCATCTGTCACCTCTGTCACTATAATTGCTGTACTCACAACATGTGCAACCTATTTATCTAGTGCAATAACAATCTGTATATATGGAGGATGTATATAGTGTATTTATGTCATTTTTAACTTCTATATATTTATATCTATTTCTTTGACTTCTTATCTTAATTTCGCAAACTCCACAATATGAAGTCAAGGAAGACTACAGTTATATCCCAGAACTTCAGAGATCTGCGATGGCTTGACTAATAACCATGGCTGTCTGATCCTGCAGCTCCAACCACCCAGGAGCTACTGGTGACAAAGGTCCACAGGGGCAGGGTAAGAAATTTATAAGTAAACAGTTGTATCAGTTGACAAAAATTATCATAGTTAGTTGTTTATAGTTTGAACTGTGGGCACTTGTGGACAAATGATCACAGCTACTTCACATCACAGATCACAGATATTTCCTTCCTATTTGTTACTCAAAGCTGTAGAAGCCACAACCGTGAATTTAAAAACAAGACAGACCTCAGCCATCAAGGCCAACTCTAATTTTGCTTTGGATTATTTTATTTTATTTTTCTCTAATTCTCTCTTATTTTATTTTTCTCTCTCTTATGAAACTGTCTGATCACATATCTAGTTTTTTTTCCTCTCTCCACAGGTCAGACATCGCAACAGACAGAGGTTTATTATTGCAAGAATCAAGAATCTTGTCTTCCAGCACAAACCACAGTTTATGTTGACCATAAACAATAGACAAATTCAAATTCAAATTTCAAATTTATTTATTTAGAGCCCAAAATCACAAACATTGTTTGCCTCGGAGGGCTTTACAATCTGTGCACAGTTGTGACACCCTCTGTCCTTAGACCCTTGAACCGAGTCAGGAAAAACTTCAAAAAACCCTTTATGGGAAAAAGAAGAAACCTGAGGAAGAGCCACAGATGAGGGATCCCTCTCCCTGGGACGGACAGACGTGCAATAGATGCCACATGTACAGAGAACATCATCAATCATATTATGGAATTATACATGAGTCGTAATAAGCTGTAGCTATACTGAGTTCATTGGTTTAGTCCATGTGTGAAGGTATCACAGGTAATGGAAATGAGTCTGTGAGTCCAGGTGCATCTCTAGATGTCCTCATATGGAGCTCTGGGCCACTCGACCTTCTCTCCACAGCACAGACACAGATCATGTCCCCACCAGGCCAGTGAACCTCAGACAGATGGACCACAACCAGAATCAGTGAGGAACCTGCAAGACTGGAGAGAACAAAGAGGACCGGGGCTCCGGCAGTAACATGCACTTTACAGGACATAAGAGTATTCACATTAACCGTTTTGACACTTTAGCCAATTTAACTACTTTAACCAGTTTAGCCACTTTAACCAGTTTCTAAAAGTGACTCCAGTTTGCACTACTACCATAATATGAGTAAAGGAAGCAGAGGAAGAGGGAGAGGTGCCCGATGCATCATGGGAGCCCCCCGGCAGTCTAAACCTATAGCAGCATAACTAAGGGCGAGCCTGTGCCCACCCTAACTATAAGCTTTATCAAAAAGGAAGGTTTTAAGTCTATTCTTAAACACTGACACTGTGTCTGCCTCTCGGACCCAGACTGGGAGCTGGTTCCAGAGAACAGGGGCCTGATAGGGGCCTGATAGCTGAAGGCTCTGCCCCCTAGACTACTTCTGGAAACCCTGGGAACTACAAGTAAGCCTGCGTTTTGGGAGCGCAGCGCTCTAGTCGGTTGATAAGGAGTTATCAATTCATTAAGATATGATGGTGCCAGACCATGCAGAGCCTTATATGTGAGGAGAAGGATTTTAAAATCCACTCTAAATTTTACAGGGAGCCAATGCAGAGAAGCCAATACTGGAGTAATATGGTCTCTTTTCCTGGTTTTAGTCAGCACCCGAGCAGCGGCATTCTGGACCAGCTGTAGAGTCTTTAACGACTTGTTTGGGCAGCCTGATAAAAGTGAATTACAATAATCAGCAGCCTGGAAGAGACAAATGCATGGACTAATTTTTCAGCATCGCTTTGGGACAAAAAAGTGCCGAATTTTTGCGATGTTGCGCAGGTGGTAAAAAGCAGACCTTGAAATATGCTTAATATGGGTGTCAAAGGACATATCCTGATCAAATAAAACCCCGAGGTTCCTTACAGTGGTGCCGGAGGCCCAGTTAATGCCATCCAACAAGGCTATCATAGGAGAAAGCGTGTTCCTCAGGTGTTTCGGACCTAATAGGATCACTTCAGTTTTATCTGAGTTCAACAACAGGAAATTTCTGGTCATCCAAGCCTTTATATCTTTAAGGCAGGCATGGAGTTTCAAGGAGCTGATCAGTTTTGTCTGGCTCCACTGATAAATATAATTGGGTGTCATCAGCATAACAATGGAAATCTATGGAGTGCCTCCTGATGATATTGCCAAGGGGCAGCATATACAAAATAAACAGAATTGGACCTAGCACTGAACCTTGTGGAACTCCATGACAGACTTTAGTATGCACAGAGGATTCATTATTAATATGGACAAACTGAGACCGATCTGATAAGTATGATCTGAACCAGTTTAATGCAGACCCTTTAATACCAAGCAGTTTTTCCATTCTCAGCAACAGGATGTGATGGTCAACTGTATCAAAGGCAGCACTAAGGTCTAACAGGACAAGTACAGACAGAAGCCCTCTATCTGATGCTGTCAACAGGTCATTGGTGACTTTCACAAGTGCTGTTTCTGTGCTATGGTGAGCTCTAAATCCTGACTGAAAAACTTCAAAAAGACTATTACTGTGGAGATAATTACATAACTGGCTGGCAACGGCTTTCTCTAGAATCTTAGACAAAAAGGGGAGGTTGGATATTGGTCTATAATTGGCTAACACATCTGCATCAAGTGTAGGTTTTTTGATCAATGGTTTAATTACAGCTACTTTAAAAGACTTGGGTACAAAGCCTGACACCAGAGACAGATTAATAATATGCAGCAGTGATGTGCCAATAAATGGGAAAACTTCCTTAAGCAGCGTAGTTGGGATGGGGTCTAGGAGACAAGTTGTTGCTTTCGATGCTGAAACTAACGAGGATAATTCGGGAAGGCCAATTGGAATAAAACTGTCTAAGCAATTGTCAGGTTTTAATGTATCTGCTCCTAAAATTTCCTGAGTCTGAAGGATCGGAGTCTAACGAGGGCAGATCCTGACAAATTTTGTCCCTAATATTCAAGAATCTTGTCATTAAAGAAGCTCATGAAATCATTACTACTTAAACTTAAGGGGAATGCAGGGTTCAATAGAGCTATGGCTCTGTGTCAGCCTGGCTACAGTGCTGAAAAGAAACCTAGGGCAGTTCTTATTTTTCTCTATTAATTCTGAATAGTAGGCTGCTCTGGCATTACACAGGGCTTTCCTATATGTTTTGAGACTCTCTTTCCAGGCTAGGCGAGAGTCCTCCTCTTTGGTGGAGCGCCATATCCTTTCCAATTGTCGCGTTGTTTGTTTTAACTTGCGAGTTGCAGAGTTAAACCATGGTGCCAAGTCTCTTCTGTTTTATAATCTTTCTTTTTAGGGGCGCAACAGAGTCCAGAGTGCCTCTGAGTGAGTCCATGGTGTTTCTAACAAGTTGGTCAATTTGGGGGGAGCTCAAAAAATTATGAGAGTCGTCAGAGATACTAGGAAATCTAACTGACTTTAATGCTGTCGGAATTGCTTCCTTAAATTTAGTCCTAGTACAATCGGGTAACCATCTAGTGAACACTAATTTTTCTAGAGGTGCATAGTCCAGTAATAGGAATTCAAATGATACTAAGTAGTGGTCTGATAACACAGGATTTTGGGGGGAGACTATTAAGTGCTCAATATCAATACCATAGGTGAGGACCAAATCAAGGGTGTGATTGTGACAGTGAGTTGGAGAATTTACTCTCTGAGAAAACCCAATGGAGTCCAATAATGAGATGAATGCTGTGCTAAGACTGTCACTATCCATGTCCACATGAATATTAAAATCACCTACAATAATTACCTTGTCATTTTCAAGGACTAAATTTGACAAGAACTCTGAAAATTCAGATAAGAATTCAGAGTAGTACGGGCCAGGCCTGGGGGGCGGTACACTACAGCAACTAGTACTGGCTTTGTGCTCTTCCAGGCTGGAGATGAAAGAGTAATAATAAGGCTTTCAAATGAGCTGTAGCCCTCTTTAGGCCGAGAATTTATTAATAGGGCTGAATTAAAAATGGCTGCAACTCCACCTCCTCGTCCAGTGTCTCGAGGAACATGAACGTTAGAATGACTCGGTGGAGTGGATTCATTTAGGCTAACAATATTCTTCCTGACCTAGCCAGGTCTCAGTAAGGCAGAACAGGTCTATATCAGAGTCAGATATCAAATCATTTATCAGAACAGCCTTAGAGGCCAGAGATCTGATGTTTAAGAGGCCACACTTAATTTTCTTATTATGCTGTTCGCTGAGTTGCTACAGCAGTTGTGTTAATTTTTATTAGATTTTTCTGAATAACTCCCCTTTTTGGTTTTAAGAGTTTAAATGGTCGCTGGGCAGACACAGTTTCTATTCTATATTGGGTGTGCAGCTGCTCTAATGGAGGCGCAGAGAAGCGTGTAAGACTGCAACTCTGCTTACTGGTCCCAACTCTGGTATGTCATGAATTAGGACTAATAAAACTTTCTATATTTCTAGACAGGAGAGCGGCTCCAGCCAAAGTGGGATGGATACCATCTCTCCTAATCAGGCCAGATCTCCCCCAAAAAGGCTGCCAATTATTAATAAAGCCCACGCCGTTTGCCGGACACCACCTCGTTAACCACCGGACACCTACAGTGGGGCAAAAAAAGTATTTAGTCAGCCACCAATTGTGCAAGTTCTCCCACTTAAAAAGATGAGAGAGGCCTGTAATTTTCATCATAGGTACACTTCAACTATGAGAGACAGAATGGGGGGAAAGAATCCAGGAAATCACATTGTAGGATTTTTAATGAATTAATTGGTAAATTCCTCGGTAAAATAAGTATTTGGTCACCTACAAACAAGCAAGATTTCTGGCTCTCACAGACCTGTAACTTCTTCTTTAAGAGGCTCCTCTGTCCTCCACTCGTTACCTGTATTAATGGCACCTGTTTGAACTCGTTATCAGTATAAAAGACACCTGTCCACAACCTCAAACAGTCAGACTCCAAACTCCACTATGGCCAAGACCAAAGAGCTGTCAAAAGGACACCAGAAACAAAATTGTAGACCTGCACCAGGCTGGGAAGACTGAATCTGCAATAGGTAAGCAGCTTGGTGTGAAGAAATCAACTGTGGGAGCAATTATTAGAAAATGGAAGACATATAAGACCACTGATAATCTCCCTCGATCAGGGGCTCCACGCAAGATCTCACCCCATGGGGTCAAAATGATCACGAGAACGGTGAGCAAAAATCCCAGAACCACACGGGGGGACCTAGTGAATGACCAGCAGAGAGCTGGGACCAAAGTAACAAAGGCTACCATCAGTAACACACTACGCCGCCAGGGACTCAAATCCTGCAGTGCCAGACGTGTCCCCCTGCTTAAGCCAGTACATGTCCAGGTCCGTCAGAAGTTTTCTAGAAAGCATTTGGATGATCCAGAAGAAGATTGGGAGAATGTCATATGGTCAGATGAAACCAAAATAGAACTTTTTGGTAAAAAACTCAACTTGTTCGTGTTTGGAGGAGAAAGAATGCTGAGTTGCATCCAAAGAACACCATACCTACTGTGAAGCATGGGGGTGGAAACATCATGCTTTGGGGCTGTTTTTCTGCAAAGGGACCAGGACGACTGATCCGTGTAAAGGAAAGAATGAATGGGGCCATGTATCATGAGATTTTGAGTGAAAACCTCCTTCCATCAGCAAGGGCATTGAAGATGAAACGTGGCTGGGTCTTTCAGCATGACAATGATCCCAAACACACCGCCCAGGCAACGAAGGAGTGGCTTAACCCGTAAGAAGCATTTCAAGGTCCTGGAGTGGCCTAGCCAGTCTCCAGATCTCAACCCCATAGAAAATCTTTGGAGGGAGTTGAAAGTCTGTGTTGCCCAGTGACAGCCCCAAAACATCACTGCTCTAGAGGAGATCTGCATGGAGGAATGGGCCAAAATACCAGCAACAGTGTGTGAAAACCTTGTGAAGACTTACAGAAAATGTTTATAAAAGGGTATATAACAAAGTATTGAGATGAACTTTTGTTATTGACCAAATACTTATTTTCCACCATAATTTGCAAATAAATTCTTTAAAAATCAGACAATGTGATTTTTTTTTTTCTCATTTTGTCTCTCATAGTTGAAGTTTACCTATGATGAAAATTGGAGACCTCATCTTTTTAAGTGGGAGAACTTGCACAATTGGTGGCTGACTAAATACTTTTTTGCCCCACTGTATATATGTGTGTAGCATTATTTCCTGCAATGACCCTTCCTTCGCTTTTGTTCTTGCGCAAAATAAAGCTTGACAATATTTTTAAGTGTTACTACTTATTTCATAATAAAATGGGTACAAAAGGTATTTCAGTAATGTAATATATCAAAGTGGTGTCTTTGTTTTTACATTTATGCAATTTGAAACAAATTACAGTCCAAAACACTTTATTAGATAATGAATTTTTAAGTTATATAAATATATATATATATTTAAGTAATATAAAATACACATTTTGGTAGATTAAAAAAAGTATTACACTATTGCACAGCATTCAAACTATTTACCCTTAATAAGGGCACAGCAGCAATGCCCTTCATAGAATGAACCCCCTATATTGTCCATGAGGATCTGGAGAGTGGTCACAAATTTTTCACAAACAGCAGCAGCACCACTCCGTTGGTTACCACATTTTCTTATCATCAACCTAGGCTTTTCCCTGCATACCTGACAGTCGCACCGTGTGGGTTATTCTTGGACAGAAGGTATTGCTGGAGGATCTGAAAGTACCAAGACACAAGTGTTGCATTTTTGAAAATTAACTATTTTCATACAAATTGATTGGCTTGTATAAATGAAACACATTGACATATTGAAATTCCTTTGATAGTTTTTCCACAACAAAGTCCTTACATGATCCTGACAGAGTTTCAGGACAGTTGGCTCAACATTTAAACAGTTCTTTCAGACTGTATTTGGGCAAAATTTAGAATAGCTGCAAAATTTGACATTTTTAGAGCAGTAGACTAGTAGGAAAGATGCAGATGAATTGAGAGATAAAAAATATGAAAGAACAGATATAGGACAGAAAATAGATATACAAAATAAATCAACAATAGATAATAAATAAATATTGTTAACCATAGTAGCAACTTGAAAAATAAAATAGGTCTTCAATTCTAACTTCTGGATGAAGTTCTTGTGCATCCTGGGGTAGGTTGGGGACATGGACAAGGTCTCACAAACCATTAGAAGACTCAGGAAGGGAAAGCAGGGCCCACTAGGCTGTGATCATCAGGGGAGGAAAACTGATGACTCTACTTCGAGGAGTTGATAGAGCATTTTGAGCAACTTCTAACCCCTACTAAACATGTCCTCAGTGAAGGAGGTAGAGCCTGAAGACTTACTCATATCCCTGGCAGAGATCTCTGAAGTAGCTTCTCAGCAGTAAAGTGCCAGGTATGATGAGACTGAGAGTCATCCTGAAATGCTGAAGACTCTGGACATTTTTGGACTATCTCGGCTAACAGTCCTTTCCAGTTTGGCATGGAGATCGGAGATAGTGCCTATGAAGTGGTAGATTGAGGTGGTCCCACAGGGTGCCTTGGGAGACTCTACCAGGGGCTACTACCCCCGAGAACTCTCAATGTCACAGGGACACACAAAACCCCTTTCTCACGTTAAAGTGGTGATTCTTGGAGGGACTATGCCGATAGATAGATAGATGATAGATCAGATAGATAGATAGATAGATAGATAGATAGATAGATAGATAGATAGATAGATAGATAGATAGATAGATAGATAGATAGATAGATAGATAGATAGATAGATAGATAGATAGATAGATAGATAGATAGATAGATAGATAGATAGATAGATAGATAGATAGATAGATAGATAGATAGATACTTTAATTATCTCCAAGAGAAATTCACAGTTCCAGCAGCTTGAAAGGTGGAAACATAAGGGCATGCAAGTAATACAGTAAAAGTCCAAAAAGAAACTATAATAAAACAGAAGGTAAAAAATAAAATATAAAATAACAATATAAAATTAAAAAATGAAATGAAATGAAAAAATATGAAATATGAAATAAAGCATCTGGTAGTTCTTGTTCAAAGGTGCAGTTGTGCAAAATGGCAGTGTGTGACATACAGTTGTGCAACAGTCGGTTTGTACACACTTGAGTCCACATATAGGTGTGTGTGTGTGTGTGATAAAGTGCGTGTGTCCAAGGTGCATGGTGTGAGTGTGTAGTAAGTCCAGAGCTTGTTTTGTGTTATTGCTCTCCCCGAGAGGTGTTGAAGATCCGTATGGCGTGGGGGAGGAACGATCTCCTCAGTCTGTCCGTGGAGCAGGACAGTGACAAGCAGTCTGTCACTGAAGCTGCTCCTCTGCCTGGAGATGGCGCTGTGCAGTGAATAATTAGGATTGTCCATGATGGACAGGAGCCTGTTCAGCGTCCGTCACTCTGCCACAGAGATGTCAGGCTGTCCAGCTCTGTGCCAACGACAGAGCCTGCCTTCCTGACCAGTTTGTCCAGGCACGCTGCGTCCTTCTTCTTGAAGTGTAGTGGCAACTGGGGGTGGTAGTTCCCATCTTTAAAAAGGGGTACCAGAGGGTGTGTTCCAGTTATCAAGGTAGTACACTGCTTTGCAAAGTGTGACTAATTACCAAACCTCAGATCTAGGAGGAGAATTATGGATTCCATCCTGGTTCTGAAATAGTGGACCATCTTTTTTCCTGCAGGGCTGCCGGGATGATCATGGGAGTTCGCTCATCCAGTGTACATGTGTTTTGTGGACTTGGAAAAGGCCTATGGCTGTGTCCCCCAGAGAGTCCTGTGGGGGGTACTGCACATTTATGGGATTCCAGAGCTGTTGCAATGAGCCATCTGGTCTTTATACAACTAAAGAGAGAACTGTTTCTGTGTTTTTGGCACAAAGTGAAATACATTTTGTCTTGAATTCTGTTTGTGATATTCATGGACAGGAACTCAGGGCATAGTTGGGGATGAGAGAGTGTTCCGTTTTCGAACCTCAGAATTGTATTTCTGCTATTTGCAGAAGATGTGGTTCTTCATCAGCTTCATCAGACCAGGACATCGAGCAAGCACTGGGGTGGGTCACAGCCATGTCTGAACAGTTAGGATGAGAGTCTGCACGCCAAGACTTTCCCTGTTGGAAACCATTCTCCCACTGGGCTGTGAGTGAGTCAGTGTCTCATGTGAAGAGTAGTTATTCTACAAATGCAATCAAATTAACAAAAAGACAGCCATTCTCATTTTCCTTTTTAATCACACCTTTTTCTAACACCTCCACAGATATGAGATATGACCATGGGTGCATGCTCCAGAGTGCCTCTTCTCTCTTCCATTCTGCTACAGTGCCAACACTGAGCAAACTAGCTATCATCTTGTGAGCAGATGTGATAAAGGATCAATTTTGACTGTACAGTTTTGGAGCCTAGCACTGTCATCTCACAGCAAGAGGGTTCTGGGTTTGAACCTACCGGTCGACTGGGGGCCTTCTGTGTGCAGATTGCATGTTCTCCCTGTACATGCATGGGGTTTTCCAGGGTACTCTGGCTCTCTCCTACAATCTAAAGACTACAGGTTAATTGGTGACTCTAAAATTAAGATGTGAATGAGGGAATGAATTAGTGTAGATTGTATCCTTATTTCTGAAATAGTACAGACTGGTGAAAAATTAAAGGAAACGCAACGAAACACAAAGTGTCTTAGTAAGTCTTGTGCCACAAGAACAGCTGGAACTCTGGAACTCTACTAGAGGGAAAGATATTCTTTCATTTGGTGTTTTGATGATCGTGGAGGAGAGTGCTGTCTAACACATCGGTCCAACATCTCCCATAGGTGGGATTCAATTAGGTTGAAATCTGGGACCTCACTTATAAATGTTGTGTACACACAAAAGAAGGCATACACCACTTTTTAAGCAAAAGTTGGGATTTATGTTAAAAAAAAAAAAAAAAAACTTGGAGGTGGAGAAACGTGGAGAATTTGGAGTCCTCCATGCAAACTCCCATGACCCATGCGCATGAACATAAACTGGAGAAACGAGAAACTTCTGAAACACAGAAACTGTAAAACTGAAATTGATTTGTTGAGTAAATCGAAAAATTACACATATCATAAATATCATTTACAAATAAAAATGCCATTCTTACAATAAATAAACCAACACCTAAAAACATGATTTCGGATAATATTTGCAAATGGCTATATGTGGCTATATCAGATATGTTCTGTTATTATTAAACAACACATGTTGTGAACACATGTCGTGAATTTTATTTTAATAAATAATAATAATAATAAGGTGAATGGTGGGGCCAATTAAATTTACATAGATGCCATTTTCAGTGCCTCAGTTCAGGCAGATCTGAGTGCATAGTTTCATATATTGTTATCATATAGGCCTATTTTGCTTCATACTGTGGCACAGCTAATGTAGCTTTACTCTGTGATGCTGGTGGTCGTATTGGCCCTGAGTCTGACCCTATCTCCAGACATTTGAGCCAAATGCTGCTGCCATGTGCCAATGTGTGGATGTAATACATCACTTGTAAAAAATAGCAGGTATAGAAATAAATGACACTATTTATTCAGCACTTGTTTCATTGTACAACTCATGTCATGCAACACATAATTTTCCTTATATTCTTTGGCAACTTCATTCCTCATCAGTGAGGACACGGCAGACGGGGTGCAGTGGAGATGCAAACAGCTGCTCAGCTGCTACAGCACCACCAGTCCCACTGGAACAGTAAGCAACTAAATCAGAAAAGTCAAAAAGTCAATCCTCATTTTAAACAAGGGAATACAGATCACATAAGCTACCTGAGACATCTGTGCATCTTGTGCATCCGTGTCCCCATGTCCCCACTCCACTCCAATAATCCCTGTCAGCCTGTCATCAAGGGGGGTGAGCTCCAGTGTCCTCTGACCCCACCGTCCGTCCACTTGGATGTCGGACCACATCTTTATTTCAGCCATGGTACGACCTTTTGAGGCAGCAGCATTAACAACATCTGCCACATGCTGCCACTGTGAGGCCTTTTTAACATTTGAAATGCCCACATTGTGTCCATCAACAAAGTTATTTTCCTGGTGTCGACCTTTCTAACAAGATCTTCTATTTCAAACTACGTGCAATTTCTGTTTCAATTTCAATTTCTTTCTGTTGGCATTTGATATGGTTATCATCATGCAGTCAGATAGAATGGATATTAATTAGATGCATTTCATTGACTATTTATAGGCAACTATGGGCCTGACATGGACATTTCTTACTCATTGGATGTGCCTGGAACAGCTTCAAAGGAAGGTGTCCAGAAGGCTTCCTGATCAGATCACTGAACCACCTCACCAACCTTTTAATCGGTGAAAAGGGCTGTCCGTGGCAGAAGCCAGCACCAACCAAGAACCTGTTCGACTTTTTGTCGAGAATACAGGTGAATTTCTCACTTTGGTTAATATTTGGTTATATAAGGTGTCCCCCACAAGGCCCACCAGGGACATGGTCATAAGCCTTCTCCAGGTCTGCAAAACATATGCAGACTAGATGGGTAAACTCCCATCACCTGGTGGTGAGTTGGCTCAGGTGGCAGGGAAGGCTGCTGGACAGGGCTGGTAAACTCATACATGTATTGAGGATGACTTGGGAATGTCTGTCCCCTGTTCGTGAGGTTACACATCTCTGGAAGAATTTCTCTTACATCTCGGGTGAAGTTGGGCATGTGGAATCCAAGTGGGCCACATTCAAAGCCTCCATGTGGAGGTGGCTGCTAGAAGTTGTGGCCAGAAGGCCATCAGTGCCTCTTGGGGCAGCAAACTAAGAACACCAGTGGTGAAGTAAGTTGTCATGCTGAAGAAGGAGGCCTTTCAGGCCTGGCTGATGCAGGGGTCTCCTGAAGCATAAGAGGGGCACTGGAAGGCTTGGAGGGCTACAGCCTCAGTGGTCGCAAACTCCTCCCTCAGTAGGAGGAGTTTTTAGAGGCTTTGGGGGAACCTATGGTTGGCCCAAAGGAAGTTCTGAAAAAACTGTCAGATGACTCAGGAAAGGAAAGCAGGGCTTAGCTCAGAGTCTCTGCAGTAGGGGAGAGGAACTGCTGACCTGGATTGGGGACATTGTCAGGCAGTGGAGAGAGCACTTTGAGGAACTCTTGAACACAACTGGCATGCCTTTTGTGGAGGAGGCAGAGTTGGAAGATCATGGGGAAGCTTTATTCATATCTGTGGCAAAGGTCACAGGGTTAGTCAAGAAGGCACACAAGATTCAACCAGAGATGCTGAAGGCTCAGGACACTTTGGGCCAGTTATGGCTGACACGCATCTTCAGTATCTCATGAAGGTCCACGTACATCAAATGTGTGTTGGCAGCCACACTTTCTGGCCACTTACAGATGTCACTTTGGACTGAAACACTCGCCGACACACATGGAGTCTACCACCGGTGCTTCAACGACTCTTTTTCAAAGTCACGTGCCATATATATATATATATATATATATATATATATATTTATGTATATATATTTATATATATATATTGTTGAATCCCGAGTTTTCCCCTGTACAGGTGGAACTGGACCAGCTCTCCGTTCAAAGGGTCCGATCCCTAATAGCCTATAGGTATTACCTAGTAGTTTACTTTAGGGATAATTTAAGCTGGTGTCGAGGAGACTCGCCTAGTTTCTCACTGCCTACATCCGAGCGTCTACCCTGCTACCTCCAACCTGGCACTAGGCTGAATAGCCAATGAGCCCAGTACCCGATCGGCCACGCCCGTTCACGGCAGCTCTCCTCTAAGTGATCCTGGCACTTGGTGTGGTTACTAGGAATTAAATTTAGAGACCTGGACAGCAGGTCCCAAGGGTCGGTTGATTTTGTTGGCTAGAGTAATCTAAAAACTAGAACCTCTGTGATGATGACACACCCTATTACCCAAAACACTTTTCCAATCAAAAATCCAATGTCCAGATTCTATACTTTAATTGCAGTGTTTAGTTTTATTGCAAAAAAATAGGCAAGGGCAAGCATACAGCATAAAAATTACGATTAAAATAATAGTTGAATAATTAAAATTAATTAAAGTTAATAATTAATTTAAAAATGTAATGATTAAAAGTTCAATAATATGACCTGAATCAGAGGCTGTTGCTGTGTGGAAAATGTCCCAAAAATAGAGAAAAAGAGAAGAGCCACTTGGCCACAGCAGTTCTTCTTTTCAGCCGAGTTGTGAAATCTGGTAAAAATCTTGACCTTGTACAAAGTCCAAAATAATACAGTGTTCACAATCTTGCTGCATGAGCGGAGAGAATGTCCAGAGTTTGATTTGAAGTTCCTCAACTGGGTGGCGATGGATAATCTTCGTTCGGTCGATCCTCTATTTTCAGTTGAAGTCAATCTGGAAATTTCTTGATGTTGAATAACTGCTCAAAAACTCTCTCTCTTGTGGTGATTTTTCAGCTGGAGTTTCAATGCCTAGATGTGGTCGATCTGACATCAGGTCTCCGCTGCCGAAGATCCCCCGAAGACTAACACTAAACTTCCCTTTTACTCTCCCTTTTATATCTTTTTATAATTTATTCTTACGTGATATGGTCTGATACACAGTTGATGCCCACTTTAATCCCTTTTTTGGTTATATTTTCATATCTGACCTTATCATTGGTTACAGTCGCTGGTCAAGCTTACTTCTTCTTTTTCCCGTTTTGGCTAAGGATGACTTCATTGTCACAAGACAGTCACAAGATGATTACAACACACAAATCAACAGTTTTTACACCTCTTATTACACGATCATTTCATCAAATCATTCATATTGATTCATTAAAAGATTATAAAATCTCAAAAATCACTTCATTAATTATTTCACATTTTACTTAACTCTCGGTCATAGTTACTTTAATCATCATATATGGTTACATACTGCTCTTGCTTGTATATGCATTGTGTTACATTGCCTCGGTGGAAAGCACCCCTGATTCCTGTTATCTTTAGATGAACAGTACCTTACTGCTCCTAGGTGGGCCTGTTGTAAGGCCTTTCATAGTGATGGCAGAGAGGGATTTTCAACCTTACTTGACATATATATATATATATATGTGTGTGTGAGCAGCTTCACACACACATATAGTGCGTCCTTAGTTTTGTTATGCTGGTATCTTGTATGCATGAAAAAAAATCTGACATGGACCGCTTGGTTACATAACCCTCATCAGCACATCCATCTCTCTCCCATATACTTTGTACATATACGTCAACAACATGACTGAAGCTGGTTTGTGTGAGTGAGTTTGCGTGCATGCATGTATTTAGCATTTCATGAGGTTTCTCATGTTTTCAATGTTCAACAGAACTTTGCACTCCAATGTGTTACATGCATCTGAATAAGTCATTATCTCAAAAACAAATGAGTCTACATCCTTTTGACACTACAAGCATCAGTAGCACAGCCATGGTGTGTGAGGAGTAGCACCTGCAACCCTAAAAATGCCTGTAATGATTACCTTGAATTTATTAATTGGTTAGGACATAGATTAAACAAAGTGAAATTAATATTTTGCTTAAAAATATTATTGACTTACTATTGTGGGAGAGAAAGCAATACAGTTAAGGCAGTAAACAGTTGTCATTGGTGAAAATATAGGATTTCAGTCTGCCTGGATGCTACGGGGTCTGACTCACATTGGTATCCCAAAGGCCACCTCTAGCATGTCTAAATCCTAAAGTTCAGCAGTATATATGAAAAACAAAGTCATATACCTTGAAACAAACTGTTATTTACATAATTTATTCAGAGTTTACAAGAGGGGTCTTGTAGGTGGGAGTCTGCAGTTTGACACTTTACCTAATGAAGTGTTTGTGCGTGTGTGTGTGTGTGCACATGTGAGTGTTTACAGGTCTCTTATGTTAAGGCCATAGACATCTGGATGGCAGTTTGTCTTCTCTTCGTCTTTTCTGCACTGTTGGAGTACGCTGCTGTCAACTTTGTGTCAAGGCAACACAAAGAACTGCTGCGATTCAGACGACATCACAAGAACAAAAGCAAGGTACCAAAATATCCTACCACCAAAATCTACAGTCCACACTGTCATCCAGTATGATCAGGGAAAAACTAAATTACACTATTACACCTCACATACAATTTATTCCGGCACAGAGACATGTGCTTATGCACACAGACTTATGGACTTATTTTGTGAAAAACAGTATTTTGTTTTTCTCTCAATTCTTTTTGAGGATGCTGTCTTTTTGAGTAATGTTGAAAATGACACCATTCCCGATTGTGTGACAGTAGATATAAACTGTCAGTGCATCTGACTGTGCATGTTTGAGCCTCCTAAAATGTCACATCCCACATATTGTTTTAGTGCATGATACAGCATGGTACATTCATTTATGTGTTTTTGTGATTTTTTAGTTCATAGTTGTATTATTTTTCTGACAGAAGGCCCTTGAAGCAGAGAGTGTGCCTGTTGTCAAGGCATATTCATAGGCGTAGAATATCTTTTTCTTGTTGTGAAACAAATTACAGAATAAAATATAGGTTAAAAATATCACATTCATCGATACAGATTAAATTACTAATTGGCAGGCTTCACAGTGTTCTACCATCTAGACAAAGCTTACGATGTTTTAGTCATAATGTAAGACCTCTACCGATCTTACTATAAGTAATTAATTAAGAATTAAGAACAATTTAATATAAAGTTTGACCGAATTTATGTTGAGGAAACAACCTGAAATGGGTTGAAACAACTACAGCACACAGAATCTTGTCTTTGTGATCAAGAATCAGGACCTGAGTGGCTCAGGTGGCTCAGTTGGTAGAGCGCGTGCACACATGTACGAGGCCATGGGCCTAACCACAGCAGACCCCGGTTTGATTCCCAGCTGGGGTTCATTTGCTGCATGTCTTCCCCCACTCTCTCTCTGGCTGTCCTGTCCATAATAATAAAGGGGTTGAAACCCCCCCCCCCAAAAAAAATCAGGACCTGTGTTTGACACCTTATGGTAAATACCACAGGACCTGATTTATGTGTAGTTATGTCTATTGTTTGTGTATATATGTGGCGAAACAGCTTTTACATATGTGCAGGATGCTACATTAATTAAAAAACATAATACACAAAAGAAAAGGGAAAAGGGATGAAAAAACCCCCCACAAAAATACGTACTCAAGTAGATTTTGGCCTATGTGTATGATTAGTAGAATGGAGCACATAGCACATAGCCACACATAAAAGGCTGTTTTTATCTGTACTTTTTATCTGTACTGTAAGTTTGTGCTTTCACATTAAGAAATTTATACCATTGTCAGTTGTTCTATAAAGGTAACCCCACATCCCCCCCACAAAATGTGTGAGAGCATTGTCATTTAAACAATTAACTTCTAGACTGACTGACTGAAAAACTGAATGTCCCAACCCTGTTTTTGGATTCCGTTTGTTTTTTTTTTTCTTTGTTTCTTTTTGTTGATTATTGGTGTGCATGCTGTTGACTGGTAGAGCAGTGGAGGTGCAGATGATGCAGAGGAGGTAGCTGATTGCTTTCATCGTGTTAACACTGACAATGGACTCGAATCAACATACCCTCTGTATGGATCTATGACCAACATCTACATCAGCAACCATAGGGTAATGGCACAGTACATTTGTGTGTGTGTATATATATATATATATATATACACTTATCAAAAAAATAAAGGGAACACTTAAACAACACAATGTAACTTCCAAGTCAATCACACTTCTGTGAAATCAAACTGTCCACTTAGGAAGCAACACTGATTGACAATCAATTTCACATGCTGTTGTGCAAATGGAATAGACAACAGGTGGAAATTATAGGCAATTAGCAAGACACCCCCAATAAAGGAGTGGTTCTGCAGGTGGTGACCACAGACCACTTCTCAGTTCCTATGCTTTCTGGCTGATGTTTTGGTCACTTTTGAATGCTGGCGGTGCTTTCACTCTAGTGGTAGCATGAGACGGAGTCTACAACCCACACAAGTGGCTCAGGTAGTGCAGCTCATCCAGGATGGCACATCAATGCGAGCTGTGGCAAGAAGGTTTGCTGTGTCTGTCAGCGTAGTGTCCAGAGCATGGAGGCGCTACCAGGAGACAGGCCAGTACATCAGGAGACGTGGACAGGAGGCCGTAGGAGGGCAACAACCCAGCAGCAGGCACCGCTACCTCCGCCTTTGTGCAAGGAGGAACAGGAGGAGCACTGCCAGAGCCCTGCAAAATGACCTCCAGCAGGCCACAAATGTGCATGTGTCTGCTCAAACAGTCAGAAACAGACTCCATGAGGGGGGCCGCATAGCCCTCCATGTGCTCGCGCCAAAGGTAGCCTGACTGCCATTAGGTACCTGAGATGAGATCCTCAGACCCCTTGTGAGACCATATGCTGGTGCGGTTGGCCCTGGGTTCCTCAAGCTAATGCAAGACAATGCTAGACCTCATGTGGCTGGAGTGTGTCAGCAGTTCCTGCAAGACGAAGGCATTGATGCTATGGACTGGCCCTGCCCGTTCCCCAGACCTGAATCCAATTCAGCACATCTGGGACATCATGTCTTCGCTCCATCCACCAACGCCACGTTGCACCACAGACTGTCCAGGAGTTGGCGGATGCTTTAGTTCCAGGTCTGGGAGGAGATCCCTCAGGAGACCATCCGCCACCTCATCAGGAGCATGCCCAGGCATTGTAGGGAGGTCATACAGGCACGTGGAGGCCACACACACTACTGAGCCTCATTTTGACTTGTTTTAAGGACATTACATCAAAGTTGGCATCAGCCTGTAGTGTGTTTTTCCACTTTAATTTTGAGTGTGACTCCAAATCTAGACCTCCATGGGTTAATAAATTTAATTTCTATTGATAATTTTTGTGTGATTTTGTTGTCAGCACATTCAACTATGTAAAGAACAAAGTATTTAATAAGAATATTTCATTCATTCAGATCTAGGATGTGTTATTTTAGTGTTCCCTTTATTTTTTTGAGCAGTGTATATTACATTTTTACAAACCCTTTTCACTTGCTTAAAATTAGGCAATGTGTACTTGTGACCTTATTACAGGGTAAGGCCTTGCTAACTTCTACCAGCAAGTGAATTTTCCTCCTTCTCCCCCCAGGAGAGCCAGTGTTATAAATCATATAGATATCCTAAAATAGCATATCATGCTCAATTTTAGATTGAGAAAGTTATATATTGAGCAGTATCCTCAGGAAATATCTCAAATTTGGGCAAGCATAGGATATATTCATAATGGCCAGTTGTTCTGAAATACTTTAGGAATGTTTCTGCAGGAAAAAAATGCAGGCTTGAATATAAGTGTTTCATCTTAACATCCTGTTAAGCCTCTGAAACAAAACACAGAGGATATATTATAAGACTAATCTGTAAACAAGGCCAATATTATATATAAACAAAGCAGTAATGAATAAGCATAATCTGATCCATGACCCCTTCCTCCTCGTCTCTCTAGCAGGAAGGGGAAGTACATGAGAGCAGACTGACCTCCACAGTTGCTGTGACCTCCACTCCAAGCAACAGCAAGGACTCTAAGGCCAGTGCCAATAATACTGTTACTCTACTGAACACCTCAGGAGCCACAGCAAACACTTCCCAGAATCTACCTGCAGTTGGAGGGGGAAAAAGAACTGAAGAGATGCGGAAGTTATTTATTGACAGAGCCAAAAAGATTGACACTGTGTCAAGGGCCGGCTTCCCTCTGGCTTTTCTCTTCTTCAATATATTCTACTGGGTTCTTTATAAGATTCTTCGACATGAAGATTTACATAAGAAATAGTAAAGAAAAGTGCATAGTTTATTCATATACAGTATGTGTGCACACGCACATACCCATTGTACACCTATTAACATAAGGATACTTAATCTACTACTTTTATTTCCATCTCTCTTAACCCTGACCTTACCCTGACCTTTAGAGCCATTCAAGGTAAAATCACTTTGCAAAAATGTCCATATTCTGAAAGCAACACATGTAAGTTCTGCAATGTACAAACTTTTCACTGATAATTTAGAAATTAATTTAAAAAGTATACATTAACATATCAGGAATATGGACATGTCCCATAGTTATAAAGCCACTTTATTTCACTAATAAGTCATGTGGCTCATCTGATTAAAAATCTATTTCTGTAATATCAACACCTCTGCTGAGGAATGGAATAAGTCTGTGTAAATTGTGAAGTTGTGTAAATAGGTAAAGAGGCAGCAAGACACAGATAGAAAAATGGACAGAATTATTACACACAAAATATCTGGTCACATTTGTACAAAGCCTATAAAACAAGAGAATCATAGCAGCTATGTGGAACTTCTTCTTTTGAAGTGCTTATGTATAATGAGACATTCAGACAGGTGACAAATTAAAGGAAAAAAATAAGTTAAAATGACTTGATACAGTGTGCCAATATGTGCCACCAGCTTCAGTGTGTCTTGGTATGGTTCTACAAGTCTCTACAAATAAGTCGAAGAGGTCAAAACTCCAGTGACACTTGTTGATATAGAACAACTTTATTATTTTTACAGCTGTTGCAAGGCAGAAAAAAGTAAATGCTGCTTGTAAGAGACACTGGTGAACAACACAAAGTCACAGTACTCCAACAAGTAAAATCAAGTGGAGTGTGAGTACTGTCCTACTTCAAGCACCCAATCCATTTGCAGACTGTGACAAACCGTTTTTTTTGTTTGTTGTTTTTTGTCAGTTGTGTGCCGTTCTCCAAATACAGTGTTTACAGAAAAAGAAATAGCATTGCTTGCATATTTTTTACTGACAATACAAAATGTGACAGCTTATTTGCTGTTCACTTTGAGCAGCAGTACCTCCTCAGAACTAGTGAAGTTTTTCTTATTTCTATTCTTATTTTTATTTTTGGCCTACTTGATTTCTCTCACAACTTTTCCTCCCTATATGTGAGTGTGATTTTGTGTGTGATTTTTACATGTGCACAAGGACCTGCAGTCTCATGCCCTTTTGTGTGATTGTCAGGACATTTACCTATGGTTTTATTAGGGCTGAAGTCAAATATTTATTGATTATACTATTCATTTGTAGTCATCGAATGTAGTCACATGGCAGGTTTGTTATGGGAAGTGTGTCTCTTCTGTGTTGAGAAAAAATACTTGTATGTTGGGCAAACACTGTGAGGTGCATGCCTCCATAGGTGGTGAGGTTATAATAGTCAGCAGAAAGTGTCCAGATGAGGTCTGGTTCAAGTAAAGCTGTTGTGAAAAGGGTTATGTGCTGTGTTTTTTGCACTGTGTAAATGAAGCACGTTTTATGCAACATTATCATGCTGCTCCCGACCATTCTTCGAAGCACAGACTAGTTACCAGCTAACTGAAGTCAGGCTCAAGCTACTAGAATTAGCCTGAAGAAATCAGATCAACGCATCAATGGTTCAGAGGACCAAAGCTAGAAAAATAAAACGTGCAAGAAAACATGCCATCTTAAAATTTCCGGTAGCCTTTGAGTGAATTAAATTATTTTTCTCAGAAGAAAAGGCAGCAAAATAGCTTTTCATTGTAGTTGTAGGATGTAGTTCAATAGTTGTTGGATGTATTTCAATAATGAACACTTGGCAGAATAGGAACATTGGTTGTAACCTTTGAAACAAAGTGAAACAATGATTTTTTTTTTTTTCATTCCAAAAATAGTATTCAAGGTAGCCCTTTTTTCTCATTATAAGGTCACTATAATGCAGACTTTTCAAATAATGAATAAGACAATGGATTGAGCATCCTGCTATAAAATAAAATAAATCTAAGTACATTTATAAACAAATTGTGTTCCACCTCTTTTATTGGTGTGGAAAAAATAAAGATTACTTGAACAGGGCTTTGTCGGGGACACCCTTGCTTATAAGGAACAACTGGCACACTCTTCAATTTACAAGGAAGATATTGGTTAGACAGCTGAATGATGCTGAATACCCTCTGGCAATGAACCATGTTAAGCCATTTTTGATAATCCAATCCTCATTTTGGAAAAAAGAAATTAAATTTGGCTCATTTAACATTTTTTATTTTATCATATCATATGCACAACAATTACATGGAGAAGTCACTGGCAATGTAATTCTTGAGTCTATTACAGTTTTTCTCAGTTGCTTTGGTGCATTTCTCTGATCAGAATTAAAATTCTCATGACTATTTGTTCAACCTCCACAACATTTAATCATTTGTGCACATGAACGAGGAGGGAATGTTACAATGTGTGCAGCCATTTCAGACAATGGCGTCCTCACCCATATCACCTTTTTGGTCCACACAACACACAACATCTACTACTGACATCTGCTGAGTTGTGCACAGCTCTACCCAAAGGGTGTTTCTTATGTTTGTTGTAAATACATGACTGTAGTGTACTTTTCTTTTGCACAATGCTGTGAACAAATTAGAATTGCAAAGAGCATATGCAGTAAAAATGTGAAACATACATATTCAGTGTCTTGTACTCAGTTACCCCACTAAATACAGTAATGTTTAACTTTACTGTAGTTTTCAAATGGCTGTACAAATATTGTATACTGCTGTCTTGAGCATTTTCAGGTAGTGTCACCAAGATCAGATTTTTTGCATTCTGAAAACAGTTACAGAGTAAACTGTCATTAATGAAAACATGACAAAGCCATTTGACATCTTGTTAATAAACAATGGTGTCAACATCGACAGTTTCATTGAATCAAGAATCATTTATTTTCATAATGTTTTCACATGATGAAATTGAGATATTGGTGACTTCCAGCTTTAAACGTAAATATATAGTAAAAATATGTAATATGTACACAAATATCCAAATCCAAAGTTGCAGCAGCAATACATACAGTAGGGGTTGGGTCAGTTGTTTAAGTGTAGTCAAGTGCATGGCTCAAGTTCTCAGTAGGGGGCAAATGGATTGAACAGCTCTGGTGAAAAAGCTGTTTTTCACTCTGGTAGTTTTGGTCTTTATGTTTCTGTATCGTTTTCCAGAGGGAAACGGTACAAACAGTCCATTGCCCAGGTGGGTAGGGTCGGCATGGACAATATGTCAGGCCTTCTTCTGGATCCGGCCAGTGTATTTATTGAGTCTAGGTCTGGAAGAGGACTTCCCACAATCCCCTGTGCCGTTTTCACCACCTGGGCTAAGTCCTTTCAGTCTTGTGCAGTGCAGCTGCCATACCTACACTGTTGCACTGAGGCAGAGGATGCTCTCTATTGTGGCCCTGTAGAAGTTTGTCAGGAGCTGAGGGGAGAGTCCAGCACGTTTCAGCTTCCTGAGGAAGAAGAGTCTTTGTTGAGCCTTCTTTACCAGGTGAGCTGTGTTCATGGACCAGGTCAGGTCAGATGTGATGTGGATGCCCAGGAACTTGATATTGTTGACACGCTCAACTGCTTCCCCGTGGATGAGGAGAGGAGCGTGCTCTGTCCTCCTGGACCTCCTGTAGTCCACTATGACCTCCTTGGTCTTGCTGGTGTTCAGAACAAGGTTGTTGTTTGAGCACCATTGAGTAAGGTGCTGGATCTCCTCTCTGTAGTGGGTCTCATCATTGTCCGATTATGAGGCCCACTATGGTGGTGTCGTCTGCAAACTTCTACAGTCGTGTTTGTGGAGTGGATGGCAGAACAGTCACTGGTGAAGAGAGTGAAGAGGGCTGGGCTGAGCACGCAGCCCTGTGGTGTGCCTGTGCTCAGGACCAGTGTAGAGGATGTGTTGTCCCCAGATTCTCACCACCTGAGGCCTGTTGGTGAGGAAGTCCCTGATCCAATGGCACAGCGATGAGGGCAGTCCCAGGTTGTGGAGCTTCAGTATCAGCTTGTCCGGGATCACTGTGTTGAAGGCTGAACTGAAGTCCACAAATAGCATCCTCACATAGGTCTTAGGAAGCTGCAGATGGGTCAGGGCTGTGTGAAGTGCAATGGAGAATGCATCCTCTGTCAATCTGTTGTACCTGTATGCGAACCCTCCCTGTAGGCCAGCAGGGATGATGTCTTTGATGTGCTTTAGGACGATCCTCTCAAAGCACTTCATGATGACCGATGAGTTAGAGCGACAGGGCGGTAGTCATTTAGGCAGGTGACAGCAGATTTTTTTAGGCACAGGCACAATGATGGAGGTTTTGAGGCTGACAGGAACTGTAGCAAGCTGCAGGGACAGGTTGAAAATGTCCAGAAAAACTCCTGCCAGGTTGGTCTGCACACAATTTCAGAGTGCGACCAGACACCTTATCTGGTCCTTCAGCTTTCCTGATGTTGATTCTTTTCATGGAAGAGCTCACTTGGTGCAGCTGCAGGACTAGAGGCTGATGCTGTTCTTCCAGGCCGGGGAAGGTGAACACTCTCTGCTGCCAGGTGTGTCAAAGCGGGCGTAGAATGTGTTCAGGGTGTTGGGGAGAGTGGAATCGTGGCTAACCAGCTGATCACTGCACTCCGTTATTGTCTTGATGCCTCTCCACATACTATGTGGGTTGTTGTTTTCAAAATGCTCCTCAGTGCTCCTCCTCACACATAGAATATCCTCCAGAGTATGTTTTGTAGGTTCCAACCAGACGATTATAAAATAACTAAGTAATCTAATAAGTGAAATTATAAGTTGTAGTAGTAACAGTGGTAACAAAAAGTTAATTATTTAATCCACAGTGAAAAGGCTAACAGATATCCTTTATAAAGATCAGCAGAAAGTACTACAGCAACAACAAATAACAATAACACAAAAAATAATAATAAAGATGATTATTCAGTCTGTGTCAGTCTGTCTAGTGGAACAATCACCATCAAAGGTAAAAGGTAAGTATGGTAAGGGCTTGGCTGTCATGTTTTGCTAGTCCACAATTAGCCATTACCAGGCATATTTGGCCATTTATGACATCCTTTTACTACTTCTGAGTACTTTCCCTTGTTTTTGGCATAGATCAGAGAGAAAGAGAAACAAACACCAAAAATAAAAAAATAAATTTAAGAAAAAGAAAAAGAATTCAAATGGTCTACTGGTCTTTGTTACAAAAACATCAAAGTTATAATGATACTGATTTCCAGGCCCTAGCATTAGCCTTCTAAAAGAGTAAATTTACCCATACATGTCCTTGTTTCATGTAGCCAGTACTCTAACTCTGATGGTGTGGAAGTCTTCTCTGAAACAAAGAAAACAATAAAGGGAGCATAAAAGTTAACTGTTGTGTCTCTGAACACCCATTATTAGTATTACATTCATACACACCTATTTTACATTAGCAATTTACATTTTGATGGAAACCTGATGCTTGCTAAAACTTTTAAATTGGCCTCATTTTCCCAAAAATCAGTAATTATAAAAAAAGTTTTGAGAGACAGTAGGACGTAGTGAGATAGTGAGTGCAGTGCAAGTAAGTGTGAGGAGGACATGTAGTGTGTGATGTAAAGTGTCTTGTGTCCTTTCAAAGTCAGTATCAGTCTGCAATTAGTAAATCTGAAAAGAAACTGCTATACTGTATTAAGTCTGTTGTCAAATTATTTATGAAATTTTGACCATGTAGGACACACCATTTCAATGAAATTTCATTGTGTTTTCTAAGAAACAGTTTTGCTCTAACTTTAATTGCTGTCAACTATTAATATCAGCGGATACTACAAAATTCACACCGTTTGTGCTTGAAACAGTTGAGATGTCAGCAAAGGTTACTGTGCTGTAGTATTTCATTATGTGTTTTCTTTCCACTTCGTCAGCCATAAGTGCATTAGGTTTATAGCACACCAACTGAGTGATACAGTGATTTTTAAATGAAATATTATATTAAATTTCTTGTCAAACTTGTCTCAAAGCTAGCTGTAATGTTTTGATTTTTAGTTCAGAATGTTCTTCTGTGAAATTGGAAGCATTAGTTCATTTACAAGCCTAATCAATGGAAATTATCACAAAGGAAAAACTGGTAATGTTACATGGTAATGTAAAGTATTCCAAACCTGTCAGTAAAAAAAACACACCATTTAGAATTTCTACTTTTTTTCTACTTTGTGACAGAAATACAATAGATACAAAATACAAAGTCACTCATCAATTGTTTCCTTTTGTACAGTTGACCCTGAGCCAGTTTTCCATTTAGTTGTTATGGAGCCAATCTTGGACTGAACAGAACTATAATGATTTCTAAATGGTTAAAGCTCAGTTCCATGACCTTGCACAGGAAAAAAGCTAACTTGGTGTTTTTGCATGATTTATCCCATTTTGTAATATTTATAACTTTTATTTTCAAATCTATTTAGTGATGTCTGTGGCTGATACTCTCTAATGCTACATGTCCTTTGTTATGTCTATCTTGTTTTATTTTTTTGTTTGTTTGTTTTTGTTTCTTTCTGCTGTATTCCGGCCTCTCTTACCTAAGCGTGGTATATATATAAATGATGGAATATCTGTAGAAATGGTGCTCACCCACCCAATCTGGAGGCTTGTGGTGGCCTGACTCCATACCAAGATGCTTCATCATGGTTTTGTATTCCATCTGTAGTTTGTATGCGAGCTTACCATTTAATTAGATATTTCCGACCAGCAGGAAATTGTGCAGTACTTAATCCAACAGATGAGGTATTGTATTGCTATTGACACGTTTCTGTATTTTATCAGTATCCAGTGTGAACACAATACCAAAACCTGTTTAGAATTAGTAAGCAATGCAATCATTATGTAATATGGAATTAGGACACAGCTTGTGTTTGTGGGTCTGGGCAAAAGCAGCAGACCTTAAACTGTGCTGTGATGACACATTCATTTTTATATTAAAATTCTCTTTCCAAAACTGCCCTGTATTTTTATACACTTAAAAAGCCCGTCTCTCACCTGCAAAAAGGTCTTACCAACCAGAAAAACTAAAAACACCTGTGTGTGAGTGTGTGTGTCTAAATCTTCTACCTGTTATGATTAATGACTTTTGTTAAAGCAGCTGATTTCAGCTTTCTTCACAACCTCACAAAACAAACTCTTGTGTCTGTGACAAAATTGGCTATCCGTTCAGATTTCGGTATCCAGTATAAATGAGTATGGATAAATTTACTGCACTGTCTTGCACATATTACTTATATGTACATTGCTATGGTTAATCAGCAATGATTCATTTTGTACTAGAAGAAAGATGTCTTAAAACATTTTAAAAATTTGAGCAAAATTGATATGAATCAGTTGTGAAACTGCAAGTTCTCTTTGCTGTTGTTGAAAAGAGGCAATCAGTCAATCAGAAGAGAATGAAAAACTTGGAGCTATGAGGTCTGGTAATAGTTTGCCTCAGCAGCAGGATTTTCAGTGTACTATACGCTGTGAAAAAATATATATATTTGAGCCATGAATTTTGAAACCTTTATTTTTGCTTTGTATTTATACCAGAATTGTTGTTCAAATGTGATTAAAGTGTATGGATTTGTGGATAATGTTTTGTTAGACTGTGTGCGTATCACAATTCATAATTCACTACAGTGTAAAAACTCCATGGAAAATCATGGCGTCATTGAAACCCTGAATCATAGCTGAACTTAATTACAGCTATAAGCAGTGTACTTGGACCAAATCTTGAGCTTGCTTTTTTTTTTCAGAAAATGTCACATTACTGACACTTGTTTTCCATCAGAATTAATTGTCACATCTTTTTCAAAATAAAACAACAAAAAACTGATCATGGACTCTATGCGGACAGTCATTTTCCTGTTAAAAGGTGAAAACACAAGCAAACTTTATACATTTGATGTGTACAGAGTTGAATGCACACACTATTTTCTGTAAAATAAGATGTGCGTATTTCACATTGTTCTAATCTAAGTGAATTAAAGTAAACTGGATAACCACTTCTTAATGTCAACTGTCTGTCCTGTCTTGTTTTTCAGTCTGCTGGATAGGTTGTTAAACACTGCCTGGCTTACTGGCACAGGAGTCAGGTATACTGGGTCCAGTGGGCCATTGCTGAATCTGCATTTTATCCTTTTTCCTTTAAATTATCATTTTTAACTATATTAGTACCTGTCATGCAAATGACACGCACACTAATGCTTTAAATTGATTTGTTTAATTAGAATTAAATTTAAGCAACTGTTGGTGAGCTTGGGAGAAGTGCTCTTATTTTGAAAATTAGAGCAAGTATATATTTCAGGGGCCTAATTTATAAACGTTGTGTATGCACAAAAGAAGGCATACGCCAAATTCTATGCAAACTTTGGTATTTATGAAAAACAAACTTGGCAGAGAATGTCTGGTCCTCCACGCAAACTCCGACCCATGCATACGCACATAATCTGGAGAAATGAGAAACTGCTACTCTGTCAGCAGAAGATAAAAGACATTTTTACAGTGAATAAACCACCAAAAAACATGATTTAGGATAATAAATACAAACGGCGAAAGAACCCCTCACATATATTCTGTTATTATTAAACACTTGCTTGCTCTGAATTTTATTCTAATAAATAAGGAGAACAGTGGGACCGATTATGTTTACACAGATGCTGTTTTCGATGCTTCAGTTCAGGCAGATCCGAGTGTCATAGTTTCATATATTGTTATCACATCGGCCTGTTGTGCTCCATAATGTGGCCCAGCTAAGGAATGTGGTTTACTCCCTGATGCTGGTGATCGTACTGGGCTCTGAGCCTGACCCCTGTTCCATCTGAGCCAAACGCTGCTGCCGTGAGCCAGGGTTTGGCTGTGATGCATCACTTGTAATTAAGAAAAAAAAAAAAGTCATGCAACACATTTGTAATTTTCATTAAATTCCTTGGTAACTGTTGATGGAGTCGATTGTGTCCATTTGCTTCAGTGAAGATGATGAGCTGCAGTGGAACAGCTCACTGAACACTCAACACATTGCTGCACTGAACACTCAGCAATTACACTGTTAAAAAAATAACAATAATAATAAGAAGAAGAAGAAAAAAGAAGAAGACGAATTTACTCAGTAAACATGATTTTCACTCTGTAACCAAATTTAACAATTTGAACACCATTAAAAAAAAAAATTAAATAAAAATTAAAAAATTAGGTAAAGTCTATCTAACATTTCTAAATATATTACACAACTGATTACTTATAAAAAGTGAGTGGTATTAACTAATTTTTCAGCTTTATTAAAAAATGACACGGGAAACATCAACCAAATGCTCAGAAAATAAAGGAAATGTAGAAAAGCATCCACTTGAGGCTTCCGGTTTGATGAGGTAGAGTGCAGACGTGTGAGTGGGGAGCTCCGGTTGAACTTTTTATTTACTTTTCAAGTCTACCAAATTAACAGTGCTTTTCTTCGGGCTGACTCGCGTATTACTGAACTTTTATGTGATAAAGAGTTCCGCGACGTAATGAGCAGCTCAAAGTCTAAACATCAACCGACAACAACAACTCGAGAGAGCAGCTAGCATCTCGGCTAAGCTAGCTTTTTTTTTTTTTTTTTTTTCTTGTTTGATATGGACAAGATGTAGTTACCAGGGTCTACTTATGTTATTCTTTTGTAACTCGGATGCTGATATGGGTGAACTGCTGCCCCCTGCTATTTCCTTTTATTTTGCGCTTATTGTACATTGTAGACACATTTGCAGATATAGGAGCCCTGTCTGCTCGGTGAGTAATTAGTTTACAGATTTATGTCATACGGAAGTAACAGAGTTTATGGAGTCCCGCTGCTAGTTCTTGTTCTTAGGACAAGCTTTAGGAAGGTTTAGATGTGTTTATCTGTTCTCTGTTCTGAGGGTTTTTGTTTTGGGGAATTGGGTTGGTAGGTCCTACGGATTTGCTTTTATTTTTATTATTGTCTGTGTGTTTTTAACGCTACTTCCTTCTACAAAGCATTGTTTCTTTTCACCATTTACTTACAAGTTTGATTATGGCTAATACAAAAAGTGGGTAAAAAAGTGGTATCTTGTTTGAGATTTGTCTCTTGGAATGTTAATTGGATCAATGGCCCAGTTAAAAGGGGTAGAGTACTTTCCCACTTAAGGCATCTTAAAACGGATATTGCTTTCTTACAGGAGACGCATCTGATCACTAAGGATCACCATAGGTTAAAGGCTGGTAGTTCTTACCATCCCATTTCTCTTTCAAATGCTGATTATAAGATTTTAGCTAAAGCACTGGCCTTACGACTTGAATCAACTATGCCAAGCATCATCTCACTCGACCAAACTTGGTTTATGAAAAACCGACAGTCTTTCTCCAACATTCACTGCCTCCTCGACGTTCTTTTTTCTCCAGCATCCGGGGGGACACCAGAAGTGGTTGTCTCCTTGGATGCGGAGAAAGCTTTCGATAGGGTGGAGTGGAGTTATCTATTGGAGGTTTTAAAGAGATTCTGCACTGGGTCTAAGTATATATCTTGGATCGCACTTTTATACTCTTCCCCTAAAGCGTCCGTAAGCACTAATGGGATGAAATCCCAATATTTCACACTTAGCAGAGGGAAAAAAAAAAATTATTTATTTAGAGCCCAAAATCACAAACATCGTTTGCCTCGGAGGGCTTTACAATCTGTACAGTTGTGACACCCTCTGTCCTTAGACCCTCGAACCGGGTCAGGAAAAAACTTCAAAAAACCCTTTATGGGAAAAAGAAGAAACCTGAGGAAGAGCCACAGATGAGGGATCCCTCTCCCTGGGATGGACAGACGTGCAATAGATGCCACATGTACAGAGAACATCATCATCAATCATATTATGGAATTATACCTGGGTCTTAATAAACTGTAGATAAACTGAGTTCATGGGTTTAGTCCATGTGTGAAGGTATCACAGGTAATGGAAATGAGTCTGTGAGTCCAGGTGCATCTCTAGATGTCCTCATATGGAGCTCTGGGCCACTCGACCTTCTCTCCACAAGCACAGACACAGATCATGTCCCCACCAGGCCAGTGAACCTCAGACAGATGGACCACAACCAGAATCAGTGAGGAACCTGCAAGACTGGAGAGAACAAAGAGGACCGGGGCTCCGGCAGTAACATGCACTTTACAGGACATAAGAGTATTCACATTAACCACTTTAACCAATTTAACCACTTTAACTACTTTAACCAGTTTAACCACCACAAGGCTCCATGCTCAGTCCAGCCCTCTTCACTCTCTTCACCAGTGACTGTTCTGCCATCCACTCCACAAACACCATCGTAAAGTTTGCAGACAACACCACCATAGTGGGTCTTATATCAGACAATAATGAGACCCACTACAGAGAGAAGATCCAGCACCTTACTCTGTAGTGTTCAGGCAACAACAACCTTGTTCTGAACACCAGCAAGACCAAGGAGGTCATAGTGGACTACAGGAGGTCCAGGAGGACAGAGCACACTCCTCTCCTCATCCACGGGGAAGCAGTTGAGCGTGTCAACAATATCAAGTTCCTGGGCATCCACATCACATCTGACCTGACCTGGTCCATGATCACACAGCTCACCTGGTAAAGAAAGCTCAACAAATACTCTTCTTCCTCAGGAAGCTGAAACATTGCTGGACTCTCCCCTCAGCTCCTGACAAACTTCTACAGGGCCACAATAGAGAGCATCCTCTGCCTCAGTGCAGCAGTGTGGTATGGCAGCTGCACTGCACAAGACCGAAAGGACTTAGCCCGGGTGGTGAAAACAGCACAGGGGATTGTGGGAAGTCCTCTTCCAGACCTGGACTCAATATGCAGAAGAAGGCCCGACACATTGCCGCCGACCCTACCCACCCGGGAAATGGACTGTTCGTACTGCTTCCATCTGGTAAACGGTACAGAAACATAAAGACAACAACTAGCAGACTGAAAAACAGCTTTTTCCCCAGAGCTGTACAATCCATTTCCCCCTATTGACTGCACTTGAACAACTGACCCACCCCCCTACTGTGCATTGCGGCTGCAACTTTGGACTTTAGTTAGTGTGTACATGTTGTTGTTATTATTATTATTATTATTATTATTATTATTATTATTATTACTTACTTACTTACTATTATTACTTACTATTATTACTTACTATTATTATTCTTACTTATTACTATATTTACATTTAAAGCTGGAAGTCACCAATACCAATTTCGTCATGTGAAAACATGATGACAATAAATGATTCTTGATTCTTGAAATGTAGGTATTCTGGATTGTTTGTTGCACCAGTCTACATTGGTAGCATGTTGGCATTCTAAACCTCAGTTAAAACCACCACTCATGGTCATAGATACTACACCTTGTGGAGCAACTACACTTTTAGAAATATGTGTAACCATGTAAATATCTTGAGTTGATCAATCATTAAATAATATACCTGGCAGTCTTGGAAGAGCTGGAGCCCACGATACTCAATGGGGCAATGAACTAACTACATCCTTTTTTTCAATACTGTACTGGACTGTAGAGATATGCATTTTAGTAACTAAACTTATTTCTGCAATTTGCAATTTTTTATTTTGTGAAAAAAGTCAAACCAAAATATACCTCATTTACAGTTTTCAGGAGATGAGGCATCCTGGTACCAGTTGCTCCTCCTTTGGCACGCATCAGCTGCAGAAGACGTGGTGTGTACCCATCAAGCTTGAGCATGAATGTCTCTTCCAGGGAAATTGTTGTTCTTTGATCTAATAAAGGAGTAAAGAGACAACATAATCAATTCTCACAACTCTCTCAATGCTGGTTATTGTTTAGAAAACGTCTGAACTAAGTTTAGATAGACAAACGAGATGATCTTGATGAAAAAAATAAATACAAACACAACATTCTTATACCTCACTGAATAATCCAGGCCAACTCTCTTTGAAGACACTGACAGCTGGTCTCAGGGTCATGTAATGGGAATCCACCCTTACTATTATGTTTTCCTTGTAATTGCTTTGTTTTATAATATATACAATGATTTACCTTTCTTTTGTACCATGTTGGCCTAATTAGACCTAAAACTTGCTTAAGGAAATGGGTCTCTGAGTTGCCATAAAGCATAGGTGTGACCGGCAACACACCTCTGCACCTGAGGTAAAAGAGAGACCCCTGACTGATAACGGTCGCCATATGATGGGAAGACGAGTGATCACAAGGTCGTCTCTCACAGGTTTTAAATCTTTAGCCACAACAGTCTGATTAATTATTTTCTTTCCGGGTGCCTTTCTCACGACTCTCTCTCTCATGCCTTTGATTGTCTTTTCACTTCAAGTATTTGTGCTTTTTCTGTATGACTCATCCAGCTGAGCACACACTCAGTTGTCTGACTGCTCATTCTTCTTCTTGCTCATTCTTCAAGAATGTATTAAATATATATATTAAAAATATAAAAGACACTTTTCTCTTCATTTCCAGTACATATAAAATATATTTTTCCATAACAGTGGAACCACCACCCCAACTCTTCAAACTGAAAAGGTTTTAGACATTTTTTCTCCGATTATCATTGCGTTGTTCTTCTTTATATCATCAATCAACTCATGTCTCTCCTTCTCCAACATGTCCATATTTTCTCCAACAGGATGTGGAGCCAGATAATTTACCTCTGCTTTCATTGTCCTTTTCACATTTCTGCTTTCTGCTGCTTCGTCCAGTTGCTTGCTCTTCAATTTCTTTACTTCAGTTTCAGGACAGGCATATTTTTGGCATGGTAATTGTGCACTTGTAATTCAGGCGTTGCTGCCAGCCATACATCCCTGCAACACCCATCCCCAGGTTCCTTAAAGCATGGAAACAGCCACTGAAGCTATTTGCTTTTAAAGGGAAGGCTACATAAGAGAAAATGGTTTTGGCAAGATCTTGCATTATTGCCGATTTAACACTTGCATCACGGAAGTGTGTTCCAGAGGCATGACATGTCTAGTTTGCCTCTGTGAGGATAAGCTCAACATAACGAGAAAGTGTTGGGATTTTAAACTTTTGAGGGACAACATTCTACCATCTGCTATATTGTACGCAGTCAAAGGGTATCTTTAAAATGCTGAAATGAAATCCTTCAGCATTTCAGAATGCTGAAGGATTGTGAGAATTGATAATGTTGTCTCTTGAGTCATTCTAGAAACCGCCAGTGTTGACCTGTGAATGTTATCATCACGTGTGTGATATACAATCATTGATTGGTGTTTTCTTGCCATTATCCTGATGTCCCGTTTCGGAAAGAGCCAGTCTGCCTCGCAATCCTTTTGAAAAATCAGTGTTTGGTTTCAAAACGCACTGTCCATAGAGCCAAGAGTGGCCCAAATGCAGTCGTAAGCCATGGATAATGTTCAAGGAAGTGCTGTTAGGTTTCAATGTTTCCTCTGGGAAACTGTCCAAACACCTGTAACAGTGTTCACTTATTTTGCTTTCCAGGTATCCTAGTGTCTCCACTATGTGGACAGGAGCCATTACATCTTCTGGTACTTTGTCATCTATCATACAAACTAGCATACGCAACAAGCACCAGTTTTCATGTGCATTGCCGCCAATGCTCTTACGTGATGCAAAAGTGAAGGGAATAGCTTGTGGACAGTTTGTTTTGTCATTCCACTTGTAAGGAAACTGATGGATGGAGTGGTTAAGCTCCTCAAGAGAAAAGTATTTTTTCTTAATAAACACACTGAGACACAGTGCCAATTCCAAAGGTACGATCCCCTCAAGCAAGTCATACAAAGCATCAGTTAGAGATGGGAAACTTTTTTAGTCTATAGTCTTTTTACTCCAAAATGATGAGCTTGAGCAGTGTCAGACAATGCTGATGCTGCTTTGACATGTTTGGTGTGATTAGACTTAGTTCATAGAGGAATTAAAATTGAAAAATTGATATATGATATGTTATTATTATTATGATGAAGAATAATAACAATAATAATAATAATAATAATAATATAGAACTAAAATTATTTTCATTGTTGAACAATCTTGCTGTTTTTCTGTGATTTCTTATTGTGAAGCACTGTGCTGAATTCCTTGTATGCTATACAAATAAAATATATTATTATCAAAATATCATGAGGCTCTTTTGAAAACATCAGTCAGTGTCTGTTTCGGATGTCCCCTGGACGCCTCCCTAGGGAGGTGTTGCAGGCATGTCCCACCTGGGAGGAGGCCCTGGGGAAGACCCAGGACATGCTGGAGAGACTATGTCTCTCAGGACATGCTGGAGAGACTACGTCTCTCAGCTGACCTGGGAACGTCTTGGGGTCCCCCCGGAAGAGCTGGAGGAAGTGTCTGGGGTGAGGGAAGTCTGAGCAGAGATGCTCAGACAGAGATGCTGCCTCCGCAACCCGGTCCTGGATCAAGCGGATGAAGATGGATGAATGGATGAACTCTACCAGTTAGACTACTAATGCGCAAAAGTCCCTACACTTTATTAACCTATTATTATTGAGAAAACAGCGCAAAATGCCTACCCACTGGAAAATTAGTATGAAAATGCTCTACTCTTTGGCAGATTGACTCATCCACCATGTGATATGGCAGCTTAGTACAGATACATTCCAGACATTCAACGTAACTTTGCCAACAAGGAATAATAGTTATAAAAAGTTCACAGCACTTTGATTACTGAAACGGTGAACAGTCTATTTAATCCTGGTTAACCGTCATCCTCTAGGCTTTTATTTTAATTTTTTTTTTTTAACTTTCCGTCACTATCCGAAAAACATGTATCAATGTAGTTTTATATGGGTCAACACAGTTATTTATGTATGTATATTTTAATATTATTCTTGTATACAGTGTGCTTGCATAATGTTACACCTCTATCTTGACATCTTTACTTTACTTACTTCACTTTACTTTACTTCCGGGTCAACTGTCTACCTACTAACTGTCCAAGAAATGGACCATTTTTTATTTGGTTTTCTCGTTTTTCATTTTTTGATTCTGGAACCAGGAAAGGAAAATCGGCTCTGTTTTTCTGTTTTGGTTGTAAATTAAAAAACGGAAAAACTATTTTACTTCTGTTCTTTTTATTTTGGTTTAAAACGAAAACGAATTGCCTGGACGTACACTGACCTTTTTTTCTTTGGTTTTCTCATTTTTCATTTTTGGAATCTGGAAATAGGAAAGGAAAATCGGCTATGTTTTTCAAAAACAATGGTACTTTCGTTGTTTTGATTTTGGTTTAAAATGAAAAAGCGAATTGTGAGAGTCAGTGAATTGTCAGTCAGAAAATAAATGTCTAGATTAGCTCAGGATAATTGCTTAGACATGTATGTTGTGTGTGGAGAAATAAAGCGGCGAGTGTTCCAACCAAAATGCCTCATCATCTTTCCCACCATAATATAATTCCCCTAAGGCTGGTTACTGGCCAGACAACGAGTCAGCGTCAAGCTAAAGTTAACTAAAGTGAGCTTCCTAACCACGTTTTGGAGCTGAGATACTGGCAAGAAGCAGTGTAAAACTGGGTCAATCAATCTGCTTACACTGAAACTATGCCCCTGTCAATTATCGTTACATATCTGGTTTAAAGTAACCAACATTCTTGTCATCAGCCCACACAGTGCTACTTTTTAGAATTATTAGTAGTTTATTCCTCTCTACCCTGCACATGTTCATTAGCTTGCTAATTAGGAATCGTAGACTTGCACTGGAGTACATTAAATTACAAACTTAAATTCCTTGACTAATACAGAGGCATGCTGACTTTAAATCTTGTGATAGATCTCACCATTAAATACTTTAAAATTTGCATTCTTGATATGATACACAGCAACATATTAAACAGAAATCTTACCAATGAAATGGATAGATTGTAGCCAACACCCAAGAATCAGCCTTGACGCATGTCTTTGGGGAGATTTTTTTTTTTTTTTGCTGCAGTTGTTACTGTTAAAAAATAGACTTAGACTTAGACTTAGACTTAACTTTATTGATCCCTTTGGGATGACTCCCTCAGGGAAATTTAAAAATAAAAATTAAAAATAAAAATAAAAATAAATAAAAATAGGTAGCGTGGAAAGAATTGATCTATTATTACATATTTCAGTTGCTGACTGATATACTCATAAGTAAAATAAAAAACAATTTGCATTTAAAATGCCCACAAATTTATTTTTCTGATATTACACACCACGTGAAATTTCTTATTTTCAGTCAGTGTCACCATGTCATCAGGTAGACTGAATATTAATTAGGGGCAATTTACTGACTATTTATAGACAACTATGGGCGTGACATGATGCCTGCAAAAGGTGCACCACAATTCCAGTTGACTGTGATTTATAAAAGGAAACCAGCTGTTATGACCCAAGGTCATAAGGTTGTGTTTCAGTGTGTCTGTGTGATTGTGTCCCTGAGTGTGTGTTTTTTGTCGCTCCCTGCCTGATGGAGGTGCTGTTTCTGTGTCCTTCCCCTCCTCCCCTTTTTGTTTTCTGTGTAGGTGGTGGCCGGTGATTGGACGGAGGATCAGCAGGGCCAACTTCAAAATGGGACCCGCCCATGCCGGCCAGCTCTCTCTCATTTCACGTCCTGACTTCCGACCAGACAGTGCTGTGTGCTCCTGCTGAGTCTAAGACTGTTGTGTGTGTGTGGTGCTGCACGTGGGCAGCAATACCACCTTTGAGTTTTTTGTTATTTTTTTGGTGCAGTTCGGGTTCCTGTAGGGGGGAGAAGCTATTTATTTTCATGCATTTTCTCTTGTTTATGTTTAGGGAGGCAGGTAAGATACCTGTATTTTATTTTCTTATTCAAGTAGGTAACTTAGTGGATTTTGATTTCTAGAGAGTTTTGTTTGTTGTTTTGGCCATGCTCCCCCCGACGCCTATGATACCCAGTTTTTGTTAATAAATATTTCTGTTGGACTGCAATTTGTATCTCTTCTGGTCATCCTTAGGAGCAGGGAGAGAGGGAGTCACACACATTATGTTGTGCCTTAGATTCCCCTAGGCTGGGGCATAACACCAGTGTAGGATGTGCATGCCCACAATGTTATAAATCAGAATATTTTTGTGTGTACACACTTTCTGTGTTTCATTCATATGCAGCCTTTTGACTTAAATCCTATGCACAGTTTTATAAATTATGTCCCAGTGTGCACCGCTTTCTTCCAAAAACCCTCTCTGCAGCGTTGCTTGGTCCTATTCTCTCTTTCTAACTAATACAGTATCTCTTTATTTCTCTCCTGTTTATTTATCTTTTGTGTAAAGTGTTGTTTATTTATCACAGATTATCCGTCCCATGTTCTACTGTCAGGACATAGTGACAGTTTTAACAAACATGACTAAAAGTTTAAATAAGTCACCAACTTCTACTTTAAGCTGAAAAAGTTGGCCTGTCTAGTTGGTTTAGTACCTACAGTAGGCCATGGTGCATGTTATTACCTAACTATGTTAGTTTGTGGAGTTACAGGTTACAATATAAAACGCCCCATTCATGACTAGCACTTCCACTGTGTGGTACTACATCATTTTGTGGAAGCCACTCCTGCATGTTATCAAACAGTTTGGTAACATTATTTAATTTGTCCGCATGGTGTTATGCATGTGACTATCAATAACATTTTAAGAGGATTCTCATTTTTTTAAAAATCTGCTGGAAACATTAAAAAGTTAGCAAAAGATGCTTATTGTATGCAATTTAGGGATATAACAGTGCCTTTCTCTTAGCTCACTAGATGCAGTCAACACTGTGGGCTTTGTTATCAAAGCAGGCTTCTCATGACAAGTCACAGTGTCAAGTACAAGGGTCTCTTCCAGTCCAGCCCACACTGTGTAGGACAGGACAGATCATCACCATCTAATGCAGGAAGCATACCCTTTGCTGGGCTTTTTTTAGAAGTGGAACCTATATTATTTAGTGTATTTTTATGCAGCTCTGATAACTGTCAAGAGAAATTAGCAGCTATTGGTTTCCATTCATTTCAGCACAGTGTGGAAGTCAACATGCAGAGACCTGAAACTTGGTGTAATATATCACTGAACAGCATGTTGTGTAACAGCAATTACACAGAAGACACAATAAGATAATATGTACATGGTGAAGAGGAGAATGTGATATTTACAGCTTCTCGAATGGTTGTTTTTCATTTTGTTTTTCATGTTAAGAAATGAATATTCATTGATGTGTAAAGAGCTCAGCAACAGTAGAAAAAGAAACAAAAGAGTGTAGAAAATGTAGAAGAGCAGGCAGGAGGGCAGGTACAACAAGTTGTATAAAACCTGAAATTACTTTCCTGCAGAGTTAATTTAGCCTTTGACTCTCTCTCTCTTTCTCTCTTTCTCTCTCTCTTCTTCTCTTTCTCTCTCTCTCTCTCTCTCTCCTTCTCTCTGACACACATGCAGTGTTTGTATAAACTGATAAGCTGAGAGACAGAGCCAAAGTGCAAGAGAGAGAGAGGGAGGGAAGAAGGGAGGGAAAAACAGCCCAACTAAAAGAATGAAAAACACACACAAGGGTGAGAAAGCCCATTATTTTTTTACAGAGAGAGAGCAGATAAGTGCATGAACACACAGAGGAGGACAGAAAAAGCAGAAAATTCAGAAAGCCATAGAAAGAAGAAGAGAGAAAAAAGTGGAGCAAACGCCAGGTGTGAGTGAAAAGGAGGAAGACAAAGTGTAAGCTGCTGTGCTGGGGTCATGTCACTGAATGGGAAGGTGGCTTTGGTGACTGGGGGGGCTCAGGGCATTGGGAGAGCCGTTGTTCAGTCACTATTACAGAGCTCTGTCAAGGTCAGTTTTTCTAAATTTTACTGTTTTAATTATATTTTAACTTTACATTTTATTTACAACTTTACAAATGTCTTTATTAAAAATGATTGACTATTGGTGCTTCAACTTTAAAGCTTTTGCTTTCTTAAGTTACAGCAGCATGTTCTGTGTTCTGTGCATTAGCAGGTCTCTCTTTTACAAATGTCTTGACTTGACTAGCTCCACTGCTCAAACACAACCTCTTTTGACCTCACTGCTTTGACTTTAAAAGACTTTCTCTCAATGTACTGGAAACTGTCTGTTTGCTGTGGGTTTTTATTTAATTAGGACTTAATGACTTTACAACTCCTTTACACTCCTTTAATTTCTATTTAACCACTTCGGGAAACATATCCTTATTGCTTTATCAAATTAGTTTTTAAAACAGTTTGTCATTATGACTCCACTGCTTTCCTGCTTTTAAGGCTCTTAAAGGTCAATATTTGAATAGGCCCAGTCTTAACTTGTCTTAGAGTAGATGGTGATTCTAAAAAGAATAGTACACATTGTGTTTTGATCATATTTAGAAGCAATGCTTTTACTAGTTATTAGATATTGAAGAAAACATGCATTTCAAAGACAAGACAGAGTAAGCAAAAAGGCTTTTGGAAGTGATTAATTTGTTTCTGAGAACTTTATTCACACCCTGTCAATTGTGGCTTACTACAGTACAGCACAAAAATGAACATGTTGTTAGTCTTGTATTTTTGTTCCCTATCTGAACTGTGCCCTACTGACTAATCTATTCATGGCCACACTTGTCAAACCACAGTTTTAACACAGTCAGTAGCATGGTAAACAGTACACTGTAAAAAGTGTCTCTTTTTATTAAGTAAGAGGTTTATCTGGTATTTAGTACAGAAATGGATACAAACTTAAGCACCCAACATCATCCAGTCCTGCAGAATTTAAAGTCAAACTCACTAATGAATTTAACTGTTAAGGTGGCCATGGTTGACCTGAACAAGACCTGTGGTGAAGCGTGCAAGATACAGCTGGATGCAGAGTTTGGAGAGGGAAACTGCACCTTTATTCCGTGTGATGTGTCAAATGGAGACACACTAAGAGGTAGTACTGTATACAATATAAAACTTTATAGATAAGCTGTCTTCAAGGTGTTCATTTTGTTGTATGTAATGTAACAGCCACTCATTGTAAATCTTAAGAAACCTACATAATATGACTGTTTATGTTTATGTAGTTTGCCTGTTCATGTTTCCTCACCATTAATGAGAAAGTGACTTCAAAAGAGAGTCTCCTAGAGAGAGTTACTGTCACTGCTCTCTCAGTCAACAGCAGCATTCTGTGGGTATGAAAGAGCAGCAGGCTCAGTCATATATACTTTAATGGAATATTTGTGAAAGTTTTGGTCACTCCAGTGAATCTTACCAACAGGCTGCACTCATGGTCCAGCTAAAACTAAGCGTGTCTAGTCTTGCTTTGCAGTCACATGATTTTTTTTTTTTTTTTTTTTCAACATACCTGCTTACTGATCCACATGTACAGTATACTGCCAATGCGCTTCACTTAGTTCTCCTTTTCTGCAGATCTGTCATTGCAGCTGTGCTTAAATGTATGTGAGTTTGGGCGTGTCTGAGTGAAAAAGAGCAGAAGCAGAGAAAGGGAACAGAAAGTTTGTGCACGTGAATAAGTGTCTTAGAATGAGTGAGAGAGTGAGGAAGAGGAACAAGGTTTCATTGTCTGACACTGAAAAAGTAAATCCCTGCAGGCTAATGGCTGTGGAATGCTGTTTGGTGTTGCTGTGTGATAGTACTGCTGTTGATGTGGACACACAGTGTAAGCCTACACAGAGCTGATGACAGTGTGTGTGTCCGAGGTCTGAGTGTGTCTGTGTCTGTGTGTATGTGGTAAGAAGAGATTAATTGTTTTTATACTATGTATGCATCTCTGCAAGTACATACAGAGCATACAATTGTTAGCAGTGCATGTCTGCATGTTCTTTTTTTTGTGTGTATGTGTGAGTGTGTCTCATTTGTGCATGTGTTTGTGTGTTTGGGTGTGTTTATGTCAGGCAGATGAGTCTTTTTAAAACAGGTATGTTTATTTCTAATTGTGGGGTATCTAAGTATGGAATGCAGCAGGTGATGACACATGCAGGTTTTGCCACTTTAGGTTACTCTCTTGAGCTGTTTATTCAACCACATCCATCTGCTCATTTGGGGAAATAATCAACCTCCTAGTGGCTCATTTTGTAAGAGTATCCACATTTTCCCAATTGTCTGCAGTTTGTCTGTGGTTATTCAGTCAATATGTTTGAAATAAGTTTGGCGACATGCACAAGGAAACAAAACATGTGGGTTCAAACTTTACAGTGAAACAATTCCTTCTCGTTTTATAGAGAGAAATGGCAAACACATTCTCCAAATGTATATGCTGGAATTTATTTATTTAGTCTGGTAAAATTCTAAGAAAAATAAGAACACAGACAATAAGACCATGTTGAATATGTTATTGCTAACCAACTTTAGTAAAGATTAAAAAAAGAGTTTGAATAAGTTGGTATGTTTGGGATAATGTTTGATCGTATGACACTTATGTCAATGGCTGGATTATATAGACATTCACTTTATGTTAAACCAGAACATAAGCAGGTAATGTCAGTGTGGTGTGCTTGGAGTATAACCTGTGGATGAAGGAAAATTAGTTGCTCAGTGAAACAGAGTAAAATGATACCTGTACATGTATGAACAGTGTGCTCTAATGGTGGTAATGAGACATGTCAGACACTACGTATCAACTCTATCTCTTCCTATGTCCCTCTTTCAATAATGATTGTGATTATACAGTTTTAATTATTTAAAAAACAGTGGGAAAGTAGTATTTCAATTTTTGATCTGATCAGGTAATGAGCTGAAGCTTTTATGAGATCCAATGCCAATGTCTCAAGTCAAGTCAGCTTTATTGATATAGTGCCAAATCAGAGCAAAAGTTCTCATTACACTTAACATCTCTTTTCCAGCATGAGTAAGCACCCGACAACAGCAGCAAGGAAAAACTTCCTGTTAAGCAGCATTAACCTCAAGCAGGACCAGGCTGTAGGTGGACTGCCATCTGCTTTGACTGGTCGGGTTGAGAGAGCAAGGGATAGAGAGACAGAGACAGAAACAGACAGACAGACAGACCGACAGACATTCAGTTACTAATTGCTTTTTGTTTCTGTGGAATAGATGCATTCCAGAGCACGGTAGACCAGTATGGTCGTCTGGACATCGTTATCAACAATGCTGGTATCAACAATGAGAAGAACTGGGAGAAGACCATACAAGTTAACTTGGTAAGATGAAGACTTTCAGATTCAGATTCAGATTCCTTTATTAGTCCCACAGCGGGAGAAATTTACATGGCGAAATAACAGCAGCGAAAACACACAGTGGAGAATAGACAGTAAGAATAAAATAAAATAAAATAAAATAAAATAAAATAAAATAAAATAAAATAATTCAGTGTAAATAGTTATAAAACTTATATATAGTAATATACTAGTATAGTATACTATACTTATTCAAGTATACCTGTACATAGTACAGAGGGAGTGTACCTGAGAGTGCAAAACAGTGAAATGAATAGTGAACAGAAGTGTAGTTATAAGTCAGTTATTTATTATTTATTTGTTTATTGTCTATTTATTTATTATCTGCAGACTAGCGGGCATTTTGTTTGTTGTGTAGTCTGACAGCAGCAGGCAGGAAGGACCTGCGGTACCTCTCCTTCACACAGCGTGGATGGAGCAGCCGCTCACTGAAGGAACTGCCCAGTGCTGTCAGAGTGTCCTGTAGAGTCTCCTGTAGAGACGTGTTGTTTAACAGGGACGACAGCTTAGCCATCATCCTGCCCTGTTTCCCACCACCTCCACTGAGTCCAGGGGGCATCCCAGGACAGAGCTGGCCCTCCTCACCAGTCTGTCCATTCTCCTCCTGTCCCTGTCCTGTGATGCTGCTGGCCCAGCAGACTATCCCATAAAAGATGGCTGATGCCACCACAGAGTCATAAAAGGTCCTGAGGAGTGGTCCCTGCACTCCAAAAGACCTCAGCCTCCTGAGCAGGAACAGTCTGCAGTCTGCCCTTCTTGACCAGGGCATCACTGTTGTCCGACCAGTCCAGACTGTCATTTAGGTGAACACCCAGGTACTTGTAGGACTTCACAGTGTCGATGTCCGTTCCCTGGATGCTCTCACCAGTGCTGGCGGAGAGTGGCTACGCCTGTGGAAATCCACCACCAGCTCCTTAGGTTTTACCTGGCGTTGATCTGGAGGTTGTTCCGCAGGCACCAGTCCGCAAAGTCCTGAATAAGTCCTCTGTACTCTCTGTCGTCCCCATCTGTGATGAGGCCAACAACAGCAGAGTCATCAGAGAACTTCTGGAGATGACATGATGGTGTATTGTATGAAAAGTCTGCAGTGTAGAGGGTGAACAGGAAAGGAGCCAGAACGGTTCCCTGTGGAGCACCAGTGCTGCAGAGAAGCTGATCTGACTCAAAGCCCTGCACCCTCACAAACTGTGGTCTGTGTGTGAGGTAGTCCAGAATCCAAGAGGTGAGGTGATGGTCCACCCCAGTTAGCTGCAGCTTGTCCCCCAGCAGCATGGACTGATGATCCTCACACTGCTTCCAGCCTTCTCCAGGTGAGTGAGGGAGGTGTGAAGGAGGTGGATGACGGCATCATCCACCCCGATGATGCCAAGTTTATACACAAACTGCAGAGGGTCCATGAAGGAGCTCACCAGCGGAGGCGCAGATGGACGAGGACCAGTCTCTCCAGCGTCTTCATCAGATGAGACGTCAGAGCTTACCGGCCTGTAGCTGTTGAGCTTCCTTGGGGTGCGGTGTCTTTGGCACTGGGACGCAGGGATGCAGGACGTCTTCCAGAGCTGTGGCACTCTCCCCAGGTTCAGGCTCAGGTTGAACGTGTACCCAAAAATCCCACACAGGCTGGTCTGCGCAGGACTTCAGGATCCTGGAGCTGATGCCGTCCTGGACCCACCGCTTTCCTAGCCCTGTTCTTCTTCAGGGCATTCCTCACCTTGGTGTGTTGTGAGAGAGCAGGCCTGGAGCAGGGAGGTGTTGATGGGGGGGAGGGGCACAGGACAGAGTGTGAACTGGAAGTGTTGGGTGGGTGTGAGCTGAAGGTCATGAGAGCGGGGGAGGGGGCACAGGAGGAGCACAGGAGGAGCAGTAGACAGGGGGCACAGACTGTGATAGTCAGACACAGATCAAATCTGTTGAAGAATAAGTTCAGGTCATTTGCCCACCCCTGGTCTCCCACAGGCTGGGACTTTGGCTCCTTGAAGCCCGAGATGGTCTTAAGTCCCTTCCAGACACACACATGTCAGGTGTCAGTCAGGTCAAATCAGTTTGATTTATACAGCCTCAAAATAATAACCTCTTTCAACCTGGGTATTGGGTTATAGGAGGAGGGATTGCAACTCTATATCATAATGTTCCAGAACACAAAATGTTTTGCCTGCAGAGCAGTTTGCTGAAATAGTATAATTATTTGTGAGCACAGTTTTTTCTTTGTCCTTTTCGGCAGTAACCTATATTTTGCATAGTTGAATTTGGAGGAACATTTATTATATATATTGGCAATGCAATGCAATGTGAAATGAAAATGGCAGTTATAATCCCAGTCTAGACACTGGTGGTGGGTGATGTGAATGATGTGAATATCAATAAGGCGAAGCTACCAAAGATGCATCACCAGTCATATGACTGACTTACTAGATAAATATATAATGTGAAAACAATCACAGAAAACCATGGCTGAGAAAGACAACGTGACAGTTATCATTATCATAACATTATCATAAACTGAAATGAACTTAGTAACAACCTAGTTACTGTTACTGTTACTATATTTACCAGATAGCATTAAACTTGAAAGCACTTACAAGAAGCAACAATTGTAGCAAAGTCAGTTTGGTTAATGGAAAGAAAGTGCACCCCCCGTCCAATGACCATGATGCATGACTAGGGTCACGTATCCACAATCAATTAATGTGCCTGGATAAAACAGGTGAAAACATTCCTGGTGCATGGCAAAATTTGTAAACCATAAGTATAAGTGATTCCCATGCTTAATCAGTATTATAAATTATTAATAATATCTGACCTATTCTTAACAGATCTGATGCTCATTGCAACATATTGTCTAATTCAGACAATGCAAACATGCATATGTTGATGAACTAGCGACTGTGCAGGAAAAAACTCATGCTGTCGTGAACCTTACTGGTCGCAATGGAGACTTGTTTGTAATTTTGTTTTGAATTGGATATGAGGAGAAATAGGCATGATACTTTGTAATAAATATAGCAGATGGTCTCACAGTTTCCTCATCAGGAACAGTCTTGCCAGAGGATTAAAAACAAAGGTCAAGTTGGAAATCCGTAAGAAAAGTCTACAAACACTGAAACTAAGTGAGAGGCAGTCAGGTTTGATGTGCTAAACAGTTAACAATGTGAAGGATGCTTCTCAGGATGACTTGACTGCACTAATTATCTGCGCCCATATGGTTCATATTAATATCGTTACTTATCGGATTATTGACCTGGACAAGAGGAAAGGTTGCTTGATGAAGAGTGGATGGACACCTACTGAGAGGCTGATGACAGAGGGCAGGATGTTTGAATGGATGTGAAGTGCTGATTTAGAGGCCAGCTGCACATAGAGTTCTGGGTGTGGCAAGGGACACGCTGAAAACCTTCCTGGGGACTGAAGGCTTGCCCAGAGACTGCTTGATGCGATGGGTGTGTAGACTACACAGAGATAACGTGAGAAGCAGATGATGCTGTGCAGAAGAACAAGTGAGGAAGAGGCATTTCTCCTCTTGGCTAATAGATTAGAGCTCAGATAGTTACTACCAACAGGACTGAAAAATGTAGGCTACGTGAATGTGCACTGGTCACCTCAATTCCACACTGAGATGACTACCTCATGACCATTCTCTCATTCAAAATGGTTTTAAACTCAACAGCAGCGACACTGGTGTAGCATTAATGTGACATTGGACCATAGAAAACTGGCAATTTTACTATCTTATATGACTGTCGTTGTGGGCCAACAACCACATCCATCCATCCATTATCTCTACCGCTCTACTGACTGCTGTAGCCTATCCTAGCTGTCATTGTGTGAGGGGCGGAGTACATCCTGGGCTGGTCTTCAGTCAGTCATAGGGCTGACATGTAGAAACAGACAAACCACTCACACTATTCACACCTTAGAGTTGGCAGTTAACCCTACTTGCATGTCTTTGGTTTGTGGGAGGAAGCCAGAGAGAGGGGAAAGGAGAACATGCAAAATCCACACAGAACCGCCCCAGTTGGCTGGTGGGTTTGAATCTAGAACAGATGTAATTAGAAGGTGCCATGAGAAAGTTATGAGAGTTGCATATTTGAAGAGAAAACTTGTGGTAGTTGCTAATAGGTTCCTTTTCTTAGGAGAGTTTTTGAAGGAAGTGGCTGAGTTATAACAAAATCATTAGGATTACTTCAGAGTTGAGGAAGATGGCCCTGTTCAGACCAGGAATTAACATGTATCTTGGGTTAACCTATCACAAGTGGACAGCTCCAAGTGTAGGTGTGAATGCACCCAAGATGCATTAAGATCCGATCGCTCAGACCTCATTTGGAGGTGGTCTGGGCCACACTTGGCCACATTCTTTTAGTAGTGTGTATACATATGTGTCCTGTGCCACATGGAAGCACCATCACCAGAAAGATGCATATGTTCATTTGCATATGGAGATGGAAGTGGTCAGACTCCATGTCTACCATCTGGAAACACAAAAGCCAGCAGGACAATAAACCGTAATTCTAAATCGGTTATGCAGAGATTGATGGAGCCTCGTCTAATCTACCTCTAACTTTTACAACTAATTTAAAATAATTAATAAACATAAACATCAGAAACATAAACATTTTTACTCTTACTTTTATGATTACCGAAAAGCTAAACAGTGTTTACACTAATTAAAATTTGACTACATACAGTATCTGTACTGCTGGGCTGAATGTTTTTTGCATGCATTGGTGATATATTCACCATTTAAATATTATGTATGCCTATGTGTGTTTGTTTGTTTTAACCCTTGATATTTTTTTTGTGTAAGAAATTCTTCAAAAGACATTATCAGCTGTGGGACCCTCAGGGTTCTATCTTATGTTTCATCTTTTTTTCCCTTGTACATGCTGTCTCTTGCCTGCATGCACAGTCTGGTCCTCCTCACTCAGATACTCAGATATAGTCTGATACACACTTACAGAACGTTGACCACATTTTGCTAATCCAGTTAGAGGTAAATTTCTTTCTTCTTTTTGCTATCCCCTTTATAACGTTTTCTGCCTATACTATCATATACTATCTAGAGCACCTGCTAATGGGCAAGAGGCAGTAAACGAGATGTGTTCCTCCTCCCTTGGTTACAATTGATTATTACAAAAAAAAAAAATCATTTGCAACATATTGGTGATGGACAAATACAATGATGGTCTGGATATGGAAATGCGCCAAAAGCATACATTTTATATGTACCTATACAATGTTTTGTTGTTGGGCTTCTGTATAATTTGCATATCTTTGTGAGAGTGAACTGCACAAATATCTTCAGTTGAAAAACACAGTTATAAATATCATATTAGCAGGTTCACACATTCTTTACTTTTGGTTTCACTTCCTGCTTATGTGTTGCTTTCCTATATTATCAGTCCCTCCAGAAAAACACGATTATGCGACTGCATAATTCAACGCATAATCAGCCAAAAGTCCGCACATTTATGCGGGGGCCTCATTTTTTCAAAGACGCCGCACTTTCGCCGCATAAATCGCCGATTTCTAATTCCGAAATATGCGGGGCTTGCATGATTTCACAATCCCCGCATTTTCGTTGCAAAAGGTCACATATCTTCGCAGAAAGTTGAAAAATGTTGCGTTTACTTCACACAAGAGCTGCCATTTTCCTCCTGTTGCTTTGGGAACGTTATGAAGTGCTGCAAACCCCGCGAAGAAGACATGATGAAGTCCGCAAATCAGTCTCATTTGCCAACAAAAATAATAATAATAAATAATTCTTTTTGTAAAGCTACGGAACTTGTTTGACTCATCAACGTTTTGTAAGTTTGAGCCATGTGTTTATTAAGGTCTTAAATAAAACAAGATGAGAACTTAATTATTCCAGCACTTTCTGTGTTAGTAGCCTAGTGAGAACAGAGTGTTGGGGCAATCACTTTTTTTTTTTTTCTTATTCATCAAACTGCAGTTTTTGCAAGTTCCCGCAAGTTTTTGCAAATTCCCGCAATTTCATCGCATAAAATTGCATAAATATCCTGCATATTGCATCGCATTTTTTAAGAAAACATGCCTCATAATCAAGGATTTTTTCCCGCAACAATCACAAAAAAACTCCGCATTTTTCTGGAAGGACTGTATTGTCACGATTTGCACAACCATGTTGTCTCGTTATCTTTGTAGACCTCTGTAATTAAAGGGACCTACTTGGCACTGGAACACATGAGTAAAGAGTATGGCAAGGAAGGAGGCACGATTATCAATGTATCCTCTATGGCAGGTAACACACACACACACACACACATACACACAGACGCACACGTTTATGCACATATTAATTCAACAGCTAAAGACATGTTTGAATGCATTTCAAACTCAAATGAACACCAAAAACCTGCACAAACAAAAATATAAGTAGAAGAAACCACTTGGGTTTCTTTGCAGTGAGAGCATGGATCAGGAACACCTAAAGAAATTCAATAATAAATCAAACTTCAATCAACTATTTTGATTGTCTGTCTCCTTCACAAAAAGCATGACACTGCTACACGAAGACAAGACAATTTCCAGCACATTTACTGTCAGTACAGTCAGTAATCAGAATCCGAATCAGCTTTATTGGCCAGGTATGTGTACACATACAAGGAATTTGACTCTGTTTTTTTTACAGTACCCTCTCATACGTAAAAGGTCAAGAAAAATATAAATAAATATATAAACATGCCATTAGACTCCACACAGCTTCCTCTCTTCATGAACAGACTTTGATGTGTGAAATCAATGTTCTTCTTAAAAAGTAAATGATTAACAGGTGGGTTAAATCTTAAATTGCATGGCATCTGTACTGCATTACACACACTCACACACAGACACAAACACAAACAGAATTTCAAGAACGACTCATCCAGAAAACTTCACAGTGGACAGTGGACTTCCTTGAAAAGTGTGAAGTTGAATGAATCAGAATAGTAGATGTAATGTTGAAATGAATGATGAGATATATTTTTTCTCTGTCTCTCTTTCTCTGTCATGGAAAAGCTTACAATCTTCTCCTCATTTATGTTTTGCTGTCTACATACCCCCACCCTTACTCTGTCTCTCTCTCTCTCACACACACACACATTTTACAAGGTAATTCCTGTTTTCTTAGGGTTTTATAACTTCCCAAGGAAGGTCTGTAAAGGATGTAATCTTTCTCTAAACTCAAACGAAAAACTGCAGTTGAGTCAAGAAAGTGTTGGTTTGAAGTCAAGAATTATTACAACAAGCAGCTGATAGTGTTGCTACACTTCTATTATGTAGTGGCCCGAGTAAAATATTTCCTTCAGTGTAGTTTTTTCTTGTTGTTCCTTTTGAACATGATCAACATGATTATTCATAAGATTATGTTAAATGTATATAGCTTAGGAAATCAAGATCAATCCTCATCAGATGATTGACCTTTGGTTGACTGAAGCATCATATCATTAAGGCTTTTACAGGCTGTGTAGTAGACAGAAATATTCATACTGTGGCAGTTGCATCCATCCATGACAATGACATTGCAGCATTTCTCTCATTGCTTCTCTTTGATGAACCTTGATTTCTTTATTTAGATTTAAAATGCAAATGCAAATTCCATGACATGAAGAACAATAATAAAAGATGTAAAGACTTTTTGTCATAGGATTACTATTAACATAAAAATATTTATTAGCACAGCTGTAGGTCATGTAGATTTTTTTCCAAATTCATATATAGAGATGGATCTAAGTTATCCAATATAAGTACCTAAACATAAAATAATTAATATAATGTAATTATATAAACACGTATATAAAATGTTTTTTCAATGCTTGACCTTTAACTGTGAAATATGTGTAATTTGGAAAGCTCACATATTGCTTAGCTAAGGAATTTTATTTTGAAAAGGTAGAGTTCTTGATCGGAGACTTGACATGAAGACAAGACGTAGACTCTTGACGAGACGAACAAAACGATCCGGCGACTAGACATGCGAAGACACCGTATATATACACATGAGGTGATGGGAAACAGGTGGAAACAATCAGGGCGGGGCAGACAATCACAACGGCGGAGAAAGCACACTAGGGCAGGAAGTCAAGGAGACCTGAAACGAGAGGAGAGTTAATATTTCACAATAGAACAGGAAGTGCCCAACAAAAAGTAGACTAGTGAAGACATGACAGAACAGATCTTAACAGACCCGACGAGACATGAGGATTTTCTTTTACATTTGTAAATGCTTTTTTAGAGCTGTGTATTGTTGTAAGATCCCAGAGGATATTTGTTGTTCTTGGAGTTTGACACATCATCTTGTAGATCCAAAAACACACGCCTCCAGTAAAAGCAGACATTTTTCACTCATCTCACTTGTGATAACATCAATGTGTGTGTGCCTGCGTGTGTGTGTGTGCACATGTGTACTTGCTATTCTCATAACAAACAGGGACTCGTCCAAACATGGCCAAGTATATTATTTTGGGGAAAAGAATGTGTAGCATTGTTTGTGCTTGTGTTTTGAATGACGTCTATTACCAGGATGAGAATTCAGACCATATGAGACTGATGTATTTTTTTTTACATCAGCTGTTAAATAGTTAATATATTGAAACTATATACTTAATAACACAAAGCATGCAATATGAAATTTGTCCTTGCATATTTTAGGATTACGAAAGTTTGCAATTTTTTTGTTAACCATTCTGTATTGAAACGTAAGAACATCTTAGCAAAAGATATTTATTCTAAAGAACTGTGCATGTCTTAAAATGAATTTAACATGATTTGGGGGTGGGGGGCTGTATCTCTTCAATGTGTAAAAATATTGAAACATTCTGAGCCTTGTAACCTACATTAAGTGATTCTGTGGTGAAGCAGCTGTTCAAAAGGATATGTAGCTGTGTTTGGGAACAGCCCTCATGGGTCTTTAGAAGGAAAAACACCCTACTATTCTACTTACACTGCCTGCATATTTAAAACTCACAAATGGAGAGAAGCTCATAGTGAAAACAAGGGGTGGAAATATGTAACACCAACTTGAATTCTGCTTTATAATAAAAATGATTCGCCGATTGTTCTTTGCTCTTGTGCTGGTGTTGGTAACATATCTGTTGGACTGTTTGTACCACTTCAATCTGGAAAGCGGTACAGAAACATAAAGACAACAACTACCAGACTGAAAAACAGCTTTTTCCCCAGAGCTGTACAATGCATTCCCTCCCCCTATTGAGAACTTGAGACATGCACTTGACTGCACTTGAACAACTGACCCACCCCCACTACTGTGCATTGCTGCTGCAACTTTGGTCTTTGGATATTTTTGTACATATTACATATTTTTACTATTACTATTTTTTACTATATTTACGTTTAAAGCTGGAAGTCACCAATATTAATTTCGTCATGTGAAAACATAATGATTCTTGAAAAAATGATTCTTGATTCTTGATTCTTGATATCTGTTCTCTTGTCTGCTCTTTTCCTTTATAATTCAGCCTTCCTGCATTCTCCTCATCAGCCTGTCTACACTGCTACTAAACATGGGGTCATTGGCTTCACTAGAGCTATGGCTGTAAGATACACACACACATACACACTGTATAAAAGGTTAGTTTTAGCTTTTGTAGCATGGGATGTCTTCCAGAAAACTCAAAGCTCTATTTTATTTTTTCTTGCAGGATGCATCTACTCAGGGAAACTATGGTGTTCGTATCAATGTCCTGTGTCCGGCTTTCGTCGACACTCCTCTACTGCACTCAGTGGAACATGAGGACAACATGGGAAAGTTTGTCAAGTTCAAGGATGATTTCAAACGCAGCATGAGCAAGTTTGGAATTTTACAGTAGGTTAACTCACATGTTTTTATGTGGTTTAGAATTTAAAAATGCTCCATGAGTCAGATCATTTGAAGAAAGATCGGTTTCACACACTATTTAGTGGTGAGATATGTAAATGAAAACTACTTTCCACAAGCTTCCTCCAGCATTTCTGAGCATTAACGTACACTTAAATTTCTGAAACAAAAATTAAGGTTTGAATTATTTTGGGTTATTAAGTAATTCACAGTTTTTGCAATTGTTTTATTGATTTAACTGGAATTCCAAATGGAGCCTCAGGTATCATGGAGGGGGGTGGGATGACTAAAATATCAAATGATGATATGGCAATTCTAAAATGATTAGGATATACAAAAATTAGCCAATTAATCAAGTAAATGAGCTAAAGGTAACTGGATGCAGACTAAATGTGATATGAAATAAATTGAACAAAAACATTAAATCGATTAATTATAACTAATTACATAATATGTATATACATACACACACACACAAACACACACTGCTCAAAAACACTTAATCATCACAGTAAAACTGTGACATCACAGTTATACTTCAGGGATATCAATCTATCCAGTTAGGAAGCATAAGCCATTGTGAATCAGTTTCACCTGTTTTAGTGCAAATGAAAGTAACAGCAGGTGCACTCAAGAGGAAACAGAATGACAATCTCCAAAAGGGAATGATTTGGCAGGTGGTGGCCACAGACAATATCTTTTTCCTTATCCTCCCTGACTGATTCTTCTCTAGATTTGCTAGTGTCCTGGTGTGCATGTTTCTGACCATTCTGACCTGTCATAAACAGACATGAGGGTGGCATGAGGATCTGACGTCCTCTAGTGCAACCTGTGCTCACAGCCCAGCACTGTGCAATTGTACTGGCATTTGCCAGAGAACAACAGAATTTGCAGGTCAGCCATTGGCACCCAGTTTTCTTCACAGATAAGAGCAGATTTGCTCTGAGCACATGTGACAGAGGTGAGAGTTTGGAAATGTCGTGGTGAATGTTATTTTGCCTGCAACATCATCCAGCATGACTGGTTTAGTGGTGGGTCAGTGATGGTCTGGGGAGGCATATCCCTATCCCACAGACAGTCAATGGTACCCTGAGTGCTGTTAGGTAGGAGGATGAAATCCTCAGAGCCACTGTCAGACCTGCAGTGCAGTGGGCCCAGGGTTCTTCCTGGTGCAGGACAATGCTCATTTGGTTGAGCAGTTCCTGGAAAACGAAGGCATTGATGCAGTTGACAGGCCCTCACATTTCCAAGACCTGAATCCAACTTCTGGGATGTTATGTATTGGTGCATTGAACGCCACCATGTAATGCCACAGACTGTCCAGGAGCTCACTGATGCTCTGATCCAGGTCTGGGAGCCACAGATGAGGGATCCCTCTCCCTGGGACGGACAGACATGCAATAGATGCCACATGTACAGAGAACATGATCATCAAATATATATATATATATATATATATATATATATATATATATAGACTAAGAGCGGTTCACAAGCCCATCACGAACTGAAAAACGTCATGGACCGTTATGTTGCCCGGATTGGCGTTACCGGGGCCCCACCCTGGAGCCAGGCCTGGGTTGGGGCTCGCAGGCGAGCGCCTGGTGGCCGGGTCTTTGCCCACGGGACCCGGCCGGGCTCAGCCCGCCAACGTCGACGTGGGCCCGCCTTCCAGTAGGCTCACCACCCATGCAGGGAAGATCCATGAGGGGGCCGGTGCAATGTGGTTTGGGTAGCAGTCGTGGCGGAGGGCCTCGGACGACCCAATCCCTGGACCAAAACCCACGGAATGTCACCTCCCTGGGGGGGACGGAGCCTGAGCTCGTGCGGCTGGTTGAGAGGTACCGGCTAGAGATAGTCGGGCTCAACTCCACGCATAGCTTGGGCTCTGGAACCCAGCTCCTTGAGAGGGGCTGGACCCTCCACTACTCTGGAGTTGCCCAGGGTGAGCGGGTGGGTGTCCATCAGTGCACGGGGCACCAGGACACCCTAGGCCCTAGCCGGAGGTCGATGATCGACTTTGTTGTCGCTTTCATCTGATCTCCGGCCATATGTCTCTGCCATATGCAGACCCAAACGTACATTGTGAGGGTCTGTTGGGAACGCATCTGGCCGAGCCCTCTGTCAGGGAGGTCTTCAACTCCCACCTTCCGGAAGAGCTTCTCACAGATTCCGAAAGCGAGGCTGGGGACATTGAGTCCGAGTCGACCATGTACTCTGCCTCCATTGTCGACGCTTGGCGGTTCGAAGTTGTGGACGCAAGGTCTCTGGTGCCTGTCGTGGCGGCAACCCCGAACCCGGTGGTGGACACCGGAAGTAAGGGATGCCGTCAGGCTGAAGAAGGAGTCCTATCGGACCATGTTGGCCTGTGGGACTCCTGGACGCAGTTGACAGGTACCGGCAGGCCAAGCAAGCCGCAGCCCAGGGACGGTCCTGGAGGCAAAAACTTCGGGTCTGGGAGGAGTTCGGTGAGGCCATGGAGGAGGACTATCGGTCAGCCTCGAAGAGATTCTGGCAAACCGTCCGGCGCCTCAGAAGGGGGAAGCAGTACTCTGCCAACACTGTTTACAGTGCGGGTGGGGAGCTGTTGACCTCTTGACTGAGGACATTGTCGGACGGTGGAAGGAAATACTTTGTGGATCTCCTCAATCCCACCGACTTGCCTTCCAATGAGGAAGCGGAGGCTGGGGACTCTGAGGTGGACTCGTCCATCACCCAAGCCGAAGTCACTGAGGTAGTTCGTAAGCTCCTGCAGTGGCAAGGCGCCGGGGGTGGATGAGATCCGCCCTGAGTACCTCAAGTCTCTGGATGTTGTGGGGCTGTCTTGGCTGACACGCCTCTGCAGCATTGCATGGAGGTTGGGGACAGTGCCTCTGGAGTGGCAAACCGGGGTGGTGGTCCCTCTTTTTAAAAAGGGGGACCGGAGAGTGTGTTCCAACTACAGGGGGATCACACTTCTCAGCCTCCCCGGGAAGGTCTACGCCAGGGTACTGGAGAGGAGAATTCGGCCGATAGTCGACCCTCAGATTCAGGAGGAACAATGCGGTTTTCGTCCCGGTCGTGGAACACTGGACCAGCTCTATACCCTCCACAGGGTGCTTGAGGGTTTATGGGAGTTTGCCCAACCAGTCCACATGTGCTTTGTGGATCTGGAGAAGGCATTCGACCGTGTCCCTCGTGGTATTCTGTGGGGAGTGCTCCGCATGAGTATGGGGTCCGGGGGCCTTTGCTAAGGGCTGTTCGGTCTCTGTACGACCGGAGCAGGAGCTTGGTTCGCATTGCCGGCAGTAAGTCAGACCTGTTCCCAGTGCATGTTGGACTCCGGCAGGGTTGCCCTTTGTCACCGGATCCTGTTCATAATCTTTATGGACAGGATTTTCTAGGCGTAGCAAGCCAGGGTGCCGGAGGGAGTCCGGTTTGGGAACCACAGGATTTCATCTCTGCTTTTTGCAGATGATGTTGTCCTGATGGCTTCATCAGGCCAGGACCTTCAGCATGTACTGGAGCGGTTTGCAGCCGAGTGTGAAGCGGCTGGGATGAGAATCAGCACCTCCAAATCCGAGGCCATGGTTCTCGACCGGAAAAGGGTGGCGTGCCCTCTTCCAGGTGGGTGGAGAGGTCCTGCCTCAAGTGGAGGAGTTCAAGTATCTCGGGGTCTTGTTCACGAGTGAGGGAAAGATAGAGCGTGAGATTGACAGGCGGATTGGTGCAGCGTCCGCAGTTATGCGGTCGGTGTACCGGACCGTCGTGGTGAAGAAGGAGCTGAGTCGAAAGGCGAAGCTCTCGATTTACCGGTCAATCTACGTTCCCACCCTCACCTATGGTCATGAACTTTGGGTAATGACCGAAAGGACAAGATCGCGGATACAAGCGGCCGAAATGAGTTTCCTCCACAGGGTGGCTGGGCGCTCCCTTAGAGATAGGGTGAGAAGCTTCGGTCACTCGGGAGGAGCTCGGAGTAGAGCCGCTGCTCCTTCACATTGAGAGGAGTCAGCTGAGGTGGCTTGGGCATCTATTTCGGATGCCCCCTGGACGCCTCCCTAGAGAGAGGTGTTCCAGGCATGTCCCACCGGGAGGAGGCCTCGGGGAAGACCCAGGACACGCTGGAGAGACTATGTCTCTCGGCTGGCCTGGGAACGCCTCGGGGTCCCCCCAGAAGAGCTGGAGGAAGTGTCTGGGGTGAGGGAAGTCTGGGCATCTCTCTGCTCAGACTGCTGCCTCCATGCGACCCGGTCCCAGATTAAGCGGTTGAAGATGGATGGATGGATGGATGGATATATATATATATATATATATATATATATATATATATAGATATATATAGATATATATATAATGTCACACTTGCAGTTCTGGAGGATTTCAGGATTTCAAGAATTTATTGTCATTACACAACAATTTACATCAGCAATCATTAGTAATGAAATTCTTAAATCTCAGGCTCCCAAACAATACTAAAAAAATATTAACAAGAATAGAGCCCACTCAACAAAAAAAATAGATTAAGAAATAAAGATATAAAATAAAATGTAAAATAAATAACAAACTAGAGTAATAAAATAAAGACCTTACATTTTTTTTAGATTTTTATTTTTATATTTATACAAATAAAATATAAACTATAAATATAAACTAAGTATTATACAACTAACAGATATATACAATACAATATATACAATAGAAAAAAATATACAATAGAAAAAAATATATATACAATAGAAAGTTTAAGAGTCTTATGGCCTGCGGGATGAAGCTGTCTCTGAGCCTGGTGGTTCGGGCTTGAAAGCTGTGAAACCGTCGGTCAGACAGCAGACAGAACAATTTGTGGATGGGGTGACTGGGGTCTTTGATGATTTTGGTTGGTTTCTGTGATCAGGCCGATGATGGTCGTGTCATCAGCAAATCTGACGATGGCGTTGGAGTTGTTCTCTCAAAGCGGGCATAAAAAGTTTTAAGCTCGTCAGGCTGAGATGCAGACATCACCTCAACACTGCTGATCTTCCTTTTGTAGTCTGTTGGGAATGTCCGTACAGTAGCCCTCGCTACGACGTCATCGATGAATTTACCGATGTATCCAATCCAATAACCGCGTCCGAGTATGTGTTTATGTCTCTGTCCTTAAACACACACCACTCCGTAGTGCTGAAGCAGTTGTACTGAGCCGAGTCTGATTGGTCGGACCACTGCTGAATGGTCCGCGTCACTGGTCCGGTTTTTAGGGAGTCAGATCAGTGATTTTTAGTATTTGTGCACTGACAACTGCTATTATAAATGTGTGGTCTTTATAATGCTCAGCTACTTCTAACCTTCTGTTCTGACTGCATTCTGACTTCACACAAACCAGAGTTGACTTGGCAACAGAATGACATTTTATATTTCAGGAAACTGTGTTTTTTTGGACCAAAGTTGAGACACAAATGCTCTTGTGCTGCATATAACACGACAGTTATAAAAGAATCAGATGAATATTTGCCAAGGGCTTCACTATGGTGGTTCATCACAGTTAAATGTGTAATCTGCAATCATAATCCAATACACTTTTTCTCATATTCAGAGAATATCTCATCACGGCCCACTAGTTGTTGCAATAAATGGACCAAAATGATGCTGAAAATAAAAAAATCTGAATCAGAATTGCAGATTCTATCTTTAACACAGTAATTAATAATAGTTAAGTTTGCAGTATGAAATGTTAACAGTTCTCACGGATATATTGTTTCTTTATGGCACTGGAGAAGACTTCTTTAAAAGTTAGAAGTGTGCAACTCAGAGACAGGCAGCAGAAAAAAAGCATTTAGTGTCTGAGGAAGTTGAGGTCAGATGACTTCCTGATCATACACATATACATATAAAGTCATATTTTGAAATCTGCACAGGAAACACAATACAAATGTGTGTGTGTGTGTGTGTGTGTGTGTGTGTGTGTGTATTCATGTGTCTTTTCTGTAATCTCATTTAATGAGGTCAAGGGTTTCCTTACCTGTGTTTAACTCTAGGCCATCATTGATAGCAGAAGGCATGATGAGGTTGATCATGGACACCAGTCTTAATGGAGCAGTGATGAAGATTACCTGCTCCAAAGGAATCCATTTCCACACCTATGAACCAATGTCTGCTTGAGCCCTACTGGACTTTATGCCTCTGCTGAGGACAACAATACAGTTTATCCTATCTGACTGCAACACACCAGAAACTAATTCAGGACACCATCTGAATGCTGATGGACTTCATATCAGAACTGCATCAGATTATTGTTTGGATTTTTTTACTGAAAAAATTGACCTGAACATTGATAAGGTATACACTTCACGAATGAATGCTATCCAAATAAAAGTTTATACACTGTTTCTGTTTAATTATTCTGTTCATAATGTGATAATGATTATCATAATTATCAAAGTCATATCTGGCTAGATCTGTCTTTTTCCAGATGGATTTCTATGTGTCAAATGTTAATGATTGCCAGTATCATTTGCCTCAGGCAAGACTGATTTAGCAGCTTCTGTGATTAAAAGTGACTGTAACAGTTATAATTCCACAGCTGGGATTTATTTATTGGCATTTTATAACAAGAGTAAGAGCACAAACATGGTTCAGACACAAACTATTTTAACAGAGAGTTGCAGCTACAGTTGCAAGAAAAAGTATGTGAACCCTTTGGAATTACCTGGATTTCTGTATAAACTGGTCATAAAATGTGTTCTGATCTTCATCCAAGTCACAACAATAGACAAACACAGTCTGCTTAAACTAATACCACACAAACAATTATATGTTTTCGTGTTTTTATTGAACACACCATGTAAACATTCACAGGTGCAGGGTGGACAAAGTATGTGAGAGCTAATTGGAGTCAGGAGTCAGCCAACCTGGAGTCCAATCAATGAGACGAGATTGGAGGTGTTGGTTAAAGCTGCCCTGCCCTATAAAAAACACACACCAGTTTTGAGTTTGATATTCTCAAGAAAGCATTGCCTGAGGTGAACCATGCCTTCGCACAAAAGAGCTCTCAGAAGATCTATGATTAAGAATTGTTGACTTGCATAAAGCTGGGAAGGGTTACAAAAGTATCTCTAAAAGCCTTGATGTTCCATCAGTCCACGGTAAGACAGATTGTCTATAAATGGAGAAAATCTAGCACTATTGCTACTCTCCCATAGGAGTGGCCGTCCTGTAAAGATGACTGCAAGAGCACAGCGCAGAATGCTCAGTGAGGTGAAGAAGAATCCTAGAGTGTCAGCTAAAGACTTACAGAAATCTTTGGCACATGCCAACATCTCTGTTGACGAATCTATGATACTAAACAAGAATGGAGTTCATGGGAGGACACCACAGAGGAAGCCACTGCTGTCCACAAAAAATATTGCTGCACGTTTGAAATTTGCAAAGGAACACCTGGATATTCTACAGCACTACTGGCAAAATATTCTGTGGACCGATGAAACCAAAGTTGAGTTTCTTGGATCTAATTTGGAAGGAACACACAACACTATGTATGGAGAAAAAAGGCACAGCACACCAACATCAAAACCTCATCTCAACTGTGAAGTATGGTGGACGGGGCATCATGGCTTGGGGCTGCTTTGCTGCCTCAGGGCCTGGACAGATTGCTATCATCGACGGAAAAATGAATTCCCAAGTTTATCAAGACATTTTGCAGCAGAACTTAAGGCCATCTGTCCACCAATTGAAGCTCAACAGAAGATGGGTGATGCAACAGGACAACGACCCAAAGCACAGAAGTAAATCAACAACAGAATGGCTTCAACAGAAGAAAATACGCCTTCTGGAGTGGCCCAGTCAGAGTCCTGACCTCAACTTCCCGATTGAAATGCTGTGGCATGACCTCAAGAGAGCGATTCACACCAGACATTGTAAGAATATTGCTGAACTGAAACAGTTTTGTAAAGAGGAATGGTCCAAAATTTCTCCTGACCATTGTGCAGGTCTGATATGCAACTATAGGAAACATTTGGTTGAGGTTATTGCTGCCAAAGGATGGTCAACCAGTTACTAAATCAAAGGGTTCACATATTTTGTCCACCCTGCAATGTGAATGTTTACATGGTGTGTTCAATAAAAACACAAAAACATATAATTGTTTGTGTGGTATTAGTTTAAGCAGACTGTGTTTGTATATTGTTGTGACTTAGATGAAGATCAGAACACATTTTACGACCAATTTATGCAGAAAACCAGGTAATTCCAAAGGGTTCACATACTTTTTCTTGCAACTGTATAGTGTGAACCAAAAAGACTCCTTCTATTTGGGTTCACCTCCACTCAAAACAACCATGGCTGACAAGATTGATAAAGCTCTGCCTGCACATGTCCATTTCATGGCTGTATTAGGGAAAACCATATCCAAAGGCATATTTGTGACATATTGTCATATCTTCAGATATTCTGGATTCTGATAGTAAATTCTTTTTTTTTTTTAAACCTCTATTAGTTTTAGCCTTTTCTACCTCTGTCTTTCTTTTCTTTCTCTGCCATTCTTGTGTGGCTGGTTTGTCAGCTTTGGCTCCCTAGTCATTTGCAATGAGTGCATGGACAGAGTGAGCTCAGGTATGTAGGTACATAGGTAGACAGGCAGGTAGGCCAGCCAGTTATCAATAATTCTGACAGGCTTATTACAGGTGCTATATCCATAGATATAAGTTTGTTTGTTTTTTTCATTTTCTGTGGTCAGTTTCCTTTAGACATACCTTTAGAGATACTGTTGTATTTTTACCAAGAACACTTACAAATGAGTGACAAATTAAAGGAAAAAAAAGTTATGCTGTCTGGGGGATTGTGCTGTCATGGTTTGGGTCCACTTGTACCCTTAGAACAACTTTGTATCAATTTGCAGTGACCACCCCTTCTGAGTGATCACCTTTATCCTATGAAGAAACATTGCTATCTTTGGTAGAGATTGGTCTCTTCCAGCATGACAATGCTTCCATGTCACGGAATGGGTCAATGAAGATGAAACTGATGTGAATTATATGCTATGGCTTTCACAGTTACCAGATCTCAACCTAATGCCATCTATGGGAAACAGCACTCTTCAACACTGTTATCAAAACACCAAATGAGGAACGAATGGTGTTCTGTCCCTCCAGTATAGTTCCTTCGACTTGTAAGATCAATATCAAGGCATATTAAAGCTGTTTTGGCAGCATATGAGGGCCCAATGTGTGAGTAAGCCACTTTCTGTTGGTTTTTCCTTTGTTTTGTCGACCGTCTGAATGTGTGATTTCTCTCCCTAGGCCATCTGTAGGCTCAGCACTGTTTCTTTTTATATATGCTTACACAGTCTGTTTGTTTTTTTGTCTTTTACTGCTGTTATTGTTTATTGCTGTAACTGATGTCATTTTGTACTGTTACTGTGTTTCATTGTGCACCTTACTTTGTATCAATATGAGTGCAACACAACAAGGTCAAGTCTCATAAATATGCAGTGGTTTCTTTATTTCAGTATTTTTCTTTTCTTTTTTTAACAACAATATCAGTAATTCAGATGTATAACGTGTATATACATGCTCATCCTTTTTTTAACTAGGCACTGGGAATCCTACCAAAGAAATCTCACTTATATCACTTAATATAATATCACTTATCTCATTCAATAAAAATCCCTCTTCACAAACAAAGCATGATGATTTTATTTGCCAAAAATATGAGCTTAGTTGAAACTGAATCATCCTCACAGAATCACAAATGTATTGATGAAGTCACCACAATTGTTGGCCCTGTAAATTCTGTAGTGCAGTTGGCCACTGAAGTACATAAATGTTACCTGCAGCCCAGTTTTAATTGTTATTTTCTATTGCTACACTTTACTAGTTTTAGTTTCTTCTTTCATTTTAATGTCTTCACCCTTCTAATGGAATGTCCTCTATATGTGTGTGTGCAAGTGTTTATGTTAAAAGGGATTGATCCGGAGTCCTGTTCCCAGAGGGGAAAAGGGGTTGACTTTTACCCACATTATAGCATCATTAAGGGAGATTGCTGATTTACCGTCCTCAAGCAAAAACACTGGTCCCTGCACATGAAAGAAAATGGACCATGCCATAAGTCATAAGTTGTTAAGGTATACAACTGTAGATACACACAAACTAATAAAATATACAAACCCACACCTGTATTCTGTGTCCAGTGAAACAGGACAGTTGAACATCTGAATGGCTCGGCAGATTGGAGCCTGTTACATAATCAGCACCACACAAGACTGATGCTGCTGAGAGATAAAACATGGTTTACTGATCAGTGATTGCACATCATGTATTCATTATCTTTAGGTTTCATCAAATAGATAGTTCATCATTATTTATGGAGCCTAACAAGCTAATACTTTCATTATGTCCCCTCTGGTGTTTTATTCACTTCTCAACTAAGCCACACTCTATTCAATCAGGCACTAATCAGCATCAATCGCTGGAGACAGTGAGCCTTGGGTATAGCTAATTCAGGTATAAAGATAGTTATGATCAGGTATTAACAACCCTCCTAAGTCTGAGAGATGTGTTGTTGATCCCAGGTGATGCCCAAGCATAATTCTAATATATATCTAACATCAGTTTAATTTGCATAAGCTTCCCTGGAAAACTATGTTTACTGCTGTTATTTTTACCAGAGTCTGTTGGCTGGATTCTCCTCTCGATGCAGCTAAACTCTTCTTTCTGAGACTCTGATGGTGGACTGTCAAAAACAGACAGAAATACAGTTATAATACTGTGTGCATGCACATAAGCAATGTAGAGGTTACATAATGGTAACAATAATCACTGTTGGTGGATCTATGCCAGTAAATTTAAAAAAATGACAATATGTATACCGATGTACTGTAGATCTACATCTGTATGTAGATGTACAGTATTTGACACATTTCCACAAATACCAGAACATTCAGGAGTTTGGCAGCAAAGTAAATAATGCCTCAGACATCTACTTCTTTGGAACTTTGGAACTTCACAGCAGTGTAAGCTCTTCCTTGGAGCACTTACATGAGGCTCATTCCGGTCCAGTCCTTGATATCTCAAAAAGATCTTTATCATCTGTGACCAGCAGTGTCATCTTTGTCATCACTCAGGACACATCTGTCTCCTCCGAGGTGATTCAGCTGTCTTTCAGATCATTTTAACTGTCTTCTTTCCTGTTTGCCTTCGTTACTGGGCTCACCATAGACTTAGCTTTTAGCTCTGCTGGGCAGCAGAGACTAGGCACAACTATACAGTAATCCAGAGTTGTGACTGTGATGATCTCAGCAGCGTTTCCCTTCTCCCAAGTTCACTTATGTGACCATTTTCTTCTTTAAACCTCTTACCACACTTGGCCTGTTAATTTGTGTGTGTGTGTAAATATATTTCATATGTATAGATATTACAAATGTATGTAACGTGACAATGATGATGGACTTTTTTTCCATCTTGCCATTCCATCTTGGAGTGAACCGTTCCAGATTTTGTTAATCACATGACCCCTATCATGTTGCAATAAATAAAGTTTAAAGACAATGGTTTACTGCTTTTTTACATGATACCAGCCTCCACTCCACAACTGCTAATACTCTCACATTCCTGGAGGTGGCCTGCAAACTCACAGCACTGTGAACTCAGGAAACAAAGAACAAAGGAACAAAGGAATTGAGTTGTCAAGCAGAATTGAAATGTATATTAATTATGCTGCTATGTTAAATGAACAATATGAAAACCTATGAAGTTCTGATTTAAAATGCTGGAGCCACAGCAACTGAACTTAAAAGCACAGTTTACGTAAATCCAATAATCCATAAACAATGATGATGGGATAGAATGTCTAATGTTGATTTACATATTGTATTTTTTTACATTTATGTATAACAAACACATGCAAAAGTCAGAACTGTGACAAACTGGCAAACTCTACCACTGTGTTTCCAGCACACCCAAGTGGAGGTATGTGAAGATTTCATGGATCTGCTGCCAACAGCCAAATCAATCAGGATTTGGTCCTAGCTATTTGAGCACTCTCTGAAGTTGCCCAATTGTCTCCTGGATCCACTGTCTTCACTTTTGTTCACAATCTACATTTCTGTTTTCAAATACTATATATACTCTTATTTTGTTATCAGCATCTGTTGCACTTGATCCCTCCCATGTTGCTCTTCCTGACAGTTTCTCCCATTTTTTTCCCTATTGAAGTTTTTTTTTGTATTTTGTGTTTTCCTTATCCAATCAAAGGGTCTAAGGACACAGGAGGTTGTATGCTGTATAGACAGTAAAGCTCCTTGTGGCACACTGTGATTTGCAATTCATTGCATGGTTGTATTTATTTACTCATTAATATGTTTACTAATTGTTAGTTATTTGTGTAGTTAGTGGTTTAATAAGTATTTATTAACCACTTAATATATTTATAACTATTCATTTATAAAGTACTTTGGTTTGTGTGTAGAAAATAAATACAAGAACTCCATAGCAACCTTTAGATTAAGAACAAAATAATTAAACTTTTTCCTGGGTTGGTGGGTGGAGTCCTTTAATGACATTTTAAATTCAAATTATTTCAGATAGCTGAGGTTGACTTCAACCTTCATCTTTTGTACCAATTATTAATTAAATTAAAGATTTGATATCCTTCAGCTATTCTTGCTGATGTAACAGTGGTATCTGTGCATTTATGTTTGTGCCTGTGTGACCTACTTGCTGTTACTTTGTGTGAAGGCTCGCCAGGCATCCAGCTCTACAGTCAGCTGCTCAATCCTCAGAGGAACACACACCTCCCGCCGCTTCAACAACTGACTGAGAAGCATAAAGAAAAACATGGTGACTTACAAATCATTAATCCAATTTATTTATTTTCTTTCATAATCTTTAATTAAAGAATGCTAGGTAATGATCATACAGTAAATGACAAATAAAGATACTGCAATTTATAACTGCTACTGTAACTGTGGAGGCATCAGATGAGCTAAGTGGCTTAGCTTATGGTTACAAATAAGAAGCCAAGGAGTAAAACAGTTAGGGTTAGGTTAAACATTCACATTGAAGGCAATACAAAGAACAGAGAACATCTGCACAGTTAGAGTTCCTAATGTTCCTAATAACTTAATCATTTTAAAACTTGCTATGGTGGTCTATCTCAGATAGGTCTACTCTACAAATTACCAACAGCTTTGCTAAAACAGAAGGTTGCTGACTAGACCACAGACCAATTTGACAGAGAAACTTATGTAGATGTTTGAAATATTTCTAACCACCACCACACACTGTCACTTCTTGTCACACATTCAAAAAACATTTTTTAGAGTTTAACTGACCATGTGAAATATAGAATTATTTACACACACACAGACACACACACACACACACACACACAGTTGTATGCTTACCTGGTGTATTCGTAGAGTGCTGGGACAATACTGGAGTACTGTCTTCTAATGGCCAGCAATCCTCCAATATAACCACAGAGGATCAACAGCTCACTACGGGCTCTACACATAAACACATACAAATACAAACACAAAGAACTAAATGATGTGAAGTATGACAAAGCATGGGAGGTAGTGATTAAAATAACCATTAATACTAATATGAAAGTAGTAAATGTTCTTACTCAGTCAACTTATCCATGATGAGGCGGTCAGTTCTGATATAACTCATCAGGTCCAGGATTGGCTGAACACTATCCACTGTCCAATCAGATCCAGTCAGTTGTTCTGGTGAGGAGGAAAATTAGGAGTTTATCATCAATCAGTTCTTTATTAAGACAGAAATTTAAATTACTTTCTTTAGTTTGAGATGGGTTATAATGTGCTCTGACTTAATAACTTTATTGGAAATGCATATATCTTTGTAGATCTGTTCTGGTGTTTTCTTATAGTAATTCGCAGAATTTTACATCATACTAATCATACTTGAGGGGCCCTCATAAAGATTGGTTTGGAAACTGGTCAATCATAGAATGCACATTGTGATATTGGAAAACACAAATAACAGTCATACCAACTGATGATGTGTTTGTAAATTACTATTAGAAAACTCAAAATGCACATTTTGCACATTTTTTGTGGGGTCAGGAACAAGCAAAGGGAAAAAGTAAGTCAGTGAATGTTACCAGGTGAAGTAATTTTGTCTTGTTTTCATGCTAATCTCCATGCTACCATGTCAAATGAAAAAAAAAACATTTAAATATTGTGAACTGTTTCATATCAAAGATAAATTGAAGTTGTGTTATTTGATGTCAAATGTGCAGATATTATGTTAGGTAATTAACTACACGTGGACACACAATGAAACTGAGTTGTCAATACCTTTAACGTAATCTATGCCTATTCGAAGGGCATTCTCGGGTTCAGAGGTCAGCAGGTGGAATTTAACTGCTGAAAACAAATCACCTTCACACATGGCTCCCTCTGCCAAGACCTTACACTCCTCTAATGAAGGGAGACCGCACTTGAATGACAAACAACACATAATCATAGTCATTTGAATTATCACAAATATCATCAGCATCAGGCACAGAGCCTCTATTCCATTCCATCTTAAACATGTCTTTAACTTTAACTTAATGGTTGCCTACTCACCCTTTCATGTAACAGGTTGATTTCAGTGGCACTTCCTGGATAAAATGCACACAGCTTAGCCAATAAAATGTGGTTGTCAGGAATCATTTGCAGTAGGTCAACTGAGAGATCCCTGAATATAAACAAGGCAAAGATAATTCCAGTATTAGTCTGGATTACTTTCAGAGTTACAAGTATATTCTAACTGGTGGTGGACTGTTACAAAGTGCATTTACCTGAGTACTGTACTTAGGTACATTTTCGAGGATCTGTACTTTACTTGAGTATTATGACTTTTACTCAATTACATTTCAAAGACAGGTATTGTACTTTTGACTCCACAACACTTCTATGAAGGTTGTTGTTAATGCATTGTGAAACAATACAGCAATGCGTTTATTTTAACAAGATGTACTCTCAAGCAGGGGTCCCCAACCCCAGGCCGCGGTACCGGTCTGTGGGTCATTTGGTATCGGGCCGCAAAGAAAGAATAAAAAAAATGTTATATTTCTGTTTTAGTTATGGATATTGGTTTACTAACTTTCATCTGTTCCTCTCTGCACGCTTGACAAGTCACCGGCTCGTTGCAGAGAAACAAGCGCACGGTTCCCACTGATTCTCCGTCTTCTGGAGAATTTTAATTAATAATTTATCATTTATCATGTGGTAAAATATGTTAATTATTATGTCATTTAATTTAATTTAATTATACGATTATACCCCCAGTGCCCCCTCCCGCCCTGATCCGTGAAATTCTGTCTTGCACGAAACCAGTCCACGCTGCAAAAAAGGTTAGGGACCACTGCTCTTGAGTACAAAAGTATTTTTAAAATCAATGTACCCCAGTACTTTAACTGAAGTAAAAAAATGACACTGAAATTTACTTGTAGTGACAAGATATATCTCTACATTAACTCAAGTAATGGGGTTATGTTCTTTGTGTCCACCATTGCTAACTGGATCTGCATAGATGGGAACATACCATGTTGGTGTGGTCATGTACTTCCTGGCCAAGAGTTCAAGGCAGTATGCAGTGCTCTGATTAGCTGCTTCTCCTAGGACGATACCCACACATGCAGCCAACTCCAACTCATTACCTCGGATGAGACTAGACATGGCTAACTAAAAACAAAACATAACCAACACAATTCAGCCACATTTCACAGACCTGTGAAACTGAAAATTGTGTTCTGTATCTAGGGCACAATGTGCATACAGAAAAATGCAAATATACAGTATGTAAATAAAGTGATGACATCCACAGACTCTGGCATATACCTTGATGTTGTCCACAGCTAGGTGACAGCATGCTGCGAGGACAGAGCATCCATCTTGGAAGTACCACTCGGCTAGTCCCTTACATACCTTATGAAGAAGACTGGACAGACAAAGAGCAAATAAAGTCAGGGATTGTGATTAAAAAACACATGTGCCCACAAACATTTTGGAATTTCAAAAAGCAGTTAAAATGACAACAAATCAAGGTCAATATGTTTTCTAAAATACTCCACAGTGTTCCTTTCCATATTCCTAGGAATGATGCTCTTTTTTAGATGCTATGATTGATTGATCCAGTTCTCCAGATCATTTTTTTTTGTATTTTAAACTTTCCATTATGAGATATGAAACCAAATCTTTTCTTTTCCGCTAAGCAAACTACAAACTTGTTTTTGGATTTTGGTGGACAACATTTACGGTTTTCAAGAGAATTTTACGTTTCCATGAAGGAAGCTTCTTACTGTGGCAGTGTTATTCCACAACGAAAAGAACAGTTGTTTGCCTAAATCTGCCTCTCTTCCTGCTGTGGACTGTAGTACACTATTTTCACTCTAGTGCCAAGTGTTTACATTTTATAGAGACGCTGAACATTAAAACAGAATGTTATCATTGGTGTGCATGTGTGGGTTTGCTTTACCTCTGGTATTGTTGTCTGTTATCCACATCATTAGTAGTGTGATTCACTGAGAAACTTTGAGGTGCACGAATGTTTCCCTCACATGCTCCCTAGAATGTAATAATTTATATTTTTTTATTATTTCTGATCAATATTATCACAACTATCAAAATTACTGTTCATGTATTTCATCACTTCTCTGTATTTGTCTGCCATTACTTATTCTTCACACACCCATCTGGAACTATTTATTCAACATCTACCATTCACCCATCCCAAAAGAAAACTACTGTTATCTGTCATCACATCACTCCATCATTATGTTTTTTCCTCCCCTCTCTGTACCTGTGCTATTATTAAGGCCTCTAGCAGTTGCCCTCTGCCAGTGAAGAAAGTTACAAGTTTTCTTATGTCTCCTGTGGCAATGCAGTATGGAATAGCTTCATCATTATCCTCAGCCATCAGCTGGTCAGCTCTCCTGCAACATGAGTATATTAAAATTAAATATACAGATTATAACAGATTATATATGACCACTGATAACATACAACATATAAATATGTTCTGTATCTGTGTTTGTTATGTTTGTATTTATTAAAAAATGGGCCAAACTAAAAAAAGAATTCCACCTAAAATCAGACAGAAATGTAACAATACAAATGGTGAAAGAGTTTACACTGACAAACAAAGTATCTGGGTATCTGACTGTACACATTCTCAGCAAAAACATTCTGTGTGACCTAACCCATTTTTTGTCTTATTATTAATTACTGTCAAAAATGAATGAGGGGCCTCTTCAGTGCCTCTTCTAGCTGCATAATTAGGAGCTGTGACTTTTTGCACTCATTTTTTTCTCTTATACCAAAAAGCATATTCAGAACTGTCTTTGCCATACAAGATGTCTGTTAAAGTAAAAGGTCTTTAGAGTGTCAAGGGAGACCATTTTAATGCACACAAACAGAAAAACTCCTTTTTGAAAATACAGGAAAACAATAAGCTTTAAACAGACACCCAAATAAGGCATTTACTAAAATCAAGTTGATGCATGCAGGGGGGTGGACACAAAGCAACCTTTTAAAAGCAGACACTTTGACATGTCATAACAGAAAAAGTACAGCAAATAATGACACTGACATGGCTGCATTCTTGGTGTGGCAGTATACTTTCAGTTTGAGGGTTCTGGTTCTGAATGGAATAGGGCTATTGTTAACGTTATTAGTAACACCTGTGCATTTCCTGATATGACAAATCAAATTGTCTTCCATGAAACAGGACTACTAAATCCACAACTATTCACTATAAAGCAATTCAGAACAACAGCAATATAATAAATATTATCTTTTGTAAGGAGTGGTGTTTTGCTGTATTTCACTTTTACCATTATTTACTTAAAACAAACGTAAACACAGTTTACCTCTGCATGAGTTTCTTCCAGTACTTCATGGAAACTGCTGGTGCCACAGATAAAGCTTTCTCCCACTTAAACAGAGATAGCAATTTTTACTTACTTAGTTACATTGTCAATATCATAATTTTCTCTTTCATTTCTATTTTTGCTTGCATTAGAGTCTTCGTTTGGAATATAATAAACTATGTATTTGACAAGGTACAAAGAGATAAAAATAATATAATATTAAGTCAATTAAATAAATCTTAAAATGGTCATAGGCACCAACAGGATCAGTGTCAACTCAAAGAATTAAATGTCTGAGTCACGTGCTAAGAGAGTAATGACTCACACACACAGGCATGCCGTACCTGTCCCAGCTCCACCATTAATTCACAGTACCGCTGAATTTGTCCGAGTCTCAGATGGATGTCTGCTGCTTCTTTCAGCCGCTCCTCTTTACTGGGAGCTCCAATACCTCCTCCAAATTTAGACATCTTGACGATAGTGAGTTCCTGAGCTTCAGACTGAAAGGGAATACAACAAATGGAAGAGAAACAAATGTGAAGTAAAATTTAAGAAACATATGAAACCTAAATATTTCACGTCTTCTTCATTTTAAATGAACTTCAGTTGAATAGAACATACATGCAAGTAATACAAAATAAGCAGGTTTGAGTTACTGTAAATAACTATAAGAACAATTAAAATAATTTAATTTATTAAAACACAGAATATATATGTGTGTGTGTGTGTGTGTGTGTATCAAGAGATTTCTGCCACTAAATAGGCAGAAATCACTTGATTTATCTAGTTTTCTAATGAAGTACATCAGAGCTGCTTCAGTCTGGACTCTCTGGGTTTCTGAACACTTGATAACCTTTCTGTTTTAGCATATATTAATAAATACTTACTGTTTTAAACTTAAGCAAGTGTTTCATATGCATCACTCCCTTGCTGTAGCTGGCTGGTAGCAGTGAGTCGTCCTGGCCATTAATGACCGACACCAAGTCCCATAAGTTACTGCTGCCTCCTGGAGGCTGGCACAGGATACAGTACAAGCAAATATGTTTAGAAACTCCTACAGACGTGCTTATCATTCTGATATGCATGTAACAATACTACAACCTGTGTTCTACAATTTGCAGGGAGCACTGAAAGAATGAAGTGGTTGGAAGTGCACTTTTTGTAGGGAATATTTATTATTCTAATTAAGTGTAATACCACAGAGTTTTGTTAACTAGCTTTTACTTTCAACAGAAATAAAAAGGGGTCTCTATTTATGTGTTCTTTTTGTAAAGAGAAGCTCTATTAAGACCTTTATTTTTCAAATGTGTATTTACTTTGTCTTAAGTAAACATTGAATAAATCAATGAAGAAAGCCTTTTATTGACATACCTTCCAATTGTATTCTGTTGTACAGGTAAAATGAGCCTTATGCAGAATCAACCAAGCTTGTTTAATTTTAGCTATGAAAGCCCCATACATGTGAATATTAAAAAAGCTTCTCATTAGCATATCATATCATATGATTATTATATCAAATACATAGCTTTGAAATAATAACTACGTTATCTAGCTATGGGAAATTACAACACTTTTATCTGCAACTACCTGCAAATTTAAAAGCTTTGAAGTTGAACTTGAAAGCCAGACAACATAGACAAAGCCTGAGCAATGGAAACTAGAGGAAATTACTTGTTGTTTATACTTCTCTCTAATTTTCAACTGTCCTGCAGCCTGCTATCAATTAATCAACCAAATGGTCTAAAATATAGTGTGTAATCAACAGAAAGAACGTTTACAAATGATACAGAAACAAAACGATCAGATATATTTCAGTATTATACCTGCATTTGTGATCTCTAGACTTCCATACGGTACTTTTTGAATTATGAATTATGTGTCCTTTGTAGTGAACATCAGAAGTAAAGTGTTTACACATTGAGTGGCAAAAACATATTGCACGTGTGCACACCTAATCTAAATTATTTCCAAGAGGTGCTTTGCCATCTGTCAGATGAATTGCAGATACAGACTGCTTCAGACCATAAACACTCCACAGCTGTGACAAGTGACTGTCTACATACATTATGAAGGTAACATGGCATGTAGTTACCGAAAAGCATTCAGAGAACCAGCGTAGCTTCTTGGCCCTGATGTCTATGTTTAGTTTATCCAACTCCTGCTTGATGTCTCGAGATACTTTACCACATAGCAGAGGCGGTGTGCCAGGAACCATAGCTGTGTCTGCAAAGACACACAATCAGCATAGTTAGATGAGTTTAGAACAGAACACAATCAAATAAAAAAGATCAGGGGTCTGTTCTTACCTGTGCTTCCAATTATCTTTTCCCAAGGCTGGTTAGTGAGGATGTTTAGCAGCAGTGGAGAGATGAGGGGTGTAAGAGACCACAGCCTCACTGTACTGTCTCTGCTACAGCTGGCCATAGTGAATGGACGACTCTGATGACATGTTAAGCCTACAGACACAAATAAAATACAAGTCATAATAGAAATCATGGGGATATGTAGTAGTGGAAAGTGCTATGGCTCAAATCACATCTAATAACAAAATTCAGCAAAAATAACTGCCTGCATGTACCATGTCCCTTGGTACATGCAGGCTGTACCAAAAAAAACAGTAAAAAGAAAATGTATTCTCTGTATGTTGCATGCAACTTGAGTTTATTGTTCTGTTTTACCATAGACATCAGCTCCATGGTCGTAGACTGTATCTAGGCATGTGCCATCCCTTGTGTCCCACACTCTGATTGTATAATCCCAAGAACCTTAAAAATAATATAGCGTTTTACAATTTAAATGCATCACACAATATACTGCAATCACTTCAAAATACAGTCCATTTTAAAATGCACACTGTAAACAGCACTAATATAAAATATACACATGAATAAACTCTACATACACTGTATAATTCAGTCTAGAATATTTTCCTAACTATATTGTATCTCCGAATTACATCATGCACCAGCGACAGAAAATTTTTTGTACGACTGTATCTTCACTACAAGACTATTTTTATCTTGTGTAAAAAATGAAAATGGTAATAATTTTTCTGCTCAGTGCACAAGTAGACAACAATACAGTGGGGCTTGCACTAGCTCCTCTGTCCTCTGAGATTTCAAGCTTTTAAAACAGGCAGGTAGAGTTTTAAATCATGAAAGGAGATTGAGAATCTGAAGTGTTTCAGTACTGCAGAGAACTACAGAGATTGTGTTATATTTGTTGGATAGATAAATCATCTCTGTTGTTGCTTACATTAGTCATATGAAGTAATTATTATTGTTATGTTGATGTGATAGCGAAATGTCAGCTATCTATGGCATCACATTTGCCAACATTTTATGAACCTCAAGACATTGTCGTAATGTGAATTGTCTTGTCATGTATTCATAAATTTTTAACAGGAGGTAAACATTTAAAAAATGTATTAATTTTCCTTTCAACATAATATTTTAGACCCATAATATTTTAGATCAATTCCATTGATTCCAGTGACAAAAGTCTAATGGACAACAGCAACTTAACAGGAAAGCTACATGTTTCTTGCTTGCATGTGCACAGCTCTCTAGTACAATTCCACAGTGTCAGAAGATACTCCATCATCATGTCTTTTTAAACTCAGGTGTCATTTTCTCTCTGCAGGGCAACTTTGTAAGGTATTGCAAAATTGGTGATATATGTCAGGTCACTAAAAACAATAAATAACTATATAAAAGAATATATTTGGAAAATATTATATTACCTGAAATAAGGAGGTAAGGAACCTCTGTGCTCCACATTAAGCCTCTGACTGGAGCTGTATGACCACTCAGCACATTGATACATGCATCCTGTGTGTAGTCCCATATACGAACAGTACTGCAAAGACAGACATCCAGGGATTTTGCTTTGAATTAATTTCAAATTATTACTTAGACCTAATGCATGTTTTCTGCGTTATACATTATGTATCTAATCTAAAAAGTATCTTTATTTGTGTGTTTATCAAACTTAAAGCTTGTTGTCTTGCTGTGCTAAACATTACAGATATAAATGACCCTCTAACAGCACCTGCATTAATGAAATAATTGTTTTCTAAAGTTAGGCCCTTTACGAGACCCGTCAATTAGTGTCAAGAGTGAAAGCACGTTTTACTTGTGTGTTTTGAATTTTTGTAGTGGGGTGAATTACAGAATTGGTTTTTAATTTATACTGCTACACAATAAAACAATTTTGGAACAATGCAAGTCATGCCAATTGAAAAATGAATTAACAATAAAAATGACAATAAAAAAAGGGACAAGTAATCGATTGATTTTCTGGAAATGGTAAAAATGTAGAGATTTTATGTAACTCTGTAAAGAAGCCAAAATTGTACCTGTATTTGTTAGCGATATAACTGCATTACCCACATTGTGACTTTTCTGAACTCATGGTTGTTTCTATTCCATTTAATGTTTTAAGAAGACACATTAACGTTGTGTTTTTGCATGTGTATTTGCAAATAAATAACTACAGGCTTTAAGAAAACAATGTCCACATTTTGTGATTGATATATTTACTCTATATGTATTCTGTTTAATATTCTGGTCTATTTGTTTTAACCCTCACTCTCCTTGTCTGCACTCACCCATCATCTGATCCAGAACACAGTATTCCCTCTCTGAGTGGAGACCAGCGAACATGGAAAACTTTAGCTAAGTGCCCAGTAAAGACCTTGAGAGGCTGATCAGAGCTGGTGGCCAAGTAGTACACACGGACGTTTCTATCCTCACAGCCGGTTGCTATCATATCCCTATAGAAAAAAAGAAGCAGGCCACTTGTTTCAGGCCATGTTGTGCATGAACTGTTTAAATTACTGAAAATAAATAAAGCAATAATTAATAGGTCTGCAATATGTAGCCAATTGCAACAAAAGATGACAGTCTAATATATATTGACTACCCCACCGAGAAAGATGACAGATGGATTGAGATCTTACTTGTTGTTCTGGCTCCAGTCACAACCAAACACAGCAGCAGGATGTTTGTACTTATGGAGGACTTTACCATCAATGGTCCGGATTATACTGTTGACAAAATTATATAAAACATGACTACTTTTGAACAAAAGGTATATTATGCTTATTCATATTACAACAAATTGCAGAACTGATAAGGAGTTGAGGATTTACCAGAATCCATCTCCACTACAGGTAGCGATCCTCTTAGAATCCTTATGGCTCCATGATATACAAAATATACCGTTCTTACCATGCTGGAAGAAGAGAGAGATGACATCACTACAGACCACATGTTGGAGTAAGTTGGAATCAGATTTTTCATGGTGCAGTTGTTAGAAAGAACATTAAAGATACACAGATTCAGTTTTAAAGTAATTTTGCACTGAAAGTCAAAGTAACCTCATTAAAGCGAGTGACGATCTTTCCTTTCCTGACGTCCCAAATGAACGCTCCATTACGAGACGTCGCTCCTGCAATGCAGTTCAGGTCTCCTTCAAAACACACCAAAATAGAAACAGACAGAAAGGTCACTAACTTTCAAATGACTAACACATGATACACTTTCCTGAAATATTGTTGTTGCCATGGAACAGGAAGTGTTTTGCACACATTCTATTGTATATTATCCTTATCCTTATCTATTTTATCTAGCTGTATAATTTATATTTTAGGTCTATATTTTGTTTTAGTCCTAAGGTTTATTATTTATTTTAGTTCTATATCTATTTTTCTTTTTGCATGTGTATTTTGCATGTGTATTATCAAGGGAGCCAGAGACTCCCTTGATAATAAGATAATAAAATCTTGAACAACATTTATACAGTATAGCACCTGACCAGTTTGTCTATGTACATGGACTTTGCTGTTTAGGATGTGTTCATTGATTACTTACAGCAAGTGATTTTAAATGTCCCAGTTATTCCTGGTAGCAGAGGTTTCACACAAGGCAGGAAAAGTACTTGTGTGCATGTGGAGGATGTGGAGTTAATCTACCTGGAGCCCAGGACAGGGAGTAGACCACTCCTTCATTGCCAGGTGAGGTGTAAACAGCTGTTAGTGTATTTGTGTCCCAGATTTTAATGGTTCCATCAAAGCTAGCTGTGGCCAGCAGGTTGGGATCATCTGGCTTAAATTTGCAGTCAAAGATAGTCTCTACATGACCCTGGACACAGAAAGAAGGAGAAAAGAAATCCTAAAAATCAATATTAAGATCAGTACAAGGCACTGTCTTATATTCATTAATTCATCTGTGTGTAATCTTCACAAAGGATGTTATAGAATACCAAGTCTCGTAAGAAGTCCCACTTCTTGGTCCCCATGTCATAGAGTCCTACCCCTCCATCCATGAAACAGCACAAGGCATGGCCAGGAGGCAGAGAGAAGGACCGGTTCTGTGAAAGGGTTGGAGGAGGTACCGCCTCACTGGTAGAACTGGTGTACTGACTTTTACTGGGAGAACAGGAACTCTGAACTGTAGAGAGAACAGAGACAGTCAAAGAAAGCAGAAAATAAATGGTGTATTTCTCAAAAAAAAAATGAGAAAAAAAGATTTCAGAATAATTTCAGTATCAACCTTATTTCAGGGACAGTGCTGCTGAGCTAATCAAATGAAGGGTTACAAGAAGAGAGGTACTACTACTAGTGTTTGAATGGCTGCATTATACCCATACAACATAAATTTAACAAAAATACATGATCAGATTTTAAGACTCTTCTATTGTGCTTTCATGGTTGACACACACTTGTCCTTGAGAAGCACAAATCTGAAGATGGGGATTCTATGTAAAAATTACGTAAATATGTACTTTTGCACAAAATTTAGAAATGGTAACCTGAAAATTGTAACCTGAATAAAGATGCAACATGTTGTTATATATAGGTTTTTCAGTTTAAACCACATTTGGATAAATTTTACCTTTCTTGGCAAGAGGGGAGTGGAGAACATGCAAAGCATGAAATCCAGTCTTCTTCAGCTTAAAGCTGTCCAAAGGAGTGGAACGAGACACATTCCATACCCTCAAAACTCCAACCTGAGAGTCTGAAAAACAATCTTATTTCAGAGGTCTATTCCATAACGCAAATGTCTTGAATATGTTTGTTCGTTAGAGTTATCCTCTAAAAATCCATAGGTAATGGTCTTAATATGAATTCCATCTACAATCTTAATATTCTGACTTATTGTGGTTTAAGGAAGCCAAATGTCCTCATTAATATACAAGTGAGATGGCATCCACACAAAAACAAATAGCACAGTGGCAACAACAGGTCCCACATATCAGCTGGCTAATATGTTGGAGGTTGAAGATCTAAGCTGAGGAGTAAACACGTTGACAAAGAAGGGAACAAGATCATACACACACGCCCGCAAAGAGGTACGCAGTCTTTACCTCCAGTGATGAACATGCCTGGTGCAGAAGGGACCCAGGCCAGACACTGAACTGATGCAGCAGCTGAGGGGAAGGTGAATGATGTAATACAGGCCAAGGCCTCACTGTCCACCAGCCTGATACCATTATGGAGGTTAGACACTGTGAGAAAATGTGTTCATCATTTAGGATCTGTGGTTGTAATTACAGTCAGTGAGTTATTGTAATAGACTGGATCATTTGTTTTTTATGGTACAAACTTGTAATTACTCAGTAAACACTTATTCTGCATAAATGTTCTTTGTTTTGTTTGGTTTGTTTTTATTCTTTGTAATGTTCTGTCCAACCTAGTAAATAGTCAGTTGACAAAAGGTCCCATTCCAGAGCACTGACTGGGTCCTCTTCATCTGTCCCCTCTAATGACTCTGGACGCAACACATGCTTCTGGCTTTTACTTCCTAAACAAGAGAGGATAGACACATTCATAAAGATGTCAGTGCACAAGTCTCTGCTATAGAACCCAAAGGGAAGAGTAGGGTTTAGTGAATTTAAATGTAATATGTAATAGTTATACTTGGGGTGTATTATGATTCTAGACAATTAATCTAAGTCTCTCAGAACATTGTTTTATTTAATTTTAATAAATTGTGGAAAATATCCGTACCTGGCTGAAAAATAGACAAACTTCCATCTGTGTGTCCGAACACTAGTTTACCCTTTTTGATAGGGTGCCATCTGAATAGACAGATATCAGACAAGAAGGAGTGGGCTTCTTTATGCACTGTGACCCCTGGATCAGGACCTCCATAGACCCAGACATACAGCGGACCACGCTGGGAGACAAACGCCACTCCATCAGCTGAGTTCCAGCACCAACTGACTGATGTAGGGACACCTGGCAAGAAGAGAAGATGCTGTGTTACTTTATTTGGGGGAGCAACATTGCAATAGTCTTACTTTAAACACTCCAGTGTGCCAATAAAACCCAGCGTAGACAACCTTTAGTATTGTCCAGTCTTGCAACAGCCTTTTGTTCTGTTACATTCCATATGATGAGCAGGTTATCAGCGGAGGCTGACGCAAACAGATCAGGGTTGTCAGGACACCAGCTGATGGCTGTTATGGTCTTCTTGTGTTCTGACATGATGGACCTTAACTTAAATTCATTGTACTGCTGATCCAACTACAACACAGAGACAGAGAGAATGAAAAGGAATTTAAAAGAGGGATTTAAACAGCTCTGATTTTGTATGTGATGGGTTAAACAAATTCTACAGTGATATCAAACTTCTCTGCAGTAGTATATTCATGATTGTAAACATGACATTGGAACATGCTGCCGGTCAGTGATTTAGTGCTGTCCAGAAGTGTAAACACACAAGTATACAGACTAAACCAAGTAATTAATCAAACCAAATTAACCAAAACCAAACAATTACATGCAACAAATACTTTGCAGCATATTGTGCTTGAATCATCACCCCCATGAACACAAATACACACAAACATAGTTTACCTGGTAGATGTATATAGCCAAAGTAGCACAGTAGGCAAAGTGGTCTCCACTAGCAGCACACACATCTTTATTCCAGGGCTGACAGCCTGCTGCCAGCAGGCCTACCTGCTTTACCTTGACCATCCTCACCTGGAGACACAAACACATGCAGATGCTAATTGTGTTATATTTAAGTACTTGTACAAATCTACAGATTCTATTGGTCGTTTTAGTTATATGTTCTGTGTATGTTTACATTCCATTCATTATATTCATAATGTGGCTAAGACAAACAAGTATTGATTAACTGAATAAATGAATGTAATAAGCTTATTCAGATTTTTGCAAATAACTTCCTAATATCTGTTCTTCTCACTCCCCATTTCTGAACTTTTATATTGCATTGCACTCCTATATGTACAATGCCAAACACATCCTTCTGAACAATATATTATGCATTATGGATTCAATTGCACTGTACAGTTTTATTTCTAACAGAGTAATACACATAACATATTAACATACTAGGTAGATCGACAGGTTGAGGAGTATAATCTAATTAAAGAGAAAGAGACATGTAGAGAGGATTGAATTAATCTCTGTCATGATTGGCTAACACTGCTGCCTATCTACTGATTGAACACTACTACTGTGAGAAACTGACTCGTGACTCAACTGCTGAATGTCTGAATGGCGGCACTGGGTGAAAAAGATCTCTGTAGAGAATATTTTATGTGATATTTTAAACCACAATAATCCAAAATAATATTTGCTATAAAATGTAAATAATCATTAAACCAAACCCTTTGTATCTGCAGTTTCTTTCTTAAAGATGCTTTTAGAATTGATAATAGATAAATGAGTTCTTTAGTCCATAAACCTGCAGGAAGAACCCTAAGCTGCACTGTGTACTTGGTTTATTTAGTGATTATCTCTAAAGGGAGGAGATAAGGAACTAATGGGAAGAAGGAAAGGGAAAGAGGGGTGTGGGATTTTCAATCAAAGGTAATCATCGAAACCTGTTACCAGTTACCCTGTAACCTCCTCCTGTAAGGTATAAATTAACTGATGTCAGTGATGTACAGTTGTCACAGTAATGACTACATAGCAGGTTGATGAAGTGATGTGTTACACTACAAATGGACTTCTTAAAATGACATTTTATTGTTCATTAGATTCCTATTTAGGAGGCTTATAAGAACGATCACCAGTGTTCACATTACTGTGATTAAGTAGCTTTTTCGTATACTTGCACTTTTTAATTTTTTTTTTTTTCATAGAGGTTCATTTTACTTCTACCTAAAGATACAGTCTGTAGGATTGAGAAGAGAGTGGACTTTACTTGAAAATTTGAATGAGTGCAACTTCCAGGTCTCTTCTCCTCTCTCTCTGCTGCACTCCAAGTTCAGCATAATTCTTTATTTTTAACTTTGTTCTTTATTGGTCTTGTTTTTCTTTATTGGTCTTCTTCTGTTTACTTGTCTTTGTTTGTTATTATTGACAAAACAGGAATGGGCAGTTGTCTCATTACCTGTTGTTTGTCCATCATTACATCTTCTCACTGAATATTCGGCGCTGGACGGTTTTAGCATGTGTCCGGGGAGGGGATCTGCTTACTGAAAGTGCTCTTATTTTGAAAATCACAACATGTTTTTGTTCCAGGCTTATGGTTCCAGCTCCCTTCTCCTCTGAAGCCTCACCTTAAAAGCCCATAGCCACAGCATTGCTGAGTCTAATTCTCTCTTCTTATCTTGGTTCTCTTCAATGCTCTTTTACTTGAGCATAATTTCAGTCCAGTACCAGTGCTTCTACTTTAGTAGGACAGTTCAATACTCTTTACACCTATTTTAGTACCACATTTGTGTGTTACATTTCTGTAGTCACACCTGAACTTGGCTATATTGACTACTATTGGGCAGATTGTTATACAATTTAGTACACACATTCACCCTTAAACTAAATTGTAATTAAGTGATCCCTTAACTTTCCTTCCAGCACCATCACAAGTTCAATTTTTCAATTTGTCCAATGCTTTGGTTTATGAGGAAAAATGAAAACATGAAAAACTAATGAGGTTCCTATCAGTCTTACTACCTTGTTTTTAATACTAATTGGCTAATGAACGGACACTCTAACCTGTGGTGGTGAACATGGTAAACATTATACCTGCTTAGCAATGGCATTAGGAAAAAACATCCCTGCAAACTAGGTTAAGGGTGCATCAGATTCAACACTTCAAATATTTGAGCTACCCAATATAATCACTGTCAGGATGTTTATCAGTCAAAGCGCCTTACCAAGAATATATCATATTCAAAATCTTGTGGACTCAATTATTTTCTGTACAAATTACGTTTTTCCAACAAACATTTTCACTTACTTCTGCAGGAAAGGCCAGATGAAACTACAGTGAGGCTTTTTTAAATAATTATTTTTGTTATTGATTAATCTGCTGATTATTTTCTCAATTAACCGATTAATCATTTGGTCTATGAAACATTAGCAAACTGTGAAAGATGCCCATCACAATATGTGATGACCTCATCAAATGTCTTGGTTTGTCCAACAATACTCATATCCTAAAAATATTCAATTCAGTTTAGTTCAATTTAAATAAAATGCAAAACCAAATTTTCACATTTGAGAACCTGGAACAATAAAATGTGGGATCTTTTGCTGGAAAAGTAAGTTCAGTCATTAGTTGGTTATCAAAATAGTTGATTATTTTTCTGTAAATGAATTAATCAATTAATGAATTGCATAATTACAGCTCTGAACTACTTAAAGTAATAATGACTCTGTTCCATGGAGTTTCCAACCTGTCCACTGAGCCAGGATGTAAAACACTAAGATCCTGGACCTGGCTCAACTAAAGGGATTACAGTTTCCTTAACGTAATTAATTGCTTCTGTGCTTTTATTGCTTTAATATGATTCAATGCCGTGAAAAGGTCTATTAAAGAGACCAATCGAGAATTCTCATTTTTAAGTGGGGAGTATTCTGTAGAAAGTAGATTAGCTCCCACTCACCCTGCAGAGACAGAATGAAACAGTGTCCAGATGCAGGCATGAAAAGCCGTGTTGCTATTGGAAAACACGTGTACGTGAGATAAGATAACGGTGCTTTCCACTATGGCTAGCCATCATCAGGCTAAAAATTTGGCTGAATTACAGAAGTTGTGTGACACGTCTCTTACATAAAGGCCTAACCATAGTTTCAACTACAACTCATCGGAGTTTTTTTTAGCTAATAAAGGACTCGGTTTTAACGCACATCCTCACATGGAAATCACTAGAACCGTCTTAACTTGGTGTTGATAGAGGCTCGACATTAACTGAACTCATAAATGGTAATAATAATATTAATATTTGGCTAAAATGTCTGCACCACCCTTATATCAATAGGCTAACCCTCTTTGCAAGCTTCTAGCTATTTTCATCCCAGATTGCTGCCAACATTCGCCAATCAGATGTTTGCCGTTTTATATTGTCTGTTTTCTATTATATTTAAAGAATATCAACAGGTTCCCGCAGCACAAACTAATCCGTGTACATACGATCTGTTATCGAGACACAGTGTCGCAGATGTGGTCCGTCTGAATACGGCAAAATGAAGGCAAATGTGCATTCAGCAAGATTTTACATCTGCGTTTTGTGTGTCAACGCTGTTGGTTTATATCACAACGCTAGCATGCAGTCAGTGTGTATCTGTGGTTCTCTTCTTACCGTCAGTTGTCAGCTGGGTCGTGCACAACGGACAGCTCCCTAGTGCTGAAATGCTCACTGCTCACCTTCCTCAGCGTGAGGCGAGCGCTACGGGCGGCAGTGATTGGTGTGTGGGGATAATTATTTTGTTGCGATTGGCTAACTGGTGTGTCAATTAGACAAGTTTCTTCTGTGTAGGCGCTACGTCAACGCCTTTGAAACGAACCCGTGTATCTAGCAGTGTGCGATCGCCTTGTAGGTTATATTAGAGTGACCCAGCCAAGCTTGATTTCCTTGCATCATGACTTTGTGTCTGGATCTCAGCTCAGATAACTTTGTGATGAAGTGATGTGAGTGGTGTATTTAGTATCATTCCATCTATCATATATATATATATATATATATATATATATATATATATATATATATATAAATAACTTCATAACTACCATCATGTACAAATTTCTGCTACAAATACAAATCAATTTAGTTGACTTAAGGTCTATTCCAGTGAGAGATCTTATTTAAAAATTGCTTTACACCTCCTCAACTTACAAGCATGTGCACATTAATGTCATCACAACTTGTGACATCTTCAAAGTGAATGTTTTTTTAGGACTTCAGGCACTTTTCTCCCCTAAATCAACTAAAAATGTTAAGTTACTTTAGTGCTTATGGGTCTACTAGGATGAAGGCGTTTTCACTAATCCAGCAGTACCCACTGTCCACAAGATCCCATGCCAACCATATGCTTTTATTTACACATAAAAGGCACATTACCTGAAGCCTTTTAAACAAGTACTGCGGTGGCAGATCATCTCTTTTAAGTACTGTAGAAGAATTTAAGAATCTACAGCTCTCAGTATGCCACTAGTAAATTCGCATGACTGTGACCTCCAATCACCAAGCATCTTTGCATAGCAGGTTGCATTTAAGAACGAACAGGAGCTGATCCCTTTGAAATGTGCTCAGTTTATAACTAGTAAATAATGACTTTCAGCAGATATACCCATGGCACTGTTAAGATATGCAGTTCTTTGGACCTTAATAGTAAAGCACATACTAAAGAACAATTTAAGAAACACCACTTTTTATCCAACTCTTGCTCAATTACAAGCACACCATTATAATCAATATACAAAATTTTATTGCAAAAAAGAAAATTTGTTCTACAGTTTTTTTTTTCAGTCAGGTTCCACATTAAAAATGGCTGCAAACGTTTTAAATCAAACTACAGTTAACCCCTGGTAGTAAAATGACACTGAAGAAACTGCACCATTAAACCAAAATAAAAAAAAAAAAAAAAAAAAAGCCACACAAGCAGTGCTGCCAGAAACACACATTTTAAAAACTTGTTGCCGTAAGGAGTTTTGGTCCATTGTATTACCACAGGAAATTAATTTCTTGCTGTCCATTTAGATAGCAACGAGGATCTATAACAAACCTTAGATCAGGGGGAAAAAAAACAAAAAAAAACAAAAAGATACATAAGGGGACTAAGTGACAACATAAAAACTAAATCCCTGAATTTGCAAAGGCATACAGGTCTGTGTCCTAAAGAGGCAGACCAACAGGGACAGCAGGCTATATGGTTCAAACCATCCGCGCGCACACACAAAAGCCCACAAACATACACACCACAGGAGTTAAGCTGAAAATGCATTGCAAAATTCACATCGATTAAACCACTTAATCATCGTCTTCTTCCTCGTCATCTTCCTCTTCGTCATCTTCTTCCTCCTCATCGTCATCATCGTCGTCCTCATCATCATCAACCGGCTCCGATTTCTTCGCAGCAGGCCTGCCTGGGCCACTCTTCTTACCAGCGTCGCTTTTCCCTGAACCACCTCTAGCTCGGTAGGCAGCAACATCCTTTAAAATAAATAAAATTGTTACACCCTCAGTGCTCAACCTTTCTAAACATGATCCTTTTTTTTTTTTAAATTAACTTTGCTGACACCATAGCACGACTGTTTTTAGTACTTGTTCACACCTTCTCGTATTTTTCCTTCAGTTTGGCGGCCTTGGCTTCATATGGTGCCTTGTCTTTGGAACTCTGTGTAGCCCACAATTCACCAAGTTTTTTGGCAATGTCACCAATGGAGATACCAGGATTCTCTTCTTTGATCCTGGGACGGTGATCGGAGCAGAAAACGAAGAAAGCAGAACTGGAGAGATAAAATGTGATTAATGCCAGAAACCCTCAGACTGCTAAGATTTCCTCTACGGTCCTGTTTTTTTTTTTTGAGAAATATGATACCCGTTTAATACTTACGGTGGCCTCTTGGGTGCGTTGGGGTCCTTCTTCTTCTTGCCCTTTGGAGCACCTTTAGGGGGGACGTATGTTTTCATCTCTCTATCGTAACGGACTTTGTCGTTTTTAGCCATCTCCTCAAACTTCACTTTTTCCTTGGCCGACATCGTCTATAAGACGGTAAACAAAATAGGGGTAGTGTCATTGAAGGCATACCACATCTGACAGTCAACTTTCTCACTCTGTGTTAGTGTGTCTGTGTTAGTTTTGACAAATGTAAATTCTCATCAGTTCCACAACCCCAAATAAAATGTCAGTGAATCAGTCAAAGTAAATCATAAGTGGTACCAACTTACCCTCCATCTCTCAGAGCATCTTTTGGAAAATTCTGAAAAGTTTACGCTGGTCCCAGGGTGTTTCTTTTTGTGCTCATCGCGGCAGGTTGCAACAAAGTAGGCATAGGAGGTGGTTTTCCCTCTTGGCTTATTTGGGTCCTTTCTCATGACTGCAGTTGATCTAGAAATAGTCCACATACAATAACAAAATAAATCGACTTACAGAGCAAAAGCATTTGGACATGCAGAAATAATGTAAATTCCCGGGCCTACTAAGGCTTGCATCTGAAACGTAACTAATACTTTCATATAAAAGCATTTGTGTAAACATTTCGTTTGGTAAAGATCGACCGAAATACTTTTGTTGTCGTATTTGCAAGTAGCGCTGTTGTGGCACAAATCGGGCAAATAGGGCACCTACTGCTGTTCGCTCGAATGCTGAATGCTCTAACGTTAATCGGATTTCTACATCTCTGGGACAAAAAGATGCGACTCCATTTTGTACCTTCCCGCCTAAACTAAACGACAAAAAACACACACTAAAGTAACCTAATGGCAGTTGATTTCACAGGGCCGCTACTCTGCATTTAACAGTGCAACTCACCACGGGAGTGGATCTAAACCAAATGGCGATTTAATTCAAACTATAATTGTGGCAATCACTGTCGTGTAACGTTAGCACGCTAAGCTACCAAACCAAATGGCGTTTGAACCGAATACATGTTGCGCACTAACGTTAAACACAGTACACAACATACGATGTAACGTTTTTAACGTTTAAGATTTCACGATCAGTAGTTTAGATTGAACAAAAGCTGCAAGCTTCCTTGACAAATTCACGACATTAAATGTTAATGTTACGCTACGATACGAATGGCTTAATTGACAAATAAACTTTAGTTGGTAAATACGCACAAATCGGAAATTTGGTCGTTGTACACATAACACTACACTGTCATAGAAACCACCGGCTATATTTACCAACGAAATGTAACGTATAATTTCAAAAAGTGATTACCTGTTCTCAACAAGACAAGCAGTAACCGACTGTCTCAAGACGCGAGCACAAATGTTTTGTCACAGTCGGAGAGGTCGGACTAACTTGACTAGAAGTACTTTCGTGACTCCTCCCTGCAATCAGTGGATTGGCCAGATTTATGCATTTAAATTTGAACGAAGGTCACAAGAAAAAATACACCGCTGTGATTGGTTGTATTGTGTGCGATCGAGACATCACGGTAATATGCGTCATCTGTTCGCTGATTGGTTGAAATAGGCTTTTAAACATACGGCGCGAAAAGTCTTTTGTTTGTTAGCAGTCGAAATATGTTAGTGATTCTTGTAAGAGCTCACTGTTTGCTTTCTCGATGACTGAACACGAAAGAAACCAGTTCCAAGCCCGCGTATCATCGCTCATTATATATATTTTATTCAATCTGGGAAACAAAAAAAAAAAACGATTAGAAGTTTGGGGATTTTTTGTGTAGGCTTTAATTAAAGAAAATGACCACGTGTTTTCTTGTTTTCATCTTGGTGTGGGTAATCTATTAAACAACAATAATTAAAACCAAAACACGAGTCTTATTTCTGTTTTGTGTTATTTTGTTAGTCGTGTTTTTCTGCTGCACGCATGCACAGTCTAGTCTCCATCATACACTCACTCAGAGCACACATTCAAAGAAAACGTTTGTAAGGCATGTGTGAAATGCAAAATTAAGATAAATGTGAAGGAATTTAATAAGAGACGGACTGCAACCTGCTATCAACATAGGACCAAGTACAATAAATAGTAGGTGAATTCTGAGTAAAACCTTTTTTGAACATTTTGAATAAACTCTGCTACTGTTGTAGTACTGGATGCATAGGCCTGATGGTCCTCTTTAGTTCCTCTGACCTCTTTGACCCGGTTCGCTAGACTGATATCTAATGATTAATTGACTGGGATGTTGATCTTACTCAGTGTTATTATGTAAATTATCAGCGGTAATCTGATGGAATATTTTTTACATGTGATGAAAATTAGAAAACCATTTTCTTGTCCTTAAACTGGATGGATTGTCTTTAGGTCACCTATGCATACAGATGTACCCTCAGCCCCACCAGATCGTTTTGGGGGCGGGGGGCTCACTTGCCTTGTGTTCTTAACAACAAAACAGCAGGCCACCTTACACAGCACCACAACTGTAGTCTAAAACTAAAACTGTAGTCAGTTCAATACAGTGAACAGCAGCATCCACCTACTGAGAACTTTGTAAAAAGCAACAGTTAACTGTCTGTTTTCCCCTGTTTTCAGTCTCCAGGCTTTAGCTCCACACCTTATACTGCTAAAGAGATTTAAATATTTCTTTAAAGGTACAATAAAGAAAAAATATACACTGAGATGTAATTTTTCTTAGGTACACCTGTAACTTTATCTAATGCAATCCAGTTTAGATAGAAAACACTGTTAAATATTGATACAGTTTTTACTGACACTATGTTATTGATATTGTAATTGAGGTTATAGTTAGAAGCGATGATGTAGTAGACCATTGGAAAATAGCACATGGACAGGTCTTCAGTCAAAGTATTGAACTGCCTTGTGTACATAATATTCTCCAGTGATAATGTTACCATAGTAGATAGATTGTATCAGGTTTAGGCCTGTATGGCTATTCAGAAAAATCAGACTAATCAGCCTTTGATGAATGATAGAATTACACATTATTGACACTGTTCATTAGATGTCATATCTAACCTTCAGTTATACAATCAGGTCAGATGTATTTTCAGACAACAATTTTATGCCAGTATAATCAGATTCTGACTGGATAGTATTATCTAATACAGTATGTTGTAATTATATTTGCATGAGCTTCTGTCAGGAATGTTGAATGTTGTGAATGTTGATGAGACGAGGGTGCACTGAGTAGGCACATGCCACTCTTTTTTCAGAGTGAAGCACAGACCACACTGATGGATAATAAGGTGATATGTCTAGATGGGCCTACTTAGGGATCCTGTTTTTTCCAGCAGTTAAGGTCTTTTAAATTTGTTTTTCAGTATCTGTGCTCATGCAGCTTGTCACTATTTCTCCATCAGTGAGCATTTTTACACATAGACTCAAAATTCCCTGGATTATTATCTTACATTGGTTGGCATGTTGTTGAGCTGAGAGAGATGTTGATAAAGATGGTTTATTGTTGTTATTTTATTGTTATTGATAATGTTGACTCTATACACACTCCGTTACAGCAGGTGGCGGTATATACCATCCTTTTGCGATGGTTAGTAAACATAAAAGAAGAAAAAGCCATTTCGTGGTGGTAGTTACAGGTCCTAGGAAATTGAGGACCATAGGAAGTAAAACTAGAAAGACACACGGGGTGTTCACTGTACATCGAGAAAAATAGATGGACTGAGCAACAGTCAGCTGTTCATCTAGACTGAGTTCAGGGAGACGAAATGAGTGAAACCTCCGTGGACTCGAGCACGCTCTGCCTTTTTGATGTTGACGGCACACTCACGGCAGCGAGACAGGTAATGAATGTGTGTGTGTGAGAGAGAAAGAGAGAAAAAAATACATCTAACCATTCATACAAACACTTGGCAGTACGTTATCAGTGCCACACCCGGCTCCACGTAGGTAGTTCTTCCTCAGAAACTTCCTAAATACTAGCTGCTATGTGGTTAGACTGCTATGAGCCACAGCCTGAGCACTTACCAGCATAATAGTAACGAATAGCCTATTAGGTCCGTTTGCGTACAGGCAGTTCGTTTTTTCATTTTAAACCAAAAAAAAAAAAAAACGCAAATACCATCGTTTCCCATCTTTTCATTTAAAACCAAAAACGGAAAACAGAGCCAATTTTCCTTTTCTGTTTTCAGAATATAAAACAAAAAACAAATAAAAGCGTTTTTTTTATTATTGGCGACCTATGGTGACCCGGAAGTTAAAGTCAATATGTTCAAATAAAAGCCAGGATAAATGTCTATCATTATGCAAGCACACTGCATACGAGGATAACGTTAAAAGATACATAAATAAATAACTGCGTTGATCCATATAAAACTACATCAACGAATTATTCCAGGCAGACAATGAACCAGAAGTAAAAGATCAAAATTATCAAAATAAAAGCCTAGAGGATGACGTGTAACCAGGATTAAGATGGATTGTTCACCGTTTCAATAATACAAGTGATGTTAACGTTAGCTCAATTTATCTATTGTTCGTTGATGACTACGTTACGTTGAATCCCCTTTTTTACAGATCTACATTTGTCTATACATTAGCTATGTAGCTGCTAAACCTAATGAGCCCTAAAGCCTGTGATGGCGTGCATATATTCAGTAATGCAAACAAAGACATCACTGATGGACTTTGCACCAATTCATGAAATTTAAAAATAGTTGACTTTTTAGTACTTATGAACAAACTGATTATGTTTTTGGTTATTACCAGGATTCCCACAGGATATGGAAAATCATGCATTCCAGACATAGACATGATGATTGTTTACCTTGTAATATGATGATTTAGGACAGATAGTGTCCAGGGGTTCAATGTAATGTAGACAACAATGAACAATAGCTATAAAAAGTTAACATCACTTTGATTATTAAAACTTAATCATAATCTTGGGTACACTTTTACGTATTGTAGCCAACAGCAAACAATACTTACAAAAAGTTAATATAACTTTGAGGATTTAAACGATGAACAATAGTTTGTGCTGCTCAATTTAGACAACATTATTTGGGACTCATCTCTCTCTTTTTTGTCTTCTTCAGACTTATTGTATTTTATATACATTTTCTTGAATTATATTTGTTCATTGGTGTAATAAAGTGCAAATAAATGTCCCAATTGCTTTTGGAAATATGTAATACATAAAAGATTTGTTAACATCAGTAACTGGCCACCAGACTTCTCAAGTTCACATTCACAGTAAATGCACACAACTGCTTTTAAACACGTATATTTTAAGGCACATGCACTACCTATTAGTGCAGTGCTGCTGTAAGTGTACTGTTTGATTGACAGAGTTAACACTGACAAATAGTGAGACATAAGTGAGTATTAAGAATATGGAATCATTATGTGGCTGAAAGCTCAAGCATGGCAGCCACTGCAACTGAACTTCAAGCCATTTCAGTTTACTTTCTTCAAACTCTTAAGAATGATCATGATCTGGGTGACTGAAAATCTTCACAGACGTACTTCTTCACAGGTAATATCTTCTGCATGTCATGAAGTGTTCAAAACCATCACTGGTGGCTCAAGATTTTCTATAAACAGTGATGCACCTCAGAATCACCGTTTTCTTTTAGCTTGTTCCTTCAACCTTTTCCTTATTTTAATTGGCAAGAAAAATGAATGTAATTGCTCAAAGATATCCTGCTTGCTTGTGCTTGTTGTCACCAGAACTCTTGGTTAAGATATTTGGGTATCTGGTGTCAGCAGCTGTTATTTCTAATCTCCTTGATCCCCCTTCCAAAGCCCTGAGTTGCTATAGATTCTGTGCTGAGTAGGACAGTGATAAATTGACACCGGGACAGCTGTTTATTATGATAGTATGATAACATAAGGAGTCCAATATCATGACTGACATGGACACAAAACAGTTGATATGGATGCATTTCAGCCATCACAGTGAGAGAAAGTTTACTTTTCACACAACCTTTAATCAGAACTTTTATATGAGCTATTAGAATTTGTTCGAAACTTAAGACAAGACAAAGTGTTTTAAAGGCTAAAAGATTCTCTAAAGTGCCTTCAGAAAACACTTGGGAAAAGTTCCTTAAAGGTTACCTGTTTGCTGGGTATCTAGCCACTATTAGTCATCGAGTACCTTGCTATCATTAGTGTTGTTTATCCCATTAGATAACTTATAATGTATTGTGTCTGTTTTTTTTTTCAGTGTGTGACTCCAGACATGGCAGAGTTCCTTGAGAGGCTGAGGACTCGGGTTCGAGTCGGAGTGGTAGGAGGTTCAGACCTCAGCAAGATCAAAGAACAGTTGGGAGATGATGGTGAGACATTCATATCTGTACCTCTGTAGTAGACCAATTATATATCAATCCCTCAAATATGTAATCAGTTTGGCTCTCTGTTCCACTGTTTGCTTATGTTTGCAGTGATCCAGAAAGTGGACTATGTGTTTGCTGAGAATGGTCTAGTAGCCTATAAGAATGGACAGTTTCTTTCTGTCCAGGTAAGGTAGACTTAACATGTCCAACGCATTTTTATGTAAATATTTTCACATATACTGTCAGCGTTTCATTTGACAGATTAAGATGGTTTGCCAACTTGTGAACAAAAATATGACGCCTTGAATATTTTATACATAATATAATATATATTACCTCATGTGACAGGCCACATTAAGTTTACGTTGTTTCCTTGCTGTTGTCAGTCCATTCAGGCCCATATGGGAGAGGAGCTACTACAAGATTTCATCAACTTTTGTCTCAACTACATGGCAAAGATCAAACTGCCCAAAAAGAGGTACATGCATATCAGAGTCATGATCTCAGTAGGGTCCAAGGGTTCATTTCTGTATCACCATACAACACACGGCTGATAAAAATGCAAGTTGCTTTCATGCTACTCACAAAAAAAATGGTTACTGAAAGATGATGGAATGTGGGGGATGGATGGAAGAAAGAAGCTGCTCTGGAGTCTGGCAGTATGACACTTCTGCATTGCTTTCCAGCAGGTAGCATGATATATAGGCTGTGGCTGGGGTGGGTATTGTGTTTTAGTATCATTGAGACTCTAGGCAGGCTCCATCATCAGTATCATTATTTCTCGGTAGAAGTTCAATATCCAGTTGCAGAGTGTGGTACTCAAGCTAAGAGTGGAAATTAGCTGTCTTGAAACAGTTGGGAAGATACTGATATGTTAAACTTGTCAGTAATGACATCAAATAGCTGATTGGCATAATGTTCTTAGTACACTGGAAGGTAAGTTATCAGGCCCAGTAGCCTTACTCATATTCGCTCTCAACAGGAGTCTTGTCACATCACTCTGATATGGCTGGTCATCTGGAGGAGGAGTAGATTTGTCATTTGACTCTCTGTGGAAGATGTCAAAACAAGCATAAAATGTGTTAAGCTCATCTGAAATTATCAGTGTTTACTTAGTTTTTGTGGTAACAATTCTGGTGTAAAAGGCATGGAGAAGTATAAAAGTTGTATAACGTTTGAAAGGGTAGAATAATAATGGATAGATATGATCTGATTTAGCTTTATGCACACTAAATTGTAATGTATAATGTTTTACAGGGGGACATTCATTGAATTCCGTAACGGCATGTTGAACATTTCCCCTATTGGACGCAGCTGTACACAGGAGGAGAGGAAAGAGTTCTATGAGATAGATCAGGTAGGACGCACACATTCACACTCAATTGTTTTTTGGTTTGAGTAAAACCATGCATTTAAAGCTGCACTAATCAATATTTTTAAATTAACAAATGATTAAATATTTCATGTGGGTAATTTGTAGTATTTTTCATTAAAAGCAACTCAGTGGAACTTTTCATTCTGTGTTGGTTTTGGTGGTCCCCTTCGACAAGGGAGGTAGCGTTTCACCTAACGTTAAGTTACATGTTCCCTCTCCTGGACTTTCCGCTACAATGAGATTACTTCACCAGGAGGAGGAGAGCGGGCAAAAGCTCCAGAGACAGACCTCCAATTAGCAACTGAAGCAACTTGAATTCAGCCAGAGCAAACTCCAGCGCTGTTTGGTCTAATTTTGCTGAAAAATCTATCTTGGTGGCAGATATTAAGAAAAACTATTATAAACTGACAGAACCAGCCAATTTTCTCTCTGTTTATCTGTTCTGTTTATGCAGGACATATAGAGGCATAGAGGCAGAGGAACTATTTCATAACCAGTTAAAATCTCTCCATAGAGGTAGTTTAATATTATTATCTCCAGTCAGCAGTTCCCCTCAGCTTCTTGAAGCATGTAAGTGCCTGTCAGCTTATTGTTTTGGTTTTATGGGCCACAAGTTCACTGTTTAGGTTCACCTGCACAGCTGTCAACTCACAACTCTCAAAAAAGATGGAGAGTAGCTGGTGAACACTGGACTATTTAGCAACTAATAAGACAAATATTTTTCCCAGGAGTTGATGGAGACCAAAACAGAACTATAAGTAGAATGAATATTGGACTTACATTTGACAGATGGCCCAAAACTGTCCACTTTTGATTGTTGTGGTTATCCATGTGTTGAGCTTTGCTGGATATGTGATAGATTATGTTTTTTATTTGTATTTGTATCAGAGGATGTTGTTTTTTGTTGTTGTGTTCTTGATTTAAAAACGAAAATAATTGAAACTGAAGCAGCAAAACAGAAATCAGCAGGGCTGTGATTTTTATTTCTTCTTACAGAAGGAGAAAATCAGGGAGAAATTTGTGTCTGTGTTAAAGGAAGAGTTCAAAGGAAGAGGATTATCATTTTCAATTGGTGAGTCTGCTGCATTCATAGTAATTATATAGTTTATTTAAGATTTCTTTTCAAAGTAATAGAGGCCCATTTAAATTGGTAAGGAACATAGAAAACAACATACAGGTCTAGCTTTGGACGTTATGAGATATACCACTTATGGCTGTTTCTGTTTCAATGGCCCTGTTCAGACCTGGCATCAGAATGTGTCTCCACATCATCAGGTAGCCACTTGTTATCTGATCAAAACTTAGATGAATCTGGTTCCTTCTAATCATCAGATAGACATTACTCATCACTCAGGTAAATGTTGATCTATCATGACAATCCACATTTATAACTTTTTAGAGCATAATAGGATGCTACAGTAGCAGAAATTGAGACGTGTTTTTTTTTTTTTTTTAGCCGCAGATTACCAAATGGAAGTCAGTTGAGTAGGCAATGTTTCAGTGTTGCCCAGGACACATACGCTTACACAGTGTTAAAATAATATCGCCTGACACTGCTGAGACCACATCTGAGTGTGGTCTGGGAGATTGGATCTCAATGCCTCTTAGATGAATTCACACCTGCACTAGAGCTTTCCACTTGTGATTGCATCACAAAAGATGCATGTGAGCAAAGGTCTGAACAGGCCAATATAATGTAAATTCTTCACATCTCACCCTGTCTGTCTGCAGGAGGGCAGATCAGCTTTGATGTGTTTCCTGATGGCTGGGATAAACGATACTGTCTGGCGATTGTTGAGAAGGACAACTACTCAACCATTCACTTCTTTGGAGACAAGACCAAACCTGTATGTACGCTAACTATGGCTGTAGAGAGTACATGAATAGCAGACTATCAATGTCAGCTAAAATCAGTGATAAAAAAAAAACAGAAAGACAAAATCCTGGTTAGATATTGGACCAATGAAGAAACAGGTTGTTTCTGACAGCTTTCTTTATGCAAGGAGGTCTATGTTGTCTAGATGGATGTAGCTGACTACAGTGCAGTATAAGGTACTGTGCTAAATGTGCCTTTAATCAGTCAGTTTAAACCAGCTGACTTTTGAAGTGGGGGGCACCCAGCTTTGGATAAAGTGAAAGGCTAGTGAACCTTATCACTTCAACTGTCTTCCAGTCTCAGTTTAGTTTACTGTTTTTAACAACAAAAATATTGCAAGAAATGCATTTCTTCTTCTCATCAGGGTATCTCCAGATCCAATTTTTTTTCTTTTAAGTGCAAGGGTCCACAGACAAGCACTGAGTGGACAAGGCTTTCTACAGACAAGGGCTTGCTGCCTCAAAAGGAGCGTCTTGGCTCTAAAGGCAGACCATTATGTTTTCCACTCACAGAACTGTTAAACTGTAGCCAACCAAAAACCTAGTCAGTATATGTTTGTTTGTTTAATAAGGTTTGGAAAATAATGCAATTTTCTCTGCATTGTTAATCAGATACAGCTCCTCAGACAATGGAGGCTTCTGAGAAGATTCATTCAGCTGTGGCATTTGGCACAATGTACTGTCATATCAAGCTAGATGTTTCCACTTATTACTGTAACACCTAAAATAGGGGGGACAAAAAGTCTTGTTGTGCTTCTATTCTAGCACCAGTGTTGTTGCTCAGTGTGAACAGGGGACTAAGATAAAAAAAAATAAACATAGCACAAAAAGTAAGGACATTTGTGTTTGGTAGATTATTTCTTTTTTGTAACAATGCCTCTTGGCAATAGATCCTATACCACTGGAAAGCCTGTTTATTTCCCAAACACAAATTTCCTTACTTTTTGTGCTTCGTTTATTAGTTTTTAAATTTGTTTGTAAAATGGATGTGCTCTAAAAATGGCTGCCTCACATTTTAGTGCAGAGATCGAGCTGTTTTCTTGTAGTTTAGTTTCATTGTGGATCAAGATCTATAAATATTTTCTTCTATTTTCTTCTATAGTTTAGCACTAAGATGGCTAAATTGGAAGAGTACTCATTCAATTAAGACATTTTTCCAGTTATTTGTGCATGTACTGTGCAATACTCTATTCATGACTCATTACCAGGAACATGACTGTTGATCACGTTTTTTACCACCTTGCTCTGGTAGATACACAGATAGAAAACAACAGTGATTGATTTGAAACCGCTTTGTAGCTGATTGGCTGTTTATATTGGCAGAGGCTGTGCTGTGAAAAATATGAAAGCTACTGTACTACCATAGTTACTATTCTCAAAAATATCCTGTTAATGGAAGCAATAAAAGAGCAGTGTTTAACTTTTACTTCATCTACAGTTGCACTGAAAATAGCATCAAGGCAGCAGGGTTTGTTTGCTGTGATTTGGAAGAGCACATGTACTAAACTAACCTGTGTCTGATGTTTTATTTTAACAGGGAGGAAACGACTATGAGATCTACTGCGACCCCCGGACTATTGGCCATGAAGTCTCCTGTCCAGAGGAAACACAGCAACTTTGTCAGCAGCTTTTCTTCTCATGAAAGAGAAGATACCTAGGAACAGTTACTGTATGTTCCTGACATTTTTCCAAGGCAGAGAAAAGAGACATCTAACAGATATCTTGTTTATTTGTCAAGATGTTTTTGGTTTAAGTTTTGGTTTAAAACCTATGGGTCCATTTTTTAAAATGAGATTGTACCTTGTGTAATCAGCATTACTTTGCGGTAAACACTGAGCCAATCCTAACATTTTTTTCATCTGCAGAGATTAAATGCATCCTAATTTTTCATCCACATATAATTCTGACCAATCATATTTTTGATTGACTGGAAATCTGTTTGTTTCATTATTCTGTCATATAGTATTATTACTGCCTCATTTTGGATCTGCTTTTAACTAAACCCCACTCAGTGACTCACTGTTTCTGACAAGCTGCTTAAGTGACACAAACACAGAGGACTGTTTTTTTTTTGTTTGTTTGTTTTTTTTCCTTCAGATGTGATTTTGTGCACTACAGTTGCTGGCTACGTTCTTACTATTTGAAGGCCCTATGTTTTTTGGCATTGGAAACTACCTTTTATGTTTTTCACATAATTTTAAATACTACATTACAGCAAGTAAAGTGCAGTTATTTCCTTTTAATATTTATTGATAGATAAATAACATCAATAGATACAGAACAAACACATACATACACAACACAGACTACAGTAATAAAAATGTAAGTTAAGGAGGAGGAGCCCCTGGGACTCATTAGACTCAGTCAGTGGTGTCACACAGCAGCATTATGGAATCTATAATCACACACTGGGTGGTGCTCTTTTACCTTCTTATATCTGCATATTTGCATACAGGCCAGAGCAAATGAAAATCAAGATTTTTTTCCTTTTAGTGCAGCTGTATAAGCCAAACTGCTCCACAGCTTTAAACAGGGAGTTCTTTAAAAAAAAAAAATCAACATCATCGTCATCATCTTTTCTCCTTTTTCGTGATCTGGTTTTCAAGAATTTGATTATAATGTCCATGGTTGAAATTGGCCTACATGATAATATCTGCGCTAAAACAATTGTTTACCTTTATTCTACAGTCCCACTGGTGGCTCTTACTGGTCAGTAGTGAACGCGCCATTTTAAGATAACTCGGTTAGTGTGTTTGGAAAACAATCTGTTGTTTTTAGTCTTTTCACACAGATTAGTAGAGTAGTGCATTGAGCCGGTCATGTTCATCTGAAGATACAGTAGGTTTTCATTTTCAGTTTTAAATAAACTCATATAAAATGTGCTCTAATAGATCAGCTCTATAGCTAAGCAATGTATACGCTTGTTCAAATAACACTTAAACCTTATACAACAAGATCCCTCTGGACAGACCACAAAATCATACAAGTTATGTCTAAATCTCTTTGGACAGAGTTCTTGCTCTTTTGTCTTGGGAATGTAAAAAGTTACAGATCACCTAAATCTATAGATTCTGAAGTTTTAAAGCACACCTAAATCAAACATAGAGTATATAATGACATTTGAGACATCACCTTTCTGACCTGTTATACACTTTCTCATTTGAATGATTCAGTCTGGCTTTCAAGTAATATATTGCACACAAAAAGACAAGCAGATACTTTAATCCAGCATTTGTTGTAAACATGAACATTTCTGTTCAAATTTCTTGTTCTTTATTCCTATTCCAGGTAATCGCCAATTTAAAAAGATGCTTTAATAATAATAATAATGATCCAGAATTTATTTTAAGTTTTTATTTTAAGATGCTTGTGTTTCGACCCTCTTGTTTCTAATCTCAATTTAGTTCGGGTGTGTTATTTCAACTCTCAAAAGATAAATATGGCAGCTTTGTGCTTTGTTGAGTGGTATTGTTTTACAGGTACAGGCCAAATTACAAGAAAAAAAAAAAAGAAATTCAAGGTTTGAGTGCAACTGAAGACGAGGCTTCAGTTAAGTTTAGGTCAGGAAATTAACTAAGATGAACAAATAAGATAAATTTTCAAATAAATAATATTAATTTGACCCAGAATCCATCATTTGAATTATTAAGTGTTTATCGAAGAAATTACATGACAAATATCAATTAGTTTGTGTGTTCGTTCACTGTGTTTCATCTGTATGTTTCACTTCCCTCATCAAGCCTGTGTACAACATCAGGCTGGTTTCATGTAACATTTGTTCATCTCACAGCGGTAACAGTGCATTCCTTAAACACAGGACAAAATTCAGTAACTGACAGCCAAAATGAACAAATACGAAACTGATAAATGCCCAAATCCATCCATCCATTATCTATACCACTAATCCTGACTAAGAGGGTCGCGGGAGGTGCTGGAGCCTATCCCAGCTGTCATTGGGTGAGAGGCGGAGTACACCCTGGACTGGTAGCCTAGTCAATCACAGGGCTGACATAGAGAGACAGACAAGCACTCACACTCACATTCACACCTACGGGCAATTTAGAGTTGCCAATTAACCAGACTTGCATGTTTATGAGTTTATGGAACTCAGAGCCGAAGTACAAGGAGAGAACTCACGCAGGCGAAAGGAGAACAAACTCCACACAGAAGGGCCTCAGCCAACAAGGTTCTCCATAAGCCACCGTGGCTCCCTCTCTTGTACTAGAAAACAAGAAAAAATCCAGTGTTTAGTTGGTCATAAGCCATCTTTAACTTGTCAGTCTGCCTGGGCTCCCCTCCACATGTCATATATATGTCATATTACTGGGGATTGCCTATAAGAGTGGTCATGTTCTTTTTCACCTTCCAGCCAGGGTGCCCTTTTTCCAGTTAGGCAGGGGTAAAGGCAACCTCATCTGAGTCCGGGTCCTTGCTGTCGTCCCCTCCACTTGATGAATGCCTGCTGAGATCAGCCACACCTGACTGCAGGTCACTGCAGCTGGAGAGTTCATCGGAGTTGTGACTCTTGAGATAGGTGTGCTGCCTTGGAGGCAGGGTGAAAGCAGGGTCCTTGGTCTGAGCCTTCTGATAGAGTGGTTCAGAGGAGAGTGTGTGGCCTTTGTCCTGTGCAGGGCTGGTGGTTAGGTCTGTGTAAGTGGTCGGTGGGTCCGGCCCACAATATCTTTGCTGCAGGTGGCAAGTCCTCCTAGGAACCTCGATCTTCTCTGACATGACTGGCTTTCCTGTCAGAGCTGCTATCCTCTGCACAGACGAGGGAACAAGAAGACATACACAATGTTTAATTAGCTGAGAGTTTTCAGTTTATTTAGCGGAAAAGGTAATAACCTCTGCATTTACTGTGTATACTGAGTGAGTTAGGAGGTGGGAAATGTGGATGGCTAAACTTTAGTCGAACATCAGTGGTTACAGACAGATCTCAGTCATTCTCGCAATTAATTCAAATCCCCCATCAAATTTTATTGAGGATGTTAGGATATGGTTTGAATTCTTCAATGAGGAGCCACTGATATTTACACAAATTTAAACAGTCCTCAATTTTCGAAAATCCTACCAGATTAGCAGTACTGCAGTTTAAGTTTATTTGTTTATTTATTTGTTTATTTGATATAATCATATATTATGTCCGCTAGCTCATTTAGCTGTGCAATGGAAATAAGTGTAAAATAAAATATAGAATAAAGAATAAAATAAGTAATAAACAATTATGTTAACTATACTAGTCATTTTGAATGATAATGATGGGAAATTCTCATTCCTCATTTAGGATCCTAGTGTCCTAAAGACACTTGTATGTAATCTCTCATTAAAACAGCAGAGAGATTCTTATGTTTAAGTGAGGTTTTGGGGTGTCTTTGTGTGCTGTATGCCTTGTCTGGAGCCCGGGTGGTTGTGGGCAGTTCCTCCTGGTGGTACCTCCTGGTGGTTGGTCAGTTCCTCCTCCAACTGCTGGGACTCCTCCCTCACGGCAGAGAGGAAGTCAGCAGGTGACTGGCGAGAAGGTGTTGATTTCTCCATGTGGTTATAGAGACCTTTCCACATTCTGGAGACAAGGCAAGAGAAGAGTCAAATTGGACCCTGAAGCCACCTACAGGTAAAGCAACACAAGAACTGTCAAGGTCAGGTCTAAGGTCCTCCAGGAGTTTCTCTGGGAACTCTTTCAGGAGAACTACTGGGATGGCACTGAAGGTATCTTTCACTACGTAACAGGCTAGATCGGTTTCTATGAGGACAGTGTGTCTAGGTCACTGTACCTCCAAAAGGTCACAGCATCATGTGTAGGCCCAGCCTGCAGTCTGTCTCTACGTATGAGTTAAATTGCCATTTTGCCTCCTCTCAGATAAAAAAATTCAGCAGTTAGCATTTTGTTCTTGTACTGGACTCCACATATAAATACAAGGGCAGAGAAAAATAAAAACCAAGTAAGTTAAAAAACGCAGGTTAAAACACTGAAAAACTCAGAGTCTCATGCACTCAGTAAAAACATAAAAAAATGTTCTCAGACAAACAACAGAATGGGCACTTGTTTAAAACACTCTTATTAAAAACAGATATGAAAGCATTGGTTGAAACACCACTGTGTAAAATCCTCTATTGGAAATCACCAGTTCACTTTTTTAGAGGACGTTTGTAGAGCCTCCTCCACTGTGGGCTCATCCCACTTTAGTTGAAACAGAGGGGGCTCTATTGCACGTCTGTTCTGTGTATACGTCTAGACACCTCTATACACTCTAAAGGGAGCACACAAGCCACCATTAATCTTGAGCATACTCTCTTTGTCATTGTACAACACCCAGATCTTGACAATGAGACCAGCACTGAACCCAAACCTCTCCATTATCTTCCAGAAGAAGCAGTGTTCAATGCAGTCAAATGCGTTTTCTTGATCTAATGAGATAAATACAGTGTTTTTGCCCGATGAACTGGAGACCTCCAAAATATCCTGAATTAGGTAGATACTATAAGACCTGCCAAGCACACAGTACATCTGGTCCCGGTAGATGTCCTGCTCCATGGCTCTTCTCAGGCTATTAGCTAAGACTTTGGATAGGATTTTATAGTCAGTACACAGGAGAGACACAGGGAACCAGTTCCTACAGTTTGCCCTTTTTAGGCAAAAGTTGGATGACAGCCCTACGACAGAACAATGGTAGCGAATCGGATGCCAGGCTCTCACTGAAGACATCCATGTCTGCTAAAACAATATATAAAACCAAAGAGTGATCTGTAAAACCAACTGGTAAAATCCTTGTTCTTTTTAAAATTCCTGCCTAAAAAGAAATAATTAGAAGACTCACAATACTTTAATTTGCACTGTGTGGTGTTGTGACTGAAGATGGTTTCCCCTTCCCACCAATCAGTCACATTATTGAAGTCACTGTGTGTCTCTTGTACAAACAGGACATACATTTTTTTTGTTTACTCATTTCATACATAGGCCTTTTATTGTCTCTTTGTCCCATTTAAATGTAAGTTTAAACTCCCAACTTTAAACACATCTGTAAAGGTTGTGAGATTCAAAACTAAACTAAAAAGAACCAATTAACTAAATAAGGTGCAAACCAGTGCCTTCCCCGTCTTAATTATCAGATTTGTTTTCTATGTTAAGGCATCAGTTCCTTTAACCTGGACACCTCTTGGTCAGTGAAGTCTGATTCAGCTTTGTGCCTGATGTCTTACGCTCTAACTGTCACTGATGTCTGACAGCACAGAACTCTTGACCTCTTGACCGCCTGTCAGTCTGCTGGGATTAACCCCTACAGGCACAATTTTCCCATTGCTGCTGTGTGTAAGCGGAACAGATTTCCACATAGCCTCATACTCCATCACCTCCACAGCCCCAGCTTCATCTACTTGCTCAGCACAAACTTCCCCTGTGTTACCTGTCTCATATACTTTACCTAGCTGAGCCACATCCATCTCAACTAACTCACCTGTGTTATAACCCTGCTCTCCACTTGCTCCTCCTACCTGTCCCTCACAACACCTTTTAACCATTTCTACTTACTTTACCTGTCTTATTTATCTGTTCTCCACACCCTGCTTTACCTCTTGCTCCCCTCACCAGCTTCAGCTCCCTCTCCTCTCCCCCCAGTGACATCAAAGGCACCACTCCCTCCCTCATCGCTTACCCCAGCACTGTTTCCAACTCGTGTCTGTTCCTCACTGCTGCTCCACTACAAAACTTCATCACTGCCAAGGTTGGACGCAGTAAGACAGTCATTTTAAATTTCTTTAAAAATCCTTAGGGTCATGGGACAAAAAAGTAAAGTGATAAACCCCCAAAAAATTCACCTGTGCTGAGCCGGAGGATCCGATGGGCTGTGAAGACACAGGCCGATCCTCGACCCAAATTAAGGCCATTACTGATGCTGACTGCAACCCAATAACCATAAGACGGCATCTGCGAGAGAAGGGCTTAAAAAAACATTGCCCATTTGGACTTTGCAAGGAAGCACCAAACACTGGACATTGAAAGGTGGAAGAAAGTTTCATTCTCTCACGAGAAATAAATGAACCTGGACGGTCGCTTCCAACGTTACTGGCATGACAAGGAGATCTCACTGGAAATGTTCCCTATGTGGCACAGTGCCTCCACTCCACAAGCTCCATCATGATCTGGGGTGCTTTTTCCTTCAATGGAACAATGGAGCTTCAGGTTGTGTAGGGGCGTCCAAATGGCGGCTGGCTATGTGGAGATGTTGCAGCGGGCATCCCTCTTGACTGAAGGCCCTCGTCTATACAATAATGACTGGGTCTTTCAACAGTACAACACTGCAGTTCACAGCGCCCGCCTGACGAAGGACTTTTTCCTCTTCTGGTTCCCCTGATCTAAATTCCATTGAGAACATTTGGGAATGGATGGCAAGGCAACACATGGAGCAACATTCCCACCAGCCTCCTGGAAACACTCGCATCAAGCATGCCTAAATGAATTTTTGAAGTGCTGTTCTTGTGCTGCTGTAAGACCTAAATTACTATTCTGAAGATTATTATATCTATAATTATCTTATCTAAAAGCAAAAGTAGGTTACAAAAATAACTTTCTAGACATTTATTAAAACTATGTCACTATGTCCTGACAGTAGTACATGAGACATGTAATCTGTGAAATCTGCAGACTCCTCTGGCTCCACCTGCTGCTTCTAAGGCCATTTGACAAAAATCCAATGCGCCCAAATCAAATCAACTAATCAGCTCTCTGCTACACTGCTAACTGGGAGCAGATGCAATAGCGGAAAACAGCTCATCCCTTCTTTGTCAACAGGAGCTAACGCAACAAAAAAAAGAGTACACAGAAGAGAACCAATGAGGAAAAAATCAAGCTAAAAAGAAAGAATTAGATTGAGTGACTCTGCAGATAAGGGCTTTGGAGGCAGACTGGAGCGGAGCAGAGAGAGAGGGGGGGGGACCTGGAAGTTTAACTTCAACTTTTCAAGTCCACTCTCTTCTCAATTCTACCAACTTCAGTTTTAAAGGGGTAGAGTCATATAGTGTCTGCGGTCTTTTTGCTGCAGTAACTCACTTGAAGCAGTAGGGGGTGGTGTTGGGTCTCAGGATACCCTGACTCTGGCTTAGCTCAGCCTTGTACAGGGGATTGGTGTATTCAGCTCTGTCTTTCCACAGCTGTGGCCACACAGAGTGACTCTGTTCACGAAGTCTGTAGTAAAACAACATACACAGCAACCAACAATGTAGTCAACCACTGCAAGAACTAACAGCTGCAGCTGGTCTTCTAGACATGTATTCTATAGCTTTTGAGCAGTTGTATAAACAGCTTCATCTGCGAAAAAATGTGATATTTTCTCAGTGTATCTACATTACAAAAACATGTGAATAGCGCAAAGGTTCTAAAAGCATACACTAGCACCTTCCCAAACACAAAGTCAGTTTTTCCACTGGGCAATATATTGGTGCAAATACACAATCAGCCTAAATCACAACACTCTCAAAGTTTCTGGAAGACACTCACACTAACATCAAATGGGCCACCAGAATGAACTGATTATCAGTGTTGTTACCTGAAGGCATCCCAAAGTAATGGTAGTGGAACTGGAGAGTAATAAAAGTGATGGCTGTTGGTTGGTTGTATGGTTAGAAACTGTCACAATTTTGAAGAGATTTAGATACAATATCTGTGGCTGGAAACTGTATGTAAAAAAATGTACAATAATATATTATTAAAAAATAACCATATATATATGTGTGTGTGTGTGTGTGTGTATATATATATATATACACACACACACACACACACACACACATACATATACATATATATATATATATATATATATATGTATATAAGAAATATAAATACTTGATTTCCTACTTCATATCTCTGCGTTCTTTCTGGCAGTTGCCGACGAAGGTTCCATATTGACAGGAATAGATGTGTGTGTGTATGGCGATGAGGAAGTGCTCGTTGAACTCAAAGGCACATGGGAACTGCTCAGACAGCTGCCACACACACTCCAGGAACTGATCGATGACAGGAGACACTTCTTTAGGATCTCCATCCAGGTGTGCATACCTACAGGGACACAGTTCTGTCTTAACTGTTCATCATACTGCACAGTATGTAAATCAGTAAATCACTTCCAAGGTATTAAATGACTTTAGAAAAGACTCCAGAAAGGGAAATGGTGTTAGAATTAACACTCAGTTTAAATGCTTTCTCTGCCTCTGTCTTTGTCTCTGTCTCTCTCTCACTCTCTCTCTCTCTCACTTTTCAGGCAGTTGCTGATGAAGGCGTCAGTGTGTTGGTTCACTGTTCGGATGGCTGGGACAGGACAGTCCAAGCCTGCTCTGTAGCCAGTATACTGGTGGACTTATTCTATAGAACCATTAAAGAGCTAATGGTAACATACAATACTGTAATTCTCAATTCTAAAGAGGGAGGTAACACATATTTCAGTGCTCTAAAGTTCCACTTACTAAAAGCTATGAGAATGTCCCTAAGTACATGAGGGATGCAAACAAAGGAGTGCACACACACACACACACACACACAAAACATACTTATTAATTAGCAGTTACCCAGTTTGCAATTATTAAAATGAGCTTACGCTTCTTAATTTCATATCTTCATGAAATTAATAATCAAAATATGAAGACATCACAAGCTTTAGAGAGACAGCGCCGAAAGGTGGGAGTAGCTTGTGGGAGCTGTGCTGGAGTTGTAAGCAACATAGCCTCTTGCCTAATAATTCTGTTTTTGTCATGCTGGACTGGAGACGTGCATGCACACACGCACACACACAGACACAGGAGCCAAAGAATGGCTGTTGATAATTTTTTTGTTGGGCCTGTGTTATATTGGGAAACGTGACTATATGTTATCCAGTGTCTCTGGGCCAGATGAGGAGCAAAGAGGAAGAAGAAAGAGGAAGAAGAATGTTTGGCTGAATCCAAATGTCCGTACTTCACTGCTCTTGCAGTCTCCCAGACTTGGACTGCGGACACATTACCAGAAGTCCTCAGGTGCCAAGGACTGTCCAAACCCACAAATCATCCAGTCCACAAAGGGCCTCAAGCAGACTTTCTGCAAACTTCCACTTGGGGTGAAGACTTCACTGGACTGGACTGGACTGGAGATTTAATAACCCATAACTCAATGCAATGTCGGCATTGTAGTTTAATAAAACAAAAAGAACTTACTATGAATGTGTAAAACAATTACTTTATCATGAATCATGTATACCAGAAATAATCATGTATACCAGAAATAATATTCAACCACATCATGACACAGAAATATGTACAATAAAGGCTATCAAAATGCATTCTAATATTCTAGGCTTTAAGTGATGATAGCCCAAAGCAGCTGTGCAATGTCATGTAAAATATACAGGCTAAGAAAAAGGCCTGGAACACAATAAAAGAAAGTCTTCCAATATATGCAATACCCAATTTGTTAAACCATAGTCCTCATAGATAGCCAGTCTCGCACCCTGGCAGACTTGATTTGATGACAATGAGCTTGTCACATTATGTACGACTAAAGGGATCTGTCCGCAAGTCCAGAGGGTGGATATTTGGATTCAGCCTGTAATGTTGTAAAGGCGTGTGTGAACAGTAAAAGAGAAACCTGCAGTAATGCTGACTCCTGCTAAATTAATCTATATTATAATAATCTAGATTTTTACAGATCTAATTCCATCAGCACAACAAAAATAAATCAATCATGTAATCAATGTTAAGCTGCCACAAGAGCAACTCAACACTTCTGGTAGATTTTTATGCCTCTGTCTGGTGATGGCAATAGGCACTGTTGTCGGGTAGTCTGACCTTTCCACTCTTGTACATGCTATTTTTCAGGAAAGTGTTGAGGCAATTTCTTCAAATTTGGCATAAAAGTCCATTTGGACTCAAGGATAAACTGATAAGAATTTGTTGGTTGCCGGTCCAGGTCACTGTGACCTAACAAAATATGTTTTTGGCCAAAATACAGTAAAACAGTAGTTGCTAGAAAATTTGACACAAATGTCTGATGAATTGATGGCATTTTTTACCCAAAAGGTCAAAGGTTGACCTCACTGTGACATAAAATGTCTTGGAGTTTTTTTTACTGATGCACTACAAGGTACTTATCAGTCCACCCTTTTCACTTCCTCTTACTGGATAACAACAAGGACAAGTAGTCTTCTGTACCTCTGGTAGTCCAGTCTAGTTAATTGGTTTTGCTGACATTGAGCTTCAGGTGACAAAGCTCTCCATCAGTCCTCTGTACTCCTTCGTAAAAATAGTCTCTAAGTGAGGACGGCATGTTTCTCACTGGAAGTTCATTGGCTTTGTACATATACATATAGTGATAATTTTTGTCCATATAGTGAAGTTTAGCCAAAAATAACCTAAATACCTCACTGCATACATATATCATATTCCTGGAGTCTGGACAGAGATTGATGTAAACTGCAACTTGACAATTGGCAGAGGCATACAACCGCCGGGTGGAAATTCTAGTTCACATTAAAGGTCTTCCAGTCTTGCCTTTATTAGTAGATTTTTAATGTGAATATTGATTGGTAAAATTGAAATGTGGAACTAGAATTAATAGGTGGGTGTAACAGACATTTCATCAAAATAGAAAGTCAGAGCAGCAATGTGATCATCATTACATGTTGTTGCAGTGATGGAATTAGTTCTGTGGAAATTTATACTATGCTAAATTTATCATGTGAGACCAATGGAAGGCTATGAATAACCCTAATTTTATATGAGAACTATGGTATTCATTTATTCAACGTCCCTCTCTTTCTTTTGTATTTTGGTCTATGTCCCACAAGTTAATTTTCTTGTTTACTAAATTTCTTGTCTTTATTTATTTTGGGTAAGCAGGATATGTGACTGTTATAGGTCATGTTGATATCCTGTCTAGAAGAGGGCCTCTCAATAACAGAAACACATTTGAAGGGATTTCTGAACTGAATGTAGTATTTATAATCAACTTTAACCTATTTTTCTGTCTTTCTCTGTCTGTCATACACTTTTGTACAGATTCATTTCATCTCTCATAGAGACCAAATTTATGAAAAGGGACATCCAGTTTGTGTTTATCCACTGAAGTCTGTTGAAATCAGACCCTGATACTGACCTGTGGGAAAACTTGTGCCCAAAGGAAACCCAGTCTCTCTCTATTAGCACCTAGAAGAGGAAAATGAGGGAATATAGAAATGGAGGATTAAGAAAAGAGAGGAACAGGAAGATCAGAATTAAGAATGTAGGTCTTAATATAAGAATAACAGATTATCAGTATTGTATGTTACCATTAGCCCTTTAATGGTTCTATAGAATGAGTCCAACAGTATACTGGCTACAGAGCATGCTTGGGCTGTCCTGTCCCAGCCATCCGAACAGTGAACCAACACACTGACGCCTTCATCAGCAATTGCCTGAAAAGTGAGAGAGAGAGAGAAAGAGAGAGAAAGAGAGCGAGCGAGAGACAGAGACAAAGACAGAGGCAGAGAAAGCATTTAAACTGAGTGTTAATTCTAACACCATTTCCCTTTCTGGAGTCTTTTCTAAAGTCATTTAATACCTTGGAAGTGATTCATTTCCTTTTAAGTTCTTCTGTCACAACATTGCTCCAAAGGACCGTCATTCTTTTGTCATAGTTTGTCTCCCTGTCTCTCCACTCCAGCCATACGTCTGGTCCCCCATGCCCCATGCCACTCCCCTTCCGTCCACCAGATGCCCTCAGACTCTTCAGCCCAGTTCATGCCACTTCTATCTGCACTGCAGTCACCTTATTCCTTCACCTGAGCTTACCCACTCATCTCTACCTACACCGCAGTCCCTCATTAGCTCCTGTGCATATGTTCCATCCCAGACCCATTGTTCCTTTGCCCAATTGTTGCTGTTCTTTGGACTTCGTATCTGCTATGTTCCTTGCTCTTTTGGAATTATTATCTCTGTTGCTCAGCCTTGATCCTGTATTTGCCTGCCTGCCTGTCTACCTGCCAGTAATCATTTGCTAAAACTACCTCTTGAACTGCATCTACTCTACCTCCTGTCTGTCTGCATTTGTGTCCTATCCTGTCTTTGGTACAAACCATGACACCTTTTTCCTTTCATTTCGTGCCATTAAGCAATAAAGCATTTTACATCACACGTGTTCACCAAATGCAGTTGCAATAGCATTAAGAATATATGGCTTTTTTATTCTTTTTGTAATATGAGCCATACCCACAGCATTTGATCCAATTTTGAGGGCCAGCAAAAGCAAAACTATATGGATATCAAATTTACCATTTACAATGAACAGTTAACTCCACATTGGTGGTGCCTAAAGGCAATTTAATTTTTGTGTTACAGCCATTTAAATTACACTGAAATAGAGTTGGTTAAGTCACTAACTGTTTCCCTCACATGGTGATAAAGTTGAAAAATCTCCATTGCTTCTTTGTTGTATTTACCCCTGGGTTTGATGCTTTTCCATTGATTATATTATAAACTAATCAGACAGTCAACAAGAACTTAAAGTGTGCGTGTGTGTTTCTTGTGTACACACCCTGGCTATGAAGACCCCAGCATCTAGTATGGCTTTAATGTGTTTGAGCCAACCAGAGTTCTCCAAGCCCCACAGAAAGTCAGTCATGGATGGAGATCTCATCTCGCCCACTGCACAGAAGAGAAGAGGTTTAAACATACAGGAAAATAGGAAAATATGCTATCAGAGGAAGTCTGTGTGTTTACTGATAGCAGCATAGTGTGATAACTTGAATCCTCCCCCTCCTTTGAACTGTTGTTTTCCTGTCTTCATCTCATGCTGCATCTTTAGATCATTTGCTCAACACATACTCTTCTTTTTACCGTCAATGATTTTCTGCTGGCTGCTCCTCATTACATGAATGTTTTCGATGCCAATGAACTGCAGTTTGATGTTAGTGTAGTGGTCTTCGTTCTCGTAGCCTTTACCTGCTGCACGATTTGCCATGGCATTCAGCTGGGGACACACAGTACTGAATGAGAATCTTTAGCTCACTGTATATTTGTAACTTTCACTGTGATTATCCTTGGATGTGTGGTTGTGTGTTACCTTGGGCCTGGTATCCACCACATAGATGTAGTCGCTGCCAGGATTGGACTTCATCAAAGCATGCAGCATCATCTCATCCTCCTGACAGCGTCCACTAAAACCTGATAATGGCTGACTACACCGGCACACTGCTGCCTGTAGGACATTACACATCAGTCATTATCGCATAAGAGACTGGTAAGTTACCAGTCTAAACGTCCGAAACATATTTATACATAATTCTTCTGCATATGTGCTTATGTGTCACACTGACCAATGTGTCCTGGTGGAAGTAGGACAGAGCAGGAAATCGTCCACGACTTCTGAACCTTGAGCTGCCCACAATGATGGTGGGTGTTGCCGACTTAGGAACAAATAGCTGTGATGGGTATGTATCACATACCTAAAAGGATACACACACATTTTAACATCAGTGACCCAAAGTCAGATACACATTAGTTCACAACTGATAAAACTGTTCTATTGAATTGTGTTTCTGTCCACCTATAGATTGGAGCACTGCTGAGATGCTCCATATCTCCATTCATTAATTCATGTGTATGGATCCTGTTTGTGATGGTGTAATCACCAGTTGTAATGAAAACACTTTAAATAAAACATTTGTGTCATGGTCCCCATGCCTCTGGTGCTTCCCCCTCTTTATGTTCTTTGTGATTCGGTTGGTCTCTCTCGTTCTGTCTGCATCTGGGTCCACCCTGCTCCACACATAACAGTCTGACATTTTTAGAAATATACTTAGGTACATTAAATATAAAATTACTGTTGGTAGCTGGTAAACTTAATGCAAAAACTGCAAACAGAGGGAAACAGCTAGCTTAGTTCTATCAAAATGTATAGAATCTCAATCTAATCTAAATCCCACCAATTAACATGCTGTATTTGTTTGTGTAAAAAAACCAAAAAAAAAAGAGAAACATTTTATGGGTTCTATTCTGGACTATTTCTTGGCTGAGACCAATAGAAAAAACAAAACAGGTCATCTTTAAAGCAACTGGCAGATACTTTTGATTTGGTCCAACTGATAAAAGGACCGGCAAGATTTACCCCCTAAAGTCAGGCACCATTTGAGCTGGTCTTTTCGAGAAGATCTGCTATTTGTATTAGTTTCTAATGGTAATTGTTTTCTGCAAAATCAGACAAAATGGCCCTGGGATTTGCTCTAGCTGAATTCAAGTTGCTTCATCCACTAACTGAAGGTCTCTCTCAGGTCCTAGCGCAAGCTCCCCTCCCAGTAGTCTCCTTGTGGTGGTGAGTTGAAGGAATAAGTAACGTGAGGTGAAACACTTATATCTATCTATATCTATATATGTGTATTTATATATATATATATATATATATATATATATATATATATATATACACACACACACACACACACACACACACACTCTATTCTATTCCTATATTTTAGTTTTGCACTACTTTATATCTAATGTCAAATGTTGTCTTTTTTCTTGTTATTTTAACTTATAGATATTTTTTGCATTGTTTACAGAAGCTTGCAATTTTAGAATTCCATTGCCAGCCTCTATGTAATTGTTGTGCACATGACTATAAATCTCTTGACTTTTGATCTTTATCCTGATGTATCGAAGTAGCTTTTATCTCTAACACTATCATTCAGCAATAAGTTACCCTTTATCTGTTAAAAAACTGGTTCAAAACTGATTCAAACTGGTCATCCTAGACCTCCTAAAAACTTACATACCCATCTCTTCTTTTCACACTTTACACACATGTCACAATTAGACTGACCCTGTATTCGTAATTGGCCGCTGTAGCAACCCAAAGGTTATTAGGAACACCCATCCGCTTGTAGTCAGCCATGAGGTCTATGAAGTTCCATGACTCTTCTCTCTCCTCTTTGTTCACTTTGGGATTAAAGGACAGGCAGTACAGCTCACTGTACTTCTCTAAGAGAGGAGAAGAAAGGAGAGGATCCAACACTCATTTGAAATCAGTATTTTATATGCACTTAACATACCGCAAAAGTGACACATTAACACACTTGTTCACGACACCCTGCCAGATAATTTAATGTATGCAGAGATCACTCAAACACACACCACTTACACCCATAGGTACATACACATACCTGGCCGTGACAACCTGACCAATGAGGTATGAACATCCAAACAGTCTCTCTCTTGTGGAATGAGGATCTGGAAAACCCGAAAGTCCTTACAACGCAGGATCAGTTGACTTCCTGTAGGGATGGTGGGTGGCCTCTCTACACTGCTAACCATGCTGTGCAACACCTAAAACACACAGATGCACAAACCTGTTCTATTATCCACTGGGGCTGTGCTATATGATGATGATAGAAAAAGGTCTATTGTTTCACATTTCGGTCTATTGTTTATTTCCTTGTGTCGCAAATCAAACTCATTTGGATGATGCTTAGTGATTTTTGGCCTGGATGCAGTGGTGGTCATTTTACACATATATGATTTTTACACAAGCTTATCAGAATTGGTCTTCTTTGCTCCTGCTTATCCAATAGAAACACTGGTCTCTGTTGTGTGAAATCTGACACCCCTGGATGCCTGCTTTATCCTGTCGGGTCCAGAGTGATGGGATATTGTCCTCTATCAGCTCCTGGAGGAGATTTCAAAGGGGAGAAGGGTGGGGTCTTTCTTTCCTGCGTCTAGAAACTCTTCATTCACATAACCCTTACAGTGAGAAGTTAATGCTGGCTCTTTAAAAAAACTGGGAATATTTTGATTAAAATGTCATCGTGACAGTTCTACACATACAGAAGTAGAGGAACTGAACTGTAGATGGAGGCTAGTGTGTGTCACTGTAAGTGATTATTTTATTTCTTCAAATGCTTTAACTTGTATGCGTCCCTCTTTTTTATGGAATTCAGTAAATGTGATAATCTCATGTCAGAGATACTTTTCAATCTTTTTAAGTCATTAACAAAAACATTTCCTGAATTTGGATTAGAACATTTTTGGCAAAAACTATTTGAACACACTGAATTCTGTACCCAGCCTTTCTTGAACAGACCAAGAATGAAAAATCTCTCTATTCCATTAAGTGCTAAGTTCTCATAACTGAAAAAAAGCATGTTTGATATCTTGCTTGTCACTATTCAGACAAATTTCTATCTATTTCTAGCACAACAGGTCTTCATATTTACATTCACTTACAAATCTGTCTGCTTATTTATACATTTTCTATATATTTTTATATTGCATTTTATATTGTTCTAATATGGTCTAGGTTTTTTCTTCTTTTTTCTTTTTATTTCATTGTCATTATATTGTTATTGTGTAATGCTGCTGCTACACTGTAATTTCCCAGCTTGGGATTAATAAAGTCTGTCTGTCTGTCTCTGTCTGTCTCTGTAGGATGTTGTCTAAAGAACCATCCACAAGTCTGTCTACACTTAATCGCATCCCTAAATCACTGAAGACAGAGAATCAGTATTTAGAGTGAATGCTGATTCAGCAAACTTTCATAAATATTCAAGCCATTCTGTGATTTTTTCTTATTCAAATAAATGAATATTTTTCATGCACGTTCAACTATTAACTAATCATTTAGCCAGAGCAAACTCCAGTGCTTTTTGGACTGACTTTGCTGAAAAATCTATTCTGGTGGCAGATATTAAGAAAAACTATTATAAACTGACAGAAACAGTCAAACTTGTTTCTGCTGGACTTGTTTGCTGATAAGGTTGAAAGGTTAAAAGCTGATAAGGTTGAAAGGTTAAAAGCTCCATACAGTATATTTTAATGCAGTTTAGCTTTCAAATTGTTCAGTAATGCAATGCAATGCATTTGAGCTTTAAGTTTTTTTCAGGCATTTCATGGACTTCTTGAGCTGTCAGCATTCACCCACATTTTCTCTAGGAAACACAATTTTCTAGTTGTCTGTGGTATCTTCTTTACAGCCTTAGACAAGTCTGTTGTTGGTCCACATTAAGAATGTAGTGTAAAAGTGTATTTCTTTCTGATCATTATAATAAAAATAAAATTCACCACTATATTTAGAAATAGGCCATTTCTTGGTGAAGGTATGAGTGAAGGAATATTTCAAAGCAGGTTATTAAGTTGCAGAGGAACAGCCAATTAAGAGTAGGACTTGGGTATGAGTCAACAAAGTAAGGAAGAAAGCCAAGTCAAGACAGACAGAGCTACCTGAGATTTCAAGCAGGCAGTGATATGAAGATGGATAAAGAGAGGTGCGGCCTCTGTATTATTAATACTACAAATTAACTGTATCCATCTTGACTGCGACATGGATCAGCTTTTTAAAACTAGTGCTCCTAGCCCATAGGGACGGCACCATATTTCCAGCTTACCCATGTCTCTTTGCGTGTCTCAGGATTGTTCTCTACAAAGATGGTGTGCGTGGCAGAAAGGTAGAGAGTTCCAATGCTGGCTTTTCTGTGGTTTGACGACCGCTCCAGGAGACGCACATTTTCCACCTATCAGAGGCACGCACACAAATGTCAGATATGGACAAATACACTGATCAAACATGGCAAATAAGGAAAAGGGGATATGTGGCATGTCCTCTCACTCACCAAAACATGTGCATAAACACAACACCATAAACAAAAATTATTTAACTGTGATTACAGCTTACTATATCCTTTGGCATGACTCAATATACTATGATGTTAACTGACCTCATATTAGAGTTTGTCTGAAAATCAAGGTAATTCAGTAACTACTGTGTTTTATGGAATGTGCATTTGCATGGAGCACCAAACATAAACATCTCTGTCAGCTGCTTTAACAATGTTTTATTGTTCTGCATGCATCATTACAGATTCTGCATGCTTTGTTCAATTAACTAATTCATATCCTTTATAAATATGTATCATACCATAACAACGTGGTATCAGGAGGATGGGGTCCTTTGTTTCTTTGCTAGATTGGCAGACAGGGGGAAAATGGTGACTAACAGCACACTGCCAAGCCATAGCTGGGTAGATAAGGGCAGAATTTTTCGACTATATTACATATTGATGTTCCCAAAGAAATAAAAAACAACCGAATCTCTATGGTCGCAGAAGAAAATGAGCATCACAACAGCCACATGTGCCAGATATGATCTTAGCTTCATAGATATCTTATGTAGTCTGTGAATAAGTTGGATAAGAATTTGTTAAGCAGAATAGGTGGATTTAAACCAACTTGTGTGGACTTCACTGGATGATGCCTAATTTCAGTGTCATCAAAAGAGGCCTTCCCGCAGGCTGCTTCATAAAAGATGTACAACGTCGGTTTTGAGATGCCTCACACAAATTGATAAACGCTGTCCCGAGTAAAGGAGACAGAGAGAAATTAGATGGACAGATGGATAGAGACAATGGGGACTAAGGATCTAATGTGTCATGGAGGAAAAGGTTAAACGAATGGGCACAGGGGCAGAGAAGAAACAAAGACAAAGCACAGGGAGAACCAAGTCACCGTTGGTAAAATGCCGAGCGTTCTTACCTTGGGCGTCCGGATGTGCTCCATCACTGACTAGCAAAATGGTGGAGACAGAGTACTTCGTGCTTTGGGGTTTTACCGACAGCGGTTATGTTCACTGTTTCACGTCAGCACATGAGCTATATTGTCCTAGGCGGCTATTACAGATGTGTCCTGGAATATTTCCCATGATTCCCGTCCTTCTGTAGTCTGAGTTCGTTCGGTTAGACTGGGAGGGAAATAATGTTTGCTACTAAAACCTCCCGTTCACACAAGCTCCATCTGTTTCAGGCTCCTAGTGACGCTGATGATCGCTGCGCAGTGCGTACTACACCGCTGCTATTTTAACGACAACTATAACACACGGCTTCCGGTGAGAACTTTCAAAATAAATGCCAGTATTTTCACGAAAACGTTCTTAGGCTTTAACCGCTCCGCGTTCCTACCTGAATGAAGAACGGATGTGGGATATTTTGTACTGTAACTTTGTAAGTAGAGTAGAGTGGAGTAGAGTAGAAATACTCTGTTGCAAGTAAAAGTCCTGCATTCGAAATTTTACTGAAGTAAAAACACACAAGTACTCATTCTACAGAATCGTCTATTTCAGAATATTATCATACTTTCAAATTATAGTATTGAGACATTCATCACTAAGGTTGCAGCTGGTGAAGGCGGGACTACTTACAACTGGTGTAATAATGGGTATCTTAATATAGTATAAAAATGGTATTTCGTATCAATAGTCTGTCACATAAATATAGTGGAGTAAAAGAGTATATTATTTCTGAAAATGGAGTTGAAGTAGACTATAAAGTAATACAACAGTCAAACGCGTACGTACTGTGCTTTATTTTGAAGGTTATTCGTGAGCGTCCGCTCATGTATTTTCGCTAACTTGATTGTAGTTTACTGAGCGTGATGGGAACGTGCTCGTGCGCTCCTGGGATCGTGTGCTCCTGCTGCATTTGCTCCGTCTCCTGACTGTCAAAGGCAAGGCGTGCGATGTCTTATTTTCTTCTGTGTCTATGATGTATTTTAAACTATTAGCTATTCTATAACTTCACCTCCGTCTAGTAAGGGCCCTTCAGCCCTTTAGTGATCCATCCATGAATAAGGAGTTGAGAATGTTGATTTGATCAATTCAGTTTTCATATATGACCTATATTATCTGATATTTTTGCTGTACTTTCATCATTTATATTTTTCTATTTCGAATTAGGAAATGTAAAATGACTAAGTTGCACTGAACTGAATACTTACACTCTACGTTACATTGTAACGAGTAGAGGGAGTAAGTAGAGGGATAGAGTCACTACTGCATTCTTTCATTATAACACATTAATAACACTGTTAAATCGTTAACTGAAGCACCGCAGTATCACACTGTTACACGGAAAGAGTTCCAGTTGGTACAGTGTACTGGTACAGTGTAGTGTACTGTACCAACTGTCAGACAGTATTACACATCAGTCGCATTGCTCCAGTGTGAGCTGTTTAAATGGATTCCCTGTGATTGAGTGGTGTCAGGATGCAAATACACACAATGTTCAATTAGTACTTCCTATACTACTTACACAAATAAGATGAAACACTTTTATTACTGTGTACTTTTCCAGTAATTCAAGACTGTCAAAGTCCCTTACAGATAGCAATAAGAACCATTTTCGACTAACTTTAAGGTGTGAATAAAATCAGTTTCATCCATAAGTCAGAAGTTCACCAAACCTGTACTGCTGGACTTAGTACTTCATCACCTACTATTGCACAAATAATATGAAACACTTTTACTGTGTAGTTTGTACTAATTCAAAGTCAAAGTCCCTTACAGATAGCAATAAGCAATAAAAGCCATTTTCGTCTCAAATTTTAAAGTGCAATAAAATTAATTTCTTCCATAAGTAGTTCACAAAACTTGTACTGCTGATGACTTAGTACTTCCTATACTATTTACTTGCACAAATAATATGAAACACTTCTACTGTGTAGTTTTATTGTAATTTAATGGTAAAGTCCCTTCATGGATAGCAATCATTTGCATTTTTGTCTAACTTCAAAGTGGGATAAAATCGATTTCTTCCATAAGTAGTCCACAAAACATGTACTGTTGGACTTATGGACTTAAGTACTTATTTAATAAATTGATTTTATTACACTTCAAAGTTAGAAGAAAATGGTTCTTATTGCATCTGTAAGGGACTTTAACAGTGAATTACTGGAAAAGTACACAGTAAAAGTGTATTTCATATTATTTATGCAAGTAGTATATAAAGTACTAAGTCCAGCAGTATAAGTTTTGTGAACTACTTATTTAAGAAATTGATTTTATTGCACTTTAAAGTTAGAAGAAAATGGTTCTTATTGCTATCTGTAAGGGACTTTGAGATTGAATTACAGGAAAACTACACAGTAAAAGTGTTTCATATTATTTATGCTAGTAGTATAGGAAGTACTAAGTCCAACAGTACAGGTTTGTTTGTGAACTACTTATGGAAGAAATTGATTTTATTGCACCTTTAAAGTTAGGCGAAAATGGCTTCTTATTGCTATCTGTAAGGGACTTTGAGATTGAATTACAGGAAAACTACACAGTAAAAGTGTTTCATATTATTTATGCTAGTAGTTTATAAAGTACTAAGTCCAACAGTACAGGTTTGGTGAACTACTTTTTGAAGAAATTAATTTTATTGCACTTTAAATTTAGACGAAAATGGCTCTTATTGCTATCTGTAAGGGACTTTGAGATTGAATTACTGGAAAAGTACACAGTAAAAGTGTTTCATATTATTCATGCAAGTAGTATAGGAAGTACTAATTCCAGCAGTACAAGTTTTGTGAACTACTTATTTAAGAAATTAATTTTATTGCACTTTAAAGTTAGAAGAAAATGGTTCTTATTGCTATCTGTAAGGGACTTTGAGATTGAATTACACTGGAAAAGTACACAGTAAAAGTGTTTCATATTATTTGTGCAAGTAGGTGATAGGAAGTACTAAGTCCAGCAGTACAAGTTTTGTGAACTACTTATTTAAGAAATTGATTTTATTGCACTTTAAAGTTAGGCGAAAATGGTTCTTATTGCTATCTGTAAGGGACTTTGACATTGAATTACTCCAAAAGTACACAGTAAAAGTACTTCATAGTATTTTTGCAAGTACTTTATGAAGTACTAAGTCCAGCAGTACTGGTTTTGTGAACTACTTATTTAAGAAATTAATTTTATTGCACTTTAAAGTTAGAAGAAAATGGTTCTTATTGCATATGCTGTAAGGAATCTGTAAAGGACTTTGACAGTGAATTACTGGAAAAGTACACAGTAAAAGTGTTTCATATTATTTATGCAAGTAGTATATGAAGTACTAAGTCCAGCAGTACAAGTTTTGAGAACTACTTATTTAAGAAATTGATTTTATTGCACTTCAAAGTTAGGCGAAAATGGTTCTTATTGCTATCTGTAAGGGACTTTGACAGTGAATTATTGGAAAACTACACAGTAAAAGTGTTTCATATTATATATGCAAGTAGTATAGGAAGTACTAAGTTCCAGCAGTACAGGTTTGGTGAACTACTTATTTAAGAAATGTGTTTTATTGTACTTTAAAGTTAGTCAAAAATGCTTCTTATTGCTGTCCATAAGGCACTTTGGCATTGAATTACTGGAAAAGTACACAGTAAAAGTGTTATTTTATATTATTTTTGCAAGTAGTATAGGAAGTACTAAGTTCAGCAGTACAAGTTTTGTGAACTACTTATGGAAGAAACTGATTTTATTCCACTTCAAAATTATACAAAAATGGCTTTTATTGCTATTCATGAGGGACTTTGAGATTGAATTACTGGAAAACTACACAGTAAAAGTAGTTGATAATAATTAAGCAAGTAGTATATGAAGTACTAAGTTCAGCAATACAGGTTTGGTGAACTACTTATTTAAGAAATTGATTTTATTACACCTTAAAATTAGGCGAAATGGCTCTTATTGCTATCTGTAAGGGACTTTGAGATTGAATTACTACAGGAAAAGTACACAGTAAAAGTGTTTCATGTTATTTATGCAAGTAGTATAGGAAGTACTAAGTTCAGCAGTACAGTAAGTTTTGTGAATTACTTATGGAAGAAATTGATTTTATTCCACCTTAAAGTTAGGCGAAAATGGTTCTTATTGCTTATCTGTAAGGCACTTTGACAGTGAATTATTGGAAAAGTACACAGTAAAAGTGTTTGATATTATTTGTACAAGTAGTATAGGAAGTACTAAGTTCAGCAATACAGGTTTGGTGAAAGTACTTATTGAAGAAATTGATTTTATTGCACTTTAAAGTTAGTCGAAAATGGTTCTTATTGATATCTGTAAGGCACTTTGACAGTGAATTACTGGAAAAGTACACAGTAAAAGTAGTTGATAATATTTGTGCAAGTAATATAGGAAGTACTGAGTCCAGTAGCACGTGTTGAGCTACTTATGGAATACATTTGTTTTATTTAAGTTTTTTTTTTTTTATTTCATATCACTACAACGTTAGACAAAATTGCGTGTTATTGCTATCTGAAAGGGACTGCAAGAGAAGACAGACTGAGAGAGAAAGAGAGATGCTTTATTTTGAAATTCGGAAGTAATCACTGGTGGCGGTTGGTTTTACCATAAACTTCAGAGTAAATGCGCACTTGAAATACAGAGGCGGCTGGTTTGACCACGGATACGAGAGAGGCGGCTGGCTTGACAGCAGTCTTATCAGGTGATTTAACCTGATAAGGAATTAGTCAGTTGGATCATTGCACGTCCGTCACAAAATAATGCGTTAGAAATCTATTGTAAGTGCATTCATGCTGTGGCCGGGGTGTATCAAGTTTAAATCGGTGAGTGAGAATTTAGCCTTTTATTATTGTTGCTGAACACTTTCACAGAACTTTTCACAGTGACTTTGTACTCCTTGTTACCCAGCTATTACCATCGAGTGGTTAATTAACCTGAAACATTCTGTTTTGTCCAAAGTTAGGCAGCAACAAACTTCATTAAAATGTTGGCTACGTAAAGGCGTAATGTTGTCTTAGTTACTGACTGAACGTTTGTAGTCTACAGACTCCTGTGCCAAACCTGGCATACGTGTGATACAAAATGCACCATTTCAGTTTTAAAATGTACTTGATATTGCCCTCCGTGGCCCTGTATCAGTAAGGTAAAAATAGTAAAAATTAAGAATTTTAAAATTACTTTACTGTATTGACTGCATGATAAATACGATCTGTGTTTGTAGAGAACCTTAAATTAGTTGTGTTGTACCATAAAGGCCATAAAGTCCAATGAAGTTTGGCGTCACCTCATGCCCAATGCAGCAAATGACAGCAAATGAATGATGAAATGATGATTTAAAAGAAAGCTGATGTCAGTGTCCGTGTTATAAAGCCAGGGACCAAGTTGACACAAATCTGTCAAGTTGTTTTTGGGAAAAGTTAATTCTTTCCTCTCACAGGTTTTCATTTTTTAAAATATCTCTTTCTTTAGTGTAGAGAAGGTTTTTCCTTTTTGGGTTTGTCATTATGTCAACATTCATGTAAACAGTATTTTCTCTGTCCTATGGCTTTGCATGTCTGTATTGTGCAGGCTACATATTGGCTCTTTTGGCAGCATAGTCGACTGTATGTGTGTTTGTTTGTGGCTGTTAAGGCAAAACACACTTTTCCTTGCCTGTTTTTGCATTTATGAATGGCATTGTGCAGTGATATCCATGTTACTGCTTGTGGCATTGTCTGTCCACTGTAAGTGTATGTCCAGTGAAGTGTGCCTTGTGTAATGGACATTTCTGCTGCTGCAGAATTCTGTGTGTTGCATTACAGGTCTGCATCATTTATAAATCCCAATGAACTGGTATTGTGGTGCACCTTTCGCAGGCGTCATGTCACGCCCATAGCTGCCTATAAATAGTCAGTGAAATGCCCCTAATATTCATTTTACCTGACTGCATGATGATGACATGGTGATACCGACAGAAAGGGTAAAATAAGAAAATTTATGTAGTGTGAATCTTATTTGGGAGGCCGACACCAGAAAAATAGCTTTGTTGATGGATACAATGTGGGCATTTTAAATGCCAAAAAGACCTCAGAGGGGCAGCATGTGGTGGACGCTGCTCATGCTGCTGCCTCCCTGATGAGAAGCTGACAGGGATTACTGTGGAATCCCTCTTAAATAGAGTGATGACAGAGACAGAGGAGACACAGACGCACAAGATGCACAGATGACTAGATGGCTAATGTGATTTGTATTTCCTTGTTTAAAATGAGGAAATCAAATATGCATTCAAGTTCTTTACACTTATAAAAAAAAAAAAAAAAAAAACGTGTTTTATTCATAAAAACTGTGCTAATTGCTGAGTGTTCAGTGGGGTCAGTGGTGCTGCTGCAGCTGAGCAGCTGTGTGCATCTGTCTTCACTGATGCAAAGGGACACAATCGACTCCATCCACGTTACCAAGGAATTTAGGGAAAATTTAAAATGTGTTGCATGACATGAGCTGTTCAGTGAAACAACTGCTGAATAAATAGTGTTCTTTCCATACTGTAACTATGCTCTCAGATCTCCCCAAACTGAGGCATCGAAAACAGCATCTGTGTAAACATAATCGATCCCACTGTTCTCCCTATTTATTAGAATACAATTCAGAACATAAAAGTGTTTAATAATAACAGAACATATCTGAGGGGTTCTTTTGCAGTAACATATATCGTGTTTTTTGGTGATTCACTGTAAAAATGGCTTTTATCGTTTAGTAAATGAACTCTTTATTAACGATATGTGAAAGGTAATATTTGATTTCCTCTACATACTGGGATCAGTTTCATGAGTCGTGGTTTCTTAGTGACTAGGTTTATAAGGCTTGAGTAAATCTATGACATGCATGGGAGCAAAGCCATGTTAGACTTTAAAAGTAATTAGTAAAAGTTTAAAATAAATTCTGTACTTAACAGGTAGCCAATTTAGTGTTTCGAGAATAGGAGTAATATGGTCTTGTCTCTTAGAAAAAAAGTTACAAGTCAGGCAGAGGAGTTTGGACAAGCTGCAGATGCAAGATGGCCTTTGGGCTGAGTGCCTAATACAGGGATTACAATCATTTAGATGACTTTTGTAGTGTTCCTAAGTTGGGGAAAGCATGACTGTACCAGCTTGTTGAAACAGAGCTACGAGTCACAGATCACACACAAATTGTAAGCAGAATACTTAACATTGCCCAAAAGATTCTCAAGAGTCTTTTTCCAGTTTTGGACTCATTAAGTCAGGGGAAGTTTTATATTTATATATGTTTTACATACAGGATTTGATGTCAGTCAGACTAGCCACAACATAAAATTGTGTGTCATCCACATTACAGTGGGAGTTAATATTAGGCTTAAGGATTATCTGACCCAAAGGAAGCATATAAACAGAAAATAAAATAGGCCCTAGAACTGACCACTGACCAAGCAGTTAAAAACATCTTGCAGAAACTGCTGGCTGACTTGGAATTAAAAGATAGTACAAACACGTAGTTGTCCTAAAGGTAGAGAGAGGGAGTGAGCAATGGAAGACTGTTGCTTTGTGATCTTGTGATCTGGAGAAACACAGTAAGATAGCACAAGGTCAAGCATATGTCCCTAATCATCGATTGATTTTTTAACAGATTGTACAAAATTAAAAGACACAAAGAGGTCAATAAAATCTGAGGTAAAACCAGACAAGGAGGGGCAACAGACAGCCATATTAAAATGACCAAGGAAAGAACTCTATCATATTTGAACATAATAAATGAAAGAGGCACAGAAAATTCATGAATAAAACCAGTGTTAGCTTAAATTGGCGAACAGATTAAAACACAAAATACAGAATGCTGGGCAGTATTAAAGTATCAAAGTAGTAAAAAATACAGGGGAACCTTTAAGGTTATTATTAAAAATGATAGCTATGGCCACCTCCACAGCCTGACAGCCTAGGATGATTAAAACAGGAGTAATTAGGAGACAAGCTTCAGTTATTGCAGTGGTTCTCAATTATTTTCTGTCATGCCCCCCCTAGTTCTAGGGACAGAAATTTCCCAACTAACGAGTTTTTCGAGATACGAGCCGTCTCTTGGCTGATTTTTTGCTTTGAGTTGAGAGCTAAAACACTTGAGTTACGAGCAAGCTTCAGATATCCCACCGTTAGTTGGTGCAGCGAACTTCACCGCAACATCCGCCCAGCATCCCGAGTCTCACGCGTTTAGCACTTTAAGCGGTCAGCTCGCAGTGGAAGCATCAGTGTTGTGTGCGCATATTTGTGCTTTCAGTTATTTTGCAAAACTTTTTCCCACCATGGGTCCGAAGAAAGTGAGTGCGAAGGAGGTGCGGTAAGAAGCTGAGATGCTGAGAAGAAGAAGCGGATGATGTGCATTGAGTTAAAGAAAGAAATGATCAAAATATCGAAAATAATTTTATACAATATTCTTTATTTATAAGTACATTTTTGTTATTTAAAAACATGTAACAAAAACATGCGGTGTTTGCAGTGTTTTTGGGGGTCCAGAACGGATTAATGGCATTTCAATTCATTTCAATGGGGAAAATTGATTTGACATACGAGTAATATGAGTTACGAGCTCCGTCACGGAACGAAAGTCAAGGCACCACTGTATATGACTTTTTAACATTTGTTTTTTTTTGTGCAAAATTTGCAACAATATTGCTTATTTATATTTGAGCTTATCAGAAGGGATGAAAAGTACATAACATTTGCATTTACTTTGTACTTCTGTACTTTTTACTGTGTACTTCTTCTACTGGGTTGAGCGGGCAGCCCCGCCTCTTGCATGCGCCCCTCGGCGCCTCGCCGGGCGCGCCTACCTTACTATTTGAGAAATGCTGAGTTAGTGGAACCTGGAGTAATCAGGGCTTAACCAAGACAGTGATGAAAATAAAATCATTATTGTTAGACATAATAAACAAGTCGTAGCATATAAGACCTCACATTGAGTGACTAAATACAGATGAAATGCTGGAGATAGAGTCAGCAATAAATACAATTGAAGGTTGCAATTGAGTTGGTAAGATTCTGACTCTTCCTTGCAGTGGATGGAATGGGGACTAAGTTCATTCTCTTAAGCAGATCAGTTAGATCTGTAGTTGGTGTGATTTAACATGGTTGTTACAGGTATTGTGTTTGTGGAGTAGTGTTCAGCAGGACCCAGGGATAGATGCTCATCATTATTGTCAGAGGAAAGTGGCTTTTGGGGAGGGGTTATGCTCAGGTAAGTATCAGCCAGAATTAAGAGCAATATGCTGAATGAAATGCCGTCAGGCTGAAGAAGGAGTCCTATCGGACCATGTTGGCCTGTGGGACTCCTGACGCAGTTGACAGGTACCGGCAGGCCAAGCAAGCCGCAGCCCGGATGGTCCTGGATGCAAAAACTCGGGTCTGGGAGGAGTTCGGTGAGGCCATGGAGGAGGACGGGAGGTGGAAGCAGTACTCTGCCAACACTGTTTACACAGTGCAGGTGGGGAAGCTGTTGACCTCAACTGGGGACATTGTCGGACGGTGGAAGAAATACTTCGAGGATCTCCTCAATCCCACCGACTTGCCTTCCAATGAGGAAGCAGAGGACTGGGGACTCTGAGGTGGATTCGTCCATCACATTCCAGACACTGATGGAAGAAGTGCCCTGTTGGGGCAAAGTCAACCAGCAGAGGAGCAGGGATTGCTGCTGGAGGACCATAGATGGACAGGGCTTTGGATCTCAGATTGGACAGCTCAGAGTCCACTAGGGTAAGTGGAGGCATGCTGCAGAGGGGAAAAATAACCAGTTGACAGAACTCAAAATAGGAGGCAAAGTTGTAGCAAGTCTCTGTGAGCAAGGACCTAATGTTAACTGTTAGCAAGTAGGTACCATGTGTGAATTATATATGGGTTCTGATCAGGAACCCACTGCAAAGAGTAGTTTGGTAGTGGTATTGATGCACAAATGGAAAGCTTCAGAGGACAAAATTTACAAGCATGGGCCTAGAACTGAGCCTGCCGCAACAGCTGTGGTAATCCAATTGTTCAATTTACTCAAGATCCAAATGTCCAGTGACCAAGATCATATCTCTATCTGGTTAATGTAGGATCTACAAGGATCTAAAAAGTGCCACATAATGTTATAGCTTAAACTGGATGTAATGTCAATTTATGATTGAGCATGTATTGGACTGATAGAATACCAGCATTGTATTTCCTGTTCAATATCCTGTTCAAAATGTAAAACAAATGTTATTTTCTACCACTTGTCAATAGAGGGTGCTGGAGCACAGACTAAGAGACTAAGACTAAGGGTTTTCTCAGAGGGTAAATTCTCAAACTCACTGTCACAATCACACACCCTCGATTTTGTTTTTTAATAGTCTTCCCCCAAAATCTTATATTATCAGACCACTGCTTAGTAATATTTAAATTCCTATTACAGGACTGCACACCACTAGAAAAATGTGTGTTTAGTAGAAGGTTACCCAATTGTGCCAGGACTAAATTTAAGGAAGGCAATTCCAGCAGCATTAAAGTCAGTAAGATTTCCTAATATCTCTGAAGACTCTTATGAAGAAAGATTATAAAACAAAAGAGATTGGCAACATGGTCTGCAACTCGCAAGTTAAAACAAACAACACAACAATTAGAAAGGATATGGCACTGCACCAAAGTGGAGGACTCTCGCCTAGCCTGGAAGAGAGAATCTCAAAACATATAGGAAAGCCCTGTGCAATGCCAGAGCAGCCTACTATTCAACATTAATAGAGGAAAACAAGAACTGTCCTAGGTTTCTTTTCAGCACTGTAGCCAGACTGATGCAGAGCCATAGCTCTATTGAACCCTGCATCCCCTTAAGTTTAAGTAGTAATGATTTCATGAGCTTCTTTAATAACAAGATTTTAAATATTAGGGAAAAAATTAGTTTCATCATCATCATTCTACAACTTGTCTCCTAGACCCCATCCCAACTACGCTGCTTAAGGTAAGTTTTCCCATTTATTGGCATATCACTGCTAGATATAATCAATCTGTCCCTGGTGTCAGGCTTTGTACCCCAGTCTTTTAAAGTAGCTAGTAATTAAACCATTTATCAAAAAACCTACACTTGATGCAGACGTGCCAACTACAGACCAATATCCAACCTACCCTTTTTATCGAAGATCCTCAGGATTTATCGAAGATCAGTCTGGATTTAAAGCTCATCATAGCACAGAAACAGCACTTGTGAAAGTCACTAATGACCTCTTGAAAGCATCAGATAAAGGACTTCTGTCTGTACTATCACCTATACCTCAGTGCTGCCTTCGATACAATTGACCATCATATTCTGTTGCTGAAAATGGAAAAACTGCTTGGTATTAAAGGGTCTGTATTAAACTGGTTCAGATCTTACCTATCAGTTTGGTCTCAGTTTGTACATGTTAATAATGAATCCTCTGTGCATACTAGAGTGTGTCATGGAGTTCCACAAAGCTCAGTGCTTGGTCCAATCCTATTTATTTTATAAATGCTCCCCCTTAGCAATATTATTAGGAGGCACTCCTTAAATGTCCATTGTTACGCTGATGACATCCAGTTATATTTATCAATGGAGCCAGACAAAACTGATCAGCTCCTGAAATTCCAGGCCTTACTTAAAGATATAAAGGCTTGGATGACCAGAAATTTTCTACTGATGAACTTGGATAAAACTGAAGTGATCCCACTAGGTACATGCGTGTACATGTAGTTAAACCTGTACAGTTGCTTTTGTGGGTACATCACAAATATAATGTCAATATTCACCCTCCTTTTAAGTCTTTTGATGTTCACAAACACTTGAGAAAAAAGTTTCTGTAGCTGCTAAATGTTTAACTTTATTCACAAATGAGTTAAAACTCTATCTACCTGTTTTTTGTTGGGCATTTAGCATACAGGGATTACAGGATTATTTTAGAGGCAGTGATGCTGAATAAGTTTGGGAAATTATTAATACATTTATAGTGTAGTATAATTAATACAGTTACTCAAGTACTGTACTGACAGAGTTTGAGGTACTTTTGCTTTACTTAAATTTATCCAAGTTATGCCACTTTAATCTTCTACTCGGCTACATTTATATAATATTATACCTTTATTTCACTGATTAAAAAAACTATGATTCACTAACTAAACTAAGCATTGTTCTGGATAAATGATCCCAGTGTATTGAATTGGTTTGGCTAGCAGTAGGACATGTTCATGCAAGTTGGTGATCTGTTGCCTTTGTAGTCATTTCTAGTGCATACAAATGCAGTGCAATAGTCAACAAATATTTAGTTGCTTGGATTTTATGATACTATTTTTTTCTTCTTAAAGGAAATAACATTTGTTTTGCAACCTGGATTGTTTTATTTTCTTTATATTGTATGTCTATCTGTCCTATCAGATATAACAAATGTTTATTTTCAAATATTTGTAACAGTGAATATAGTTCCAACATTTGATTACTGAGCATTAGCAGTGGCTCAACCATCACTTGTCCGGAGACTCTAGGCTTTTACTGCTCAAATTCAAGCCTGCACTTTGAAACTCTTCACAGTTTCAGTATAATAGTAATAATGTATAAAGTTTTTGTTACCAATACTGGAAAAACTTATTTTTCTCCAGTTGTCAATAGTCTTTATAAACTGCAACAGACTTTTAGGACAAATGGGCTGTGTGTTTGTGTCTGTCTGGTTGTTTAATGCAAGTTCTGCCATCGCCTACTGATGGTCTTTTTGTGTCAGGAAGTTAAATATGTTAATCAAACTGATTAAAGTGCAGAAGTGACAACAGTGGCATTTCAGATGTGGCATTTCATGAAATTATTCCCAAATGGAGCCACACTAATGCATCCTATCCATTTTAGTTTGCTATCATGCAAAGAAAATGCCTGCAACCTGTATGAACTAACTTGTCAAAGGACCAAAAAGACAAATAAGTACATATATAGTTCAGACCACTTGTGCTGGATAGGTTCTTCTGACAACGTCACACTATTAGAGGGTGACCGAATTAGCACAGGAATCAGGCCGTATATGTGTATGAGTACATGAGAGCATTCCCTTTTGTCCTTGGAAAAACCTGTATGAAGTTTAGACCATAAGAGTGAAGACATCTAGAGTGCAAATACTCAAGTAAAGTACAGATAGTCAAAGAAATGTACTTATGTCAATGTACTTTGAAAGTGTCCACCACTAATCAGATTACATGGGTTACTTTTCCATAACTCTAATTATGCCTCTTTCTTCTTCAGTCCAGATCCTCTCTCCCTCTTTATTCCCTCTTCCCCCCTAACTCCTGCAGCCAATAAAAGGGAGGGGCCCAATGCAGCTTAGTAACAGCCAACCCTTTTGGACTTTTGAGTACTGGCCCCTTCTACTTTTTGAGGGTTGGAGCGGACTCTGACCAGAGTACAGTTACCTGGCAGAAACACATAATATACAAGCTTGTTGTAAACACAGACATGGTACTGGCTTTTCACACTTAATCTTGACCTAGTCCCTGGAATGTGTCTGTACATGTCATTGTTTTCTTTCTCCCTTCTCCCTATTCATGACCAGAAACAGCAATTTTGCATAGTCTTAGGTTGTCTCTCAGTCTCCTTCTCTTACACAGACACACATGAATACACACAGCTTATTGTTACTGCAGCACTAAGCAGCATGCTGGTGTTTCAGTGGCAAAAAGGGAGGTGTTCCCTCCGCCATTCCCTGTTACCGTCACAGCTTGCGTAGTCTTCCCTTGCCTGTACTCATACACACACACTTATAGACAGCAGTGATGGGATAAGATACAGTGCATGAATGTGCATGCAGTGAGAAATGTGTGTTTAAGTAGATGGTAGTATGTAGAGGAGAACTGAGTTGAATATGAAGATGTCTAGCCAAGTGCATGTCAGTCTGAGGCAAGTAGTGATCTGAAGGAGCTTCTATGTTTTTTTGCTGGATGTGTTGTTGTGTGGCAATGGAGCCTGAGAAGGAGACAGATGAGTAAGTTGTGGCTCTGGCAACAGTTGTGCATGGGATCTGCACGTGTATGTGTGTTTTTACTTAATTACTGTTTGTATGCATTCAGGATGATAGGTCTTTTGGAAAGCAAATGGTCCATGCACTTGGAGATGTCACTGGTGCAAAACAAATTCCGCATTTAACATTAACTTGTGTCATAGTGGATAATTTCCAGCCAGTTGGTCTAACTGACTGTACACAACAATTTCCTCTTATAGTCAATTGTATAATTATTATTATAATTATTATAATATTATAGTAATTGCAAATTTTATTTAAAAAAAAAAATATAAGGCATTTAAACTTTTTCCTACAGCAGAGACTTAATATGTTTCAGTATATGCATTCCTGCATAATTTATCATAGGAAAATAGTCATTGGGATATAATTAAGAAATAATTAAGAACGTGATGCTAGGATGATGCTGTAGTCTTTAAATATGATGGTTTTGATGGTTTCCAGATGCTTTGTTGAGATGACTGTACATGTAACCAGATCCCTTCATAATGTATGACAGTATAGTTTCATTGAACTGCATGTATTGTATGTCCAGTTGGCTCTGCTTAAATGTGGTTTAATGTGGAGTCTAATGCAGACCTAAAATTAAATGCTTGTCGGTGTAACAAATAAAGCCCAGACAATTTAACAAAATGTCAAATATGTCTTTATGACAGTGAAATTAATATTGCATCTAATATTGCATCTCAGCATTTTTATTATTAACTATTTAATTAGAATGTTGCATCATGTGATTTCATAAAAGATGTGAGACCTAAATGAATAGCAGTTATGATGAGCTCTAATAACCTTATGAGACAAAGTAAACAAGGCTGATGTATGCTTTGCTCACTCTGTCAATCTGTCAGCTAACTGTAACAAATAATAGATTAATAACACTGGAAGATGACATAACCTGCTACTGATAAAATTAGGCAGATGGAGCCAAGGTGTTGCTGTTCCCCAGAGTCTCAGTCTGTAAAAAGAGAATCATACAGCCATTAAGAAAACAATGATATATCTAACAGGTTACGCAGAGGCAAACACTGTCTTAAAATGGCATTTTTGAAAAAAAAAAAAAAGGAAAAAAAAAACTGCTTCAGTGCATTATTACTTGTCTCAGGAATTCATCAAGTAAAGCCACTGTGCAGCTCAGACTGTGTCAACATTTCTGACCATGTATGGACAGATCATGTGTTCTGGTCTTGTATTTCTACTAGAGGACTACAACATTGGTCAGTAGAGAGCAGTGCCATTACAGGACTGGTCTCTTTAGTCTAAATATCAAAATGAAACTGAAGCTTATCTATACCATGATAAATTACTGATGATTAAATGATTAATTAAACTATAATGCTACTATACTTTATTTCAAATGTACAGTTTTTGTTTTGATTGGCAGTCTGTGCTGAAGTAAATCAAGTCCTAGCAACACATCCACTTTTATACACTACTACAGTCACTGTTAATATGGCTACGGTCGAAATCAATCTTCATCCACTGTCATGTATCAAGGTATTGAAGTCAGAGCAGGACAGGGACAGCTAGCTAGTTATATAATAGCTCGATCCACACTGTGCCGTATAAGCTCAGGATGAGTCCTGATTTTTCACAGTTTCACAAATGCACACACCACTGCAGTGACTGTAGGTGTAAAATCTTAATGAATGACACAATCTATTTATAAGTCACAGTCATAGTCACATTCATCTCTTAGAATGACAAAGCAGTTTATTTCTATGGCAACCACTTTTGCTGCATTGGGGCTGTCTTTTGCATGTGGTGTCGCAAGAGGGTGATGGTGATTTCAACTGCTACTGTCACCGTGTTAGCAACCTTGTCATTGTGTGTGTGTGTGTGTGTGTGAGTGTTAACAGCTGGTGTCAGTACTCTGTGTGTCATGTCCACTGTCCCTACTGTAGACGTTTGTGACACAGTGCAGTAATACCAGCATTTTTGTTAGTGTGTATTGCTATAGTGTGACACAGTGGAAATGCTTTCAAAGTGTTTCTATGAAAGAAAGGGGAGTCTGCTACCTCCTGCCTGTTACCAAACTCCCTGGTTAGCTCTGTGTCAGGCTGAAACAAAAACAAAACAAAACAAACAAACAAACAAAAAAACATAACAATGAACAGTAAACAGCGTAGAGCAGGATGGCTTTTAAATGGGACATTAAGAACTGCAACATTTTGGTTTTCACCACCAAGACTTGGCTGAACCCCTCGATCCCTGACTCCGCTCAGGGGCTCTCCATTCACCACCAGGACTAGACAATACATTTAGGGAAGAACAAGGGAAGAGGTGTCTGCTTCATGATCAACAACCAGTGGTGCTCAGATGTGGAGATTATTTCTACGGGCTGTTCTCCAGACCTAGCGCACCTCATGACCAGATGTTAGTCTTATTATCTCTTTACATCAGTCTTCATAACAGCTGTGTTTGATCCACCACATGGACACTAACCAGGCCATGAACAAGTTGTATGCAGGACAACAGGACAGAAACCTCATGGCCAGGGGCTGTTTATTGTGGCAGGGATTTTAACAACAGCAACCTGAGGAATGTCCTGCCAGGACATCACCAACACATCAGTTTACACACCTTTTTGGGACACATCTAAGGCCCTCCCTTGCCCTTCATTCCACAAATCAGATAACAACCATCATTGTGCCTGTTCCCAAAAAACCAAGTGCTTCGAGCGGTTAGTCCCATCTTTTGATCTGGATCTTGAACTTCCTGACAGGCAGACCCCAGGCTGTGCAGATAGGCAGCACTACATCCTCAACCCTGACTCTGAATATCGGCACACCCCAGGGCTGTGTCCTCAGCCCTCTCCTATACTCCCTGTTCAGGCATGACTGTGTGGCCACCCACAGCTCCAACACCATCATCAAATTTGCTGACGACACGACCGTCATCGGCCTGAATGATGATGAGAGGGCCTATAGAGAGGAGGTTAGAGCCCTTACATCTTGGTGCCAGTACAACAACCCCCATCTCAACATCTGCACAACAAAGAAACTGATCGTGGACTTCATGAAGAGGCAGGGAGAGGAACACATTCCTCTCTCCATCAACGAGACTACGGTGGAGAGAGTCCACAGCTTCAGGTTCCTGACCTGGACTCACCAAACTGACTTTAACACAAGGTCAGCCAACAGCATTTCTTTTTTCTCCACAAGCTGTGGAGGCTCAATATCGATTCCAGGATACTCCAAACGGCCCAGAATGATCCGGTTTCTGGCATAGATGATTTTCAAGATGGCGCCAAGTGAGTGGCAGCCAGTTACAGTAGCTCTGACTTCTTTCTTTGTTTATGTTGACTTTTTTATACTTTTAACTTTCTCTTTACTGCTTTTCAGCCTACACTAGTCGCTCCTGCTCACGTCCACACTTAGATGTGAAGCTGGTGAGACTGGTGTTGTGCTTTTTACTTTTACTTTTTTGCGGACTTTTAAACTCCGTGTCAGCCACTCAGCAACACATTCAGCAGCTCCGCTCCGGTTGTTTACACTCGGGAGCAGCTGCTGGCTAAGGCGCTTAGCCAGGCTAGGCTAACCCCCGGGGAGAGACCGGAGATCCCCGCTGAACTTCGGAGGAGGAAGAAGGGGGAGCAGCGCTGGAGTTAAGCGCCGCGAATGGAGACGACGGTACAAACCCTGTCTTCCATCTGTTATCACGTGAAACATGAGGTCTCTGCCGAACAAGATGGAAGAGCTGGCGGCGCTGACGAGGCTGCAGCGGGAGTACCGGGAGTGTAGCCTGATGCACTTCACAGAGACCTGGCTGACCCACCTCACCCCGGACTGACTGGTGCAGCTGGACGGATTTCATCTCATCAGAGCGGACAGGGATATAAGGGAGAGTGAAAGTAAGAAGAAGGCGGGGGAATTGCGCGCTGTTTGTGAACGACAAGTGGTGTAACCCTGGACACATCCATGTGAAGGAGCAACGATATACCAGGGACATTGAACTGCTGGCCGCTCATCACCCCCCGTGTGAAGCAGTGGTCTGAGGAGGCCAGTGATGCACTGAGGGACTGTTTTGACACCACGGATTGGGAGGTGCTCTGTGGGCCACAGGAACAGGATATCGACAGTTTAACGGACTGCATCACAGATTACATTAACTTCTGTGTAGAAACCACCGTGCCCACCAAGAGGGTACGGTGTTTCTCAAACAACAAGCCCTGGGTGACTCCTGATCTGAGAGCCTTGCTGCAGGAGAAAAGGAGGCGGCTTTCCAGTCAGGAGACAGAGATGAACTGAGGAGGGTGCAGAGGGATCTTGAAACGGAAGATAAAAGAGTGCAAGGCTGGCCAGGCCAGCTACAGGAGGAAAATGGAGGACCATCTGCAGCAAAACAACGCGAGGGAGGTTTGGAGAGGACTCCAAGCTATCTCAGGACAGGGTAAAAACGAGAGGAGGAACCCTGAGCCTGGAGACAGAGACTGGGCCAACAAGCTAAATCTATGTTCTTCAACAGATTTGATACTGGACCCACCTCCACCCCCCTCAGCCTGAGCACAGACCAGCCCACCTCCAGCTCCCTCTGCCTGCACGCCCCCTCACCACCATCAACACCTTCACCATCTCTGGGGCTCTCACCCTCCCCCCCGCCTTCACCACATCTCTACAGTGCTCCTCTCCTCCACCCCCTCCCTCTCCTAATCTCTTCACACCTACAGTGGATCAGGTGAGAACGCAGCTGAAGAAGATCAAAGCCAGGAAAGCCACGGGTCCTGACGGCATCAGCTTCAGACTCCTCCGGGACTGTGCAGACCAGCTCTGTCAGGTGGTCTGCTACATCTTCAACCTAAAGCCTGAGTCTGGAAAGAGTTCCTGTCCTGTGGAAGACTTCTTGTGTGGTTCCAGTCCCTAAAACTTCGCGCCCCAAGGAGCCTCAACCACTTCAGACCCGTGGCCTTAACGTCTCACCTGATGAAGGCACTGGAGAGGATCGTCCTCAGGCACCTCCGCCCCCTGGTGAGCCCAAACATGGATCCCCTGCAGTTTGCATACCAACCCAGCATTGGGGTGGATGATGCCGTCATCTACCTGCTGCAGAGATCCCTGTCTCACCTGGAGGACGCTGGAAACACTGTGAGGATTACCTTTTTTTGATTTCTCCAGTGCTTTCAACACATCCACCCCTCACTGCTCAGGGTGAAGCTGGAGAGAGCGGGGGCCAGTGACCAGCTGGCTGCATGGGTCACCAACTACCTCACTGACAGACCCCAGTTTGTGAGGCTGCAGGACTGTGTGTCCGATGTGGTGGTCTGCAGCACAGGTGCCCCCCAGGGAACAGTCCTCTCACCTTTCCTCTTCACCCTGTACACATCAGACTTCACGTACTCCACGGACAGTTGCCACCTCCAGAAGTTCTCCGATGACACTGCCATTGTGGGATGTGTGTCAGAGGGGAACGACTGTGAGTACAGGAAGGTCATCATGGACTTTGTCGACTGGTGTGACCTCCTGAGCAGGAACAGTCTGCTGTTGCCCTTCTTGACAAGGGCGTCCAGACTGTCATTTAGGTGAACACCCAGGTACTTGTAGGACTTCACAGTGTCGATGTCCGTTCCCTGGATGCTCACCGGTGCAGGCAGAGAGTGGCTACGCCTGCAGAAATCCACCACCAACTCCTTGGTTTTACCAGCGTTGATCTGGAGGTTGTTCCGCAGGCACCAGTCCGCAAAGTCCTGAATAAGTCCTCTGTACTCTCTGTCGTCCCCATCTGTGATGAGGCCAACAACAGCAGAGTCATCAGAGAACTTCTGGAGATGACATGATGGTGTATTGTATGAAAAGTCTGCAGTGTAGAGGGTGAACAGGAAAGGAGCCAGAACCGTTCCCTGCGGAGCACCGGTGCTGCAGAGAAGCCGATCCTGACTCAAAGCCCTGCACCCTCACAAACTGTGGTCTGTGTGTGAGGTAGTAGTCCAGAATCCAGGAAGTGAGGTGATGGTCCACCCCAGCTAGCTGCAGCTTGTCCCCCAGCAGCCTGGGCTGGATGGTGTTGAATGCACTGGAGAAATCAAAGAACATGATCCTCACAGTGCTTCCAGCCTTCTCCAGGTGAGTGAGGGAGGTGTGAAGGAGGTAGATGACGGCATCATCCACCCCGATGTCAGGCTGGTAGGTGAACTGCAGAGGGTCCATGAAGGAGCTCACCAGCGGGCGCAGATGGGCGAGGACCAGTCTCTCCAGCGTCTTCATCAGATGAGATCAGAGACCGGCCTGTCTGTTGAGCTCCTTGGGATGCGGTGTCTTTGGCACTGGGACGATGCAGGACGTCTTCCAGAGCTGTGGCACTCTCCCCAGCTTCAGGCTCAGGTTGAACGTGTAGCCAAAAATCCCACACAGCTGGTCTGCGCAGGACTTCAGGAGCCTGGAGCTGATGCCATCCGGACCCTGCTGCTTTCCTGGCCCTGTTCTTCTTCAGGGCATTCCTCACCTGGTGTGTTGTGAGGAGCAGGCTGGAGCAGGGAGGTTGTTGATGGGGGGGAGGGGCACAGGACAGAGTGTGAACTGGAAGTGTTGGGTGGGTGTGAGCTGAATGTTCATTAAACGTGAGAGGGGGAGGGGGCACAGGAGGAGCAGTGGACAGGGGGCACAGAGCGTGATGGGGGTTGCAGCAGAGGAGACTGGGCCAGAGGAGGGGCAGGATGCCTGATCAAATCTGTTGAAAAATAAGTTCAGGTCATTTGCCCACCCCTGGTCTCCCACAGGCTGGGACTTTGGCTCCTTGAAGCCCAGAGATGGTCTTAAGTACCTTCCAGACACCACAGATGTTGTTCTGCTGCAGCTGGTGCTCCAATCTTCCTCCTGTAGCTGTTCTTCCCCTTCCTGATCATCCTTCCTCAGCTCCTCTTTATTTCCAGACACAAAAGCTCTCCTCTTCTCCTTCAAGGAGAGCCTTAATGTCCAGGGTAATCCAGGGCTTGCTGTTGGAGAAGCTCCGTACAGTCCTGGTGGGTACGGTGTTCTCCACACAAAAGTTAATATAGTCCGTCAGGCAGTGGGTGAGACTGTTGATGTCCTCCCCATGGGCGTCCACTGAAAACATCCCATAGTGTTGTGTTGAAACAGTCTTTCAGGGCCTCCTCGGCTTCTTCAGACCAATTTCTTCACAGTGCGGGTGACAGCAGGCTGCCTGTGCACAAGAGTCTTATACACAGGCAGGAGGTGCACGAGGTTGTGGTCGGCTCGGCCCAGGGGAGGAAGAGGGAGTGAGTGGTATGCCTCCTTGGTGTTGGCATAAAACAGGTCCAGTGTTTTATTGTCTCTGGTGTGGCATGTGACATACTGGGTGAATTTGGGCAGAGAGGAGGATGGAGAGGCATGGTTGAAGTCTCCAGAGATGAGGAGGAGGGCATCAGGGTGCTGTGTCTGCAGCCTGCTCACTGCTGAGAGCAGGACATCACAGGCTGCATCGGCGTTAGCAGAGGGGGGGACGTACACTACCACCACGAGGGCATGAGTGAACTCCCTCGGCAGGTTAGTAAGGCCTCATGCTGACGGCCAACAGTTCAATGTCCTTACAGCAGTGCTGCTCCTTGACAGTGATGTGCAGGCCCAGGGTTACACCATCTATCATTAACAAACACTGCCAGCCCTCCTCCTTTCCTCTTACCGCTCTCCTTGCTTCTGTCCGCCCGCCTGTAGGAGTGTGAAGCCGTCCAGTTCAGCAGCCTGTGTCCTGGAGTTAGCGCAGTTAGCCATGTCTCAGTGAACAGCAGCAGGAAGCTGCACTCACTCCCGATACTCCCTGGCTGATGCCGGGTCAGCGCGCCGCTAACTCGTCCATCTTATTGGGGGAGATCTTACATTCCCCATGATGATGGAGGGGAGGACGGGTACCGGTCTCCTCTTGGCATGGCCTTGGCTCGATTCCCACCCCGGCACGGTGTCCCCGGTCTCCTCCTCTTCAGCTCGCGCAGGGAACATCGGGTCTCACTCCTCAGGTAGCACCGCTGTGCTCTCTGCAGGGCTAACATCTGATCCCTGCTGTAAACAATGAGAGCCATGGCTACACATGTGGTCTCTGGACACGGTGGTAACAAAAAGTGAAAAAACAAGTAGAGCCACCAATGCAAACTCTCACTAGTCTTGTGTGCATGATGAAAAGAAAAATTTAAAACACACAAAAACAAAAAGTAGGAAGAATAGAAGTAGTAAAAAGTAAAGAAAGCTCAGCAGTGAAGCAGGAGCTACTGTTACAGGCTGCCACTCGCGCGGCGCCATCAAAGAAAAAAAAACAACAACAAACCGGGTACCCAACTCCCTGGAGGCCATGTGAAAAGGGAGGTTTTGTGTGGACAGTCAGACCCTCTGACCTGACATCTAGGATGGGCAGCCCTCCGATGTCAGTCGACAGACCTCTTCATCCTATCCACTGTCTGAAGCAAGATTTGCCTAGCTCCTGTCCACACCCTCTTACATCGGCAAATGAGTGCCTGCAGAATGGTACTGCCACCTCCTTGGATTCGGGAAACACGAGTTGGTAGCCATAAGCACAATGGAAGGGCGAAAGACCTGTGGCAGAGGAAGGGAGAGTGTTGTGCATGTACTCAACCCAGATGAGTATGTGCAGTGAGATGTGTTTGCTCCAGGAAGTAGGATTTTGAGAAATGAGGCAGCATAGGCAGGTCCCCAGTTCTTGACTGTGCCTGTCAGTCTGTCCGTTAGCCTTGGGATGGCAGCCTCACGTGAGACTGGATGTAGCTCCAATGAGTACGCAGAACTCCTTCCAGAACTGTGATACAAACTGGCACTCCTGGTCTGACACCACGTCACTTGGAAACCTGTGTAGTCTGCAAACATGATACAAGAGAGCCTTCGCCGTCTCCTTGGCAGTAGGCAGCTTAACCATGGGAATAAAGTGCACCATTTTGGAGAACCGATCTACCACTGTACATATAACCATTTTAACCTGAGACGGAGGGAGTCTGGTAATGAAGTCCATGGAGATGTCAGACCAGGGGTGTTTGGGAGTTGGCAGAGGCTGAAGGACTCCCATCTGTGCCTGGGAGGAGGTCTTATTGCGGGCACAGACTGTGCAAGTGGTGACGTACTCCCAAATCTGTTCCTCCATCCTCGACCACATCATAATTTCCTTTATGATACATGAAAAGATATTCATAGAGTCCTGTCGGGGTGTTAAGCCTGGTCTTCCATTCGTCTCCCTGTCAAATTCTCACTAGGTGGTATGCATTGCAAAGATCTAGTTTGGTGAAAATTTAAGCTTCTCTAAGAAGCTTGAAAGTTATGGAGAATAGAGGAAGAGGGTACCTGTTCCTGACAGTGATGGTGTTGAGTGGGCTGTGCCTTTCTTCACTATGAAAAAGAACCCCCCCTTTGGTTAGTGACGATGATGGACATACAGTATAAATCCAAACTTGAGAGCTCTGTCTATGTACTCCTTCTTAACCTTTTTCTCAGATTCGGAGAGAGAGTACAGTCTGCAGACTAAAGTCTGGACCCATCTGGACCATTCCGATCCCTGCATTCTCTGAGTGGACACTTGGGACATCGTTGCTTCTTGGTAGTCTAGACTTAAAAAGAGAGCACTGGCCTCTAGTGGTCGATTTAAGGGGGCCATCTGGATGCTCCATTGCTGGGATCCATCAAGCTCTTATCAGCTCCAGAGTCTATTAATACATGGTTGGAGTGTGTGTGTTGCAGGTACCGTACCTGGACTTGGGTTAGAGCACATGAAGGACTTTCCTCCAATCCTCCGATTTTCAAGTGAGCCCGATCTTTTAATGGGCAGGCCATCCGGAGGTGACCAGGCTGTCCACAGTTAGAGCAGAGATGTTCCTTCCACCATCGCTGCCTCTCCTCCGGGGTTATTCTAGCCCATCCCAGCTGCATGGGTTCCTCCAGTGCAGTAGGGGATGACAGTATCTGTGAAGCCAAAGAAATCCCTTCCTGCTGCACTGGCAACTCTTGGTTTGAGGGGAGCCTTCTGTAGGTTGTAAGATGCACTGTGAACCTCTGCTTCTCCCGTTCTCACTCCTGCAGCTGGTTGTTAGTGCAAATGGTGAGGGGGATGAGTGAGTCTAGATCATTTGGTAGATTGAGAGGCATAAGACTTCTTTCAAGACTTCTTCAGTCTTTCACTTGATCATTAAGGCCTCTGAGGTAGGTGTTGTTCAACGCAGCTTCATTCCAGCCGCTGTCCGCCACTGAGGTATTAATTCTATGGCATAGCTGTCTCTTATCGATTTCCCTGGGACATCTTGAACAGGGCTCGAGCTGGTTCTCTTCCCAGGGTGGTGTGGTCATAAATCTTGTTAAAGTCTCTGTGAAGCATTTCAAAGATTAACACATCTGTGACTGCCTTGCCCACTCTGTGGTAGCCCAAGCCTCTGCTTTCCAGGTGAAAGAGGATGAATGCTACTTTCGTGGTTATCAGGAAAGGTGGCATCTGCTGCACACCATTATTTATTGAGGACAGTTGCTCCTCCAACTGATTTAGGCATGTGCCGAGAGCAGATAGCCGCCCTCAGATGCTCCGTGTATGAGTCCATTTTGGCCAGATCATAATGTTACAACAAGGGCTCAAGAAAGGCGGACTCAAATGCACAGCACCAGGTAAGACAGATGTAATCAAAATTAGATGCATTAATCTTGTATTCACAACAGACAAGACATCGAAAACAGACACAAGATCAAAATACTTACTAAAAATGCTAACTGATACTACACTCAAAATGGGCTCTCTAAATAACACACTGACTAGGACACTGGAACGCTCAACACAAGGAACAAAACGATTTGGCACAGGACGGTGAAAATGCAGACAATATATACACCAGGAACTGGGAACAGGTGTAAACAGTCAGGGCGGGGCATACAATCACAGGTGCAGGAAAACACACAAAGAAGTCAGGAAGTCAAGGGACCTGAAATGAGAGGGAGAAGTGAGATGCCACAATAAAACAGGAAATGACAAATGACTTGACTAACACTAACAAACTTGACAAGACACCACACTCTCTTTTAAAAATATTTTTGAGCATTGGTTAAGGGAACCAGAGACTCAAGATTTTCATTGCTAGTGACTACTCCATGTAGTTCTTGTGTATATGATAATAACAATCTTGAATCTTGAATTTTGAATCACCTTGATTTTGCTGCACTTAGCTTGTTCAGTTTGCTTTGAGTTGGCCTCCAGAATTGTTTTCCATCGACACTGATGGGTTCCTGATGGCTCTTAATGTCCTGATGAGATTGTATTTCCAAGCATTCCAGTACCCATATGTGTGACATTGGCTTACCTACTATTGCTCCCAATTCCTTTCTGGTCCCGGCTCATCTATTGGGCAATGTGCCTATTCATCTTAGCTGCTATGATGCCTGACAGGAGCTTCCATGTTGTACAAACACAGGATATTGGCCGGTTGTTGGATGAAATCACACCCTTCTGGGGGTCTTGATGAGGACTGTTCACCTTGAGTTACCTTTGGACAGGTCACATCCATCAGCACTTCTTTCAATTGTGCTGCCAGGTGTTCATGGAACGTGGTTAATTTCTTTGGCCAGTAGGTGCAGCTCATGCCTGGGCCTGGTGCTGCCTAGCTCTTCATACCTGGCACTCTCTCTCGGATGTCTGCCATTATAATGGTTAAATGCTCTTGCTCTTGTTCTCTGAGATTGCTGTGGTCTGCTCTTAGACCCACTAGCCACTAAACACTGGTGTCATGTAAGTTGACTAACTTGTTGCCTTGATTTTTGGCAACAACCTCTGGGTGCTGGGTGTCCAGCTTAGATCTTCAATCTCAGGTTAGTTGCCCTTGTATTAATGAAATCTCTGTCATAACTCCCATTGCCATAGCATGTTGATTGTACCTCACTAATCTCTAGTTGTGAGGTACAACCAACATACTAAGCAGTTCCTGTTTGCAGATGTTGAAGCACTGGGCTAGTAATTGTTTATTTCTTCGCCAAACAAAGTGAATCCTGTTTTCTTCCGGACTCATGTCCAATCATTATTCTGCATCACACTTATGTAGTTCTTGAACTGAATCTTTGGTAAGTTCCATAACGATCAGCTGTAAACAATGAAGCTAATTGTCTGTCCACCACAAACAGCTTCTACTGCAGTCAGCTGTGGCTGGCACAGGCCACTGTGAGGTCAATAATTGCCTTGTTGCACATACACAAAGAGATTCAGGCTCAAGTGAGTGTTACATTGTGTTTTTACCTGGAAAAAAACACCAAAACAGCTTTTTTTCTCCCAACCTTGACTGGAGAACAATTAAGGAACAATCTGAATAGCAGAAAAGGAGGGACAACCCAGGTTAGAAGGACAAATAACTTTTGATTGAGATGTGACTGCTGAAAATGTCATAGTAGCTTTCCATTATTTATCGAGTAATACTCTTGTTTGAACTAACCTCTGAGCCAAACAAAGAAAAATTGACATCTTGATCTGATCACCCCCTTATATGATATCTACAAGGAGTTGTTACATGACATCAAGCTGAGGGAAATGTCTCACCTCTTGTCGGTATTCAGTATTTATTCTGAGTATCAGCAATACTTAATTTTCAATTTACAAATTTTCATTTGTAATTTTTTCTAATGTGTTTAGTCTAAAAAAAACACCAAAATAATTTAGCAAAAAGACAGGAACATGGATTGTAACTGACTGAAAAAACAGCTTCCTAAATAAAACCACTGAAATTTTCACTGAATACAGCCAAACCATACTACTACTCTACCATATAACACAACATGATCATATTTGCCTGGGCTTATATGAAACACTGTCATAAAAATCAAATGTGTTTGATATAATTTTAACATCTTTGATTAATCTGAAGATAGTTGAGGCAAGGTTTTCCATACACCTCCCAGCAATATGCAGCTGAATCAGGTTCAAAGTTCGAAGTCCGAGGACAGCAGATAGTTTTTGATACTACTGTCTACTTTATGTCTATTTTATTTATACTTTTCTGCTTACCATTTTTTGCACTCTCATATCAAGACAAATTCTTTGTATGTGAAAACCTACTTGATTTGATAAACTTGATTCTGAATAAATTCAGTTATTTACTATAACGATTATTTCTGATAGCCAAAATTAAGTTCCATCACTCTACTTTAATTTTGTGTCAGTTATGACTTATTATAATTATTATGTGATTATTATGTAATCCATGTATTATGGATGAGTGCAAAGATATACTGTAGGCATTGTGTAGAAGGGAAGAGTTTGATTGTTCATAAGGCTGTGACTGGTAATAAATAACTTGCTTTTGTTATTTTTTTTCACCCACTGAATTAAAAATGTGAGACATCATCAGTGGCAGTCATTGGAAACACTTCCATACTGCTTTCATGTAACAAAAGAATTTTCTATATTGTTCAAATTATGACTGTGGCTTTTAACAGTGTGCCTCTTCTTCTTCGTCTGTCTACCTGTAAGTGAGTCACTTCACTGTGCCGCCCAGGGGCCCTGCTGTCATTATTGGATAATGGAGATGGAGCACTGTCCTGGATCTGGATCACTTTTATATAGCTCCTCCTCTATTTTCTCTTTATCCCTGACCCACATACACAAAAAAATCCTTGAAGAATTTAAGAGAAAAAGGTTACCTACTGTGTAATATCCTTTATAGAAAAACAGGGAAGTACAGGGTAAGATAAGTCTGCAAACACACACACAAAGAAACACACACAAAAATTGCACAAAAATTAAAGACAATATGAACAAAGTTGAACAAAACCTGTAGTATATAAATTTTGGACCATAAGACTGCCAAAGATGAAAATCAGAGCATCAAAACTTGAAGTTGTTTTATCATCAGGTGACACTAAGTGGAAACCAAGTTAGACTGGAATTGGAATTTGACTTCATTCTGTTCCAATCAGATGGTTTTCATCTGAACATAGGGTATCTGGTTGTAACAAGGACTGTTTCGCGTCAAAATGATTGTCCATTACCACACCTAGTCAGTAATGCACCAAAATCTGTATTTCTTGATTTTAGCCTGCAGAGGGAAGCGTTTCTCAAGTATTTTACTATCAGTGTGCAGGCATTAGGGTGTTTCAGCAGCAAATTTTATGAACATTAAATATTGGTTTGGTTATGCAAAAATAAGATGTACATAAAAGTAAATACTAAAATGATGATAATGTTAAAATTATTATGTGTTTTATAAACAATTAGGAGATTTATTATGTGAATCTTATCAGTTACAGGAATTAGAGATGTAGTGTAAGGTAGTTAAGTTTACTACTAAATAGCTTTCCATTTGTTATTTTTGTCTTTCAGTATTGTTGTTGTTTACAATGTATGAGAAGAAAGCAGGCTAAAAACCTAGAATTAAGATTCATTACATTGATTTGGTTCATACATCGATACTGTTAAAAAAAATCTAAATTACAAGTTTAAACATCTAATCTTTCTTTCTTCTTGCTGATTTTCAGATGTTTGCAACAGCAAGTCCTGAACTTGGAGTCCTGACTTAAAAAAATGATACAGTTCTCCACCAGACAGAACTTTTTTAAATATGGTCTGTGACTCAGTGACATACTAAATATATTATGAGAACACAGATGAAGAAACCCAAAGAAAAGAAAAAGACAGAACTACTCCATTAAGAATGAAGTAGACATGATTTGAAATCATCAATAAAGAGAATATAAAGAAGATTAAAGTTCTAAAGAACCTGTTCATCTCTTCCACAATCAGCAGGAACAACAATAGAAAGCTAATTGGCAAGTAGAACCCAGATCAGAGGAAGTTACAACATTGTATAGGCTCACCATCCCTCTTCATGACCCAGAGATGAATGTTTCTCAGTGCAGTGAGGGTTTCTCTGTCAGAGGGAGAAGTACATCCAGCATGATGCTCCCACTTCATAGTCCAGGAGACCACAATGGGAATGCTCTCCCAATTTTCTCTCCCTCCTCCTGTCTTGGAGAGTCCCCTCCTGAGTCACTGCAGAGTATGAGCAGCCTCAGCGGGGGCCAGACTCAGGGCACACTGGACTATGACGTGTTTGAAGTCACCCTGATGACGACAGTAATGACTAAACGTGATAAAATGACAGATGTAATTTCAAAATGGGTGCCAGAGGAAGAAAGTGATAATGATCATGTCTTGTTGGAAAAGATACAAACAACAACAGAGCTAATAGAATCCAACGATAACTCTGTGTCCGTTTACCTGGATGCCAACAGCAGTGAATACCATGAAGACACCTGGAACGACAATGCAAACCTGATAACAAACAGCAGTACCCATGGCAATAATGATGACCTCAGCAGTAGAGGCATTAACAGGAGACAGTATGGCTCATACTCAAATCTAGACTCAGACTCAACAATAATCCCTGATGATCATGATGTTAATTATGAAGAGGAGGCTTTGTTTCAGTCTGTGAGCTCTGAAATTGGTGTCCAAAGAGGCAGCATCATCCTCACGAGCTCAACCTATCATTCTAGTGACAGCTTTTTGAACCAAGGTGGCTCTTCTGCAATGATTGAGCTCCATACAGAAGGGACTAAGGCTTTGAATCTAGCTGATGTTGAGAGGTCAGAGCTGGTGTTAGAAGGCCGTGATGTTGCCTGTCCCTTTGGCCAGCCTGTGAGAAACCGGGCGGAAGCACCTTTGCCGTCTGAGCACCTTAATGCAGCCTTATGCAACATATCATCTTCTTCCTCCTCTGCCAATGCAGCTCAGGATGCTAAGACAGTCACATCTTCTCCATCTGAGGAAGCTGGAAGATGTGCAGTGGGCCCCAAACCCATCCAACCCAACACCAGTCAGATAGACAGGACAGCAAAAACCAAACCAACCACTGCTACTTCACCTGCTTCCAAGACAGCAGGGTGCACAGTTGTTAAACCATCCAGACTGAAGGCAAAGAGAATTTCCAAACTGGGCCTAAAAAATGTCAAGGCTAGAGTTGAAACGTGTACCTCCCCGTCACCACCTAAAACACCCAGCGAGGTAATGTAGTGTTACTGAAAAGCTTACATGCATCAAGTATTTACAGAACTATATTCAGTCATTTTAAATGTGTCTTTTATTTAGCAGAACATACCTGCTCCAGCCAGTGGAAAGAGAGTTGTTCCTTGGAGGGAGGAAGCACACACTTGGGACGTGGCTAAAAACCAAGGGTCATCTGCAGTTCTAATCAGAGTGGCCATGGTGAGTACTATAATCATGTTCATGTTGGGCTAACGAGTTGTGCTTAAACAAGGTAATATTTTCAAGAGCTTACAATCAACAACAACACATGTCTGTTTCTTGCTTATTCTATTCTTGATGCGTTTACGATATACCCTCCCATAGAGGTTCATATGATTAGTTTATTTAGTCAGACCTAGTGAAAGCCTCCTATGACAACAAACTTAATTTTTTTGATATTCAGATATATGGTGTTACACATGTGCCATAATGTTCACTATCCATCCATCCACGTATTACGAAACAGAGCATCAGTTAGGCCAAGTCCAGCTCCAAGTTAGCATGTCAACACATGATTCAGTGAGTACTGATATTCTACAGTAATCTGTGGACACAGCCCCTTTGGCTGAAAAAGTCAAGGACACTGCACAAGTTCCCTCTGTGTTTTCTGCTCTCTGATTGAGATATCTTGGGTAGGGAGCTTAGCTAAATGTTTTTTGAATTAATGCATATTAGGGATTGATATTGATATTGTGTGTCTTTACTCAATATAATAATGGATCTACGAACATTCTCTAACTTTTTTCATAATTTCCTAAGCTCTTGACTGACATAGCTGAGCTAACTGAACTAACAACACTTTCTATAAATTGAGTTTTTTTCAACTTTTGGCCTGCTCAAAGCTGGGATACTCAAGGGAAAAGTACAAAAGGAACTTCTTTTTTTTTAACCCCTCTTGTGGTTGCAGCGGACTCCCAATTTTCCCTCCTCCCCCTGTTTTCTTTTCTCTATTTTCCTCCTCCCCCTTTGCCTGAAGACAGGCCCCTTACTCCTCCTCTCTGCTCCTTCACTGCCTCCCCCAATCCACATTTCTGTCTCTGAGTGGGGAATGGCTAACACCATGGTCTCAGTGCACAGCTCTGAGCTGGGGCCCCTCGGATGGGACGCTGTCACTAAACACCAGCTCTTCCTACAGAAGGTCTCCTCCAAGCTGGTGCCCAGTACCAGGCAGCAGAAAAACTTGACACTGAAAGAGGGTAACCAGAGCGCTGGGACTGGATCTTCAGCTAGAGTGAGGCAGAGCCAAAGTCAGTGCCAGGGTGAGTCAATATGGTTTCTGTATGTTACGTAGAGACATAAAAATAAGCTATTTTAGCACAGGCATATTTACCTCATTACCTAAAATGTAACGGCACAGCAGCATGCTGTACATTAAGTGAATGTCTGTTCTGCTCAACAACATACTTCTCAGCTTCTTGCGCTTTCTGTCAGGAATTTTAGTCATGTCACTTGGTATGTGTGTGCGCATGTGTCATGGTAGACAAACTCTGGTTTGACTAAGGAAATGAGCAGGCTAACACTGCAGAGCTTAGTGAAAAATGTCTGCCATATACCAATACACCACTTATATGCACACATACTCTGTTTGTAGGCCCTAGCACACACTGTTGCTGACATATAGGCATTCACTGTTAGTGTCTTGAAAGTTCTTCTCATTTTAGTGTGTTTCAGCTGTAATGCTGCATAAGAGCAGAATTCTATTTCTTTACAAGGTTTGTCTTTAATTATATCTGCACTTATACTACAGTTCACAAACTCTTGCTGGATACTTGGACTGCGTGTGTGTGTGTTTATGTATGTATGTTTGCAAAATAAATTTACACTGCACTTCACTGTTTGTCTAGAGAGGTGAATTATTATTCCATTTTGTTTGTCTGATATCCTATATTTGTTTCTTTATTTGTTTTGTTTTCCTCTTTCCTTTTTTTTCTCAAGAACTCCAGGTCATTACAGGTATATTTCCTGTAATTTATGTTAGTTATCTGTTTTATATGTAAGACGAATGGAAAAATCCATCAAATTTAATATTATGCATGCTCCAGAGTGCCTTAAATGTCATTGGCTCTGTCACAGCCTAGTGCTTAATGTTAGCATGTAACACTAGCTAACGTTAGCTTTTGGCTCAGGTAACAACAGTATTACATCAGTTGGTGTTTTAACATTTAACAAGCATCATGGTGGCCGTGTGTGGTTTACCTTCAGGTGACTGCTCGTCCGTCTCTGTCCCCACCAAATCCTCAGTTGGCTGAAATAAAATGCTGGGAATATTCGACCAATCAGAAACATTCAGCTGTAATGCCCACCCACATTACAGCTGAATACTTTGAAAAGTATTACCTACTGAGCAGGGGCTTCTTTAGGGGTGAAAAAACAGCCAAGGGGACTTTATTTGGACCCCATTTCCTGCGGTGGAAATGCACGTAGTTCCTGCAAAAGTTCCTGGTTCCTGGGGAAAGTTCCTGTGCCCTCCAAGCTTGTCTCCAAACTCAGAGACCTTGAGCTCAACAGCGCCCCCTGTGATTGGATCTGGAATATCCTGGATAGGCAGCACCTCCATCCTGAGTCTAAACAATGGCGCCCCTCAGGTCTGTGTGCCCAGCCCTCTCCTAAACTCCCTGTGACTGCACGGCCACCCACAGCTCCAAAACCATCGTCAAATTTGCTAACAACAAGATCAACATTGGCCTGATCATCATGAAGGATTTTTGAAGAACACAATTACACCTGATTCATTAATTTTTCAAAGGTAGATAAATCATAAAATAAAATATTTAGCTTTGTAATTTTCTGTTAAAATTACCTTCCTGGAGGTTGATTAAAAAAATCACTGTTTTTTTAGGGCCTTCATAAGCTTGTAGGAGAGCTTATGAAGTGTATGTTTACACTGCACGCCCAAATGGCCTGAATCAGATTTTTTCCCCCTTATATGACCCAGATCAAATTTTTTTCACGACAGTGTAAACAGCAAAAAACACATCAAATCTGATCTTTTTCATATGTGGTTCGGAGTCAGATACAGATTAGATTTTTTTAAATGCAACCTCAGTCTGCAACAGCGATGTGACCCGTATTGGAATTCAAGGCGACCTTGACATCACTATTGGTCGACATTTGTCATAATTATGCACAGGCCCCTGGAGACACTTGGAGGACGGCAACGGTGGTGACAGTCAGTGGAGGGACAACTTCTGTAAACACCGTGCTGTGTCAGAGGTCATTTGCTTCTACTGCGCATGTGGGTCACATCAGGGCCTTAAACTGTTCACACTGCAGTCTGTTATAGGTCACATTTTTAAAATAATGTGAACAGCCACTTGGAAAAAATAGAACACTTAGAAGTGCTAAAAGTAAGAAAGTGCAGATGAATGTACTGTGATAATATAGTAAGATATCCTGCAGATGCAGGTATATTTATATAATATGGAGTCCATTTGCAAGTAGTAGTAATGCTAATAGTAAGACATATTCTACATGATTTGATTCATTCTTATTCTATTTTACACTTATTTTTATTGTACAATAACAGACATTTCACTGCAGTTATACACTATATGATTCTATAAATAAATATTGTGATAAACAAAGTACAATTTGAAACATGGTTAAACATTTGAATATCGGAGGATGAGGATCCCTTACACCCCAGTTTTTAACAATCCTTGAAGAAATCCTTTCTTCCAAAATGGGTTCTTAATGGGACACTTGCAAAGAACCCTCAAAGAACTGTTCCTTTAAAAAAAAAAATGAGCAAACGTCTCTGGGTAAAACCTCAGTTCTTCAGGAAGAACCCTTTTGGAACCCTCATTCCTGGACATGTATAAATAGATGTATGTACACACATTGAGAGAGTTACTGAAAATGGACAGAAGTAATATAAATCTTCTATTGAAAATTGCATTGGGGAATAAACATGATTTGATTGGACATACATAAAAAAAATGCAAATTTGCTGTAAAGATTGAAAACAAACAAACACGGGTGGTCTGTCAGTGGGGATCAGTGCAAAGCTGCTACCGAACCCATCTTTCCAACATAAAGTCACCACCTCTGCCTTCAGGTTCAGAATCATTTCTTCCCTTCTTACTGGAATGAGAAGGAGGAACTCCTCCACACCCTGTGTCCTTTTTGCATGCACTGTGTTGTTTGTGTAGTTTGACCAGGTTTGTTATTGTTACTGTTTTGTCTGCTACAGTGCACAAGCCCAGGCAGTTCTGCTGTCTGCTTGTTGTTTGACAATTGGATTATGTGATGCGATTCACAAAAGCTATGAGGCAATGAATTGCTCTTCACCAGCAGGGTTCAGGGCGCATTCCAGGCCATCCTACTTGGGGATGTGGTTGTGGAAGACATATGTCTGACTGCGTCCTTCACACAAACAATAATAATCTATAGATAAATCTATCACCATACCTGCAGCTTTCCATTTATTGTTCATTTGATGTCTATTGAATTCTCTTATTACTTTTCTTAATAAATAAACCAGAGTAAAGAGAACAAGCATGTATATATTTGAATGCACATACTGTAATAGACAGATTTTAGGGTCTGTAATTACTGTCTGTAATGATAAATAAGGCTAATTAATGACCATCTGTTTGCCTTTTCTCTCTCAGCTATCCCCAAATCTCATACGACTGTGGAACAAGCATGTGTGTTGGCTTCCTCTAGTCCCACAACATCCAACTCCAAACCAACAATCAATCAGCAGCCAGCATCAGGGTTGGTCGGACGATCGGTGGCATCAAAACTTCCTGTTAAGGGATTACCCACAAACCTCAGTTCCTCACCACCAGGAATCAATGAGAACAATGAAGCCACAGGCAAAGGTGAGGTGGTGGTCGTGGTGGTGGTGGTAGTGGGTGGGGGGGCGGCTTTTTAGACAAGCTCTCTTCCTATGAACAAACACTCAGTGCTGACTTATTTCCTTCCATTTCCTTCCACTGTTGGTGTGTGTATTTCTCAAGTGACTGTCATATACCCATAGATGCTAAAATGTGCTTAGGTTCATGAAGATTCTTGTAATGAAATATACAGTCAGTACCACTTTCACTCTGTTATACACTGTCATCTGACCTGGTGGATCTGCGTGTGTGGTGGGGAGAGCGTGTAAGTATGTGTGCACAGCAATATTCCCTCTTCCTCTGTTGAGGTTAGGGAGCTTCTCTGGTCTGGATTGAGAACACAGACAATCTTTCTGCATATGTTTAACGTACAGCAAAAAATGCTCTGCCTGTCCTATGTGTATGAATTGTTAGGGTTCCAAGCAGCAGCACTCACTGCTGGAGCCCTATTATTTTTGTTCTCATCCTTTATCTTGTTATTATTTTTTCTCACTTAAACTTCTGTGCAGCAAAAATGGTGTGATATAAAGTCATGAAACCTGGGGCCGCTAATCTCTTCCACTACACTACTCAGGCACTCACTGATCTCAAGGTGGTGCTGTAATAATGAAGTCTGCATTTTTGCAATTATATAAAAAAATCAAACAAATTTTGCAACTTTTTCCAAAATTTCAAAAAAATCCTGTTTTTACAAAATAATCAGAAAATACTGGGCCACTTGTGCCAAAACTTTGTTAAGATCACATACTGACTTTGCTGGCCTAAAATTATCAAGGAAATTTTGATGCATCCGTCCATTTCAGTTATGAAAGCTGATAAATTTTTATGACAATTAGTAATTTTCAAAATTTGCAGCAACTCATGAACCTAAAACTTTAGACACATTTTCAGGAGTATATGTCTTACAGCTCATTGCGTTTCACCTCCAGGGGGCACTGAAAATGCAAATTATATATAAATACAAATTATATATTTATATATATCATGTTTATTTAATTTACGCAATCAATGGTCATGATATAAATGTGGTTAGGATTCATTAAAGTGGATGTTGCTTATTATTGTATGCTAAACACTTTCAATTTCATATGATTTTAAAAGAAATTTTGCCAAAATATTTGACAGTACACCGAAACAAGCAGAATGATGTGTGATTTCTTTTTCTTCAGAATATTATCACCAACACTTTGAAAAAAAGAATAAATTTTGCACATTGCCTCAATTTCTAAGGTGTGTAAATAGCCTCTGGGGATACAAAGGTTTAGGACCCTGTTTAGTGCCGCTTGTACTGTGCCTGATGTGCAAAGGTAACAATACTATCATTTTGCTTATATGTTCTTCTCCTTCTTCCTCTTATTATTATTAATGTGTCTGATATGCAAAGCACAAGAAGTGTATATGGTGCCAACAATTAGCCAAACCGTTTCCATGAGAAACTGCTAAAAAAATCTTTATAAGAAACAATAGAAAATCATCATTAGTGGAGCTCAAGTCTACCCCTCTTAAGCGGGATATTGCTTTGCCATACTTGAACGTAGAGAAATAATTTCTTTATATATATAATATATATAAATATATAATAATATAACATACGTTTAAATTGCTCGCTGGGGTTGTTTTTTTATTGGACTAAATGGACATTTTGGTAGCTAGTGTGGCTTTCTTTTTACATTTTATTTATTGATTTTTCCTTAAACACACTTTAATTTACAGGAGAAGTAAAAAAGCAGAAATATTACAAATCCAAAACGAAACAAAACAGTTTCTAAATTAATCCCATACGGCCAGCCCCTCCCATCCAGAGACAAGGACCATATGCATTTAAAGATATCAGATAAGGCAGATAAATAAAATAAAATAAGATAAAATAATAAATAGATACAATGAACAGGTACAAATGTGCAGCCAATGTGAAGTGCACATAGTTTGCACTCAATACTGGACAGGGTCCACATACAACCCTCTATAGACTGTGGAACATTACATATGTAACTTCCAAAACCAGACCAACATCTGTCAAAGTGGTGTGATTTTCTTTTAAGATTGAACATTATTTTCTCTGAAGCCATTTATAAGGCAACTTCATTGACCCACATAGAAACAGAGGGAGGATCTGCATGTTGTCATTATATAGCAAGACATTTATTACCTGCAGTCATGGCTAGTTTAATAAACCTCACCTTATTTCTAGAGAGATTTCAGATATGTCACCTAGCAGTACCAGGGAATCTCAAGCCTGGTTACCTTTTTAAGAGTCTCCGGTATTGAGCCCCAGTAGTGTTGTAATTTGTGTGTAGGGGTTTTATTGCTGTAAGAACCAATGTTCTATTATATATTAGGGATAAAATATCTGTCTTAGATCTTATAGGATGTCATCAATTGGGAGGTGCTTTACGGGATTGGAGTTTCCCCCCTGAAATTCTGAAATTCTGAAATTTTACCTGCAGGTATTTAAAAAAAAAACGCTGTTGGGAGGTGGAAGATTATACGCAGCTGTTCAAAAGACATAAGTATCTTATCTTTATAAAGATCACCAAATTTCTTAATTCCCTGATCATACCATATCTTGGTTATCTCATCTTTAAGGACATTTGGTAAGGCAGGATTGGTGTGATTGGAGTGTCACTGTGTAGTGCAACAACACTGCTCAGATGTACCTGAATGGCAGACCAAATTTTGGAAGTGCATTTAATAAATGTCTTGCTGGCACTATCTTTCAGTGTATGATGAAAAGGGTTGCCGGCCAGGTTCACTTCCAATGTGTGACACTGCTCTATTTGTTTCCAAGCAGGTGGGTTAGCTAGCTCTGTTTGCCATAGCCATATTGCCTTTGCCTGGGCAGCCCAGTAATAAAGTTGGAAGTTAGGAAGCTTCAGGCCTCAACAATAGTGGTCATTATAAAGGGTTTTGATTGTAATTCTCGGAACCTTCCTCCTCCAGATAAATGCAGATAGAGATAGAGAGTGGACAGCCTTGTCTAGTGCTGCGTGACAGGGTAAAAAAAGGTGAGAAATTGTTATTTGTTTGTATTCTGGCAGAGGGGTTGCGATACAGCATATGTATCATCCATAGTATATTCGGGCCAAAGTTCATTCTGTGTAGGACTGCAAAGAGGAAGTGCCACTCTACATGGTCGGAAGCTTTCTTCATATCCAATGAGATGGTAATGACTTTTATGTACTAAGCAAACTGAACAATATTAAGGAGTCTCCTTACATTCTCTATTAGTCTATTAGGGAGTGATTCTGTATAAATCCAGATTTGAGTGAAAGAATAACTTTCTCAAATCGTGTGGGTGTAACTTTAGTTAGGGATCCTTCCCTGGTTTTGGGAGAACAATAATAGGGGTCTGCTCCAGAATATCAGGTAAATGGTTATATTTGATGGATTCATTTAACATGTCCAGAAAGGGATCCATGAGTTTATCAGCAAATGTTTTGAAAAAGTCAATTGGAAAGCCATCAGGCCCTGGGTTCTTCCCTGATGGTAAACACAACATAGCATCTAACACTTCTTGTTTGGTTATCTTACCTTCAAGATCATGTTTCATTGTATCTAGCAATTTAGGGATAACTAAATTGTCTAAGAATTCCCCCCATCCTGTACCGCCTCACCAAGGGGAGAGTAAAGAGTAGAATAGAAGTGTGAAAAGATTTGGTTTATGAACTGTGGGTTGCAGGGAAACCTCTCCCCCGTCATGAGGTTTAATAGCAGGAATACATTTAACAGCATCCTCCCTTTTTAAATGCCATGCTAACAGCTTTCTGGCCCTGTCACCTTGTTCATTGTGGCGCTGTCTCTGCCTGGTCATTGCATTCTCCACTTCATGCGTTTCATAGTCACTTGATGTAAAATTGGCTGTGATGGTGTCAGAGAATGTTGTTGTTCAAGGGCTTTAATGTCCAACTCCAAAGAGACTAATTTATATTGATATTCTTTCTTTTTCCAGGTGGAGTAACTAATATTGCTACCTTTTATGATTTAAGAGCCTCCCAAACCACGGATGGAGAGGCAGAGTCTTTGTTGTTAGAAACAGATCTAGTTGATCATTAATCTGCTTTGTAAATTTACTATCATTAATTAGATGAGAGGGAAACTTTCATTGCATAGTGTTTGTGTGAGAGCCCTGTATGGAAATTTGAAGAAGAAGATGTGATACTTTGCGTGTGTCCTGGCAAAGTGGACTGACAAAATGGATTTTGGATGCACGAATAAAGTGGCTGCTATGCACATGTGAGTACAAGCTGTATTCACACCTGAGCTTGTGACCGTCCAGTTATGTGTCAAGCAAATCAAGGTCTAAAAGAAACATTGTGCAGAAAAAAAGAAACACACTACAGTTAGGGGCCTAGGGGTGTACGAGGATCTGTCCATAACAATTAAAATCACTACCAATTATTAGCTCAGTTGGGGAGCAAGGTATCTTAAGAAGGAGGTTCAAATAAAAGCTAGGATCATCTTGGTTTGGTCCATAGTTGTTTGCCAAAGTGACCGCTTGCTCTCCAATGCATAGAATATTCATATATAAATGTGAACAGAATTGTTGTTTAAAAGGATGGGTTTTAAAAATATATGGGTATGTACGGAGTAGGTCTTTAACCAAGCTGCTTTGTGTAGAGGGGCATGGGAAGCGAGCTTGAGCACAGCAATAACAGAGGTGGACAGACCGAAGTTGTACTTGTTCAGATTTTCAGTCCACTCTCTTCTCAATCCTGCCAACTTCAGCTTTAAAGACATAAATGCACCTTTTCTGCTCTTTTTTATTCTATTGACTGTTTTCTTAAAGCTATGGAATATCCTCCAAATATAAATGTTTGATAAGTTACTCTCTGCAGCAAAGCAACTGGCTATGTAAAAATAGCCAGTTGCAAGCAAAGAAAAAAAACAAAACAAACCTTGAAAACAAAGAAAAGAGGCAGGCTGACAGAAAGTGAGAGAAGCAAAATAGTAAATGAATGGTTTAAAGGTGTGAAGCAAGGAACAACTGAGATTGTTTTTATGGTTCCATATTTTTTAATATGTTCTTTTTTCATTTTTAGGTTTAGGAAAATACCTCATGATATTTTCTTCCAGTTATATTATGTATTTCTTCTACAGGGAAGGACACTCATGCTATTGGACACTGGGTGCTCATGTGACTTTCTTTCTTCTCATTACTTTTTTATTTACATCTGTGTATGTGAGAGTTGTCGACATGGAGCTCTGGACATATCCCTTGAAGTTAAAGGTTGTAACGCCATTATACTGAACGTAAGTGGAAACCTGGAATGCACTAATGTATTAAACACCAGAGATGCAGTTCTGAAGTCCCTAGACCAGACACTCTCCTTCCACCAGTGGCGCCTTGAGATCCTGTCCATGAATATCACAAACAGTATTGTGAAGAGGCTAACACCAATTGAGAACATGTTTGAATTGTGCTGGAAATATGGAACAGTTCTCACTTTGACTATATAGGGATAGGTCGTAGCAACATCCCTAGTATCCCATTCTCCTGCAGTGTCCCTCACAAGCTCACCTGTGGGACTCAGTTCTTCTTCAAGTTTACAAAACACATATAGACTAAATGGGCAAACTCCCATGTCCATGGGCAGGGGCATGTGCATGGTTCCTCCTGTATCCAAAGTTCGACAGTAGGCCGTAGCCTCCTTTCTTGCATCCTGGAGTGGATTTTTCCAGGGAGACTTAGCAGTGTGATATCCTGATAGTTGGAAGACTCTCCAATGTCCATTTTTAAAAACGTGGACCACCACGATCTGCTACTCTTCAGGGACAGTCCTTGACCTCCATGTGATACTAATGAGGGGTGTGAGTCATTACAGCCACCTCAGTGTCTGAGAGTTCAGCATCTCTGGAAATTTTAGCCATATCTGGCACCTTATCACTAAGGAGCTTCTTGACTACCCCAGCAACCTCTGACACTGAAATGGGCAAGACACCCCCAAGATCTTCATGCCCACCACGTTCAGGAGTTCCTCAAAGTGTCCCTTCCTCCACCTAACAATGTCCCTGGTCCAGGTCAGCAGTTCTCTTCAAATGCTGAAAACAGCCTGAGATAAGCCCTGCACCCCCCCTCTTCCCCTGAGACATCTCACAGTTTGCCAAAACTTCCTTGAGGCTAATGTAAAGTCCCTTTTTATAGCCTCTCCACACTCCTCCCACACTTTCATTTCTTCTTCTGTAATCGCTAAGGCTGCAGCCCAACTTGCCCTCAGGAATCCATTTGCTAGCACAGAAGTCCAATAACAAAGGACCACTCAGGTTAAGATCAGACAGGCTGTCCCACTCAATCACCCTCCTCCCAGTTTCTCCATCATTGCCCACATGAGCATTGACGTCCCCTAGTGGAACAATAGAATCCTTATTCAACACCTTTTCCAGGACGCCACTCAGTGACTCTAAGAAGGCTGGGTTCTTCAACTCTACTGTTTGGGAAATACACATAAATAACTGTCAGAGACTTCCTTCCTGTGATTTGCAGCCATGTAGAGGCAACCCTTCCATTCACCAGGAAAAAATCCAGTATAGTGGTGCTCAGCAAGGGGTATGTTAGTATCCCCACACGCGCCTGGCACCTCTCACCCTGGTCAAATACAGAAAAGGAAAGATTCCAACCCCTTGTAAGGAATTTGGTTCCTGATGCTAGGGGTCTGCGTGCATAGGTCCCCTGCCCTGCCAGGCCCCATGGATTAATGCCCAGTCATCAAACCCTTGCAAACAATCTCTCTCCTGGAGTCTGATCTTCTCCCCAGGGTAGTTCCCTGGTCTTCTTGTTCCAGGCAAGGTTCTTTTCCTTCTACACCATTACATTAGGGTTTATGAACCAATCTGGTTCTTCCCTTGGGACCACTTTGCCTTTGGAAACACTACCAGGGGCTACTGCCAATACCAGATTGACTTTACGTACTTTACTTTTTGGTGTGTAAATGGTAAAATTTGTAAAGAACATTCTCTGCAGATGTATTGGTGAGACACTGCCTTTGCTGTTAGTTAAAGCTTTTTTTGACATCTGTGCTCCACAAGACCACATCTGCTGCCCTCTGTCATGCACTGCCGCATGAACATTGTTGTTTTTCTGCAAATCTGGAGTCTCTAATTATAGATTAGAATTAATTAAAATAATCTGGCATCATAGCCTGCAACACAACAAAAGAATTATTATTACTCATTTTTGCTGGCATTTGTTTCCTCAGAAATGCTTTAGATGTCGTACAAAGCAGCATTCACGTGCATTTTATCTTTTATCTGGTTATTATATCCTGATAAATCATATCAGGTACAACAAATGTAGGTGTCAACATCATGATAGAAACACAATAATGATATAAACAGACACAAGAAAACAAGAGCTTTTTTGTTTCTGTCCTTATTCTCTCCTTCTTTGTACCCCACAAATGCCATAAGGTTAATTTTGCAGAACCCCTTAATATGTCCTCAAACACAGACACTTGTGATAATTAAATCTGAAATTAACATGCCAGGTGTGTGTAGACAGTGTAGACTAAAAAGCCTGCATACTTTCATTTCAGTTATCCCCCATTGCTACAGATCGGGCAAAAACTACTTCAGAGAGATAACCCCATGTATGTTTGGCAGCAATACATACAAGTGTATTTTGGGTGGGTTTGCCCCTTTTCAAAGTTAGGTCTGCTTTCTGCTGAGTCTCTCCCATACACAACCTCTGTTTACCTTTCAGTTCCCTGCTGTGCAGAAGTCTCTATGTCTCCTCATTGTCTTGTCCCTTCTCTATTTATCTACCTCCATTTCTCTGTTGAAAATGACAACATTATTTATATACTGTTATTCACAACAATGACATTAAATCTATGATGTGGCAAAGCACTTGTGGTATTTTAATTCTTGTGGGCTTTTTTTTCTTCAGCTATTCCAGTGTGTCCAGGAGGTCCAGCACCAACAGGGACCAAGACAGATGAGCACCCAAGCAGAAGCTCACTCCTTGTGGGCAACCAGAGCACAGTGAAGCCCCTCATTTTGAGTACTGCAGCTACCACCAGCACTAACACTCCCAGTAACCTAGTTACCAGTGCCAACACCATTGCCAGTGCTGCTTCAAAGCTTTCGCCAGTCAAGAGCAGAACTCTGTCTCTGCAGTCGAGGATCACTGCTACAGGTAAAATCAAGTTAATCTTATATATCACAAAATGATGGTTTGCTTCAAGGGGCTTTGTGATCTGTACCAAGAACCTCTGTTTGTAGACCCTTGATTTGATGAGAAGGGTTAGCCTAATCCTTAACTAGGAAAAAATTTAAGAAAAAAGACCACCAGAGGAGGGATCCCAATCCAGAAACACAGATATGCAAAAAAATACTGTATTTACAATTATGGTGACAAACATGTATATTGTCAAACAAGTGAAGAGTATGGATCCAGGAGAATGTTAAGCAACTTCATTTGTCACCTACATAGATAGAAGCCACACAACCTCGTCTCCACCTTGAAAGAGGACAGGTCACTAAAACATAAGAGGCAAGCACAACATTCATATATGCATACAGAAGGCATGTGTGGAAGAAAAATATTCTTTCAGGTCCAATTCTGTGGCCTATTCAGATGAGTTTTATCACTCACTGCGCAGTGGAGGCAGAAGTTCACAGGAAGCACGTAGAATTCTCTCTTACCAGAGTGAGTTTCTGGTCAAGATTATACATACCCCTTTTCCACTAAAGTGAACCTAGTGCTAGTTCTGGGCTGGTGCTAGTGCCGTTCGTTCGCAACTTGCGAACCTTCCAAGAACTCGTTTGCGATCCCACCAGCTTTACGGGCTAGAGAGCCACATCATTACGTCACTCTGTACACAAGACAACAACAATGGCGGCGGGCGCCGTATATCTTCAGGTGTTGTTCCTGGCTTTGAAAATCTACATTGGAATCCAAACAAGACTGTTCCGATGTGTTGTTGCTGCTCAGCGTAATTGCTATATGTGGTGATTACATTCAAGAAGAAAGGTAATTATCTAACACATTTTGATTCTGAACATAAGGTGTTATTGTTAGCCATTTGTTTTAAGCTAACACGCTAGCTAGCTACTTAGCATTGACTACACATCGGTCACATTGCAATTAAACAAATTTAATAAACAACTGACACACCAATTTCTACCTTTACAGGTAATCCTGCGGCTGGTGGCAAGGCAGAGGTCACCTGTTGTTTGGGCTTACACATGATCTCACCACTGGTGGGACACAAATGCCTCCTATGCGGGGCATTACCTGAGCATGGTAATCCAGAAAGGACTGACGTTAGAGCTGCATTAATGGACTATTTTAACAGGGGGAATGAGAGAATGTGTTTTTGTGTGATGTTTTTCTGTTCATTAAGCATACTGAATCAGACATGTCTGTTTACAAAGTGTTTATTTTGATACATAAATACAAAAAGTTCAAAAAAACATTTAAAAGTACCTGTACAATGTTAAATAAAAAAAAATTCAAAAAAGAGTCTTTTGTTTTATTTGTTTGCTTGACCCTCCATTAATGCGACCATGTGCCCCATCAGCCCAAGCAAAGCGCTGGTGTTTTCTTCCATCTTTTGGAGTAAGACGTTGTTCATGTCCTTGCTGTGCAGCAAGAACCTCTCTTCTGCCCTCTCCAGCTACTGCAGCAGCTCTTGGCTGTCATGTCATTGCGCTTCCTCTTTCCTGTGTACAAAACAATAACAATCGTCTCAAATATTGTCTATTATGAGTATATACTACTGTGTGTTATATTTCTGTACAACATACTTATACTATATCACAGCACACTGTAGAACTGACAGACATCATACTTTTACATTACATCTACAAAGGTAGGTTCCATCACTCATATTACATATACATATAACATATATTACATGTTGGACTTGTATTTGGATTTACGTTTATTTGCCGTGGTCCATGTTGTGTATGTGTTATTATATATATTAAGGCTATATTCTGTGTCAGGTAAACTTTCATGTGTTAACAATAAATCTGTAAATGGTCAGCTAACGTTAACGTTAAAGAAAGGGAAGGAGAAAATGAAGCTATCAACACCCAACATGCCTATTCTGTGTCTGAAGGGGAATGTGGAGTGTCTAACAGACTCAAATCACATGGAGGTTCAAGTTAGCTTCTCAGTACAATATACAGTGGTATTTATTTTACATGGTCATGTTAAACAGTTGCATGGAGGGAAGGGAACTATTCGGGAGTAGGGACCTGGTCTGTTCTGAATATACAAATGTCTGTCTGATCAGGGAGAAACCTTAATTATTAACAATTTGATTGAAGAGAGAAATTCTGTTTCCACACATGATACCATGCAAATTAGGGGGAAAGAGAGAGAGAGATACAAGAAGCTTCAGTGCCAAGGACACAATATTGCTGATTGACTATATGATGCACCTACAGGTAGGAGAGAGAGGTCCCAAGACAGCCGATGAAACTATCATTGAACCAATCATTTATTAGTAGGTCTTTGGAAGACTAGGATCTGATATTTATAAAAACCAAATGTTAGGGTATGTTTGAAGCCGCCGCCTCAACACATCAACACATGCAGACATGCAAAACACACATGCTACCCACCCCAGCCATTAAATCCCACCAATTATTCTGAATCCACCAGACCATAATCACACCATAATCCTATTGGTCAATGGCTGAATAACCAGTTCAGCTGAGCAGGTGTGCCTATACAGTTCAACAGACCTCGTTTACCAGACAAGACAAATCATGCAAGGGCAGTGTATGACTCTAGACTACTTAGTTAGCAGTTTTTACAGCCCACCTGACCTGGAATTAGACTTGCAAGAGTGCCATTCTATGGTACTCACACAGCACAGTTGAATGCAGGTTATTAAATAATGCTCACTAAGTACACTAGGAAGCTTCACACAGAACTGCAAAAGCCACCACATCATGAACTTGACAAATTAACCCTAACACACATAACAGCATCCTACCACAGTGATGCACTACACGTTATACAAACATCATATCAAATAAACTCATCCACAAAATATGCAGCAATACACAATCACAATAGTTAATACTGCTCAGTATATAGACTGCATTATCAAATGATGCTTACCTTTAGAAGTACTATTCACCCTTGCGTGGTGCAGGTGGATCAGTGGTAGAACGTGCACATGTCTAGGGCCCGGACCCCGGTTCGACTCCCAGTCGTGGTCCCTTTGCTGTGTGTCTTCTCCCTTTGTCTCTCACTGCCCTGTCCATAAAAACAATACCCCTGCTGCATTTCCGCTCTTTAATTTGCTTGCTTTTTCCCGCACATTTCTCACAACCTCACTGACAGGGGGTCGGGTACAAATTAATGCCACTGTTTTCAACCTTTACTTTACTTAAGAAAAACTCATACAGGATCTGTGCCATGTAAAACCAACTGTTCTCTAGGCCCACCCACCCTGACCATTAGCCAGAGATGCTGTTGTAGGAAATGCGCCAGAGAGCTTGTCAGCTCTGGGGTTGAGGCTTTGGCTGATCGCTGGGAACCTTGGGCTGAGACTAGGCTGATCACCGCCAGCAGTTCCTCAACCAAACTGGGCAGCCACCTTGCTAGTCTGGGACTAAGGAGGAACTCATTCAGCAATATGGTTAGTGCTGACCTCCTGTCTAGGAGGTCATAGTTCTGGTAATTTCCTAAAACAGCTAAAATGACCCTCAGTGCCTCCTCTGCTTCCTTTTGGTCAGTTCACACTATTGTGGGGGTGCAGTAGGATTTTTTTCATGTAAAAAAAAGTGCCATGGCTCAAAAAGGTTGAAAAACACTGACTTAGTTATGTTTCATTTGAACTGGAGGAAAGAAAAAGATTGCTATTTCTGTGATCTATCCTATCTGCTTCAAAGACTTCATGATACACTGGATCCTAGTACAGGGAGAGGAATGGGCATATAGTGTAACAGTAAAATAGTGACTCCAGCTGAGAAGCTAGCTGTTAAAATATGTAACAACTTTCTGATCATAATCTAGTTTCTCTGACTTCAAAGCTCAATTGTTCAACTCTTTCTTCTCTCTCTCAGGAGAGACTGGAAACCTAGCTCAACTAGGTCGACTTGTATTCAAACTTGTATTCAAACTGTACTTCACTTGTACTTTGAAAATTTTAGCACCCGATGAATGAAACAAAATTTTCTGGATAAAATCTGCTATGGGCTTTGACTTCCTCTTTTTCCTCTCCACAGGTCTGAAGGCCCCAACAGTCACCAACCACAACACAGCCAAGACAGCAGCTGCCAATCAAACAGCAACAAAGATGGCTTCTGCTGCCACTCAGGGAGTGACAAAGCAGTTGTCTCAGTATACCTTTCAAAGAAGCGGCTCAGTAAGACTCGGTCAGCTGAGCAGCACAAGTAAGGTTGTGTGTTGGCGAGGAGAGATGTTTGTGTGTAAAGTGCTGCATTGTGTGTCAACATTACAAAACCACATTAATCCCAGGATCCATGACAATAACTAGAATGGCAAACAATGGTTATTAAAGCTACAGTATGTGTTCAGTTCAGGTTAAGTGCTTGTCAATGATAATCTCTACTGGTCCTCTATATAATGGCGCTTTTCCACTAGCACCTACTCGGCTCGACTTGCCTCGGTTTTTAGGCTTTTCCATTACGTGTTAGTACCTGGTACCAGGTACTTTTCTAGTACCCTATACTCGGCCAGGGGTTCCAAGCGAGCTGAGTCGAGCCGAAAATGTGTGACGTCAGCAGACGGCAGGCCACTGATTGGCCAGGGCCAGGGTGTGACGTCACTAGATGAGTCGGGAGAGTGCGACTCTTGTTCATAAGAGCCAACCAGCGCGCCATTTTTAAAACGCAATAACAGCAAACACATTACGATCAGAAATAGCTGTACAGAAATCAACCCACATTTCTTTGTCTGGTGGACTCCATAGTTGTTTCGTGTTTGTGTCGCATAACAAATGACAAATTCGCTGGAGTTTCGGCGTTGCGTTGCTATGATTGACCCCACCCATGCTGAGGTGGTACTCTATTGTAGTGGAAAAAGACCGAGTCAAGTAGTGCTAGAACTGTGTAATGGAAAAGCACCATATGTCAGCTGGGATAGGATCCAGCACCCCTACAACCCTATCTGAGGATAAGTGGTAAAGAAAATAAATAGAGCGATGTATAAACTTGAATTGATGTAACGTGAGCAGCAGTAAAGACTAACAAACAGAGGGTTCTCCACTGGGTTTAGCAAAGAAGCACTGCAAGTTCCTGCTAAACCAGATAGCAGGTGCCAGTAGGACATGACATGACAACCACAGCTATAGCCAGCCTTTAATTTAATTATGCAGGCTATTCTGCATTCTCAGATACTTGCAAATTTAAAAATAATTTTAGGTTAATATACCTCTAAGATAATATATTGCTACACCATAACACACATAGCTACACCATAACACAACAGTTGGAAAATTTAATTGGAACTTTCAGCTACATTTGTCCCATACAGTCGAGTCTCATGCTAAGCCACGCTCAGGGTTCATGTCATTTTACATCTGTGAAAAAATTATGTTTACTTTTACACACATGCGCTTCCTTTAGGGATCTAGTAAAATATATCTACTGTAGTGTACTTGATTTGTTTTACAGTTTACAGTTCATACTGAACACATTTATGTTATGTTTAATTACTTGAATAAATAAACTTTTTTTCATATATTTCAGTTATATTTTAAAAATATTGCTTCATGTTCGTGAGTGACAAGCTTTGAAGCACAGAAATGATGGACCCAAATGCAGAGAGAATCACAGGCGAGTAAAAGTTTAAAAAGGGCTTTTAATGCTAAGACAGGAAATGATAGTACAGGTTTGCAAAAACAAAGAGAACTTGACATCAGCAATGCAGGCTTGAAAAAACGATCTAAAAAAACGATCTGGAAACGAGACAAGGGAAGACGCGGACTATATATACACATGAGGTAATGGGGAACAGGTGGAAACAATCAGGGCAGTGCAGACAATCACACACGCGGGAAACACACAAGAGCAGGAAGTAAAGGGACTTAGGGATTTAGGGAGTTAGGGATTTCAAAATAAAACACAATAAGCCAGAACAAGAAACCAGACATGACAGACACAACATTCAGCAGATTTGCCGTGACATGACAGTGAGGACCAAGAATATTTTTTGAGTGAGTGAATAAATTTTAAAATGCTAATGATATTAAGCCAAAATACATTTTTGGTCTCCTTAAAGAATATTAACGTAGTCGGACTTTAGATCTTTAGTAAAGAGTCAACTCGAGTCAGAAACATACACAGTGAAGCTACTTTGCTGCACTGCACTGATGGAGCCATCTTCTTGACTATCTCAAAACTCCTTAATATCCCTTGCCCTTTCAAATCTAAATGAAAAACTCTGCTGTTCTGTGCCTTTGATTGGTTTTACTACTGCAGTCTTATGCCCCAGTGTCATTCTAAATCTTTTCTATGTAATGTAAACACTTTTATTTAATGTTTTAGTGCTTTGAAAAACAAGTTAAAAAAGCTGAAAAAAATCATTTTTCAGGTGGAGACTTCAGGTGGCACTATAAGAAGTTGTTGTGTATCTGTGTATATTGTATCAAAATAAAATAGCTCAACTGAAGTACGGAAGGAGGGACAAATGAGTGACAATGGTGAGAAGAAAATGTATAATATCTGAAAACTGGCTGAGGCCACTGAACACAAGGATAATGGCAACAACGTAGAAACAACAGGTGACATGACACAATATATGAGAAGATTCCAGACACAAGCATGGACTAGAGACTCAGAGGAATCTGAGTTCAGAAACAGTTTAATTTGAATAAACATTAAGTTTGTTCTGGGGGAATTGAGGCTTGGGGGCTGAATCTGGTGGAGAGAGGATCGCTGGTTGCCAGGTGTGTGAGCAACCATAGTGTGGAAGACGAGGCAGGCTGAGTCAGACAGGACTGAGGCAAGACAGGCTGAGGCGGACGGGACTGAGGCGAGGCAGGCCGGGTTGAGGGGAAGGAGCAAGGAAGCCAAGAGGAAGGCGAGGAGCAGCAGGCAGACAGTGGTGCAGTGATGTGGGGTCTAGGAAGGAGCGAAGACAAGGGAGGTTAGTAAAACACAGAGTGAAATAACAAAGTTAGAGGCCACACAGTTACCAGCTATGTTATTGAACGAAGAGTGGATGAATGAACTTTTAAGCAGCAGGCGAGAGTAGGTGGCTTGATTGCAGATGGGCAGCAGGTGTGCAGGTGAGACTAGATGTGGTGATTATGACTGGGGGTAACTCGTCTTCCTCGGCACAGGGCTTGCAGTGAGTGAGTGTGTCAGAGGGCTAGTGGTGACTGGTTTTAATTGAGAGACGTGGAAGGTTGGGTGGATCCACATAGTTGACAGGAGTTTGAGTCTGACTACAGTGGGGATGATTATCTTCTCTATGACAAAGGGGCCCAGGTATCAGGGGGAGCGTTTCCATGATTCCGTCTTCTTGTTCGTGTTCTTGGCAGGGGAAAAGTGACAGGCTGATAACCCGAAGGAAGTCTCAAAGGGAGACAATCTGGTGGCAGAGCTGATGAGAGAGGTACGTGCTCCAGGAGCTGGGGTTTGAGGCAACCAGGTCCTGGTTGGCTCAAACCAACCAAATCTATCCGGTGAGGATAGTGGTGCAGCCATTAGAGGGAGGCAAGCCGGTGACGAAGTCCAGAGCTATGCCGCGGAACAGAGTCTGGCTAGTGGTGTGTGGGGGTTCCTGATAGAGGTAAACAAAATGAATAGAAAAGGCAAGGAAAAGAAAATATGAAGAATAAATGCAAGAGAACAAGAAATTAAACTTGCAGTAACACGTTCCTGTCTGTAAGTTCCACAATTTCCCTCTGAAGCAGGTAGTATCAAACTGTCTTCTCAACCTTCGGCTTTGTCATTTTAAAAGCACAGCTAAATTGCTAAACTGAATAAAGAGCTTATCTCCAAGTATAGTTTGTGTGTGTGTGTGTGTGTGTGTGCTTGTGCAAAAGAGATGTTTTTTTTTTCACAAAGCTGTAGTGTTTGGCTGAATAGCTTTAATATGGCCACTGCCAGTGAGAGATAAAAACACACAAACGTGTGTGTGTTTGTGTGTTAGTTAGAACAGAGAGAAGCTCCTCCCACCCATGCGCATGTACTTCTTCTTTATTGTGGTCCTTTCATTACGTCTTACCATAACAAGATTAATCTCTTGTTTATTCAAATGAAGTCAAAGACAGGATGAGGGACTTAAGAAAATGATGATCAAAGGGAGTGAGCACATTTGTAAGTGTAGAAAGGACAGAGAGAGTAGTGAACAGCAGAGAGGAATTATTCAAATCCCACCCACTTCCCTGCCCCCTCCTTGACTGCAGCATCCCTCCCTCTGTGTGTGTAGTGTGTGTGTATACTGGATTTACAAAGCTTTGGAAATAGGGGGAGGTGTATAGAAGCTTGTCTTTGTCCACCCACCCTGTGTGCGTTTGTGTGTGTAATTGACAGCTACGTGTGTGTGACACTAGAACACAGCTCTGTGATGTGCCACAGTGAGACGAAAAGCTGCGTGTTTGGCAGAAATGGACCTCTAATCATCACCAGTTCTGGCAACTTTCCCCCCCCCCCCCTTAGCACACACACACACACACACACACACACACACACACACATTCACCATTCCCATTCCCTCCGTCTTTATTGTTGGACGACAGACTACCACCTGGACAACGGTGAAGCACACTGCTATTTTTGGCGCCATTTTCTCTTCTTTTTATCAGCTGGGCTACAGAACAGTTCTCCTTCTGTTTATTACAGGGGAGTCGGTAGCTCTGAATCAACGAAGGACGCCGAGTGGATTAACAGATTCAGTTTATTTTTAATGCTTTTGTAACGAGTCAAAAGTTTACATTTAAATCCTTTTTTGTCTTGTTTTTTTCTTATCTCCATGTGGCTTTTGTGGAGGTGCATGGCACAAATTTGAGCAGCAACATTGTCTAAGTCTTTTTTTTTTATTCTGCTTGTGGATTTACCTACTTCTGGGATTAAGGAAAAAAGAGGAGCATTTTTATTTACAGGAAAATTAAGACTTTAGTTTGAAGCAAATACTGTCCATCTTGAATATTTTGTTGCAGAAAAATCCTTTGGGATCTTTATAATAGCAAGGAATTCATTTCCTGAAATAGGTGACAACAATAAAGCAGTCACTTGGCCAACACTGTGAATTTTGACAAGAGGCAATAACTGGGTTGATATTTCCTGCAGCACAGGACACTTTTAGAGGAGACACGAGCACAAGTGCTGAAAAAAGAAAAAAAGGCCAAGTCTTGAGCAGTATTGGATTACAAATAGAGACAATGTTATGGTCTCCCAGACTATCGCTGTCCAACTTCCATGTGAAGCTGACAGCGAAAGGACTTTTCAGAAACCTTCAGCTGCTGTCAGGATGCAGGAAAAGTACTGTGGTGTTCCACGCAGGTCTGGATATACCACTGTCCTTGATGTCCTCACCATCTAACCATTAACTGTTCCTTTCAACACATCCATCATTCCACTTGGTCAAGTCATGTGGCTAGTCTCAATCAGCCTCAAAGGCCCTGCACCTCCTCCTCCAGCTGCTCCTGTTTTCCTGCATAGTGTTGGTAGCCATTTTTTACTTCCATCTCTGTGGGGGTGTTTTGTGTAAGCCAGCTACCACAGCTGCCATAGATGTATAGGGTCACAAAAGGGATGTCTGTCTTAACACTAGTGTGTCTACAGAAGCCCGTGCATGTCAAAGCTTTCTGCATAAGTACTTGAGCAGTGGCATGATGAATAGCAGTGGCTGTGGGCTCCTTTTTGCTCTGAGGGACAAAAGGGAGGACACCAACCATGTGTATCATAAGCACACAAACCAGAAATACTATATAAATATATTTACTTATTCTACAATTTAAAGGATGCTTTCTATTTATTGGAGGCTTGTATCTAACAAGTGGCTGAGAATCTGTCCTTGCTGTTAATGGTGTTTATTTCCTTCTCAAAGGAGGTGCCTTAAGCATTATATTACTGTGTTCCTCTGAACATTTGTTTTTGCTGCTGTAGAGCCATAGTACTATGTGAATAGTGAGATAGAGTAGACGTCATTAGGCCACAGACTAACCAGAGGCAATCATTTCTTTAATAAGTCCTGGCTAAATTACTCACTAATCCCTTTTTGCATCCTTGTCAAGCCATTTTGATCAATATGAAGTCCCTCACTGTGGCCAGTATTTTTCTCATTTGGTTTTTGTTCATAAGAACATGTTCCTCCCTGTCTTTCAGTCAATATTCAGCTCAGATACATCATGATATTCCTCTCTCCATTGTACCGTGTGCATTCCTGTTAGCCCAGCTGAGCCAAGCTGCACGTGCTTGGCTTCAGTGTATTTTTTCAGTGTGAGCTCCACAGAGCCACTTCCCTACTGCTGTCTGCCATTAAAAATAAAAAATCAGATTTATTTATTTAAAGCCCAAAATTACAATCATAATTTACCTCGGAGGGCTCGGAGTTGTGACACCCTCTGACCTTAGACCCTCGAACCTGGGTCAGGAAAAACTTCAAAAAAACCCTTCATGGGAAAAAAGAAGAAACCTGAGGAAGAGCCACAGATGAGGGATCCCTCTCCCTGGGATGGACAGACGTGCAATAGATGCCACATGTACAGAGAACATCATCATCAATCATATTATGGAATTATACCTGGGTCTTAATAAACTGTAGATAAACTGAGTTCATTGGTTTAGTCCATGTGTGAAGATATCACAGGTAATGGAAATGAGTCCGTGAGTCCAGGTGCATCTCTAGATGTCCTCATATGGAGCTCTGGGCCACTCGACCTTCTCTCCACAACACAGACACAGATCATGTCCCCACCAGGCCAGTGAACCTCAGACAGATGGACCACAACCTGCAATCAGTGAGGAACCTGCAAGACTGAAGGAGAGAACAAAGAGGACCGGGGCTCCGGCAGTAACATGCACTTTACAGGACATAAGAGTATTCAGATTTAGATTGTTGTTCATCTGCCGACTGATCATGCAGTACAGCTCCTGCAAGTGCTAATTTAGCATTAGCTCGTGGTGGTATGTAGATGGATGGCTACAATCAGGATAGAACAGAGCTCTCTAAGCCGTCTTAAATGGTCTGCATTTCACTGCCAGATATTCCAGATCAGGAGAACAGTATGTTCTGATGATTTGTTGACAAGTGACCTGGTGGCGTTTGTGAGGAAGAGACTGGGAAGAGCCGGTCTGTATGGGTTAGCTTTGTAGCCTAGCACGCAGGCCGCCCTCTCTTGCCCCGCTTTTGTTTACGATGCCTTCTCCATCTCTTTGACAACAGAGTTGGGGGTTGGGTTGTTACTTAATGGGCTTAGTGAGTATTCTGTGTGTATGGGGAGAGTGTGGACACCATGTTGAATGTTGCACCTGTCACCCACACATTAAAAGGTCATCATTCTCTTCCAGTGGACAAAAACAAGCCTCGGGAGGCTCCGGCAAAACCCACAAATGCTAACAGCAGCCCACGAGTAGCAGCACCTGCAGGAGAAAACATCCAGAACCAGCAGCAACCTCCACCTGACCTGGTATGTCTTTTTAGGTTTTGAGTTTTAGAATGCAAACTCAGCTTGGCCTTGACCAGGGTGAGACACTATATTGTAGACCATTACTGAGAGGGATTGATTGATGAAAGGATGCATACAATGTGTTTTTTGAAAGAAATGAGGAGAAGATGAATCAGTTTTTATCTTAAGTTGTGGAGTTCTTGCGCAAGTTTTTCTTGGTGGTGCCCTAGAAACTGCCACTGCTCATGCTGACAAGTTCCAAAGTGGATTCAAGTTGAAAGAATCAGTCAATGAGCCACAGAGAGTAGCAGAACACACAATTAATAATATAGTGGGTTTTTTTCTATAGATTTGGATTCTTTAGAACATAGTTTGTTCTTCCCATGTTAAAAGTTATAAAAACTTTATCTCCAAGATGTTGTTCAACAATTTCAGAAGGTGAACACTCTTCTTTACTGACTGAGAGTGTGCTGACATCATAAAGAATAGAATTGAAAAGGTAGACATTTACTTAAGTTTTTACACATTACCTGCTGAATAAATATCATTATGTGGTGTTTTTTATTGTAAGGTACCGGATGAGGTGAATGTTAATGCATCAGTGACACCAGTTCTTCGAGTGTCTACCACTGATACCACAAACGCTAGCTCAGACACCAATGGAGCCTCTGGTCTTGTGTTCAAAGCAAGACCAAGGTCACGATCCAGCTCCAAATCAGGCAAGGCTGGCACAACCAGGGCTGTTGTGGTGGGTGGAATAATCACGGCTAAACAGAACCAGAGAAAAGAGCAGGCAGAGAAGAGGAACCAGACTATCACCCAGCTTAGGAAGCTGCTCCTCCAGGGCAATAAGAGAGTGGAGGCTCTGGCTACAGTCATCCAACATCTCTTCACTGAGGTATGTCGATTATTTTTATGGTTGCCGAACACTGAAAAAATACTCACAACAGCTGCTGTGGAGCAAAAATTTCCATCCTTTATTCCTTTAGTTACTGTTTTTAATGTTATCAATGTTATCTGCATATCAACCACTTCTTCCCTTCATTTTTCTGACATTTGTGCCCTTGATACACACACTTTTCATAATTATTATCTTTACCTATGTTTGCTTGTGGTGACAAAGTCAGAAATGACACACACGGTGATCCTTTACTGATAAAATGACATATTCTTACTTATACACCAGCCTTGCACACAGACACACATACATACACAAAAAATGTACACACACACATACACATGGCCACAGCACACACACACACACACACACACACAGTTACATAACTATCAGCAAGAAGACATACCAGGTCAGGTGACTTGGTGAATCTGGGCCTGATTAGAATGGTTTAGTGTATTAGTGTTAATGCGTCATTTCTGTGACTGTTTTCCATCATAATAATGAAATTGTAGAACTGAAACATGTAAAGATCAGCTCAGACAGATCCCAGTGAAAAGTGGAGGTGAAGTGGGAGTAATGGATAGAAGAGAGGGAGGAATGCAGTGACTTGTGTGACATAATGTGTGTGTGTGTGTGTGTGTGTGTGTGTGTGTGTGTGAGGTGTGTGTTTGAAGCATGGATGCCACTGTTATCTAATCAGTTCTACACACTTAAAAGGTGACTGGTGAATATAAACTACACACTCAATGCAGAGCTACTTTCCCCTAAAGGACAGCTGTGTGCAGGATATCTGTATACAGTAATCAGCAAATTCCACTCCTGGAATACTAGTGGTATAAGATTTTTCAGTGCAACTTTTTTGTCTGTTTTGTGCACTTTGTGAGTGTTGCATATGTCTCATTTTCACTTCTCTCTGGTGCATTTAGTAGATAGTTTTGACACCAAACTTGACATACTGATAAGTTTAAAATGATTACCCTGAGAATGTTCTAGCTTTTGTTCTTCTCTTCAGTGCTGTAGAATTTTAGTTTGAGCTTGGTTGAAAGACCTTGTCTCTCTAAACTATCTTTGATATCCAACAGACTGAACTTGTTTGACTGCTGTAAGTTATTTAACTGTAAGTTTTATAAACTTTAAATAGACAGAGAGACAAAGAAGTAGAAAGTTTAAGGATGAGAAAAGCCAAGAGGTGCAGGACTTAAATGCAGACACACCAGTTTTGTGTGTAAACAACTGATAGTGAACAAGAGAAAGAGAGATGAGAATAAAAATATGAAAAGAGAAAGGTGGTTCAGAAATAACTCACATTCCTCCATCATACAGTATTCAGACAGAAGGAGGGGTAACGAACAGAGGGAGGTCAAGGAGCTCTGTGGTGAAAAAATAGAGAGTGGGAGGAGTAGAACTGGCTGAGTAAGCAGTCAGTAACAGAGAGAGAGAGCATCCCATTTAATAGCAAGGCAAAGAGAGGGAGTAGGTGTTTTGGTTTCCTCTCTCTTTCTCTCTCTGGTGATAGAGGGAGGAAATCAGTGGAGAGAGAGAGAGAGAGAGAGAGAGAAGTAAAGATTAATTAGCAAGATAAAGGAGTATTTTTGAAGTGTGTGTCTGTGTGTGTGTGTGTCTTTGTTCACCGAGGCATGGGCTCCACAGGCAGAAAAGCCCCCCCCCTTCGCCACATGAAGAAACGCAAGGTGTGTGTGTTTACTGAAGTAGAAATCTGTAGTTACTGCTTTAGTTTATGTTCCGTCTTGTGTCTGCTCTTTCAATTTACTGACAACAGATGGACTTCATGGCTGTGTGCATGAGGCACTTTGGTATGCTCATTAGGTTGAACTGTGTGCTTGTCCACAAGTCTACAAGTGTGTATTTTTCTGCTGTAGGCAGCCTTACAGTGTGTCTAGTAGGGTGTGGAATTAATAGAACATTCTCTATGTAAAAGACTTTCCTTGATGCATGACTCTGAGTATTGATTCCAAAACATGAGAGAGACACTATCTTAAGCTAAATTATGTGCTCCTTCTGATGGCTTTCAGGATGTTATTTGATTATTCTTCATTGAAGTTAAGTTTTTTTTAAGTGTTATTTGCCCATAGAGAGGTTTTCTTACTTTTCAGGTGAATTACAGATGTAAGCAATACAAAATTGGGCAGTTGGAGTCAAGATGAGAGATGACAAGACAAGACAAGATGAGAATTTGTCACACTGCATTAATAAGCTTGCTCTTATATTTGGGACACTGCTGGCATTTACCTGTATTATTGCATTCCTGATCACAACCCTGCTTCTCCAACCACTTTGAACACCTCCTTAGTGTGTATTTATCAATCTATGCTCCTATTTGAGTTTCAATTAACTTTATTTATCTTCTCTTCTACTCAGCGGGAGGAGGTCATGAAGCAGAAGAGGAACTTATCGCTGGAACTGGCAAACCTCAGAGATGAGCTGGGTAAGAAATGCTGCGGAGACAGATTTTCCTCCATATTCTCACACCCTTGTGTTACCAAGTGCTAATTCATATGTGCTCTCTCTCTCGCTCTCGCTCTCTCTCTCTCTCTCCTTTTCTTTGTGTATTTACATATGACATACATACATATGTCCTTAGCAAAGGCTTAGAGTTAAGTGAATCCTTCGCACTGGCAGTAACCTGTCAGCTGCCTGTAATCTGTGCAGGGCACTTTTTAGAGGGTTTTTTATATGTACATGAAGGTTAATAGATTTTACATTAACATCAATAAGTTGTTACAATTTCAATTTTGTGACATTCATTAAATAACTTGAACAATCAAGAAAACTGACAGTCTATAGCAGTCTCCACATTTCATTTGACAACATCTATATCCACTGACTTGGACTACAAATGCAATCTAGCAAAAAAGATGTATAATAACAATTTTATAATGGTTTAAAAAATAATTCAAGCACCTTTTAAAAGCCACCAATATACTTATATAAGTATCAACTGCAGCACAGAAAGGCTTGTCTTAATTAAAAGTCAATCAGCCCTTCAGAACCATCTCATGTCAAAGTACTTAAATGGTTCCAAATCAGCAGGAAAGTTGGGAATAATAATTTTAATGCATAATGTCATCTAGCACTGCTGAGGAGTTTTCAGAAAATGATTAGGAAACAGTTACCATCATGTCTAGTGTCTGAGGTGTGTTACTCAATAGTTCTGCAGTGTTTGGCAGCCTGTCATTTACCTGTCATTGAGACAATGCACAAGTTTAACTTGTTCAAACTGTGTTTACAAAGCAAAGAAAGGAAAGCAGGCAGGGAAGATAGACTAATTCAAGGCAGACACTTCAGACTTACATAAAATATTTTATTAATATGTTTTTGCAAGTGGTTTGCAAGTGATGGTTAGTTTCAGGATGATTTACTCTCACAAACTGTTGTGTTGTCAAACAAAAACACATTTTCACATATTCATCTCTGGGATTAAACCTTTTTATTTAGGCCATATTATGAGACATCCACCTGAAATAACATTATGTTTTGTGTCTTAAATGCTACAATATACTGGTATATATGTAGTCATATAGTTGGGAGTGTTTATCACACTAACACACCATGATATACATGTATTTACATAGAAACACAAAGGCATGTATTTGAGCACACAAACATGTATGTAGAAATATATGCTCATAGAAACACACATACATGTCTATCAATATATTAAAGATAATCATGGCAGTAATTTAAGTATTTTCAAGTATTTGAGCTCACACACAATGGCATCTTAAATGTGGCTTATATACTCTCAAACAGCCTGCCCAGGCACCGCAAAAAAACACACATACACAGAATCACGTAGCAGAATCGCCCACCCTGAAAGCTTTTCCTTTTCACTATCACTTTCTCTCTAAAACCTCCCAAGGTACTTTGAACATAAACCTGTTCACTAACTATGCGCAGAATTCAAACTTCCTGAATGCGTCACTTTTATGGTAAGAGGTTGTGAAAGAGTATCGATTACATAGACTCTGGCTTGAAGCTGTTTGGTTTTGAACTGGTCAAGTGCATTTCCTTGAACATCATTTTTTTTCTTGTTTCATTTACTCCTGCTTTCACTTTGTCTCATGTCTTTCTATCACTTTGTCCAAATGAAGCAGTAAAGCCCTCCTTCCCTCTCAGATATGACCCCCAGATATTTTCATGCAGGGAAGAAGAAGACCAGTCTCTCCTGAAATTATGTCATTATTTAACACCACCACCTGTCAAGCACCTGCTGTCAGACACAACACACACAGAGTTTGTTGTCCAGTGAGCTTGTGTCTAAGCTGCTTTCAGCTGTTGTTGGCTTTGTGTCTCCATCGCCATGGTGACAGGCGCTTTCACTAATACTATAGAGCTTCATTCAGGGAAACAGCAACTGTCTCTGCTACAGCCACTTGTTAAACATAGTTATATATAAGCACAGTCAATGTACAGGTTGGTTTTTGATCAAACCTACCTTACAAGTGATTGCATCCATATGTCCTCAGTGGTTGACAGGTTCTTCCGCTTCAGTATATTCATTGTTTCCAAATCTTTGAACTATGACCGCAAAGGAAAAATAGTTCCAAAAGCAGTGAGATGCAATTTTTTTTGGTCCATGTTCTCTAGTCTTTATTTTTCCAAATATTTCAGGTTAGAAACAGACATAAATCAAAATGGTGTGTGATGATGCGTAAAGATGAAGGGAAGCGTGTATGTGCTTGTTAGAGTCATGACATACTTCTGAGCTGACTTACAGATGTTTTGGGGTTGGATCTCATGTCTGCTGAAAGAGTAGTTAAACTGGAATGTGGTTGTCAGGGAAGGCTGAGGAATAAACTTGCACGTACACACGCACACATAGAAAATCTGTTGCCCATTACCAGTTCAGACACTGACTGTTCCAGGCAGGTCCCATCTGGTATATATGGTCCCATTGGTATATACAGTCGTTTGTTAGGGATATGAAACTCAATGAAACTGATTTTTTTTTATTGGCAAAGTGGTAAAATAGTAGCTCAATAACAGCTAACTGACTGAGATCTTATTTTGTGTAATAAACAGCTCATTCCCAACTTTGCAATTCTTTCTTTTTGCAGTGGTTCCAAACAGCAGGTTATTGTGGATTTGGACTACTTGAAATTGTTCTTAATTTTTTTATGTCATTGAAACATGAAACTGTTTTAAAATGAGGAAAATAATTTAATCGATAAGAAAATGGCACTTGATCCAAGAGATTTAGATTGCAGGAGCCTATTTCTGTATTTCTGCTTTATGTATCATTGTACTCTAATAGCATTAGTCATAGTCATTTTGGGACAGTTTTCTTTTGGATGTAGCTGTAAAGAATTACACAAAACTTTCAATTCTAGGTTAAATACACATACCTTCACATACCCAGGGATCTTGATTAGATAATGGTTTACAAATTCCTTAAAGCAAACACAGATCGTGAAACAAGAGTCCAGGTACCTTAGAGCAGTAGAACCTTTTTGGAGCCACAACACATTTTTTACATGAAAAAAATCCTGAGGCACACCACCAACCAAAAATGTTTCAAAATGACTCTCTGTATACTAATACAATATTTTAAATGACAATATAGTCTCTCAATTAATTTATACTTATTCATTGATGCATATCTTTTCCAAAACAATACTTACTGATGTCTGCAGACATGTCTATCTATACGTCTGGCAATTGTGTTATCTGAGACAGGGACTTTAGCTATTTCTTTAACCGCATCAGGGCCGAACATCTTGTTTACAATAGCTTTGCAGGCAGGTAGTAGTAATGTCTCTTTTTTGATTTGGCAATGAGTTCAGCAACGTAGTAGCTAGCTTTGAGGGCGCTCTCATTCACCTTTGTGGTTCTTCTCATTAAAGTTACCTGTTTCTCTGTGTTCATGCAGTCTGTCTGAACACAGTCTGCCAGTAGTCTGCCTTCTTGTTTTGAAGCAACAGGTGTTTCGTTTGGAGATGGTGTTTAAGCTTGCTTGGGACTATAGCACTGTTGGATAGCTTTTCACCACATACCAAGCACAACAGAGTCGGTGCTGTCGGATCCTCAGTAAAAGTAGATCCGAAGGAAAGATAGCTTTCGCTGTATTGCCTCGAGCTTGCCATCTTAGCTTTCTTTTGACCACGACTCATACTAGGGCCTTCATCTGGTTCAGAATTTTGTCTAGGTTTGGAGTTTGGATTTTTCCTTTTCAAAAACTTCTCCATCACTGTCACTGCTAACTCTTGCATGCATCACTAATTCTATTGTCTTAAAGTAACAGGGTAACTAATTAGCTACCTGCTGCCACCCACTGACATGCAAGAGTATTAAATTACTATCCCATTCACTAGATTGCAGCACAGACACTTGACAACGGCACATTATTTCCAGATAATAATTCATTATTTTAAAAAAATGTTTTTCGACCAATTAAGTGAAATTTATGAATTTCCCACGGCACACTAGTGTGCCGCAGCACAATGGTTGAAAATCACTGCCTTAGAGGGTCATTGTAATGTTTTCAGTACAGAAGTACAAACTAACATGTTCACCTGCTCTTCTCTTTTCCTTCCAGCCACATCTTCACTGTGCTGCAAGCATCTGCATGAGGAGAAAGAGAAGGTGCGTGTCAGCTTGGAGGAGGCCTTGAAGAGGCTGGAGGAGCAGCACAAGGAGGAGCTGGTGCAGCTGGAGGACAGGTGTGGCATTCACCTCTGCTGATGTGCTCACATCTGGACAGTCATCTACACAGGATATTTATAACTATAACTTACTCTACAGGATGTGATTTGTGTCTATAATTCTATGTTTCACTTTGTGTGTCAGATTGAGGAATTTTTACCAAACAGAGTGGGACAAAGTCCACCAGACGTACCAGGAGGAGGCTGACAAATGTCGCATGTTAATGGAACAGCAGGTCAGAGCACATACACACACAAACACATTTTGTAATCACTGTTGTTACTGTTAATCCTGTTGTCTGTAAACAGTAACAAGTGGATGCCTGTTAGTCTTGTAAAATGTTCTCCAGTCTGCATCTCCCCATAAAATCAAGTTTTGTTTTGTACTAATTACAGTTGAATTTGACAGTTGACAAAACAGTACTCCCTCAGACAGTGAAACATTAATACATAGATTTGATGGATTAATTGACTACTGCATAGCTAACATGGCTGCAGGAGAATCAGTTTGATATGTGGCCAGTGTTTGTTTGTCTTGAAAACACATGCACCAAAGATGCCATAATGAGTGGTCAATGGAAACAAAATGTCACTACCATTTCTTTAATTAAATAGCGTGATGTCACTCTCCTCAGACTGAACTCTGTTGGTTCACAGAACCTGCTTGGGATTTTTCAAACACTGTGATTAGATTCAGCACACACTACACAGCAGCTCATAAAAAAATATCTGCCATAGATTTGTCACTGTTGTAATGTTGTGATACAGCTGATTACAGTTAAAAATACTGCAGCTTGATTGAGACTCATGTTACTTCATGGTCAGCAATTACATACTTTCAAAATATTTTCCACACTTTTCATCCATGAAAGAAATACTGTATGTACTATATTATTTTTTCTGTGGTCTATCTTTCTGTTCACTATAGTTGTAACGAAGAATCAAAGTTCTTTTTTGATCTGTGATAACCAGATATTGATAAAGTACCAGCACCAGATGCTCAAACTAACTTCCGGTAAAAGAGAAGGATCTGATAAGAGGCTTGGGGTTTTCTTGGTCTTACTTGGTATGTCATTTTTATGCCGCTGTGATTTGTGTTTGCATTCTTCAGGTGGAGGAGCTGAAGAGCCAACAGGAGGCAGAGAGATGTAACCGGGAAGTGAGTCACAGCCAGAGGATGCAGTCTCTCAAAGTGCAGTATGAAACCTCTATACAAGGTGTGCGCAGGACAAATACACAGCCATCATTTGAAATAGTCTCTTACTGTTTTTTTAACTTTTTTCTTCATTGCTCTTCTTCTGTTTACTTATCATTCGTGTAAAATGTCACTTCTCATTGCGTGGTCATTCAGTAGTCGTTTATACACCACTACTTCTGCTCTTAGTTAGCTAATGCATGGTGGAGCAGAGCCTGTGCATGAGCAGTGGCTGACGGTCCATCAGATACTCTGCTCTGATTGGATGTTTTGATTCAGGTGTGGTGGATTCTTGCCAAATGGCCTTAGAGGCAGCAGGTGGAGCAAGAGGAGTCTGATTATCTGAGATTATCTGGCTGATGTACTACTGTGAAGACATAGGGGCAGTTTTAGCCAACATGACTAAAATTCATTTTTTATTAAGTTACCTTCTTGTGCTTTAATTACTGTCACATATTGAATACATATTTTCAAGGTTGGTAATTAGTTTTTTAATAATAATAATAATTAATAATTTTTGTCATTTTGCTCAATCACTTGATGCTACTCTGTGTTTGTGTATGTTTGTACCTGTCAGAGCTGAAGATGATCCAGAAGATAGAACTGGAGAACCTGGAGAAAACACTGAAAGAGACTGAAACATCTCTCTCTGTAAGAGATTTTCATATATTAATATTTACACCAAAAGAAAGAAATTATATAAGTTCAGTGTCTTAATGAACAAACTCCAGTGACACCTACTATGTGATTTGGTTAGTAAAGTAAGTTACTAATTCATGATGTGTTTTGCTCACTCTTCATGTTGGCAATAAAATATTTGAATCATGCAGTGTGTTTGCTCTGCTCAGGTTCACAGTAAAAGTTTACCAGCTACTGTTTTTGCCTTTGAAATTTCTTTCTGTCTTTGTAAGAACCAAGGCTCAACTCTCACTCAGAAATGACCTTTGTCACTATCCTTGTCTGTCCACATGTCTATCCCTCTTACAAGGAGAAAGTATCTGACCTGTCTGCAGAGAAGGAGGCACTAAATGAGAAGCTGAAAGCAGAGGAAGAGAGGAGGAGGCGCATACTCTGTGACAAGAATGTGGTAAAGATTGTTACGCCTATAATAATAGCTTTCTGTTACTTTGACTCTCACTCAGAAAGAATAGGACATTGTATGAATGTAGATATGCATGCAGTCATGCAGATATTTTTGCATGCATGTGAATGCAGTTAACCAGTTACTAACCAAGTGCAATACATATTATGTTACTATATGTGGCACATTCAAATACACACTGTTATACAATCAAAAGGGATGCTGTCCACTTAAATTGCACCCAATTTTCCTCAATAAGGTACTGAAAACTGTCCATCAGCTCATTATAGAGGGTCATCTAGCCTGCTTTGAACATATAATGGTGATTTTACAACTAATTCCTCAAGTCAGTGTATCAAACATATGTGATTTTTACACTCTGTGCTAATATCTAGTAAAGTACAACCAGCAGTGTGTGAGCTAAAGAGCAGTTGCCTGCATGAAGGAGCACAAGTGTTCACCTCAATCTGTTTCTCCACTGAACATGACTTCCCTATGCTGGTTTGGAAGAGTGACACACTCTAACTTTTTTTCTAAGCCCCATGGATTGATATCTCTCTAACCACTAGTGTCCCTTTGCTGACTAAATTGACATGATAAATAAGACCCCATACTTACACAAGGGTGAATTGTATTGCAGTTTATCAGTATAAATGTAATCCAAAGCTATGTCTTCTTTATCTCTATCCCTGCAGATTCCCATTCCTCCACAGAGAGCATTTAAGTTTGATGTAGCCTAACTTGTATGCTTGTTTGTATTTTGTGTAGAAGGACTCCCATACAATGTATTTGGAGCAGGAGCTGGAAAGTCTCAAGGTAGTGCTGGAGATCAAGAACAACCAGCTGCAACAGAAGGGGAAGAAGCTGATGGAGATGGACAAACTGGTGGGAGTTCAGAGTTAAATTAAATAAATAAGTCCTTCTGACTTTGAAAAATGGTCAAATTGAAAATATGATGTCCAGAAATTGGCACTTTTTAGATGAATGTAGTAATAACCTTTTGTATGGCTGTGTCAGGTGGAGACTAACGTGAAACTGGAAGAGTGTCTAAAGAAGGTCCAACAGGAGAATGAGGACTACAGGGCCAGAATGGACAAACACGCTGCTCTTTCCAAGTGTGTAGTCCTGCTGCTGTGTGTCTGACATCAGTTTTCTTTCCTTTGACTCATAATCTGTAAGAGTGAACCATGTGATTTGGACGCAACACAACATATGAGCAACCTCATAATAATAATAATAATAATAATAATAATAATAATCTGTATGGTTTTGTGATTAGTATATTATGTGACGAGTGAAAATATGGAAATTTGTCAATAGATTGCTTACCTTTGTTGGAGGTAGAACTGGACTCTGATAGGCAGTGTCACCCTACATTCCATTACAGCTCTCTGTCTCCCCCTGCAGGCAGCTGTCCAATGAACAGGCCATACTCCAACAAACCCTGCAGAAAGAGTCCAAGGTCAACAAACGTCTCTCCATGGAGAATGAGGAGCTGCTGTGGAAGCTGCACAATGGTGACCTGCTGGCGAGTCCCCGCCGCCTCTCACCCACCTCACCCTTCAATTCACCACGGAACTCTGCCTCATTCCCTACAACTGCACCCTTATCTCCCAGATAACCCCAATAACAGACCATCCCTCCCTCTCCTCTGACATCCTGATTCTCCTCATCATCTTCTTAAGCCTGACAAAGATGGAAGCTGTTCCAAATACAGAGAAAAACTTCAGTAAAAAATAAATTGCATTAAAGACATTTATTTGTAGAGCGAAAAGACATTGCAGTGGCAGTATTGCACTTAAGTCTGAGCGTGGAACTGGCCTTGCTCTCTATCAGTTTTTATCAAATGCCTGTCCTCCATTAAACTGCTCTTCTTTTTCTGAAGAAAACCAAAATAACAGGCACACCTCAGGGTTTGTACATAGTGTCTCACTCTTGTTATGACTATCTTACCTTTTTTTTTTGGCTTTTGTTGTTTTGTATTGTTTAAGTTCAGCTCATCATGTTCTTACATACCCCTCTTTTTTAAAGGGGTGGATGGGAAAAAACCTTGGGTTTGTGGCATATGTAGTTCTGTGGGAACAGACTCGAGTTGTTTGGGTTTGTAAAATCATAAAATGACGAGTATATCGCGGTTGATTAGCATGGCCTTTTCCAGTCTTTTAAAAAGACCCCTAAAGAGCGACACCTAATCACAGATCTGCTTTGGACCTCTGGAAGAAATGGATGATGTCTTTGATGTCCTTCTGTGGGAAACAGGAACAAATATTCAGTTTGAGGAAGTGACCTGAATAACTGACATGAACCTTTGATTCCTCCATGTGAATTCCTCACAACCTCTACCTTAATCTATCATTTGGAATGTAATCACCCTTGGATGTTAAATCTGAACAGATCAGCTCAGACACACACACACACTAGAGCAAATATGTTGTTTATTTAAAAATAATACTCCTGACCAGTACAGTGTTTACCCTTCCCCCATACCCTATCCCCACCCCACATCTGCTAAAATACACCTTCCAATTCCATAGAGAATTCCCATAGATTCCATAACTGAAAGACTCGCCTCTGTTTTACTGAATTCACAAAAAGTGTCTGTTTTTCTTTTCTTGAAATTCCTTAAATGTACCAAAATTGCCCCAGTGTTCTGCTTTATTTTGGACACAGAATAAATACAATTTTACATAAGATTTAAACAACATTGTTTTATTTTTAATTTTTAAAATAAATGCAGCGGTATACCTGTCACACAGCAAGAAATACAGAAAAGGCTTGGAATTGGCCCTGACTTTACCCAGTTTGTACCCTGTAATGGAATTAAGTCAAATATAAATGGAAAAAAACAGAACAGCTTTACAGCTTCAATAAGGAGATTCATGTTGCTTCCACACTTGCTTTTAGCCTATTGGCCATGAAGCTCAATGATGTCATGTGCTGCTTTGCTGGGGTCAAGTTGTCCCGGTAACAGGGTGATGACAGGCGGCAGATGTTCAAGGTCAGTGGCTCGTATCATCATGACCACAGATTTGATGGAGTGCCACCAACAGTGCCATGTGTACCACACCATCCCATCATTGGTCATCGCTTGGTATGGTCCATTCTAGTAATGACCGTTCAGGTTGCCTGAATCACACCTGCAAAGTGCAAGTAAAAGAAAAAATGCAAACACTTGGCCAGTGGTGACTCTTGTGTATAGACACACTAAGGCTGAAGTATGTTTCTATTACCTGCTGAACCACCAGCCTGACTTGCTGCGTCTGATACACCTGGTGTCATTGTTTTCAGTGTCGCCATTGTTCAGTTGTTCGTAGGTGCTGAATTTGACTGTGTTTGACCCCAGACCTGGACTGGCCCATTTCTGCCATGCAGAAGGGAAGGAGTTGATGTCAGCCAGGACATTCCCCGCATTCCTAGTGTCCTCTCCCAAATGTAACTGATACTGGTCCTTTGAGTGGACAGGGAGAAAAGCAAAACATTTTGAATAAATCTTTTATGTTGCAAAAAATTTAATTTCCCTGAGGGAGCCATCTCAAAGGGATCAATAAAGTCAAGTCTAAGTCTAAGTCTAAGTCTAAGAGCCTTGGTGCATCTATTCATTATTTTATTCTTATATCCAGAATGACTTTCAAGGAGGAACAAACTAATTAAGTTAATAGAAAGAAATAGAAAACACAATTAACAATCAAAATTAAGGACCACAAGAAATGCATACATGTCTTACACTCACACCTATGATAAACTGATGAATCTGAGGTAGTTTGTCTGAACAGAACAGCTTTATTATAAACATAAGATAGGAAAAATCCAAAACACAAACACAAAGAACATACTTAGTCCAAACAAGACCTCTGTTATGGGAAATGAAGAGGGTGTGGGGTTAAAGACATTAAAAAATATTAAAAACTAGAGGAAAAATAGACAGTGGGGGTTATAAGCTGTTTACAGGAGAAAAAAAAGAATGCAGTGGATTACAGATATAATTACATGAGATTTACTGATGAACTCATGTCTGGAGAATTTCAATCATTATTTTGAGTGTGTGAAATACCACAAAAGAAGATAATAATAAACTTGATTCAAAATCTTGAATCTGAAGGAATCAGCTTTATATTGCAATGACTCCTGAAATAATCATCACCCATGAGAATAAATGACTTTTTACTTTCACATAACTTTTTATTTCCTTTTGGCAGAGCCTCTTTTTTACCTTTTCATCACCCACTTTGAAGTTCTTGTATTCTGCATAGCGCTGATTACCTTTAAAATCCTCCATGTTGATCCGCAGATCCTAGTTCCCTAGAGGACATACGGGTTACACAGGAAACCATCCTATAATATCTCAAAAATCATCCAAACACACCCACATACAAGTACACACACCTTGTGAGGTGAGATAGTGTAAAGGATCATTGCCTAGCCAGAATTCTCCATCAGGGGAATAGAGGTCTCCAAATTCATGCTTGTATTCCACCCACGCTCTGCACTCACAGAATAAATGCTCTAATTATACATTTACTTTCTATGTTAAATTTCTTGATACATGCAGGTGGATAATTTTTATTTTTATGACTGTTAAGTTTATACACACACCTGTCTCTCTTTGCCATCCCTCCTCCTCTGGAAAACAGTCCATCCTCCTCCTTTGCTCATGTCACACGGTTGGAGAGCCGTCCGGACGAATCACATATAGCCCACTGGCCACATTACCATCTGCAAACACCACTGAGCAGTCTGAATGCACAAAAACAACAATATACAAGATGAAATATTCAAACCAAGGAATTAAGTATCCGGTTTGGAAGCAATAGAAGCCAATCGAAACACACACACAGACACATTTTCTATTATGCCTCTGTCAGATTCTTAAGGGCTTTTTTTTTTACTGTGAATCAGCTGCAGCATCATGACAGCTGTGGAAGTGTTGACTTAGCTGCTGCTTTTCCACCCTATTTGTCTGAAACATAAAGATCCACATCTAAACCTGAAAGCAGATATCCACTTTGATGCCCAGACACAAACTTAATTATCTCTTGCTGAAATTGACCATTGACCCCTACCTCTGTAAAGGTTCTCTGGGCCAAGGTGTGAATTGGGTATGTGCTCCAGCTGCTGGGCCTCGCTGTTGTGGAGCTCCTGAATGTAGCGATGCTGGTCGTTGTTCACCTTCATCAGGCCCTAGATTTCTGCTTCCAGGCGAACCACCTTCTCCTCACATGGCACAGGGGCCTGAACAGGGAAAGAAAGACAACATTAGTAATTGTTAAAGTAAAGGTTACGCTGGACGTCATGATGATTGAGAAGGATTATTTTGTATCTATACCTTTATTTATTTATTTTGTAAAGAAAAATCCTAGTCTTTCAGTGTATGTGTACATGAAACTGTAAGGTGGCACTTTTAATGTGGTTAAGTGGTTGTATGAGTGTGTCCCACACATTACACTTATTATTATAATATCATAAGGTTAATCCAACCAACCGCTGGTATTATTTTTAGATAACATTGGAGATCACAAATCGCATAAAGCAAGGTCCAATTTTCAATCTGTGTGTGGTGGTATTACTGTTAATATTCTTTGGAGTACTAAACCAATTTATATTGTAATTTAAATTGTATCAATTCTTTACAGTTACCTTTTTGGTGTTGGGTTGAAGACAGAAATATCAGATACAGATCTTTCTCAAAACCTGCATCGAAATTCAATTTCAAAATTCAAATTTATTTATTTAAAGCCCAAAATCACAAACATTCGTTTGCCTCTGAGGGCTTTACAATCTGTACAGTTGTGACACCCTCTGTCCTTAGACCCTCGAACCGGGTCAGGAAAAACTTCAAAAAAGCCTTTATGGGAAAAAGAAGAAACCTGAGGAAGAGCCACAGATGAGGGATCCCTCTCCCTGGGACAGACAGACGTGCAATAGATGCCACATGTACAGAGAACATCATCATCAATCATATAAGAAATCAAAAACTATCTGCATGTAATATGGAATTGTCAGAAGCCTAATAAGACAGTGTTTATTATGAAATACTGAGAATTATCAGGAGTGTCTTGCCGCCAGAGAAGCAGCCAAGTGTAGAAGAAATGCCACAGATGTCCTCAGCATTCCCATAATCAATGGTGCTGATTGAATCAAACTTCTGCACTCTGTCTCACTTTGTCTGTACAGTCTCACTGACCCACTCTCTCCTCTGCTCTGTCCTCTTTGATTATGTTGTAGCATCACTTTACTGCTTTTTCTCAGCATGACTCTATGGCTAGGGATTGTTAGACTAATGTAATATAGTCTCCATCTAGTGGTTGGAGTACATAGTCACTATTACCTGCTTAGATAGATAGATAGATAGATAGATAGATAGATAGATAGATAGATAGATAGATAGATAGATAGATAGATAGATAGATGATAGATGAGATAGATAGATAGATAGATAGATAGATAGATAGATAGATAGATAGATAGATAGATAGATAGATAGATAGATAGATAGATAGATAGATAGATAGATAGATAGATAGATAGATAGATACTTTATTGATCTCCAAGAGAAATTCAAGAAATTCACATTTCCAGCAGCATGAAAGGTGGAAACTTAAGGGCATGCAAGTAAAGTACAGTAAAGATGCAAAAAGAAACTATAATAAAATAAAATAAAATAGAAGGTAAAAGTACAATGTGAAATAACGATAACCGTAGAAAAATAAAAATATGGAATTAAAAATATGAAATATGAAATACAAAGTAAGCATCTAGTAGTTCTTCTACAAAGGTGCAGCTGTGCAAAATGGCAGTGTGTGACATACAGTTGTGCAACAGTCAGTTTGTACACACTTGAGTCCATATATAGATGTGTGTGTGTGTGATAAAGTCCGTGTGTCCAAGGTGCATGGTGTGAGTGTGTGGTGAATCTGGAGCTTGTTTTGAGTTATCGCTCCCCCCGAATGGTGTTGTAGAGCCGTATGGCGTGGGGGAGGAACGATCTCCTCAGTCTGTCCGTGGAGCAGGACAGTGACAACAGTCTGTCACTGAAGCTGCTCCTCTGCCATGGAGATGGTGCTGTGCAGTGGATGACTTGGATTGTCTATGATGGACAGGAGCCTGTTCAGCGTCCGTCGCTCTGCCACAGATGTCAGGCTGTCCAGCTCTGTGCCAACGACAGAGCCTGCCTTCCTCACCAGTTTGTCCAGGCGCGCTGCGTCCTTCTTCTTGAGGCCCCCCCAGGCCCCCAGCACACTACTGCGTACAGGAGGGCGCTCGCTACCACAGACTGGTAGAAGATCTGTAGCAGCTTCTTGCAGATGTTGAAGGACGCCAGTCTTTTGAGGAAGTACAGGCGGCTCTCTGTCCTTTCCTGCACAGAGCATCTGTGTTGGCAGTCCAGTCCAGTTTATCATCCAGCTGCACTCCCAGGTATTTGTAGGTGTGTACCACCTCCACACAGTCCCCTTTGATGATGACCGACCTGCTCTGGGTGCGGCCTGGGTCTCCTAAAGTCCACCTACCATCTCCCTGGTCTTAGTGGTGTTGAGGAGCAGGTGGTTCGAGTCACACCATGTTGTTGGTGATCAAACCCGTTAAAGAACTGGTTTAGCTGGTTTGCCCTTCCCACATCCCCCTCAATGGGGGCACCTCTCTTGGAGCTGCAGCCAGTGATGGTCTTCATCCCCTCCCACACCTCCCTCATGTTGTTGTTTTGCATCCTTTGTTCTATTTTCCTTCTGTACTGCTCCTTCGCCTCCCTGAGCTGGACTCTGAGTTCCTTCTGTATCTGCTTAAGCTCCTGTGTGTCGCCATCTTTAAAGGCCTTCTTCTTCTGGTTCAGAAGGCCTTTGATGTCACTCGTTATCCAGGGCTTGTTGTTAGCAAAGCATCGTACAGATCTTACTGGAACAACAGTGTCCATACAGAAGTTAATATAGTCCGTGGTGCAGTCAACAATCTCCTCCATGTTCTCATTGTGAGACCCCTGCAATGCTTCCCAGTCGTCATGTGGTCTCGAAGCAGTCTTTCAGAGCCTGCTCGGCTTCGGGAGACCACTTCCTGAAAGAGCGTGTGGTTGTTGGTAGTCTCCTCACTCTTGGTGTGTGATGTGATGGTGTGTGGTGATTGTGATTGGTGTGAAGCAGGAGATTGTGGTCTGCTTTCCCCAGGGCGGGCAGGGGGTCTGCTTTCCCCAGGGCAGGCAGGGGGGTGGCTCTGTATGCATCCTTCACGTTTGCATACATCAGGTATTTGCTTATACCTAATGTGTCATACCGAACCTGCACTCTCGCGATGAGCTATAGTAATTTCCCTTATTCAGTTTCATGGTAGTGACATAATGTGGGAATTTTAATTGTGTGTTATAAAATCCATCCATCCATCCATTATCTATACCACTAACCCTGACTCGATGGGTTGCGGGGGTGCTGGAGCCTATCAGCTATCAGCTGTCATTGGGCAAGAGGCAGGGTCAAGGTACACCCTGGACTGGTAGCCAGTCACTCACAGGGCTGACATAAGTGTTTATATTTTGAGTTTTTATTTTCTCCAACAACTGTATTGCCAATACCAATAACACAACTGGCAATAAAAAATTATCTGTAATGAAGTTTTTGAGTCAGGTCCATTAATATATAATTTTGCTTAAATAAATTACTAAATATATGCTGAAAATCTTTATTACAAAAGAGACACGATCTGATTTGTTAATTCACCACACTGACACTAGTAGCTCAGAGAGGTATGTGTAACGATAATAAACAGCCATTTTCTTATTTTATTCGACTGTTTTGTTTTTATAGGCAGCCTATGGTCCCCACACATCCAACCACCATCCTACACAATCCTACAGTTGAACCAATCAAACCACGGTGGCTGGAGTGAAACGTTCGACGTTGCACCAAGCTCCGATCAGTTGCATCTTCTTGCAATAAAGAGCCAGTAGGTGATCCCACGTGTTTTACAGTGGTGCATTGTCACAGCATAACCGAAACAACGCAACTTTGTACAACGTCATACCAAGCGATCAGTCAACTCATTGGAAAGAGGATTTAATAATGTCTTATGGCCTCTATATCAACAGGTGGCTCCGTGGCGCAATGGATAGCGCATTGGACTTCTAGCAAAACACTAGTGAAGTGATTCAAAGGTTGTGGGTTCGAGTCCCACCGGAGTCGCGCTTTTGCCTCGACATATCTCGCATCATTCTGCAGCGTGGTTCAGTCCCGATTACATTTATAATCGAGTACGTCCGTTAAAATCGTTAACCGCAGTGGTTTGTTTCAGATAATGACTTACTAAATTAACCTCTGTTGTCCCTTTGGTGGCTGTATTTCCATAAATACAATGAATACTGAAATAAACACTTGCAACACAATGACATTTTCACAAATAAAAGAATCAGTAAAAGCACACAATTAACACACAAAATACGTACTTTCACCAATAAATGAATAAATGCTGGCAGTAAAGTTAAGTAGAAAAGTGGAAATACAGAAATATCTTTTTAGTAGTTTTTTTTTTTTTTTTACTATTTTTGTATTAGTTTCCGATTGTATTTGTTTATCTTAATCATGAATGAGAAGAATAGAATAGAACGCTTTTTTGAATTCCGTATTTATTTATTTGTTGCTGAATGAACGATTTTAAGTTCTCTTCAGAACATATGGTTGGCTAAAAATGAAAAAAGGGCTCGTTCCTTCATTAATTCACACAAATAAATAACTTTAATTTATTTCTACACATCTATATTTATTCATTTCTGTGTTTGTGTGTCAAAGGTTGATGAGTCAGAAGCTGTTGCACTAATCTCATTATGAAGCAGAATTGGTCACACATTGATTGAGCTCCACCTTTACCCTGCTGGTGGTGTACAAAGCTGTAGTAGACTAGTACACTTACTGAGGATAAGCTTCTACCTGGTTTGCCCATCTGACATTATTGTGAGGATTGTACCTCATTGACAAACAGGCAAATTAAATAAATGTAGAAATACAGAAAGAAGTTCATGTCTAGAAATATATCAAATATATTCTTTCCGCAATTTACAGCATTTATTTATTTATTCGTTTATGTAAGTACAAATTATTTGTTTGTGGATTAATTTCAGCATTTTGTATTCATTTTAGGATTTTTCTAACTTTTAACGTCATTATTTACTGATGAATATGATTCAGCAGTCACACATGCAGTTACCTTCTGCATCCGGTATGACGCTTGGTACATCAGGGCAGGACATGCCACGCTCATATCTAACATCCAATCACAAGGAAGCACGGAAGTTACAAGTATTAGCCAATCACAGCCAAGTGGGGCGGGATTGGCCGCCAAATAACATGTGAGTCATAGATGCTGTTTGTCTGTGTGGTAGGTTGAGAGTGAGGTTGTATTATAGTAAAAACTGTGCATAGATCATCAAAATCAACATCATCAACATTTCGACTGGGCCTCAAGCTCCCAGTGGTTTGAGTTTAGCCCTTAATTGTAAGCTTATGTGAAGTTTGACAAGATGCCTAATGTTTGTGAATGTGCGATAGTGTGTGCGTGTCTTGGGATCTGATGGTCAGCTCTTAGTGACTCAAGGTAACAGCCTGGGGTTTCATATTTGACTGGACTTCAGATTGAAATAAAACCAAATATATACATTATCAAGAAGAATAAAGATTATTTTCCCACATCTCAGATTCTTGCAATTTATAGAGTTAAAGTGAGTTTTCTCTATACAACAAATAAAACTAACCTTTAGGAGTGCATGTGCCTGCAGATCTTTGGTGAGCTGATTTACAACAAGATTTACATTCTTGAGAAAAGGCTGTTATGACCATTGATCATGTTGGTGTGGCAATAAGCTGTAGGCTGCAGGAACTTTTGGTAAATCCCAAAATGGTCAAGTCGTCACAGGCAAGACAAATTTCCACATTTATTTAAATACAGAAAGTTGTTGTTACATTAAATAACATTTATAATATATTTATATATTATTATTATATTATAGTATTATATTATTTATAACATATTTATTTAGTTAATGTTTCTATCCAAAGCGACTTAGAATATGAGTATTCAACCAAGTGGAACCTGCAAGACTAGAAAGCACAAAACACTGCAGGGAAGATACAAAGTTAGTAATTGCACATTAATGTAGAGACATCAGACATTTTGCTATACTTTCAAATAGAATTTTTACAATTCTGGTTGAGTTTTCAAATGTCAGGTTCACATTCTGAGAAAATATAAGTATTTTATGACTCCTGTGCAATATTCACAACTTCACTACTGTCTTGAATTTGTTAGATTTAAACCAGAGCTTCAGTGCTCCCATTTCTCATTTAGTTCCTACCAAGAGAGGCAGGTTCTGCTCCAGCAGGATGGGGATGAAGCATCAGGGAGACTGAAGAACTCTGGACATCAATGATACAGACGTTATTGCAGTGGTCCTTTCACAAGGTATCGCTATGATGATCAGCTAAGAATCTTACCTACGTGGTGGGGACACTATCTGCTGTAGAAAATGAAATGGAAAGAAATATTTGATACCAACAAGGGGAGCTAACATCCAATCACAAGGATGCATCAAATAAACAAGTACTGTGCTGTCCATATTCTTGTGTCTTGAAAGGGTAATATGACCAAGACAACAAAAAATATGTCTTATTTTTGGTTTTCCACTTATTTTGTTTTGTACCTTTTCTCTGTGAAACTCATACAAGTGAAAAATCTCCCCCTTAAAACATAATGTGTGATGTGTTGCTTTTATTATTGAAGCTGAGATTATCTGTCAGCTCTGATGGTATGGTAGCAGATTCAGATTCAGATTCAGATTTCCTTTATTAGTCCCACAGCGGGGAAATTTACACATAAGCGCAACAGCAGCAAAGACACACAGTGCAAAATAGTCAGTAAGAAATGTAAAACATGAAATAAAATAAAATAAAATAAAATGAAATAAAAGGTAAAATAATCCAAGATAAATAATTATAACTATAACTGTAAGTAAACCTGTACATAGTACAGAGGGAGTGAATGCCTGAGAGTATACATATGAGAAATATATAATATCTCAGGGAGTGCAAAAAACAGTGAAATAGTGATGAATAATGAACAGAAGTGTATTGTATTGTTGTTGCACAGAGACCAGTTATCAGTCAGTTTTTTTTTATTGTTTATTGTCTATTATCTACTATCTGCAGACTAGTGGGCATTTTGTTTGTTGTGTAGTCTGACAGCAGCAGGCAGGAAGGACCTGCGGTACCTCTCCTTCACACAGCGAGGATGGAGCAGCCGCTCACTGAAGGAGCTGCCCAGAGCTGTCAGAGTGTCCTGTAGAGGGGGGACGTGTTGTTTAACAGGGATGACAGCTTAGCCATCATCCTCCCGTTTCCCACCACCTCCACTGAGTCCAGGGGGCATCCCAGGACAGAGCTGGCCCTCCTCACCAGTCTGTCCATTCTCCTCCTGTCCCTGTCCGTGATGCTGCTGGCCCAGCAGACTATCCCGTAAAAGATGGCTGATGCCACCACAGAGTCATAAAAGGTCCTGAGGAGTGGTCTGGAGATGACATGATGGTGTGTTGTATGAAAAGTCTGCAGTGTAGAGGGTGAACAGGAAAGGAGCCAGAACCCGTTCCCTGCTGTGGAGCACCGGTGCTGCAGAGAAGCCGATCCAACTCAAAGCCCTGCACCGTCTCACAAACTGTGGCCTGTGAGTGAGGTAGTCCAGAATCCAGGAATCCAGGAAGTGGTGATGGTCCACCCCAGCTAGCTGCAGCTTGTCCCACAGCAGCCTGGGCTGGATTGTGTTGAATGCACTGGAGAAATCAAAGAACATGATCCTCACAGTGCTTCCAGCCTTCTCCAGGTGAGTGAGGGAGGTGTGAAGGAGGTAGATGACGGCATCATCCACCCCGATGTTGGCTGGTAGGCAAACTGCAGTGGGTCCATGAAGGACCCAGGAAGAGTTAATTCTATCATAAGAATTAGATCTTCTCAGAAGTCCTTAGAATGACTCATAGAATACATTTCTTTTGCTCTGCAAGGCCCTCCAGTTTCAACTTTCAGCATTTGTGCAGAGTAGAGCAACAGCAGAATCTATAAACACCTATAAGATAAACAGACACAAATGATACATGGACCCTACTCCAAGTCACAAACCATCGCAACAAGCGTGTCCAAGCTCTGTTCAGCACTTTTATAGTCTGGAAACATAACTGGTTGGGTTGTCTTTATTTCCTGCATGTTTCTGTATTTGCAAAGTGTTTTCTAAATGCACATCATGTGTTGTCAAATTGATGAAGATGTTTTCTTAATTAGCTTGGTTTATGTTATGTTTCCCTAAGTTGCAGTGTGTTTACCTTTCAGCACCACCTCGTATAGAGGCCAGAGGCAAGTGAAGATTCACTGGATCTCTCTATTTCTGTTTTCAAAATCTGTGAGGCTTGTTGGGTGATTGCATGTTTAGGCAGGCAGTGTCAGTATCCTCAGTGTCTGAGGATGGCTTTGACTCTGAGGCTGAAAAGGTGGTCTGCAGGGTGCTTGGCTGTGGGCTTATGTGTGTAAAGTAGCTGCATCTATTTATTTATCCTTTTGTCTGTCCTCTGTTGTTAATGTTAACTTCATTTTGTTAGGATTACAAAACTCAAAGCACAAGATATACAGGGCAAAAGCTATGAGGATGTAACTAAAGTTCTATGAGTACACACCATTAGTTTATTCTTATTAAGGCTCTTGCACCCAAGGCATCTGGCTATTAAATGAGACACCCCTAACTGAAACTAATGGGCCTATAAGGTCACAGTTTTTTCAAGAGATATATTTGTAACATTGGAAGGGTTTTATTTTGGTCAACATCACAAATCCATCTGTCAAAATAATCAAAGTTGAACCCAACAAGACAGCAGTATAGATTATGATGGCTAATATGCTGGCTATGTATGGTCCAAAAGAAGGTGATTTGTTTCCTCTTGTGACTTGATATATCGTAAGTTGTTCTCTTTACACACTTAAAGTAAGTTGCACCACTTTGTTTTGAACTCATTCTGGACAAAAATAAAGTGACACCTATTTTGTAATGTTTCTCTCTCCACACATTTGTTGTTCGTGCACTCATCAGTGTTATGAAATTCCACTTGTTGTGGAAGATCAATAGCAGGCTGTGTTTTTCTATACATTTCTTTAATTTCTTATAAATTAATTCCTTTTTAAATAGTTGGAGGCTATCTACTTTTCATTTGTAGCCTTTTTTGTATCAACAAGATACACAAACAAAATTAACTCAAATTAAATTATTAAAGGGTTGTGCTTTTATAAACTAACTTAAAAATATAAGGACTTTTAAAGGAATGACAAATGAGGCAGACACAGGTTAAAAATACTGTGCAACTGACTATTCTTCTTAGAGAATACATGTGATGGGTTGATTTAGAACTACTCCTAAAGTTTCAGAACTGCTAAACATGTGTTCTGTTTGATAATCAGAAGACATAGCTTACCTGCTCCATCTCTGTCTTTCTCCAGAGGCTGTGAGACTTGTAGGAGGGTCCAGCTAGATGGGAAGTCTGATCGGGTGTGGGTTTCAGTGTGTCATCATTTCTTGAAATAATGTATTCAAGTGCACTCTCAACACTTGGCGTTTAAAATCTAAAAATCTCCCTTTTCTTCATAAATGGAAGCAATATTGATACTACTGGCCATTGTGCAAATCAAATAAGTCCCTCAACTCATCTTTTTTTCCTTACAGAACTTCCACATCAACCTGTGTGTATGACCTGCAAGGGCCATAGGTTTTCTATCATTAGCAGCTTATCTTCATTTGTAAATTTACACTCCATCCACCTAAAATCTGGTGTTGACTGAGACCTATTAGTGTGATTACTACAATTTCAGTTCAGGAATTTTCTGTAAGCTGGTCAGGACTCGATCCTTCTGTACTTTTGACTTCCAATGGATACTGGTGGATTGTCCATGGCTTGTGACCGATGACTGCAGGGCAGTTATGTAAGGTTGGTGAATGGAGATGGAAATGGAATGGTGTGCTGGAGCTGGAGCATCAAGGAAAGTATTGGCAAGTGAGCTACAATCACTTCAGGAGTCTGAAGGAGGTCTGTACTGTGCACACAGCTCTATACTTCTGCCTGCATGGAACTTCTATTCTGATTGTGTTGGTTCTGAACACACACTGATGGACTGTGGGACAGTTGAGAAGTGGTTTTCATCTTCCCCTGTTGAAGTGGTCTGCTTAGGTGAGAACAGCAGGGTTATTTTTACATGTAGCTCATACTGTAGCTGATGATGATTTGTGCTCTAGACAAGCTGCCTCAAAGATATTTGATTAAATTGTACTGTTATCAATGCTTTCATTGTGGGAAAGGCTGGTATACTGTATCTGTTCACACTGACAGCTACACTAGTTACATTTGAATTAGCTGCCACATCTCCAATTTCTTTTTGCCTTTGCCAGCAGATATCCTACTTTGGCTGGAAGTGTTTTCCCTGTGATGAGCCGGCTCTCTGATGAACAGCAGCAGGATATGGTATTCAAGGGCCACAGCTTCACCATTAACTGCTCTAATCCCTGTCTAGAGCCTGAATGTGACATTGGATGATGGAGTGCTTAGAGAGGATGACAGGCAGCCCTGTGCTGTCAAATTGTTGGCGCACGCGAGGAATAATAAGTGCTCAGTCCACAGTCTGGGACCTGAAGCATGCTTCTATGATGTGTGGACAGCTGGGCTGCGGTTCTGCAGTTTCAACCAAAGAGACTGATCTTCTCAACAAGGAAGCTGTGTGTTGTTTTTTCTTCAACTGTGATGGACACTGCAACACTGCTAGACTGTGAAACTGTAAAGCTGTGGTTTTCCTCCTCTGCTGTTGATGTGGTCTGCAGAGGTGAGACATTAACAAGCTCTCTGTCCTAATGACCAAGGTAAACAAATACCCAAACACACCTTTAACCTCTTTAGAACTGTTTTTTTGTTTTTGCTTGATCATCAAAACCTACTTAACTAAATCTAAAACTTTATTTCTAACTAGCGAGAGATGGAGGCTGTCAATGGTCTATATGATTTCACAGTGATATTTTAAAACACGGGTGGCACAGTGGTGTAGTGGTTAGCACTGTCGCCTCACAGCAAGAGGGTTCTGGGTTCTCCCTGTGCCTGCCTGCCTGCGTGGGTTCTCTCTGGGTACTCCAGCTTCCTCCCACAATCCAAAGACATGCAGGTTAGGTTAACTGACAACTCTAAATTGTGTGAATGGTTGTCTGTCTTTCAGTGTTAGCCCTGCGACTGACTGGCGTCCAGTCCAGGGTGTACCCCGCCTCTCGCCCAAAGATAGCTGGGACAGGCTCCAGCACCCCTGTGACCCTGTGTGTGCTCAGGATAAGCAGGTTTAGAAGATGGATGGATGGATTTTAAAACACAACACCTTTAAAGTATTTTCTTTTCAGACACCAGTGGTGCAAGGTGAAATAGGTGAAAACTACTAAGTTAACAAACCTGAGGAGTATGAAATTAGGGTTGAAGTGAGCAGACCATACCTTTGCAGCTGCTACAAGTATATCACATCCAAATCTTTCACCAACTGCAGGTGATCGAGGCACCAGGTTCTGACAAGGATTAAGATTGCGTGGAATATAATCTCTTTTTCTGCTGCAACGGTTATGAAAACTTTTTTTTCTTTTTTTTTAAACCATCCATTGCGAGTCTGACAATGTTACAGGAAAATGTTGAGGATGTGTAGACAGAGATGGTAAGAAAATGTAATGTACATATACATATATATATATATATATATATATATATATATATATATATATATATATATATATATATATATATATATATATATATATATATATATATATATATATATATATATATATATAAAAAATAGAAAGACTTTAATTTGAAGGTTTCATCATCACAGGCATAATCGTAAACAAGATATTTAAAAATGCAGATTTAATTCTTATTGTCACTTCCTGTCCGTCTCTCATGCGCTCTCTGTGTTACTGTCATACACACACCCACACACCAAAGACTAAACACAAAGAAAAACAAAAGTAACTAGATTCTGATGGATTAAAATCATCCACCATGCTTTAACCCCCCAAGAACACGCACACACACCCATACACCCACACACACACTACTGACAATCACAAAAAGAAAGGTCTGCACGAGTAGGGAGGGGGTGGTGTTGATGTTGTAACTTCTACCTGGACAAAGCAGGGATCCTGAGAAAGGCAAAGAACATCCAATCAGGTTTTATTTTTTACACTTGTTTTGCTATTTCTGCAGTTGGAGGGAGTGCACATAATTTTTCAAACAGTATACAGTATAATGTATCCTAGTGGTCCATTCTGACATAAGCTATATGTAACTGATAACAAATATCCAAAATAAACACAATACATCAAAATCATTTAAAGGGATGACCACTGTGAATGCTGTTTTCAGCACACCCACGTTGACTTCTTTCTGCTGGCTTGTCCAACCAAAGCAAAGAATCAAACACAACACGTAAATTTTGTGTGTGTTGATGTAACTCACTGTAGCTTGTCCTGCAACAGCTCCAGCCTCTGCCGATCAACATAACGTGACAGGAGGGAAAGCAGATTGGGAGGCATGAAGAGTGGAGGAGAAAGGGATGAGGCAGGAACGCTAAGCAACTCCCTTGTCACTGAAAACACCAACTCAGTCCTAGACGTGGAGAGAGTCAGTGTAGGTTATTGGGGGAACAGTAAAAGGAGAGTCATATTTGAAAGAAGTGACAGCAGTGCAAGGGTGAGGAGAAGGTTAGAATAAATTAAAAATAACTTATGGCAGTGTTTTCTCTCAGTGAACGAAGCCATTTTAGGATGTGTTCTTGTCCTGACGCACATACGAAGTACTTGACATCTCTGACACGCAGACAGCTTACCATCGATTGTCATCCATGAGTTGACAGTTGGGGTCGGAGCTTTGCATCCTTTCTCCTTCACTCAGGATCAGATAGAGCAGTGTCACACCAAACTAGACAGAAACAAATATACAGAGGTGAGTGTAATGTGTGTGTGTGTGTTTGACTGGACTTAATGTATAAAATCTAACACTGACCTTGTTCCACATTTTTATGAACTCCAATAAAAAGACCATAACCAACAATGTCTGTCTCTTAATATTTTCTAATTTCCATATCTGTGGCACTCATGACCAAATCTTTTGATTCCTAACAATCTTTAAAAATGGGTAATTGGTGAATAGTTTATTTGTTGGGGACTACTTTAAGCTGCAGATTAACACAGAAGTGGTGTGGTAGTGAATATTTACAGTAGCAGAATGGTGTAGGTGGATGTACATAATAAGACTCATTGGTGTGCTTTTAATAGTTTTTAGACAACAATAGAGCTTTTTTAACAACAGGTGAATAAGATACATACATACAGACTTTGAATAGTAGATAATAGAATCAATTCATTGTTGGTTTTGGTCTCTTAATGAAATTTGTTTTCAATAAAGAAAAAATATCAGATCAACAGCCTTGTCCTTTACAATCATGCAGTCATCACTCTTAGTTCAAAGTCTGATGTTTGTGGTGCATACTAGTGTCACTTTTGGCCCCTTTCCACTAGTACCTACTCGGCTTCGACTACGACTCGGTTTGTACGCGCTTTTTTCATTACGTGTTAGTACCTGGTACTTTCGTAGTACCTACTCGACCCGGAATAAAAAATATCTGCAGGTCCCTTACGACTGCTTCACTGTGAGTGCTTCACATTTTGTTTGGTTAATGTGCCATCTACTAACATGGTGATCGAAATGTTTTGGCTTCACTTTTGGGAAGCTGTCATGTCGTCCATCTTTATATACAACCTATGTTTAAAACCTGTAGTTCATTTGACCACTGGACAATATGCTGCAGCAAAAACATCATCAGTGTGACCAGAGAATCACCTTTCTTTTATCCTTGTTCCAAAGTTAATGAGTGACTGTGTTTTGTTTTTTTTTATGTGTGCAGGGTTTGTGCTTGTGTGTTTACCTTGTTGTGCAGTACTGTGACCAGTTGGCCCTCATTGCCCTGGAGCTCCTGGAGCAAGTCTGTGAGGGCAGAGCTTGACAATGACTGGACCACTGCAGAAACTGGCTCCACTAACCAGTGTAGCACCTGAAGGTAAACAAAAGGGCAGAGGACATAAGGCAGCCACTGGTTAACAAAGTGCAGGGTCACAGGGCTGGTAGCTGTGATGCTCACAGTTTAGATTGCGTTTCATTTCACCGTCAAGATGAAATTCTTATTAGATGGGAATTAGCAGCACATTTACTCCCTAAACTGTAAGAAACCATGTGCACGCTGTTATCTTTCCATTTATGGTGGATGTGGGCTAGATTACCTGACAGCCTCTCCTCACATCATAAAAGTTTGTCCTTTTCAAGTTCAGGATGATATTTTGGGACAATAACATACACCACCACCACAACCGCCTTTCTTGAAAAGCTTTTTGTCTTATGGAGGTAAACTAAGCAAAGAAGCAAAATTGTTTTCCTAAATCAGATTCAACCAATTCAGACCAATCAAATGCTGCCATCCACTAAAAAACTCCTGGAGTGACATCTCTCTCCCAGTCTCCTCAGAGATGCACTGAGGGAATAGAACACAGGAGCAAGGCAGAATGAAAAGCAGAGAGGCCTTACTGATCAGCAGATGTCAGTCATGTTTCATTTTCAATCCATGTTTATTTGTGTTTTTTACAGACACAAAAGCAGATACTGTTTTGTGGATGGCTGTTGCTCTTTCTACCTAGTAAGAATGAATGAATGGAAATGCATGTATGTATGGATGCTACGTAGCATATGGAACAGGATGGATTTTTGTCTGACAGTTACCTGGTCCTGCTTGTCCTTCTTCGCCAGTGCAGGAAGGTTGCGGGCAATCGCCATAACAATGGCGGCGGCCTGATGTGAGGGCAGGAAAGGGAGGAGCCTGGAGATGAGCCGCTTGCCCTTCCTCACCGACATAATCATTACACACTGCTCATCACTCACCCTTATCAAGAGGAAGAGAATAATAATCATTAGTGTGTGTAGACTGGCTTATCTTGGGTGTCTTAATTAATTAATTACCTCTCATCATACCCTACATTGCTGTCCCACAAATGGGGCTGGACAATTTTACAAAAAATATCATAATAATTAAAATAATTTTTTTCCAGACAAATATCACTCTATAATTGTATAATGCTGTCCGTTTGATGTTGAATTGAATATCCTGATACTGACTGAAGCCTGAAGAAACAGAAGGTTCATTAGTTAAAATTTAGAATGTAGTTTATTGACATAAAAAATAGGATAGTATAAGTAACATTTAACTGTGCAAACATGGCATGGCCTGAAACATATTGTGGTAGGACAAAATTTTGAACATCTAAATGTCAACTGTGACTATCTCATCAAATTCCTTTGATGCCATTTACTGTTGTTTTGGTGAAGCTGCTCTACGAAGAACCACAAGGACATTGGACAAAACTTCTGGGCAGACAAACCTGCATTTCATAGTCTGTGTGGTTTTCATGGATAGTACCTTTTCAAGTGATGGGAAGACGACATATTTTGCAGACTTTCTTAACCTGCCTGTCATTGCTTTTTGCGATACTGAATATAACTGACATTGTGTCACCCCTTTGTTCACATTACAGTCCTCAGCTTTGGGGGATAACACACATTCATTTTCACGGTCACTTGCATGCCCTTAAATCCTGCTTTATTTTTTCTTATATTAAAGAGGACGACCACTTTTCACCAGCACTGCCATTTCCCATCACAAACAACGTTTTATGTTAGGAAATGGCATTGTATTTGTGATGTGCAAAGCAAACATTGCAGACTGACTGGCTGTTGTGTTTCTTTCTGCTGTGTGATTGGCTGATAAATTTATTTGTATTAAGTAAAAATATCTCAGGTTTATCAACGTTAGACATAAATGGGATGACAGCTGAGAAAATCATCGGGAGCTCCCTTCCTTCTGTGCAGGACATTGCCCCTCAGCGCTGTGTGTCCCGGGCCAGAAACATCATCAAGGACGCCTCACACCCCCACCATGGACTTTTTTCACTTCTGCCCTCCGGAAGAAGATTCTGCAGCATCTGGTGCGCAGAACCACCAGGTTCCGGAGTAGTTTTTTCCCCCAGGCCATCAGCCTCTTAAACTCTTAAATCCATAGACTGACTTCACTTACTCTACTGCGCTACTGACACTTTTTAAACCGTACCATTGCATTGTACTGCATTTTGCACTGTTTTTGCATTTTGCACTGTCCATATTCACTGTCTATATTCTATTACTGTTTATATTCCATATTTATATTTTTTACTGCCAATATCCTCCTTTTCACTGTCTATATTCAATATTTTTTATATGGTAGCGAGGAAATGCAACGACATTTCATTCTGTACACACTGTATATCTAAATGACAATAAAGTCTGTCTAAGTCTAATTTGTTGCAAAACCCCTATCAAGATTGTTTTATCACCCAGCCCTAGTTACAAGTTGTACTGTAAGTATAAAGATGTTGTAGTTTAGGTATTCTTATTTAACCATTTAATCTATTTCTCCCTCTTACCTGTCATCCCACTCCTTCTCTCGCAGAGAGTTGCACAGTTGCACTGTGTTGGTTTTATGCTGCTCCAACAGTGCTTCCCTGTCCTCCTCTGGTGCCTGGACAAAACGTTTCTCAAAGTCTTGAACCTCCAGCAGCAAACTGTACATCTTGAAGATATGAATGGATAGGGGGGTCGGAGAGATGTATTAAGGTTCAAGGGGAGTGTCTTTTGATTGAATAGATGCTAGACATGTACAGCTGTCCATGTCCTACCTTCTCGACAGTGTAAAGGATCTGTCGCCTCTTATTCCAAACCTGCTTATCTCTTTTCTCCTGGAGGTAGACAGTCAGACAAACCAAAAGGTTGTAAAAATACTTACAGAATATGAATTGAGAAGTATTTAAGAAAGAGCAGAGCAAAATAGGAATGTTATGACATTAAACACTACTGTGCTGTTTTCAAACTGTCAACACTTCTTTTAGATAATGGTGAACACCCCAACAAGGATGGAAAATTTCCTAAGGCTGTCTTATTTTTAAAAACTAGCTGATAAAACTGATAATCAAGATATTGACCATTTGTGAGCTAACCAATCAGCGGCAGCTGCCTTTTACTTGATTTTTTCAACTGCCAAGAGAGTAAGAGTGCTATTGATAGAAACTCAGCACCTCCCACAGCTGTTTCACAAAAACAGCCTTACTGTGAAGGGGATGGTTTCTGGTCGTGACTGCAACTGATTCCTTCCTATCTCCTTTGTCATACCTCTGTCGCTATTAAGCAATTTAAGGTTCTTACTTCTTACGTCTTATAAGGCACAACTACAAGTTCAGACAATACTGCTATTAAAGTGTACATGCCTTAAAAAAACAAAAAACAAAACCAAACCTCGTCATCTGTGCGAGTTGTCACCACAGCATCAATCATCTTGCGGGGGTTGTTGACACTGGAGACTGTCAGCTTACCTAGAGATCCTGCAAACTGAACTGTTGACAAATACAGACCAATATTCCATTAAGGTTTCCACCTATTGTGTATGTTAGATGCTAAAGAGTGCAGATAACCTCTGTTGTAATTCACCTGGTCTGTAAGTGTGTTCAACCTTGGCGACCTGTGGAGTTATCAGTTTGGTGGTGTGTTCCTTCTTGCTGCTGTCTCTCTCTCTTTCCTGACGTTTCTCCATCTTCTGATAGTAGTTCTACATGTGTAAATACACACGCGCATGCATGCACACGCACACTATTTACACATATAAAATAAACAACGCTCTGTACAGAAATTTACCATGGACGCAGATTGCTTTAAAATATAGAGATCTCTGTCAAACACCGGGGCTAAAATAGTAGATTGGTCTGGATGGAAGGCTGAAATGTAAAGAAAAAGATGAGTTTGAGTTTGAGCTCCTTAATGTGGACATACTCTGAGAAGTTGGTATTTTTGTTGCACACCTGACTTAGCATAAATAAATTGAATTAAATTTATTTATTTAAATTAAAGCATAAATCGTTAGGCAGTTGCCAAAAAAAAAAACAAAACAAAACAAATTAAGTACTTATTTTTCTTTTTTTACAAAGGTGGTTTCAAATAGACCTCTGACAGTCTCTGATACACAATCAATAACTGTAGTGAGTGAAGTTACTACCGTATGGATGCATATCTACTGAGAGTGAAATGACGTAACATCCTGTGCTTGTTCTGATACTGCAGAATAAATCTAAAAATGTTCTATAATAACTTATTACATCTTTTGGGTTTTGTATTGTTGATAGGACAAACTAACTATTTAGGCACAGATTTATCTAGAATAATAATAAACGTTAGTTACAGCCTTAATTATTTTTAATTAATTCACAGAAATGACCGCATTTCACAAACACAGGCCACAGAAAAATAGCATCACTATGTCCTGACAGTAATACATGAGACAGATAATCTGTGGGGGGAAAAGGAAAATCTGGCTCCTTTGGCTCCACCTGCTGCCTCTAAGGCCATTTGAAAGAATCCACTGTATCTGAATTAAAACAACCAATGAGAACGGAATATTTTGAGTGTCAATCTCTGCTCCTATGCAGGCTGCATGCAGCATAATGGAGGATGAACGAGCCATGAACAAACAAGCAATGGGAAAACAGCCCACCTCTATTTTGTCAACAACACTATAAATGAAAGAAAAGTAAACAGAAGAAGAGCAATGAAGAAAAACAAACTAAAAAGACATTATTACGTTGAGTGACTCTGCAGACCAACTGGAGGACAGTGGAGAGAGAGGTCCAGGGACCTGAAAGTTGTATTATTCAAATGTGTGTGTGTGTGCTTTCGTCTTGATCAATTGTAATGTCTCAGCCAGTGTTTTGTGTTAACATGCAAGTGTCACAAGATGTCAACTGTTACTTTTGAAGGACTGCACAGAAACTGTTCAATTTTCCACATGCTCCTGCAAATGTTTCATAATATGTGTGAGCAATGGTGAGTTTGTATAAACAGCATAATGCAGTAAAAAAAAATTCGACATGGAAAACAGGAGCAGATCGGAAATCAAGAACTTCAAAATAAAATGTGAGCAAGTGCACTCAAAATAAAATAAAATAAAATAAAATAAAGGCCATTCTCTAATATATGCCTTCTTCAAATAAATACTCAATAATACTGTACTTTCTGCAGCTGAGGTAAATAAAGGTCGTAATAGCCACTATTTGAGGAAATGAATTATATGCTGTGTGTCCCTGTCTGAACTGTTTAAGGTCAGTGAAAAATATAAACTATTAAAAGGCCAAACTATTAACTATTAAAAGGCCAAATATTTTCAGGCAAATACACAAATACAGATAACAGGGTATATACACATAAAAAAAACCAACCTGATAGTAGTAGTCATCAAGGTATGGGTCAGTACTTTGCAGCTGCATCATTTGGATTTTGGTTACCCATTCCTTCTCTTTCTGAGTCATCAGGTTACTATAGGGGTCCCTGTTGCGCCGGTCCCCTCCAGTTCTGCCACGGTCCCTACATAAATGTAAAAATATGAAGAGGACATGGTCCACTCAGTGCTATTTGAATAAAGAAACTGTCTTGCAAATGAAAAGCAACAACTGCCTTATTTCAACTTTTTTGTTCTGAGTGTGATGTTATGCATTTAACCTGTTCAAGGACATGTTTAGAATAAAGTTTGCTTGTTGGTTAGTGATGCAGGACCACAGTTATCTGACATTGCCACTTTATTATTGTTCATACGTATTGTACAAGCATACACGCTTCCTTACCCTCCTCGGTTCTGCATACGCTGGGTGAGCATGCGGCGGTGCTGTGGATGAAGGTGGGTGGTGTTGTGCCGTATGGGTGGCGTGTGGTTGGGGGGGCCATGAGAGTGTGGTGGGCAGACTCGGTGACCATGTGGAGGAGGTGGGCCCCCAAAAAATGGCCTGAATCCACCACCACCTGTTAACAAAGGAGGTGCAGGACCACTGCGTGGAAAACCAGCCACCTGGAGACAGAGACAGACCCAGTTTGAGAATGATCAGTATGATTTAGGAATGAATATTTGAGCTTCTGTCGCAGTACTATTCCTCTGAGAAGTACTTTCCTGACCTAGTTTTCTGCCCTTACAGAGGGGTTTTCAAGTTTGCATAACATCACAAGTCTGAACAAACTAGAGCTGCAATGATCAGTGATTAATTGATTTCAAATTGTTTTCAAATCAAATGATTAACTTAAGTGACTTACACTTTCTGAAGGCATAAGTATATTTAATATCTGCTGCGAATAAATGATCATTTATCATCAACTAGTTAGAAATCAAAGAAAAAAAAACACTCCAAGAAGTCCAAAACTCACCTGAGAATCATTACATATTTATATTTTCTTCTGTATCACAATAATCCAAGGACAGCTAATTTGTCAAAATGTAAACAAATACACACTGTCACAGTTTTGTCTGGATGGAGGGCATAAATGTAAAGGAATAGAAGACATAAAAACTTTTAGCTCCTTAATGTGGACATGCTCTGAGAGGCTAAATGCAACAACTGTGGCATTTTTGTTGTACACTTGACTTAAAAGGATAAACTGATTTGTCAACTGACAGTTGCCAAAATACAACTAATTAATTGAGTACATTTTTTTAAGGTGTCAAATGGAACCTGACCCCTAGCGAAACTCAAACATGTGCAAGACAATTAACATACATCCATTTCATCCCCATATTGTAGTTGAATACCCACAATGTGACTGTTATCTATCCATCTGTGTAACGTGAATAAGCGCGCACGCACACACAGACACAGAGACAGACACAATTAAACACTCTGATTACACTTCATTTGAGTGGATGTTGACATTGCTTTCTTTCTGCATGCAAGGGCAGAAAGTGCACAGTTAGCGACTGCTAAGCTCGTATTTCATCTCTCCTTGCTCCATCCACTACAGGTACGTTATGTGTGTTAGCAGCCTAGAGCCTACAAGTTAACAAAATTAGTAACCACTACCCAAATAATAAATTATATAAGAAATATACAAGAAGATTCTTAGTATAATTGTGTTTAAAATATTGCTACTTCTTTTGATGTATATAATTGTTTATTTTGAATCTCAATTATGACTTTACAGTCTGTAATCCTGTAGTGATTTGGTTAAAAATGTTGCATTTGTTACTCAAGAATGTCAAGTGCAATTGAGAAAATGAAGCAATGTTAATTCTGTTCTTAAATTGTTTAATTTTTTTATTCTTGATACCCATCCTCAGTATTACCACAGAAGTAATGCTTATTTAAGAAAGAAGGACTAAGCTGCACTTTACCAATTTTAAAAAGTGTGTGTCCCTATGGTACCAACCTGAGAGTTGAGTAGTTGGGCCCGCTGAATTTGAGACAGGACGGGACCAACTCCAGGTGGGAATGGACCACGACACAGCGGAGAGTTCTGAACAAAAACAGCAAACAGAAACTTAATTCCCCTAGAATATTGAAAATGGAAGTCTGTTTCTTCCTCTCATCTTTATTCATGTAAAGGTAAACATTTTGGGAAATACACTTGCCTAGAGTTAGATAAGAAGACGAATACCAACTCTCATGTCTATAGGTTTATATTAAGCTTCTATTAAGCTTCTATTAGTAGCCCTCTAAGTTAGCACAGCATAAAAACTGAAAAAGGGGAAATCGAAGTGTAAAAATGACAATTTGTAGTTTAGTTGGGACCAATGTATCAAATCAGTTCTTCGCCAGGACCACTTACAAGACAAGCAGCAGGCTCTGTTAAGTTAGTGGCCACAGCCAAGATATAGTTAGACACAAAGCCCTTCCATAAAACAGCTGATACATAATAAATAAATAATAAATAAAATTATCCATATCCATATACAAAATGCCATTGAAAGGTTTGACCATGGTATGATAAGCACAATTCATCATTTTAGAAATGCTCATATATCTTATATAAAAGGTATAAAAGGAAAAGCAGATAGCAAATCAGTACATGTCATACACAAAGCCCTTCCATAAAACAGCTGATACATAATAAATAAATAAATAAATAAATAAATAAAAAAAAAAATTATCCATATCCATATACAAAATGCAATTGAAAGGTTTGACCATGGTATGATAAGCACAATTCATCATTTTAGAAATGCTCATATATCTTATATAAAAGGTATAAAAGGAAAAGCAGATAGCAAATCAGTACATGTCCTGTTGTAAAATGAGGCATATATAACATAACTTTAAACAACAACATAAGTTTGCCGATGCAGTCCAAGCTGTCCATGGGCGAAATCACAGAAACTTGTTTGTTGACTTGTACTGTAGCATTAAAATGACAAAGGAACCCCAAAACATTTTTCATGTAATGTGGATATAAAGCTATAAAATGAGGGGAGGCGGGGGGGTGGACATGAGGAAAAACTCACAGCTATATTGAGGAGGGTGTTGGGTGACAGACGCTCAGGGAAAGGAGGAGGGAATCTGTGTTGGACTGGGGCTCTCACATGAACTGCCGTGGGATGGTGGATCTACACATACATAAAGGTACAGACATACACAGAGGACAAGGTTAGCTGAGACAAAGCTAGCCAGTTGACTACATAAACTATATTTCAAGTTATGTCACAACAAGATGATAGGCAGCTCAGGAGGTAGGGCGGGGTGTCCACTGATGACAGGGTTGGCAGTTTGATCCCAACCTCCTCCTGTCCACATGTTGAAGTGTCCCTAGAAAAGACAACCCTGATGCTTGGCCGGCATCCTGCGTGGTAACTTGACAACCTGAACTAAATATCATTTAACTTCATAAGTTAAAATAGACCACCGTCCATCATATGTACCTGAAAACTTTTGGCTTCTAAAAAAAGACAGCTTTAGGAATAACATTCAACAAAATATCTGTAAGGCCCGACTCTTAAGTGAAAAGAAGAGCTGCTTGTTATTCACCTGATGATTCAGTGGGTGGCTCATCGGCTGTTTGGGTGGTGTACCAATAGGCACTGCCCTCACTGGAGGGGAACCAATCACAGGAGACGAGGAGCGTGGAGGTGGAACCCTCTCAGACAAGTCCCTTCCTTCATCAATCCTACCCTGAGTAGGTCGTTTAGGAAGGCCCACCTCTTTGATTATAGACATTAGTGGACTATCCTGAAGAGGAAGGAGATGATAAATATAATATCAAGAACCAAGAGTTTTTCCACTCGTACAGAATAAAATTCTGAGATGTTTCTGCAGTGGTTTTAGGATTTTTGTTAAATTGAAGGGCTTGTTAAAAATTGGGTGGCACGGTTAATCTTGTTTCGTAGTTATTTTGTATATTTTCATTATTTTCATTTCCTTACAATTACAGGAACATGGATTTAGATGGTCATTACTATGCAATTATTTATGAACCCTGAGGTGAGTGCCTTTTAACCATTAACCTGTGTTTTTTGTTATGCCTTGTGAATTTTTATAAGCTGTTCCCTGGATATGACTGCATGTTACCATTAACATACATGCAAGCTGAGCATAAACTGTTAAACTATTCATAGATGCCTAGCATTTTGAAGAAGCAGGAGATTGTTTTGTACCTCCATGTGTGTAACCAGTCCGGGGGTGACACTGACTGGCCCAAAGCCCATACTGTTCTCCCAGATACTGTGAGAGTTCATCTAAGAGAGATAACAGAAAATCAATTTAGGGACTCTGAGACAAAAAGATGTTATACAAATCAAACCAAGTCTAAATAAACATTAATGAATTGAATTGGTTGCTCAGCCAACCAGTTACAAAAAAATATATTTGACTGCATGAACTCAAACCAAGGAAATTATTTCAACCTTAATTCAGTTTTCCAATAAAGGCTGAGGAGCTGTCATTAATAAATTGATGAAATTGCTTTTTCTCCCATGTTTCACATTACCAACTGCTTTGTGGGGTTTAAAAATACTGGTATACAGAATAGTGCACAGAGATACTTCGTTAAAAAACTAACCTGGCCCAAAGGAGCAGTCCCTCTGCGCAGCAAGTGCTGCTGCTGTTGGTAACTGAGCATGGACGAGGTACGAGAACCAGGAGGAAGGCCTAGAGTAAAGCAGAATGCAGAAGATTTCAGTAAAACAGGGCAAATACATAGAATAAAGCAGAGTAAACCACATTGTTGCAAAGTAGCTGAAAACAGGCTGCTGTGTCTGGAGGTAAATTTGTGTACTTTCCTTACTGTACTGTTTACATTTTACAAAGCGCACAAGAAATTATTTCATTCACTGTATGTGAGGAATCTTTGGATGGGTAACAAATGAAAATAAAAACCTCAATAAATAAGCTCATCATAAAAAAAAAAAACTAGTGTATTCACTCTCACCTGATGGGGAGGGCCCAGGAGGCAGCTGGTGCTGGGGATGATGCAGATGCTGGTGTTGTTGAGTGGGATGTGGGCTGGAAGAGGGCTGGGGCAGGACTTTGGGTCGGTCCAGCCCTTGCAAAGCAGTAAGGCTGGATCCTGAAGAGCTGGGGGGTGGACCTGGCCTCTCAGCTGCTCCGACTCCAGCAATGGCGGGGTCAGCCTCCAAGATTAGTCTGGCTAGGGACTCGGCCAGGGCACCTTCCCCTCCCCGATCCTCCACATCTTAAAACAACAGATTTACCTTTGATTTTCCAACAGGTGTATCCATGTCAATGTTTAAACAACAAGTCAAGGAAAAATCTGTGATCACCAATTCTGTCCAGGTATCCAAACAATATGGCCAGTAGCCAACTGCAATTTTAAACTTAAAATTACAAGTAGGAGTGAAGAAATTCACATCATGTCAAAATCTGAAAATGGACAGGAAAGTAAGGACTACTGCAAACTGCAAAGAAATGGACAGCATTCTTGTGTTGAGTCATTCTTGTTACTAGCAGCATTCCTATAATAACATCACTGACCTGGTAGAGGCAGTCCAGAGGAAGATGAGGAGAATCTGACTAAAGGGTGAGAAGATGGAAGGGGGAGATGAGGGGTGGAGCATGAGTCCTCAGCTCCTCCTAGATCTGATTCTCCTCCCACCCCAACCCCTCCCAACCCCAGTCCCGCTCCGAGCGCGTCCCTCTCATCGAGCTCTGCAAGTCGTTTGTGTTCCTCCTGCCAGTCATCGTCTGGAAGAACAGGGGAGCCAGACAGATTGGATGTTTATTAAATAGCAATGATTCATCTGTACTGCAATCTTACGCATAATTCTTAAGACAGATTTGTTTTTTTTGGACTATAATTGTCTCAAAAGTGATTTTACAATCACAGTGGTCATTTGGTGTCCAAAAAAGTTAGTTATATGTGTGAAGGACAGGTAAACAGGTAAACCTGACTCACCGATGGCCCCAGCTCCAAAGGTGTCGTCATTGAACTGATCAATTTCATCTTCTTCTTCTATCAGTCCCTCATCTTCCTCCTCCAATGTACAGTCTTCATCCAAGGACTGCAAAGACAGTAGGGAAGAAAAACAAGAACAGTAGTAACAGGAAGGTGGGAAAGAGGCAGAACATGGAGAAGGTGTCAGAGTAGAAAAGGAAGTCATGGAGGTTATAGGGAAGAAGAAAGAAAACTCAGAGCATAAATGGTAAGAGGTAAAGTGAAGAAAAAGGAGAGGAAATGGTTATAAGATGATGAGTGTTGAACTATCAAAGCAGACATAGCTCCCAAGTGTACAGTGGTTCAATTCGAAATTGGCAAGAACCAGTAATTTGTTAAAAAAAAAAAAAAATGTAGTTTTGATTCCAGAAAGCAAAGTTTGGCACAGCTGCACTCCCATGTTGATTTATGTTGGGTAGTATACAAACATCACTGCATATTTGTATTGTATAAAATAGCATGGCAGTAGCACTCAAACGTACAGCTAAGATTCACAAGAAACAGACAGAAATAACGTTATACTTCAATTGATATTCATCAATATTTTTATATGAATAAGGTTTAATTAGGTTTTACTTAAATACATTTGGAATTTGATGGCTTTGTGGACTGCAGTGGATGGAAATACAATTTTTCCCCCAAATATTTAATTTTATTTATTTTTTTCATTAGACCAACGTCTATCCAATTGTAACAAATTACAAAACACAAATAACAGTAAGCTCAGGAATAACAGTAGATTAGCTAATAATGGCAACATGACTGATGACATTAACTAAGGATTGGTAGGATTGTTCTGTATGCACAACCCACGGGCCCTGGAAATGGCTCACTAAATGAAATGTAGCCATCAATAACTACACCTGTGCTTTTCCTGCCATTAATGTGAAAATGTTTGTCATGCAAACAGTCTACTAGCTTTTCCAAGTTGTACATATTCAGTGCTGATAATCATTTTATTGATATTGCTTTGATGTCCACCTGGCAGTACAATGGTTGATAATTAAAGTGTGTACTATATTGCATACCTTTGCAACAGAGTAAGTCTAATCAGTTTCAGTAAGCAATATATTCACAACAGCTGGTTGGTTGATGACTTTTTCACCGCATGACAACGGTGCACTGAAAGAACTTTACAAACATGACAGATACCTACCCCTAATCCTCTTTGAATGCGCAGCTTTGACCTCAAGACTCATAGTAAATTCTCAGAAATCATCATTCTAACTAGGTTATATTTTTAATCTAACCTGGTACAATGACTGACTAGCAGACGTGAGAAAGACAGCATTCACGAGCAGTGCATGGTACATCAGTTGCACCAAAGGCATTATGGTTTAGTAATATACAAGTTAAGTAAGTCAGAAAATTAAAAAGGAAAAATATGTATCAGGTCAAAGTATGGATGAACTTAAGGGCAACTGAATTTCCACTTAGGTGATTAATACAGCACATTAGCTATTTACCATCTTAGGTCATACTTGTTAGCTTGCTTCTGTGTTTCTTAAAATGTAAAGGACATCTTAATGTAAATGAACATGCTCCGCGTAACATTAAACTATAAAAAGTACAGACATTTCACCCACCTTAGTATAATTCTTTAAGTGACTTAATGTAAAAAAAAAAGTGCCAAAAATATGTGTTCTTAACTAGAATTATAAAATATCAACCAGCATTGGACTGGGTTACTACAGAGGCTGAAATTAACTTTAGTTTTAGAAAGTTAAAAGTTGTTGTAAGAGAATTAGGTTAGACTTAAACACTAGTAAATTATAAGTTAACATACAGCTGTGACTCTACGAATACTGGAACAGAATAAGCAATTAGCCTAACACATAAGTTAGCCTAGTCAGCAGTGAGCCAGCATGGTTCGTCACAGCATCACAGCAGATTAACTCTTGAGATAAAGTTTATCATTTAGGTAACATTATGTGCACCAGTTAGTACCTCCCATTTACACTGCCAAATTAAGTAGAATGAATAAACAATAGAAACTAGGACTTCTTCTCTAAGACCCTCTGGCACCCTGTTGGTGGTGAGAGAACCCGTTAGCCACAATGCTAACGCTGGCGTTATTACATCACACAGGACCCACGTCGATGGAAAACTACTGCCCTACAACTTATCAACACGAATAATAAATTAGAACCATGACAGATTTACCTTTGATAACTTTAATTAATTTATGAAACACACAAACAGCTACTCCTTGTCGCCAGAGGAAGGCAGCACTCACCTTCCCACCGGCTCATATCACCAAGCAAGCGGGCAGCTTCACAGGCCGCCAACCACATTGAAATTGGCAGTCGCATAAACAATAGACTACATTCGCAATATAAATCACACAAAATCTGGAATTACTACCAACTCGCTTTATAATATCTCAAATTACCTTCAGGAAATGGGTACATGGGTTTAACGGTACAATACTTACCTGAAATCGAAACATCTATCTTTAGGCTTTCGGGCAAAGAAACGCATCGAGAGCGAGGCGGAGCGCAAATGACGCAGCAGGGACGTCCACTTGAATGTGCCTTACGGAACGACGTGAACGAGCACGTACTTTGGAAGAGATGGGGGCGGCGCTGCGACTATGTTAGTGTTTCAGTCATTTTCACTCGTTTTCAAACATAGGCAACGTAAACAAATTTCAAATTTCAAATTTATTTATTTAGAGCCCAAAATCACAAACATTGTTTGCCTTGGAGGGCTTTACAATCTGCACAGTTGTGACACCCTCTGTCCTTAGACCCTCGAACCGAGTCAGGAAAAACTTCAAAAAACCCTTTATGGGAAAAAGAAGAAACCTGAGGAAGAGCCACAGATGAGGGATCCCTCTCCCTGGGACGGACAGACGTGCAATAGATGCCACATGTACAGAGAACATCATCAATCATATTATGGAATTATACATGAGTCGTAATAAGCTGTAGCTATACTGAGTTCATTGGTTTAGTCCATGTGTGAAGGTGAATGAAGGTATCACAGGTAATGGAAATGAGTCTGTGAGTCCAGGTGCATCTCTAGATGTCCTCATATGGAGCTCTGGGCCACTCGACCTTCTCTCCACAGCACAGACACAGATCATGTCCCCACCAGGCCAGTGAACCTCAGACAGATGGACCACAACCAGAATCAGTGAGGAACCTGCAAGACTGGAGAGAACAAAGAGGACCGGGGCTCCGGCAGTAACATGCACTTTACAGGACATAAGAGTATTCACATTAACCGTTTTGACACTTTAGCCAATTTAACTACTTTAACCAGTTTAGCCACTTTTAACCAGTTTCTAAAAGTGACTCCAGTTTGCACTACTACCATAATATGAGTAAACCAAAACGGGACATCATTTATTAAATGTACCTAAGATAATGTTGAATCTCGACGTTTTCAAATACGAGGTGAACAATTGGCATCTCTTGTCAAGATTTAGCATTGGTGTAAAATAGTACTCGCAAAGGATTCATTTTTAGACAAGGTAAAATTATAGTGTTCTCACGCCTTACGCCTTGTGTCTCCTGTGTTTGAGTAATGTGTATCTACCTTAGCACGACCATGGCAGCTCTGCACTCTAGAGCACCTGATGATTTCAGGTCTTTTTCCACAACATGGCCTGCGGCTCCTGTTTCGGTTTGCCAACCAACAAGAAACCTGTGAGCTCACTGCCTAAGTGGCTATTATGAATGTAAGATTAGATTGTATCACAAAGTGTGTTGTGCTCTATAAGACGAACAATCTGTGATGCCACTGCAGCAACACTGACTGTTTCCAACTAAATGATTGTGTTTAAGTGTATAAGACAGACCTTCATATTAAGTAAGTAGAGTAACTTATATGGGGAGGGACTAGAGTATGTTCCCTCAGATGGTGTCAGATTGTCAGCCAGAGACAGGTTCAGGTACAGCTTACACCTATTTAGTGATAGGGGCCTACTGAGGAACTTCTGCTGGTACGGGACAGGCCCAGCAGTAAGAGTAAGAGACAGGTGTGTGGTTTGTTTTGTTTGCTTCTTTTTTTTCTTTCATTTAGGGTTTATAACAACAATGTTATAAGTAAATATAGTAAATATATATATATATGTGTGTAAAAGTGCAGTCAGAATTAGTCTCTTCTTTGAACCTTTCTACAGTGAATTCTAATAATTAGGCATTAAAGTGTACAACTGCAATATGTGTGACTGGCTAGCCACAGTGATAACCATATCTAACCATATATCATATGCTGTTACAGGAACTAATTTATGCTGAAGAAATAGTCCCTCTGAAAATAGTCAGCAGTGAAGCCTGTTGATTATGTAGTAACTTGGGCATTATCTCTGTAGAGGAAGGTTGGTAATTTCTCAACACTGTTGGCATTTCAAACAAAATTACATTCACCTCCATCCTACTGGATGTGAGAAGGTAAAAATCTCAGAGATTAATATATTTGCAGCCTGAAACATTAAATCCTAAATCTTTCTACTTAGTAGACCAGTAACCAGTCATATGTGAGAAAAGTGTGGGATATGTGTATGGATAAATTAGGCTGATAGAATGGTATGTGGTTGAACAAACTGTAATTCATACATATGTGCAGAATATCCACTGCCACCATAAAACAAAATTTAAATCAGCACTACCATCTCCTTGAAAGAGAATCCATATATACCAAAATAATGAGGGGCCGTGTTTTAATGCTTCTTAACCCTTTGTGAATTTCTGTCTCTGTGTTTTGATGAAGAAGCCAAGAAAAGGAGAGGAGGTGGTGGTATCATGCTGTAAGTGAAGTTTGTAAAGAACCTGAAATTATTTGGAATGATGAAAGTCCTGCTTGGTGGTGGACTGTCAAAATATAGTATTCCATACTGGACTTTTTCATACTTATTTTCCATACAGGAAAAATGCATTGTAATTTTAATGCAATGATTTTGTAAAGATCTTAATCTTAATTTTAAGGACATGAAACAAGTAAACTAAGAATGCTATTAGACTGTGATAATGAATTGTGTTTAAAAGCAATGACCGAACTAAGGTCAGAGAAATGAAATAATGAAATTCTGTCATGTAAAGAATAAATGAATGAATTAATCTAAAATATAACCCTGACAGTTTAATTTTGAAGATTGAAATACTGATATTTCAAATTGATTATTTTATCTATACGTAACTTGATGGTGGTGAAAAGTTAATTTAAGTATTGCATGAGTCAGTTCTAGCTGACTCATGCAATACTTAAATTTAAAATATTTTGATAAAATCAGATTCAGTTTACTTATTAAAAAGATTTAGTTATTTTTTAGAGACTGAGAATAGCTAAATCTTTTTGGAGTATTTGATTTGACAAAATATAACATTACATTATTAAGGGAAGATATCTACATTGTCATATGAAAAAGTTACTAGAATTAATTGTTAATAATAAACAAGATTTTGCTTTCTCCCCCAAGGTAACATTGTCTACAGGATGTGGTGATTGCAAATTGCAAGTGTGTATGTGATTGTGTTTTATCAACAGGAATTGAAGGATAAAGTTTTTTTTCAAATCTCAGCACTCACAATGTTTCACAGACACAACAGCTACACAAGAAATACACTTAGGCATTACATAATATAAAGGAACAAATTTATAGCCATGAATGGGATGCAAGGAGATTGCAAGCATTTGATGTGAAGACAAAACCACCTGGACTCACCACACTGACTTCATCACAAAGTCAGCCAGACAGCAGCTCTTCTTCCTCCGCAGGCTGTGGAGGTTCAGTATGGACTCAAGGTTCCTCTGCAGCTTCTACAAGTGACCCACAGAGAGGATCCTGACTGGCTGCATCACCGCCTGGTTTGGCAGCTGCACACCGCCCTCAACCGTAAGGCTCTACAGAGGGTGGTGAAAGCTGCCTCAGCACATCAGCAGGACGGAGCTGCCATCCAAATTTAAATTTCAAATTTATTTATTTAAAGCCCAAAATCACAAACATTGTTTGCCTCAAAGGGCTTTACAATCTGTACAGTTGTGACACCCTTCTGTCCTTAGACCCTCGAACCGGGTCAGGAAAAACTTTAAAAAACCCTTTATGGGAAAAAGAAGAAACCTGAAAAAGAGCCACAGATGAGGGATCCCTCTCCCTGGGATGGACAGACGTGCAATAGATGCCACATGTACAGAGAACATCATCATCAATCATATATGAAGTTATACATGGGTCGTAATAAACTGTAGCTATACTGAGGTTCATGGGTTTAGTCCATGTGTGAAGGTATCACAGGAGTCCGTGAATCCAGGTGCATCTCTAGGTGTCCTCATATGGAGCTCTGGGCCACTCGACCTTCTCTCCACAACACAGACACAGATCATGTGGACCTCATGAGGACCTCTACACCCAGCGGTGTAGGAAGAAGGCCACCAAAATCATCAAAGACCCCAGTCACCCCCATCTACCACAAATTGTTCTGTCTCTGCTGCCGTCCTGACCGACGACGATTTCACAGCTTTCAAGCCCGAACCACCAGGCTCAGAGAGACAGCTTCATCCATCCCGCAGGCCATAAGACTCTTAAACTCTGTCCACAGCACCATCACTTTATTACAACACCATCACTTCTATTGTATATTTTATTGTATATCTCTATTTAGTTGTATATTACTTAGTTATATTTTAATTGTATAATTTATATTTTAAGGTCTTTATTTATTTTATTACTCTAATACTATTATTTATTATTATTTTTATTTTATTTTTATTTATTATTTTGTTTAGCATTTCTATTTTTGTTAATATTTTTCTTAGCATTAGGGAGCATGGGCTTTAAGAATTTCATTACTAATGATTGCTGATGTAATTGTTTGTTGTGCAATGACAATAAATTCTTGAATTCTTGAAATAAGAGGAGTGGTCTCCCACTTTTATATATATATACACACATATATATATATATATATATATATATATATATATATTTTTTTTTTTTTTCATTTATTTACTTTTTCTTATTTCCATGTAAGGAACTTTGTACCATAATTTTAATAGGTGGTAAAAGGTTGCCTGGATTTCATATGTAAGATGTGGAGTGGTACATCCTTATACTCTTCAAGGACAAATGCACATTTCAGAAATTTCAACAAAGAGGAAGAGCTTATCGCTCAGTTTGCATTTTCTTATTCATTCCTCCATCTAGTGCACACATTCTACTCTTAAATTTAAGTTGGGAAAATACAGGAGGTTAAACAAGATTCTTTCATCATTTCCCTTTCACTGGGACACTTATTTAAAAATTCTAGAGGCCTGAGGTCAACAGAGTCTGAGACATTTTTTAATGACTCTCACAAATATTTTATGGGATTAGGAAGCTGTGTAATGGCTACCAGATGACCCACAAAACGTTTTACAAATGATGTAGGTCACCTGGTTGTGCAACATCTCCCTCTTGTGTCCTCTGTCATCATAACATCTGAAATGAGTGTTCGCAACATGGAGTTGACAACGTTTTTGTCCAACCAAAGTTTGGCTGATATCATAGACCCCCAGTAAGAAAACAATTTTGAAAATAATTTCACTCTATGCTACAACACTGTATAGTACAGTAGAACATTATGTTGATAATTTTTCTTGACTTGTACAGCACTATAGATGCAGCTGAAGACTAAAACATTATTGGTTTGACAGCGAAAAAGAACAGACATCAATTTAATTTAAAAGTCTAACCTTTGGACTTCTTACTGTAATTCACAGTTTGTAAATCTGTATTATCTGACTTTGAGAAGACTAAACTGCCCTTCTTGCCTTTATGTTTTCAATACCACTTAAACATAAATGTAATCTGTACTTATGAGCAGGGCACTAACACTGTCAGCACTAGAGGTTCAATTTATATAACGAAAAAATAACAATATGATAGAAACATTGACCATATAATTTTTCAAATATTTATTTCAAGTCTAGATGATTCCAAGCATCCAAAAGGAGGACTCATTATAGAAAATCTTTCTGTGAATCCAACTGATATTGAGAGGAAAGACCTCAAGGACAATATAAAACATTACAACCACCAAAAGAGAGATAGAGAAAGACATTCTTTATTTTATAACATACTCTCTCTTTACAAGATACTCTCACTCTTATTTATTTTTGGATTAAAAAAATCATATTGCTTATATATCCATTTATACTGCCTGTGGATGAACAGGCAGTGCATTCTGAAATGAAAACATAAAAAAACAAAAGAAAAACAAACACGCCTGATTGAAGTTTTAGTATTTTCACGTCATGTTATAACTTCTCTCTTCTTTTGGCTAGGATGTAGTAACTGTTTGCATTTGAAGATTAATTAAATGCTTCATTAACTTCTGATTCTTAACATAGTTCTTTCACTTCATTGGCTTTAAGTTTTTAATGATGAATATTATGGCAGCATATAATTATCACTCCACAGATTTCTGCTTCAGTTTAAGACAATATCTGTTCTAAGGAATGGATCATTGATAGAAGGATATAACCACATTCAAACATTCCTCTGCTCCAGCCTTTCCCACTATGTGTGTCCTGGGTGTGAGTGTCTGTCTCAAATGCAGCATCATTTAACACTCAGAATTGTTCAACCAGTAACTTAGAAAAGGATCAGAAACTCTTTCACTAAGATGTGATCGAGCCCTTCATAGGTTCTCCTCTACTGAAGTGTTGCTCCCCATTCTTGGCTGATTTTCATCTGAAGATGAAGGTGAAGATGAAGCTGTAAATATTAGGTGATATAACAATCAGTGATCATATTATAAAACTGAGACCAACAAGATTTTAAGATTTTAATCAGGACAGCTATTTACACAGGCCACAGAACAGCTGAAATTCCACTGTTGTTACACATACAGTTGCCCCACAGAGTACTTTGTTAGGCCTCAAATCTATTTCCTTCTGTTGTTGTACTGTAGCAGAGTAGTACTTTGCCAGAGGTCATTCAGTGGACAAGAGGATCTGGTGGTTCACCATGTCAAAGGCTAAAAACAGGTCCAGCGAAATGAGTGCCACACGGCCATAATTGTGGGTGACATAAAATAGCTTAGTGGAAATAGGATCAGGTGGAACAACTCAAGAGCACGTTCTGACCCATATTCCTTAGTCAAAGGAAGAACAGCTTGTCATGGTAAAAAGCAGTTTTTGCAGCAGTTAAACTGCAGTGAAAGGATGATGAACAGTTTGGTGCACGCTTAGGTCTGCTCCCACTGCAGCTCTAAAACGAGTTTGCAGTCCAAGCATGTCTAATGGACAGAGGGCACAGACAGTTCAGACAAGAGTTCAGAGGTACTCCAGCATGCAGTTACATGTCAGGAAAAGGTCCAAAACCAAAATTCATTGTTGGTCATGGGATTTGTTGACAATAAGAAAAATGCTATTATTAGCAGACCTGCCCTTAAAAATATAAAAATAAGGATAATAATAAAAAAATAAATAAAAAAATATTAATAAAGCAGGAGAGAATAATATCTTAGAGGCTTAATACTTCTAAGGAATGTTATTGCCAAAAGGAAACCAAAAACAACAGTAAAAACAGTAAGTCTCTATTAATTTCAGAGGATGTATCCCCAGTTTACAATCCATATTGCAATTAGCTTTTCATAGCTAATTGCAATATTAGCTTTTCATAGCTAATTGCAATATGGATTGTAAACTGGGGATACAGAGCAAACATGACCCCTAACCCCTGACCCTAATCCATCACACAAATCAATAAATGGCTCTGAAAATGATTTATTATTATTTTGCACACTTTATTGTGCTATAGATTTAATTTAAAATTGAATCCATTTATTTGTATTACACAAAATAACCTTTGATGACATATCAAAAAATGAATACTTAATACTAATGCTAATAAAGACATTGTATGTGTATGGCTCCAAACTGTTCTGCAGACCTTGGGTTTTCAAAGTCTAACACTCCTAAGACAAAACTGAGATAATAAATACATTTTGATTTTGATTTAGATAACTGCCTGCCCCAAAACTCCACCACTACTCCACTACTACAACCACAATTTAAATATTTTTTTCTTTTGCCTCTGTTCACAGGTGAATCACAGGTGGATTAATAAAGGAGGGTATCAATATTTTAGGAGTATAAGAGCCATGACAATGGGACATTCTAAGCCTACGTACTGTTGTGCTACACTACGTATATCATCATACTTTCTTTGGGCTATATTTGTGGTAGTTTTGGTAAACTGACAGCATTAAAAGTATACCAAGTTATCTATTAGAAGTTCCTGTTAAAAGTGTACCCATGGATGTAAAAACAACTATCATGATCGCATGCAAGCACTGGAGTTATACACAGCATATTGTACCTTGTATGATTTCTGAGCAGATGTCTTCAAGTGTGAGTCACAGTGAATTTAAAGATATGTGCATCATATCTGTGTAATCAGATTTGACTAATTTATGACTCACACAGTATCTGTGTCTCACACCTCTCCTATGCCCATCCTGTGGAGGTCTGTCTCACAGTTTAAAAGCCTCTACTATAGACTGAGTCTTGCTGTCTTTACCAGGCAGATGGAGGTCATACTCCCAAACTTGTGTCCTCTCTGGATCTCGCACCATCAGATTCACTTCCTCTGTACTTGACGTCAGGAATATCTCCAAAGAGGCGTGGTAATTCGGTCCATAATTCTGAAAAAAACGTGCAAACTGAAATGAAGTGGTTACATGTCATTTTTAAATATGTTGCGAGCTGACTGCATTTGGACTTTAGACTGCGTAAGCTGTGTCTGATGCTCATACTCACTGGAGGCTGTATATTATAGTCCTCTGGGTCACTGTGGAGGCTGTAATGTTGGTCTTTGTGGAGCAGACAATAGGATGGAGCCTGGATGTACTCATGGTTTTCATACTGTGCTTTTACCTTCAGTGATATCATAACATTTTGTCAGAGGGTTTCAGACCCATCAATGTCGTGACTTGGATGTGATTAAAAATGGAAAAAGAGTTTGGACTGATGAATAACTATGGTGTGACATGGGTTTTACCTCCTGCAGAGGTACATTGCTTGGTAGCAGAATCACACTGAGAATAAGCGTCCCCCCTCTGTGTGGTGGTTGCAGGAACAACAAGATTTGACCACTTATTGGTTTCACCATGAAATTCTTAAACCTTTTGATGAGATCCCATACAATACCAAAGGCAGAGATGTGAGGGGTGTCCACAACGACGTGAGTTGCAGTAATCTCCATCGGCTGTATGATGCTCATGCTGTCGTCAGTAATCTGGACAACAGAGAGGCTTTTGGAGACCAGTGCTGTGAATACGCAGAAGTACAGTGTTTGTCCCAATACAAGTTCATGTTATCTCCATGTCAGAGCACTACTAAAGATTTTAGGTAAATACAAAAAAGAAAATACAATCTTCTGTTGCTTAAGTCGATGATCACAGGGCACAGTGGTGCTCTTACCAGGTTCTGGCTCACAGTGGGGGAGGTGCAGCTGACAGATAGTGTCCTGAGGACACTCAATGCTGAACAGCGGCCCTCCAGCCACCTTGCAAGCTTGCTGGAGACACATGTTATCCCAGATCAAAGTTTTGTATGTAACTTCGCCCTCGTGAGTCACATTAAACATCAGCCCAGTCAATGAACACTGAAACAGACCTGAACCAGGGAACTTGAACCTGTACAACACAGTATGGTTTTAAGGTTGTGTGTTATTTTTGTAGTTCTGGCATTCATTCCAGAGTCCATAAGTCAAAACACAGTTCCCCCCCAAAATTATTGCTAAGATCTGGGAACACTGAGACATTACTACAAAAAATTACCATTCACCTTTAATTTCTCTTTCAAATATATTTGCTTTACCTAGGACTTTTTCTTTTTATAAAAAAAAAAACCCCAAAAATAACTAAACATTTTGCCGTAGGAACACAACGTTCAGTTTGGTATGCAACATTATTTAGTTCGACCTGAGACTTAGCCATTACTCTCAAAATGGTCTATTTATGTCTACTACTGACACTTGTGAAGCAGAAATTCTTGAATGCTAGTTTTAACCAGAAGGTTTTGGAAGTTTTTTTGTCATCAGCTGTAGTATACTGGTCACTTTAGCCCTGTCAGCCAGGTCAGTCAAGCTTATGTGGTGCTGCTGCTCCCATAACATTTACTTTGTAGATATTGCTGACATTGTTTCACTGAAGCTGAGCATGTCTGTGGATACATATCAAACATGTCAATTACAACAGCATCACCAGAATGTTGAATGTTTTGATATATTTTTCAAAATAAATGACAAAAGTGTTTAATTTCTTTATTTATTTTCTTTTTTTTTCCCCTGTTGTACTACATATACTCCAGACTAAGGGGGTTTGTACATTTGTACATTTTTTGTACCATTATACCAATAGTGTTCAGTTAGTAAATAGTACAGATATGAGACACAGCTTAAGTATTTCATGGAGCCTAGTAGGACATAACCTTGTATTTTCTACAGTATTTCTAATAAACAGCTAATACAACAACTCAAGTGAAAAATGACACTTCTTACCTGTATAAAATGCCTATTCTTTCTGTTATCACCTCTGGTGTGAAGCTTGTTTTAGCCTGGAATTCAGAAGGGCAATAAAAAAACAACTGTTTACCAGCGATAGCAACTTTTACTGTGATGCAACAAGAAAACCAAAAATACTCACACTATCCATTTTCAGCTTGACAGCACTGGCTGCACGGTGGCAGGATCCAGCACCGACAGTGATCTCTTGGTGGAGAGACTCAGCCAAAGAGGGGTGCAATCTCTGGACACCACTTTTCGAAGCAGTGAACAGAAAGACAGAATACCTCCTCGTTTTGGCCAGAAATCTGGACGTCAATGATGGGGACAGGAATGAAAGTCTCCCTGGGCCTGTTTATTAATAAAATGGTCTTATTAGCTACGTTGTTACTAGAGTTAATAGGCCATTCTGCTAACAGTCACCTTAAATTACAACAACAATTTCAAAATAACAAAAAACTAGATATATAAAAGACCATGTAGGTCCTACCATACAAAATGTACAAAATGGATGGGTAAATATTAGCTTTAAATGTTATGGTAGTGGTTTCTTGGTCTGGACGCAACGACAAGCTGGAAGCTGAAGTCTTGTACCACTCTTTTTTTTTCACATGACAGTTTTTGCTCCTCATGTTTGTTCATGTGCTTAAAGTTAAATGTAAATTAGCAATAGAAAGGTGAGCTTTTTTTTTAAACGACATGAACAACATTAGCCTTATACCGAGAAAAATGTGGCGTAGCGTTGACCTGACTAAAGCAGAGCCTCTCCTGCCTCTTCTCACGTCTTTTGTCTCAGGAAGTTCAGCAAACACACGCATGCTAACTATGCTACTTCCACTTTGCATACTTCCTGTTGTCAGTTTTTTTAAATAACCTTTATTTTAAATGGTAAAATTACATCCTACTATCGACGTTTATTGGTCATATTTTCTATTATAATATATAGTGCAGAGAAATACATGTTTCAATTGATCATACTTAAAAATGATCATCTTAGTATATTATGTTCATAAATGAGACTCCATCATAATACCATAACAAAAGAAGACAACGTTAAACGAACACTATATCATACTATATTAAATTGTGCAAGGGAGATAATAAACATACATATACATATATTATACAACGTATTCATTTTTGTTACAAAGTGTTTTTTCAATGATTTGAAAGGCCCTTTTAGCTTTCTTGTTAGTTTCTGTCTTAGGAGCGGAATCAAATGATTTTTTGTTCAACACTGAACAGAGATATTAGGCTGGTCTGAAGCACTCAAGCCTAATGGATGTGACACTCAGAAAGACAAATAAGCTTGAGTCTGTTAGACAAAATCATGTCCTATGATGGTGTCAGTCTATTAAAACTCTTGGGAATACGTCCATTCATGGAATAAGTGACACATGGATTCAGTTTGTGTTTTACAAAAAGAACATACTGGAATATGTATAATGAACTTTCAAACCCACCCTTTGAAATCCTAAAAGCATAATGTGAATTTATATCATCAGATCCTCTCTGTTTGCTTTGAGGAGAGTTCAGAGACTTGGAGAATCAATGACAAGGAGAACTGAAGCTGTTCTGGAGGCACCAGCACTTTACTAAGATTTTTTACAGTTTAAATGGAAATGGTCACAAGTTTTAAAAGTATCTTTTTGAACTAGATGTTTTAACCAAACCAGACTTCAAAATACCATGATATACATCAGTGAGATGTGGTAGAATCATTAATATATATGAATGAATATAAGGAATACTGTGCAGAATTTCCAGTTTTTTTACAGGTACTTCAGCTTCCTCCCACAATACAAAGACATGCAGATTAGGATAATTGGTCTAAACTCTAAATTAGGTGAGAATTTGAGTGTTAGTGGATGTCTGTCTCTCTATGTCAGCCCTGTGACTGGCTGGTGACCAGTCAAGGGTGTCCCCAGCCTCTCGCCCAGTGACAGCTGGAATCTGCTCCAGCACCCCTGCGACTGTATGTGAAGATAAGGATGGATAGATAATGGATGGATGGATATGCAGAATTATAAACGAGTATAAATATGGAAGGTAATGTAGATGCACAGATAAAATTGCAATACAGCATCAATGTATGTTCCAAGTAAAATCAGTGGTAAAAGGGAAGTTGCACCTTGGTGGAATGATGAATGTAGCACGGTCATTATAGGAGCCATTTCCAGTATTATGCACGTGGTGAATTGGTGCAATAGGTGTTACCTTTGTGCTTTGGGTCACGATACAGGTAGGAACTTTCACTAAAAGGACAGGTGTAAAATAAATAATACATTAAAGCCAAGAAACCCAACTCTGACTCATTTATCTGACCAGACAATTATAAGTGATACGACTGCAAGCATGTAATTTAATTAGCCTAGCTATACAGCCCCTCAGCAACTAACTGAATGTTTTTTTGTTAACCAATTAATCGATTAATAGCTGTATGTATATACATGTATATGCACACACACACACACACACACACATATAAATATATATATATATATATACACACTGCTGTTCTATAACTGGTACTGTAAAGAAGTCACTGGGTGTTACCATGACTGTCCAGTAGAAACGATATCTCATTTTAGATCAAATCTTTTCCCAACTAAACCTGATTCAGTCACTACAGGAAGACCAATGTAACCTGTTGGAGATCCTTTTAATGATCTGGAATGCTGTCCAGACTTTCAAAACATTTCCATACATGGATGAATATTTTCTAACAATACAGTGATTAGTGACGATTAGTGAAGATCAAATGGCATTAAATGTCAAATGTTTAAGGACATCGTGACCAAATGCTGTTGAAATGAAGACCAGACATATGTCATCTATCCACATGGGGTGGATACAATAATATGAACAACTGAACAGTTTAATGTCATAAAACAGCCATAGATAGTTGTGGTATAGTCCTGACTACATCATATTGGAGGGTGGAAGTTTAATTCTCTCTACTTGGTGGTGTGCAAAGCCTGGTGCCTGATTAGATTGCTGAGGAAAGAGAAGTTCTTGCCACATTTGGAGCAGTGGAACCTCTTTTCCCCAGTATGGACGCTCTGGTGGACCTTCAGGTTGGTAGAGGTGGAGAACTGTTTCCCGCAGTGCGGGCAGGGAAATGGCCTCTCCCCTGTGTGGACCATTTGGTGGCGCTTGAGGCTACAGACTTGGCCAAAGCTCTTCCCGCACTGAACGCACTGGTATGGCTTCTCCCCTGTATGGACGCGCTCATGGATACGCAGCTGGCACTGGTGGGCATAGCGACGTGAGCAGAATGTGCAGGCGTAGGGGAGACAGTGCTGCTGCTGCTGGGACTGTGCTGATCCAGACTCCTGGTTCTGACTACTGGATGCTGGATGGTTTTGACTGGAGAAATGGGCGTTATCCATCTGCCGGATTCCAGACCAAGAATGCTGGGTTTGCTGTTGTTGGCTGTTCACTGTTCCCATGGCAACAGGGGGGTTGTCAATGATAGAAACGCAATTACTGTAGGCTGCATTATCGTCACACATCACTTCACTGGGTGGCTCTTTGATCTGAATACACAGCAGTGGATTATACTCTGACCTCACACTGATGTTGTTGATGTTGTCCTGACCTATGAGAGGTGTTACCATTTTCTCATTTCCACCTTGTCCTGACAACAATGCCCCACTGCTCTTGTCCTCAGCTGCACGGGGAAGTGAGTTGATCACAATTATGTCAAGCTTAGATGCAGCATTTGCCCGGTCTATGTCACACTGATGCCTTTCAGAAACAGAGAGGAAACTAGAGGCAACTGATGATGTGTGTCCTGCTATGTTTTCACGTGTGTATGTGGAAGAAAATGGCCGCTTCTTATCTTCAGTTTTGCTGCTCTCCTGCCATTCCAGCAGCGTTAGGGAGGGATTGCATGTTCCTCGGGTGTCACCTGATGAGCACAGCAAAGAAAAACTTTAAAGTTTTCTCTTTACATATGGTGCAGTACCTAAGGTTTTCCATGGAAATATACCATCCCACTAGCTTTAAAGAGCATACAACCTGTGCTGTAAGCAGAAAATGTGTGCATTCAGAAGAAATGGGGCCATCTAATTATTGTTTGGATGAGCTGTTCTCTAGAAAGCTGCAAGCAGCATTACTCGAAGCTACAAAATTGGCCATTTTTGAACAGGTACACTTTGAACGGGCACTGCACTAGTAAAATCAAACTACAAACTCTGAAAAAACATTTGAACAGATTGTTAATTTTTGATAACTTCCTGCACTGATGTTTGGCAGATGAGAAACCCTGGATATTTTCACAACTATATTTACCACATAAGCACATTTTGAAAATATCTACAGATGACCCAGAATATAAATCATGCTTTAAGTTTTTGCAGGTGGAATGTCATTTAAACTTAAGTTGAACTAATGGCTGAACCTGGGCAGTAGGAAATCAATGTATAAACATTCAACTGCTATATATAATATATAATACATTCTATATTTTTATATGTCACTGTCATCAAATCTAACATTCAGAATCACACCAGCACTGAATGTATCTAAAACACATCAGAGGGCCACACTGTTGCACCAGGTGATGTTCCTTCATCACCACAAACACACACACTGTACTTTTGCACATCTGTGCCTGGTGCACCTGCTGAAACAAGTTCACAGCAGGTGCACCATCTCCTACTGTTTATCTGAAAAAAAAAAAACTACAGTAGACAGCTGTTTTAGAGTAGGAACCAATGGGCTGATCAGTGTCCTTTACTGGAATTTATTGACAAAAAGAACATTCTTTAAAAGTGGAATGTTCTGTAACCACAGACCAGCTTAGCAGGTAAACACGGATGTACTATGTACGGTTTGGTAATGATTAAACTCTGAGGTTTCTTGGTGCAGGTTGAAATGATTGAACAGTATTTCCACCACAGGAAACAATGCAACAGAAAAACAGACTGATACCTTGCACTTCATCCATCTTTTCCTCCTTTCTCTGAGGGCTGCTCATGTTTTTCAGGCATCCCTGGTCCTGGAAAAAGGAGGGAGGTGTTAAGCTGACACAAAGAGGCCATGGGGCGCTGACATTTGAAATTATTATTTCAAATAGGAGTTATTGGGTAGATAACAGGGGTAGATATTGGGTAGAAAATAATGGTAGGGTTTGATACATAATTTTATCATTTCATGGATGTCTGTAATTCACTTTGTGTAAATCTTCCTCTGCAACTTTCACAGAAAACTGCATCCCACTGCTGTTTCCACAGTGACTAAAACAGTAAATAATACACAAAATGACACCATACAATGAAAATATGATTTATTTGCATATTTACACTACACTGTACAGTATGTCTATATGAATACAAAGTTGTGTGTAAATGTCCCTCTATTCTGGTGAGCCCACAGATCTGATTAAAAGGGTGGTTTTAATGGTTCAAATGTTGTGATGAATCTAAGAGGATGAGTGACAGAAGACTGAAAGTTTATGATTCTTTTGTGCTTTGACAACATGTGGAAAACCTCACCCTGGTTTTTAAATAAGAATACAACAGTGAGAGCAGGCTACAACTGCTCACATACAGTATTCATGTCCACATGCTATATTTATTTAGAAATGTAGTATACATTATCATCACAGCTGTGATCATACTGGATTGATAAGCAACAGAGAAACAGGAAATCTAATTAGAAAACAGGACGTGATGATGTTGATGAGAAAACTCATCTGTTCCATTAAAATCTTTAAAATCTATGACACACACACACACACACACACACACACACACAGTAGTAAAGTAAAGCTTGGTGGCTCTGAGCTGGAATTAATGGTAGTGATATTCACTTTATACTGATGTCCTTGTATTGCTTTTAAACTGGTATGGTATGGCAGCCCGTGTCAGACACTGCTGTCTTGGTGTCCCAGCTACAGTGAGTGGGAAGGTAAAAACACGAAGGGAGAGGATCCTTCTCAGCTCTCTCACAGGCTACTCCCTATGTGACATTCATTAAGGCTGCACACATCATATTTGATTTTTATTACTGCATTTACTTTAAGTCTGCATTTCTTTCATCTTGTATGTTTCTACGTCATAAAAGTCTTTAAAAAAATGAAATGGTGAAACCATTCGTATGTGTAAAAAAAAAAAAAAAAAAAAAAAATATGTCCAGTCTTTTTCAGGAAATACCAGCCCCAGCAGTGTTGTGGGAGGTTGGGAGCCTCATTTATAAAATGGACTTAAAATCAGTTTTAAGTATGACTTAAGCAGCACAGCACGTATAAGTAGTTATTTATTAAACCTTACTGTGAAATTCAAGACTTGATGTAAGTGATTTTCCTGCTGCTTATGCTGAGGTATTGCAGTTTGGGATGCATATACACCCAAGTCTGTTCCATTCACTTTATGAACAGTGTGACAGGAATTATCTATCAAAGGTGTTAGGAATTGCACTGCAATGGTGACACAGTCCCAAGTTACGTGTTTAGCTTTGTTTGTTTAAATAATACGTGTTGACCAGCTTCAATCTCCTCTATCATCACTGCTTTTGTATTTTGGTCCATGGCTATTTTTGACTAAACCCTCTCTTGTGCTTGTAATATATAAGAAATCACTGATTAGAAGAAAGGTGCCTTCAATTTTAAGCTTTTATATATCTATACTTTCATAGATTTTTAGAATTATAGATCACAGGTGTGGAAGTTACAAATGGACTTCTCTTGTTTTTTTATGCTCACTATCTTCTATGAATTGAACATAAGCAAACTGTCAGAAATGAGCTAAGAGAGTAAGTTCAAGTATAAATCTAAGAACATTTTTATAAATGAGGCCCCTGGTCTTTGTGTTCAGTGCTGAATCTTCTGGTGCCTCTTCAGGTTGCTGGGATGGGAAAAGCGTCGGTTGCAGATGGAACAGCTGAAAGGCCTCTCTCCTGTGTGTACATTTCGGTGAATGTCCAGCTGGCTCTGGCACACGAAGCTTTTGCCACACAACAGACAGGCGTAGGGCTTCTCCCTGGTGTGCCTAGCCATGTGCTTCTGCAGGTCAGACTCTAGGAAGAAGCGCTTGGTGCAGCTAGTGCAGCCATATGGGCGCTCCATGGTGACGGCGTGGTAGAAAGCCAGGCGGAAGCTGCTGGACGAGGATTTGTGGTGGTTCACAGGGCAGTGCAGAGCCACACCGTGTGTCTCACTGGAGGAGTTGATACTGGAAGTAGTTCCACCACTGGAAGTTCCTGGAGTGTCATCAAGAGGGAGAGCAGACCCTGCCTGCAGAGAGGATTTCACCTGCACTGACTTGAGTGCTGCTGATTCCATCCCAGCACACCGAATCATTGCTAATGTAGTTTCTTCATGTCTGTCTCTTCTTCTACCTGCTTTTCCCTTTGTCTGATCTACATCTGACCACTCCTCCCCCTCCTTGTCTGACATCCCCCCTCCATCAATGACTATTACCTCATAGGAGGACTTGGACGTGTCTAACTCAGCCTCGTTATCTTTCCTGTCGTCCATTTCATTATCACAGGAAGCTGGAGCACCGTCCCTGTGTGGAGTCATGTTAGCTTCTGAGTTCAACAGCTCGTTGTCCCCTGCTCTGACATCACTTCCTGTTTGCTCCAGCTGAGAACTGTGGGTAGTGTCACTGCTGCTGCTGTCAGTTTCGGCTGTCCTGCCGACAACAAAGGTGTCTATGTCAGATCCACTGACCTCCGTTTCGCTGTGGCGCCTGGCCAGCCGGCCATCACTGGTACCCTTTGAGGCAGCAGTGTCTGCGTCTCCTGGCAACTCGTGATTGGTGGTTTCGGTCTCTATCGCTCCCTCCACCTTAACTATCAGCAGCTCCCCCTCTTCCTCAGGCTCTGCTGACTGAGGGGACAAAATAACTGCCGTTATAAAACAATGCCAAAAATGAACCTGCTGCCTTTAGTTTTATACTGAATTATAAACAAACAATAAACATAAGCATTATTTCCTGGAATCATATACATTCATATGAGTCTAGCAAAGCACCCTTTATGATGAAATTAGTTGTTTTTCCATAATAATTGAGGCCTAACAAAACATTGAAGCATGGTTTATAAAGTATTAATGTACTAAACACTCCTAAAATAACATACAGTTTGACTCATGCATATGGCATAATGAGTTTACTACAAAAAGCCCTTTTCTTTGACCGATGTTCCATTGTAGCTTTTTCGTCCAAGAATTTTTAACTCAACAAACACAGAAGAAGTGGAGTTTTTTCTTCCATATGTGGCCTTAACAACCTCCACCCATCAGTGCGTGGGGAAGCGTATAAGGTGTCTAAGAGGTGAAACCCAGGACATAAAAAGCCCACCAATAGCTTTCTGTTGTTCCTAAAGCTTCTCACTGTCAGCATGTAGTACCGTATTATTGGTCTGATCACTTGTACCTTATACGTCACAGACATGCACTGTACACATCCTGTCAGCTCCAATTGGAGCACTAAAATGAAAGAGATGTTTTCGCAGGGACACCCATGTGGATGTTACCGTTAAGCTGAAAGATGCCACAGGCCAGATTTACTCCTTGAGAACGTTATTTCAGATGTGCGAGTGTCTTCTTCTTTAAGTGTGTATAGCTGATTAACTTTGGGGACATGTAGTGAGTATTCTGATGGATATACTAATACAGGGATGAGGAGACTGATCTATGGCAGACCCTACTGAAGCCCATTCCTAATCTGCTGCTGTATTCCTATGAACAAATATCAAGTGCAGACTTCACAAGCCATAACATTTGATTTCAGTTTCTCTGTTTTCTGTCACATGTCCACTCATGCAGCTAGGAAAGTTAGCCAGCAACAAGTAAAGACAAGTAAAGACAAGACTACTGAAACAACACACACTGTAGTATCCTCAGTCACTGGAGAGGTGAATAATCACAATAAACACAAATGATCCTGCAGTCAAACTCATATGAATAACGCACAGCATGAGTTTTGTCCTGCGCGTCCTGTGTTCCGGCACAGTCAGCGCACACACAGAATAGATATGTTTGCTGAATTTGACAAAAGGTGATTTAGATTGGAATTGCAGACTGCACCTTAGTTAAACATGTTTGTATACAGTGAATAATAAATCCCACCTACAGCACAGCTAAAGACTAATTTACATAAAGAAACACCTCCAGGAAATCGTGTCATTTTAAGTATGTTTTGGTTCAATAAGATGAATTAATTTCTGCAGTGTTCATTAAATCAAATGTTAGATATGTTAATGACACATAGGTTGGATTTCTAATTACTATTCTATGGTCAAAGAATAATAGAAAACCAGGGGGACTATAAGGTCACAATTATTTAATGAAGTCCTACATTTATGTTCAATTCTTATCAGTACTTCCCAGTTATATAATAAAAAAAAAAGTGTAATGATATATATGCTCAATCGAATGAATGCAACCTGAACCCTGATAAATTGCAGAACAACTAATTAAAAATGACAAATTAATTATGTTTTTGCTAAAATTTTGACCTTCCTAGCTGCCTAGCGGTCTGATGGTGCTGACTGAAACAGCCTCCTACAATACAATCCACTGTCACAACAATTCAACTTTTGATTCAGTGGTGTAGAACACCGCTTGACAGCCTGCAGTCATTTTAAACATTTTACAAATAATGTTATTTCTTACAGCAGCCAAGAGATAAAATTTTAGACTTTTTTTAAAATTACATTTAAGGCTTTAACATGTTCCGTTAAGTGGTTTTTAAGACACCAACACTTAAAGATAATATGATAAAAAAGAATTTTATCCTCCAAATAATCAATCATGTTTCTTGTTCCTTCTTGAAATTGTAGTCGAGAATTATTTCTTGAAATAATCCAGTAAAATAACTCAGTGGAACATCACAGTGATTCTCCACTGTGCTCCAGTTGTCATACTAAATGTCCACATGAGAGCAACCCCTGCATATAAAGGCTCAAACAGTCTACGTTTTTTACAGTTCGCTGAAAATGTCTTTTGAAAATTCAGCTGACGTCTCTCTACTATCTTGTAATTAAAACAGACTTTTAAGTAGTACAGATAAAGACAACTTGGATACTGTGTTAAAGTTGGACATTTTCAAATCCTACACATAATGACCTGTGGGAAGATGGGTTTCTAGTGTTGGTGCACTGTAGTCTAGCTACCTCAGTTTTGGTTGTGGTGACGACATCCTGATCAGGATCCTGGTCCAGGATGATAGGCTGGGTCTTCTGTACAGACAGCTGAGCCCCTGGACCTCGGTTCAGAAACCTGGTCCTGCTTTGCAGAGAGGGGCCTGGTGGAACATTAGAAGTGGAATAATGAGCCACTATTTTCTACAGCTTAACTGTAAAACATTGTCTGTAAAAATATATTTTTTAAATTATCTTCTGGCATATGAGCCTGTGCTGTTTTATTGTGAGATGGTCTCTTTTCACAGCGGCACAGCAGACAGGCTGCACAATTCTGCGCAAATGAACACACGATCTAACTGTTATGTTACAGCAGGTTAATGTCTGAGGTCTGTGGTACTTCTGTGGCCATGCAATCCTTTACGAACACCACACCCTCTTTGCTAGACCCCCTGCAGTTTGCCTACCTGGCCAAAAGGTAGGTCAGCATGGGACTGCACTACATCCTGCAATACCTTGATTTCCCATGACATGTGCCTTTTTTTTTTTATTTGTGGGCTTTAGCTCAGCATTCTGGAAGTAATCTGCTCCAAACCCACCCAGTTCACTGACGTAACACAGACCTCAGCCCCTACCTGTCAGTACACAAACACACACTGACTGGGACACAAACTGACTAACTGACAGGAGGCAGCAGGTGAGGCTGAGGAGCATCACATCCAGCATCCCGACAATCAACACTGGTGCACCCCAGGGGTGTGTGCTGTCTCCTCCTCCTTAAACTCCTAAAGTCTGCTGATGACATCGCCGATGACATTGTCATCGGCCTCATCCGGGACGGTGATGACTCTGCATACAGACGAGAAGTCGAACAGCTGGCCCTCTGGTGAACAACCTGGAGCTTAAAACATGTAAAACTGTGGAGATTACGATGGATTTCAGGAGAAGCCCCTAACACTGTAGACACCATCAAAAAGAAGGCCCAGCAGAGGATGTACTTCCTATGCCAGCTCAGGAAGTTCAACCTGCCTCAGCAGCTGCTGATTTTTACACCGCCATTATGCCATCTGTTCTCTGCACATCCATTAACGTCTTGTTGGATTGCCCCCCAAAAAGGGCAGGAATAGACTTCTATGGATAGTTAGGCCTACAGAGAGATTATGTGGTAACTGCTCTCCATTCAGGACACAACCTGTTCGACTTCTCTCCTCTGGTACCAGAACAATTTCTTCCCTCAGGCTGTCACTCTGATAAACAGTTAATACCTGTCACAAAGTGTCAAGAACAATCCCTGTGAGGTAACTCTGTAACACAAACATCCACAACACCTGTACGTTATATTCTCATTGTTTAAACACACACTGCTAATCATGTAAATATCATCCCTCAAACACCTGTATGTATGCATGTATGCTGTGTATACTCTGCATACTGTACATACAGTATGTGCAGCATATACTGTCATATCCACTTTCCACATGTATATAAAGTGACCTGTAAAAAAAAAAAACTTGACTTGCTATGTTGCTCCTTGAACATCAAAAATGACACCAACAATTACCCCAGGAAAATCTGGTGCTGAGTGAGCCAATGAGCCGCTGTACTTGTTTTAAGAGGTGTTCATGGCTGATGATTCCAGCCTCTGTGTTGTCTGCCTTATAAAGGCATGTTATGCTGACATGAGCACAAACAGAGAAAACCAAACAGGATCCACAACTGAGCCTTGTTGTGGTCCATATTTGATCGTATTTGAACGGCCCATTAGGAGGAGAGAAGCTATATTTCACATGACAGCTGGTCATTTAATCCACTGTTAATAGAAAATGATTGTTGACTATGTGACTTGGTCCCTTCAGCAGTGGTTGATCATGGTGAGAACAATGTCAGTGTCTGTCTGCCCCCCCATAAAGACTGGGCGAGCTGTTGGAGAGAGTGTCGGGCTTAGGACTGGGAGTTTTTATGATGTTGGGGGTCCAGGTCCAGTTGAAATGAGATAAAGGTGTCTTTAGTCATCAGTCTGACTTCGCCAGAGTGCGCTGACGGACTCTCGGGTCTACATACCCGCCGGGGAGTCCCTGTTCTGCCGGTTGAGGAGGCGGACCCCGGGTAAGCGGCTGCTGATGGAGCCCTCCGCTCCCTTCACTCTCTCCGCTCGGTACCTGGCGACCTGCAGCTCCAGCAGCTTGATCTTCCTCCGCAGGAACTCGTTCTCCTTCTGGCTGCGAGACATTTCCAGATGAACCACCGCGTATCCATCGTCCACAACTTTGCAAATTTCTGCCACGGCCGCGTTAGCCAGCACCTCCATGATGGAAGCAATCTGTGAATGGAAGTCCATGGCAGCTTTCAACACTCGGCCTCTTTGGTGTCCGAAAAACAGCACTGACCACTGACCAAGTGTCAAAGCCACTGCACAGGACGGTGGTTCTACTGTGTCCTGATCTCGGTGACAGCTAGAACACCCAGACTGTATTGTCTTTGTTGCTATCACTGCTGTACGAAAGCTCTTGTTCTCACAGTAATTTTCCAGTACGAAAGATGAGTATCGTAAAACAGCGCCCCTAAGTCCAGGAGCCAACAGTTAGCCGTGGTGAGGACATGTCTGCACTCCGGTCCAGCAGGTGGAGCTGCGCACTGTTCCAATCATCAACTCACGGCAGCAGTAGGAATAAACACACGGAGGAAACATCGGGAATTTTGAGTTAGTCTCGCGTTAGGTCTCGCGACGTTTGTGTACGGAGTCTGCAAAGCACAAGGTCAGACACACGTGCAGAGCTGAGCCTCTTACGTGTGCCGGTCAGACGGCAGCGTGCGGGAGAAGCAGCAGGGTGCTCTCGTTTGTTCGGTCGGTCCATCGATAAATAAAGAACCGCGTGTGCTGTCAGAAATGGCGAGAGGAAGCCGCAGCCGCCCCTCAGCCCCAGTCAGGTAAAGACACTTCCAGCGGCGGGCTTCACGACGGGCTCAGTCTGCGCTGGTAGAAAATTGCAGACGACTCAGCCCATGTGAAAGTGACAGTAAAGCCGAGGTATTAACATTAACAACAGGGTTAGAAACCGGCCGACGGCATTACACAGCTCACGGCGGGTATAATACAGCCTAGTTATTGCTGCGTCATAAGGCCAGAGAACTTGTGGCGTCTGAGGTGAAGTTAGGTCCTGACGGTCACCGGGCGGGTTTTTAGTGGTCAGACGGTGAAGCTGCTGGGAGACTTGGACATTACATTATGATAGTTGACTGACGCTGTTTTCTAATCGTGAGGAGACCACAAGAGAGAGACGAACGATTTTCTTGGCTTGGGATTTGCGTGGAACAAATGCAACTTGTAACACAAGTGAATAGTGTAGTTTCACTAAATATGTTTGACAAGTAAATGCAACAATATGCAAGAAAAAAGTAAAAAAAGACAATTCAACACCTAATATAATGCAGGCTTAGAATAGGCTTAGAATATAAAGTGGGTAAAGTATAATAAAGTGGTAGGCAGGGGGTTTGTAGGAATTGCTAAATGTTTGAGGGACACTGACTCTGATTCTGTTTGGTGGCCTTGTTTGGTTTACCCTCTACCATCTATTCCACAGTTGGATAACACTGTGTGGATAAGTGATCCTGGGAGGACAACTGGTCAGCTCATCATATAGTCTATAGTAACCATTTGACAGAGCTTTTCAGCACCATTAGTCAGTAACAATTTGAAGACATTGGTCTCTGGTACCCTGTGATGGCTATTTGACCTTATTTTTTACTTTTTATAGTCTATAAAAATAGGCATACATTCTTTCAGCAGCTGAGGCTGATTAAAGATCAACACAATTATTTCAGTGCTACATGAAGATATATTTACTACTTTTATTTCATAGTCTGCTTCTGTGTTACAACTAAATGGAAAGGAGTGATGGTGCTGGCGGCAACAGTGTGACAGTGGGAGTTTCAAAGATTTCATGCATGCAGTAGATTATACAATGTCCCTTTTAAACTTCTCTAATGCACAAGAAATGGACTTTCTTGTGCTTGTAGCTCAGCTCCATCCCATGCTCCAGCACCCAGTCATCCTTCTCCTGCCGCCCTTGCCCCAGCTCCAGCACCGTCCCAGGGGCCAGGTCTCATGGCACAGATGGCTACCACAGCTGCTGGAGTGGCAGTCGGCTCGGCTGTGGGCCACGTCGTTGGCAGTGCCCTGACAGGAGCATTTAGTGGTGGCAGCAGCAGTTCAGAGCCAGCCAAGCCTACATATCAGGTAAGAAGATTAGAATGGTTGGATAGCCGAAACTAGCTGGACGTTAACACGACAAGTAGGTTGGCACTTTTTTTCGAGGCATTTTGAGTCTGTCTTGTCTGTGTTTTTTTTTTTTTTTCCTCACCTCTCTGGAAAGAGACAGATTTTAGTCCACCTGGCCCACAGATTTGAGATGGACTCATTGTAGCCTGCTTTGTGCTTGGTCTTATCATGAGCAGTGGATCAGTCTTTAAAGATTCTGGTGCAGCTTTGACACAGACCTTATAGCCACCTACTGGCCCATCATGCTTGTGTGATCATTTAGTATCATTTTTGTTCTCGTGTTGATATTTTTTTAAATGATGGACAGAATGTTTTTAAGAGAAGACTGTAGACTGGAGACTGGGGAAGATTGTGTTAATGTAAACTAGGCCCCAGACTGTACTGACTGTTATTAGTGGTATAATGGTTTAGATTTGTTTCTAGAAAAACATGTTTATATTCTTTCTTGGATATTACATTGGCACTAGTATGGAAACCTTTCAAACAATTCCCATCCCTCTGAGTTTGTACACAGAAATGTTTCTTTTTGCTTCATGTATGTACAGGATGTATAGGTAGTTGGGGCAGAGTGACTCATATTTAAAGGAATTTTGAATATGCTTGTGGATTCCAAATAACTGGACTGTTGGTTGTAAAGTTGTGGCCACCCAGAAGCTGGCCGTTAAGTCCAATATCTAAACTTCTAGCAGCACTCCTGGGGTGAAATGTGAGATTCCATTTCAACTGTGTGTTGTCTTTCTTTCCAGGAGCCCCCCCGGCCAGCCCCAATGCAGCCAGGCCCCTGTCACTTTGAGGTCAAACAATTTCTGGACTGTGCCACCAACCAGACCGACCTGAGTTTATGTGAGGGTTTCAATGAGGCCCTCAAACAGTGCAAGTACTCTCATGGTGAGTTTGTGATGAATGATGTGAATGATTATGTGGCCAGAGACACATAATACAGTACTGTTCAAAGCAAATATTTCTCATGTAGGCTCTATGTAGCACACTCAATTTGGTCTTAGGTTTAACAGTTTTGTTTTTTACATGATTTAATGACATGATGAATTTCTTCTTTAGGGATGTTTTGCAAAGAGCTACAGGAGCAAGTTTAAAATAACATTTTTAAAAATTATTTTAGTATTTCTCATGCTGATGCTTTTTTTGTTTTTTTTTTTGTAGGCGTGACATCACTGGTGTAAAGTCACTCATCATGTTGGACATATTTCAATGATGAAACAACCTGTAGGGGTGTTGTAGACATCACTGTAGCTCAGGCAGGGAACCTCAGGCACGGAGCATGTTCGTTCTGTTAATTTTGTTGAGGACTGTGTAATGTGTGAGTTTTTGGAAATGACAGTGATTGCATTAATTTAATAAATAGTTGCTATCTCGTGTTGTCTTCAATTCTTGTCCTCTATTGTAATATGTCTTCTAATTCATGAGTTGTTTGTATAGAGTAGAGTGAGCCAGGCCAGCAGAGGCGCTCCAGTTTGGTACTTTACTCGTAGCGGCGTCAAGTTCAATGCAGATTGCTATATCCGGTTCTTTCAAAATAAAAGTAACAGAACTGAGTTGCAAAACAAAATAGATTTTATTATTAACCTCCCAATGGGAATGATCTGTCGTGTGTGTGTATGTATGTATATATGTATGTATGTATGTATATATATTTATTTTTTTATGTGTTTGTTAAATAGTTTTGTCATACAAAGGGCACATCATTCATAACTAGAATGAGACAAACTGGAACACGCTTGAAATTCTGTTACATTCAAACAACAGGACCAACACTCAATCAAATCCTAAAACAGAAAACATTTGAATCACCCTTAATGACATGTTCACGAAACAAATAAGCAGCAGCTGTCATTCAATGGCACGTATTTTGAAAGTTCCAACCGGACGAAGTTGCCGGTGTGTGCTGTCTTTTGACTTTCCACCCGTCCTCGTCCACCCTCACTCGTCAGCACACTAGACTTCAATTCGCAAAGATGCCTTTCGTCGTCGTCCAAAGTAATCTACCTGCCAGCTCTTTCTCGGAGGACTTTGTGAAGAAACTGTGTTCGTGCACCGCGGCTGCTCTGGGGAAACCGGAGGAGGTAAGTCCTCCGTGTCCTGTAAGGTGTCCGGTACTGCTGCTGTGCGCATGAGCGTCACTGTGTTCACGTGTTCTGTGCTTCTACCCCAGACCACTTTTTACCATCAGAATTATCGAAGCTGTTTTTTTCTAATCTATCAAGTGGCACATACCGGCTCTGGGCTGCTGGACTAAGAGTTTCCAATTGGCTGGAAGGTGTTCATTAATGTGTAGTACCAGGGCGTTATAAGTGGGCAGTTGTAAATGACCGCGCCACTATTAAAGAGGGACATTGGAGTTTGGCTTTTTTGTTTGAAGTTGAAGTGGGTAACTTAAAAATGGCTTTTAATCATATTTGTTGAAACTGTCACTATGTCCTGAAGGTCATACATGCAACAGGTGATCTGTGGTAAACTCCTCTGGTTCCACCTGCTGCCTCTAAGACCATTTGAAAAGAGTTCACAATGCACAAATCAAAACAACCAATCAGAGCAGAGTATCTGTATCAGTATCATTATGGTGGATGAACATCAAACAAGTTATGAGAAAACAACAGTTTGCTTGACTAAACAAGTACAGAGACAAGGAAATAGTAGAGGTGCAATGAAGAAACGAGTTAGAAAGAGAATAAGACCAAGTCACGCTGTGAAGAGGGGCTTTCGCCGTCATGTTGATCCACATTTACCTGCTTTACCTTCAGTAACGTTAGTCATGGTGGTTGTCTTTCAGAGAATGAATGTGGTGGTGAACCCCGGGATGTTGATGCTGATAGCTGGCTCTTGCTCTCCCTGTGTGATGCTGTCAGTGTCTGCTATCGGTGTGACTGACACTGCTGACAAGAACAAGGAGCACAGTGCCAAGATCTTTGAGTTTCTGACCAGAGAACTTGGTCTGACTGAAGACAGGTAAGCTCTTTGGAGGTTCTCGCTGTGCCTGCACACATATCAATAGCTTCCACAACAATATGAGGACATACTGTAAATAGTATGTTATACATACTATAATTACATTTGTGTATTCCTTTAAATTAATGTGTTGCTTGGATGTATCCTTATGTGTATGTGTATGTCAGTGTGTCAGTGTTAAAGGTTAAAAAAAAAACAAAAAAAAAACATATATTTTAAAGCCGTAAGTAGGCTTACTTTCATATAGTATATGTACAACAAGTACAAGGCTTTAGTGCTTCAGTCAGTTTATGTTGTATAATGGTATCAGTATACAAAAGTACAATGAAATGGCTTTGATATTACTGCAGCCAACAAGATAAAAATGAACTGAGCAAGGTAACAAAGCAATGCATCCAGTCTGCAGAACCATAAGTAATGATAACACAAGGCCCAAGAAGCTGACACAAATAAGTCATTCCCTCTGACCTGAATCTAGATCTCTCATATAAAACATTGTCTAGGAAAGACAAAAGCCTTTGCTGATCTCTGCATAAAAGAGACCATTTTGCGATACATACTCCATAGGATTTTTTAAATTGTTGATGCCATTTTCCAAGAACATTGATTGGTCAGTAGGTGATGCTTTCATGTGGTGATCTCTTATCTGGAACATAATCTGCTCCATGTTAGGTTTGCAGCATAATTTATATGGCAATGTAACCCTGTAAGAAGTGAACTACCATCTTAACCCTGAAAAGCAAGGGTTAAACCTAAAGTTACCTTGTTAACCACCCTTAAATTAACCTTTTTTACTTTGCTCATGTGATGGAGTTGCACTCACATATCCAACGTAATAGTAATCCCACACATAGTGTTTTTGATAAATGTTGATACTGAATACTTTTCCAATACAATACCTTGGAAAATATCAATACTCTATACCAATTTTGATAATACTGAGAAAAATTGGTAACATTGCCTGTTATTTAACTGTTCAAGAATAAATTATCTAATTAACTAATCTTAGAAATGAAGTAAAGTTAAAGTACTATGTTAAGCACAAAACATCTAAGTTAATTAACATTTGACCACAGTCAAAGTTTTTTTTGTAAGTGTAACTCTGCTGTGTCAGACTACATGCCTGATGGCTCTGAGGGGGGTTAGCTTAGTTGAGAGCACCACAGCGGTGTCAACCACAAAGCGTCGGTATATGATGACCAGGGGTGAGAGCAGAGATTGGTTATATGTGTGTGTGCGTGTGTGTTAGCTCAGAAAGAGAAAAGAAAGAGCTCAGTTGGTATCTTGTGTCTCACCTGGATTTAAATTCACAGAGAGTGTATGTGACCTTGTCCTGGTCTTTGCTGCCGTCAGCATTCTTTGTTTTTAATCAGGCTGCTCTCTTTTTGTCTGGAAACAGACAGAAGTTTACTCTACAACATGCATGAGCACCCAAATACACCAGAGATTCTTCACAAGTGATATTCTGCAATCAGAGTGGTCAGTTATCGCACAGGAAATGATGAATCATAAGTTAAACTAACTCCTCAAGGCTGAACGCAGCTCGCAGCTGTTGATGAACCTAGAGCTACACTTAAACCCTACAAACTGTATTATTTTCATATTTGAATGGATGCACGGGGTTAATTATTGAAAGCTTTGTTCTGATTCACAGGATTGTTATTCAGTTCCACGCACTGCAGCCTCACCAGGTTGGGAAGAAGGGAACCGTCATGAGCTTCTTGTGAAGGACGATGTGGTCTCTGACATATCTCACAATTCCATTCCTAAAAGAAGAGGACCGTTGAGATCAGTATTAATTCCAAACTGATGTAAACGTTACTGTATTTTCACGTCACGTCCAGGTGTAGAGTCTGAACCATGTATTACACATGCTGGTAATGGGCCTATTGTGAATGATTACAAGGTCCGTTACTGTTCCATTCCTGACATCAGTGGATGTTATGGAAGACCACTAGAGCCATATGGAATAAAAAGATAAGTTTAACAAAGGACAATGGAATTATTCTCTTTAACACTGAATTTAATGTACACATTTCAACAGAAATCTTAGAACTCTGCTGTGTTGTTGATATACATTATAAATTTGATATCTTGAATTTGTAATGCAGCTCACATTCTTCACTTAGTGGTTATGTATTTTGGAAACAAAAATTACCTTTACCTTTTGTACTCAAATAAATTAATATTATAAAATATCACAAGTTCTTTGACTACCTCTATGTGTTTAAGTGGCTTTTTATAGTATAGTAGGTTTGTGTGAAGGATCTGAAGCCAAATGCCTTGTGTGCCCCCTGGTGGCTGGCTCCAGTACAGGTCCTAAGTCCCGCCCCTTTATGTTAGAAGATGAGACATTGACCAAACTAAAATTCCAGTTACATGTCAAAGAAATTTTTTCCAAGATGGTTTATGTCATTTTAGGTTATTTTCAATCATGCTTATGTTTGTTTTTGATAAAATGAAAATGTGAAGGATAATTCATAAGGCCTTGGATGGCACTAAGAATCCGACTGTCCTTACACTAGGCTGCCTAACTATGCCACGACAGGTGTGAAGTATTGAGTAATGTGTTCTGAACATGGACTACCAAAAACACATCTTAGATACTCTGCCTTATGCATTAGTACTGTGTTATTTCATGAAGTCTATAGTAAATGTAAAAAATATTGCTTCATTACCAAGGTTACGATGTAAAAATAAGAATACAGGTAACCAGTCTCAAATGGGAAATTTGGATGGTTGTTACATTAAGACTGGTTGCTCACCTCTTGTCCATTCTTATTCATTGACATGAATCCCAATTGGCATGATTGTATGAAAATAATTGTTGCATATATGCTAGATGGGCATAACATGTTATGCTATCATTATGCCTAAGTTTAAAACCTGTTCAATTAAAAACACTATCTGACCAAAGTCATTTCATATTTCATATTCCATTTTCCTGACAGTCTGACCCCTGTATTATGGCTTGTATGCTGACTTGTGTGTTGCTTTCAATGCTGTTGCTTCAAGGACTTGTGGGAGAGAATTGCCTCCTTTCCTTTCCTAATGGATTGGATGAAGCACCAAAGGGCCTGTAGCTTAGTCTTGTTTTCCTCTCCTCTCTCTGCATTCGACTGCAGCCTATGTACTTCTGTTTTTCTTTCCATCCATCCATTTTCCTAACCCGCCTTATCCTGAGAACACAGGGTCACGGGGTGCTGGAGCCTGTCCCAGCTATCTTTGGGCGCAGAGGCAGGGTACACCCTGGATTGGACGCCAGTCAATCGCAGGGCTAACACAGATGACATACAACCATTCACACTCACATACACACCTAGGGGCAATTTAGACTTATCAATTAACCTAACCTGCATGTCTTTGGATTGTGGGAGGAAGCTGGAGTACCCAGAGAGAACCCACGCAGGCACAGGGAGAACATGCAAACTCCACACAGAAGGGCCTGCCTCAACCAGGGATTGAACCCAGAACCCTCTTGCTGTGAGGCAACAGTGCTAACCACCACACCACTGTGCTGCCCTCTGTTTTTCTTTATTTAAAATAATAATATAATAAAATTTATTTGACATGTAACTTTGATTTTTTAGTTTGGCCCTTGTCGTATATGCACATGGAGGGGCAGGACTTGCAGGTTCATTACAGCATACAGTATGATAGCCATATCATTGTAGGTTTTAAAAACAACATTTCAAACAAAGTTTGTAGATCAGCTGATTCTAACAAATTTCAGCTATATAGTATGATGCCATAATAGCTTGGACTACTAAGTTTGGCTCTGTACATTCATAACAAACTTATTATCAGTTGGGAAATGTACTTCAGTGACATCTTTTATCACAACAGGTGCATCATCTGTACTCAACATAAATTCATTCATATTCCTGCTTGAGCAATATGCTGTATGTACACTGTATTGAAAGTAAAACTGGGTGCTACAGAAACATTATGCGTATGAGTCATTCTATGCAGTAATGAAAAATAATGTATGTGTATCAACATACAGTGTGACAGTACACAATGAGAAATAACTGATATTGATATAAACAAGTAAAAATAGTGAGTTAGCTGCGACAGAGTACCAGAGTGTGGTTAAGTTTTAGCTGGCAAGATGTTGTCAGGTCCATAACAAAGTTTGACAGTGGCCTTTCCAAGTTAAATTTTGAGTTTGGACTTCCTGTTCAATCTGAGACATTCAACTAACATCGGAATTACATGTACAAAGCAGCCCTGAGTTTGTTGGAATTGTTGGAAAAGGAACTGATGCATGTGAAAAATACGCCTGTAAAAAAAAATACACATCACCTATAAAAACTACTGACAGTTACTAAAGTATTACATACATGTTTTTTTTAAATGTAAAAGTCAAACATTTAAAAGTTTTGAGCATAAGATGTTACTTCAATCAATATACATTCTTCAAGTAAAAAAAACTTTTAAAAAACACATTATAGTTTTGACTTCATCAAATTACACTGCTCAAAAAATTAAAGGTATGCTTAATAATCACAGTATAACACCAAATCAATTCATTTTCAGGGATATCAACCTTTCCAGTTAGGAAGCATAAGCCACTGAATCAGTTTCACCTGTTTTAGTGCAAATCGAATGACAAGAGGTGCACTGGAGAGGGAACAGCCAACAGGGAATGATTTTGCAGGTGGTGGCCACAGTTGACTGCTCTCTCCTTGTCCTTCCTGACTGGTTCTTCTCTAGTTTTGCATTTTGCATTTATATGAGGCGCTACCTGCAGCCTATTCACCAGAATTTGCAGGTCAACCATTGGCACCCAGTTCTCTTCACAGATAAGAGCAGATTTGCTCTGAGCACATGTGACAGAGGTGAGAGTTTGTAAATGTCGTGGTGAATGTTATTTTGCCTGCAACATCATCCAGCATGACTGGTGTAGTGGTGGGTCAGTGATGATCTGGGGAGGCATATCCCTATCCCACAGACAGTCAATGGTACCCTGAGTGCTGTTAGGTAGGAGGATGAAATCCTTAGAGCCACTGTCAGACCTGCAGTGCAGTGGGCCCAGGGTTCTTCCTGGTGCAGGACAATGCTCGGCCAACTTTTTTGAGCACTGTATTTTGGGAGGCTTTCCATTAAACAAAAAATTGAAATAAGTTGATAAGATTTTTACTGAAGGACAGGACGATTGCTTTTATGTTAGTAATTTAATTTTCTACATAAAGCATTTGTGACAATCAAAAATACATGCAGCAGATAAATCTCAGCTGAGTTTGGCTGAGTGTTGGTTTCTACATAGTTAAGTAAGACAAATGTGAACACAATGTGAACAAATTTTTATGCTCCAATACCTGTATTTCTCTTTATTTGATTTCACTTTACTGGCATCATTGCTGTTAGTAAAATATAATGTAATGTTGAAATGAATTTCACAGAGCCATAGGTTAGCCATCAGCACATTTGAGCCTGTACAGTAGTCTTACAGAACCTGTCAGTTTTACTGACAAACAGCAGGAAGCTAGAGAATTATATAAGAGTTACATAAGCCACCTTTGCTCTACAGTACCATCTCTGATTACTGGATCAACTTTTCAACTTTTCAGAGGAAAACCAAAGAGCAGAGAGACGAAGCAAGAGAATTCACTCTTCGACCCCTTACGCGTGCCAGTAAGGCAATTCCAGAGCTCTTCCTTCTTTTAGTTTGGCGTTCACATTACTGTCGCCCTCTAGCAGCAGTAAGAGGGGACAGAAAATAACAGACCAGGAGGAGTCATAGGAAAATGATAGGTAACCTTGGTATGTTTGTAGCTCGGATACACGTGATGTTTCAGTGTTGGTGAAGCACAGTTGAACAGCAGTCTGTAGCGTGCACAATTAAAAATGGTGCTATGCAGATTTGCACAGTAACATAAACGGCACACCAGCAGACAAATGTTATATTTATTGAACTTTATGTGTTTAACAGTAGTGTTGGATCAGCCACGCCACATTTAGAAATGAATTGTTAGGGGTGAGTGGCAGAGATCAGAGCGATTGCTGTGTGGTTCAGGATGTCAAGCGTCATATCCAACATATAAACTGTGTGCGATTATTTCTGGCGAGCCCGTCTGATAAATGCAGTGAACGGCCCGTTGTGCTGGATGCTGAACTCTGTGTCCTCTCTCAAGGTGCTCCGTGGTTCAAAGAGTCCCGGAGGGCTCCATCACAAAGCTCCATCAGCTAGATTTTCAAATCTTTCTGGATTCGGCTGCAGTAAATATAAAGAGGGTAAACTATTTCATGTAAATATTTTGCTATGATGTAGATATATGTGTAGGGGTATTGATGGGGGTTTCTAAAGTGAACCATTTACACCACATGCATTTACATATAACACTAGAAATGTCTGTCTTTGGTGCCAGCAGTAGTAGGACTATAGATAGCTGGTCCTGGTAACATGGGCCAGTATACTTCTGCTGTGGTCCACTCAACCTCTGTAAATGTGTGAATAGATAGATAGATAGATAGATAGATAGATAGATAGATAGATAGATAGATAGATAGATAGATAGATACAATATAAAAAATAAAAAATGCCCACATTCAGGGTCTGCCTCACCTCATGCTTCTGCCTCCTCACATATGGTCTGTCCAGCAACATAGGGAGAAGGTGCAGAGACAAGACTAGGAAAAAAAAGAGCAACAAGAGGAGGCTGATGATGGTGAGGCTATGGCAAGTGATGGGGGTAAAAGGTGGAAGAGCTTCCCACCACGAAGAAATGTGTCCCTCTGCTGTTGGTCCCGAGGTCAGTGGGCTGTCTGCTTGGTCCCCCTTTTAACAAGTAAGGCACGAAGTTCTGATACTCGTGCTACTGGTAGTCGTGAGCATTGATGACCTGGAAGACTTGGACAAAGTGAAAAAAGAGTTTTTTTCTAGGTATGAAATCACTGATGACACTTCCTGGTGATTGATCCTGAAGATTTTGTGGCAGAGACCATCAAAGACATTTGTGAACTCTCGATTCAGGAACAGTCCCTCAGAGAGATGAATCCAGAGGTGGATATTCGGATTTGGGATGATGATCCAGAGACTGCTGAGGGGGGGCGGCTTGCCTTGTCAATGTGTTCCAGTGAGCTAGGAGGGGCTGCAGAGGCTTTGCTGCATTGTAGAGCCATGAGAAAAGTGTCCCTTACACTGCACAGTGGCGTTCCCTGGGCACAAACCTCTGAGAACCATAAAAGAGGAATTTCACATGTTGCACATGTTTCTCTCTGGATGTTTTCATGCATTTGATCATGTTTTTTGTCCCTTAATCTGTGTGTATCTGTGTGTGACATTAAACCTGCTGTAAGACAAATTTCCTCTCAGGCACAACAAAGTTAAAGTGGAAGTTGAGACTGATGTAGAAATCATTCAGTTAATGATGATAATTTAAATGATATTCTTTTAATGACATTCTGCTGAGATCTCAGTCTTTTTTTTTTATTTTTGACTAAATTCTATTCATCATGTATATTTAATAATTTCTTTTAAACCAAAGTGAAGTACAATCATGAGCCTATATGCCTGAGTAAAATCTGCCTTTCATTTTCAGCTGCTTCATGCATTTTGTGCCCACAAAGGCACCTAAATAAAAAAGTGAAATTTGATTTAAAAACATTCCCTCCTTTTCATTTCTAATATACATATACATGTAGGACTAAAGTAACCACAACAACTTAAATATAAATATACAAATAAATATAGCTGTAAAAGTATCATTTTAAAAGTCAGTTACTATTCCAGTAGCATGGTGGTGGGATGCTGAAGATCTGACATGAACAATTCTGACATCAGCAGAAAGACTCAACCTAAATAGTTCCCAACTTGATGGTCTTTTGGTGCAAATGTCCAAAACTGGCCCAAGTTCTCACACCCCAAACCTTAACCAGTCTGGCAAATATTACTGGGCCAGAGCTGAAGCACATACATTTTGGGGTGGCTGAACAAATTTTGGGGTGGCACTGGCCGCTGTGTTCATCACTTCACATGACATCACTAGGTAAACATTTAGAGGGCCAGCTGTGGGTATATTGAGGTGACAACAGTTAAACTTCCATCGACTTGAATTGGACTTTTCCATCAAAAGTCAGTTAAACCCTATGCTGTCCTAAAAAGCCTGCAGACTTACTCTGGTACATGAGTTGTTGTTAACTGTTGCTTTATTTGGTTGCAATGGCTCTGCTTGTAGCAGAGAAATGATAATCATTTATCTTTAAGTAAATCAATTATCATATTTAACACTGTTAAAAAAACAGCATGACAAACTGAGTTTTGATGGTCTGACGCTAGCTAACACAAAGGACACTACAGTGTAGATACAACACGAGGGGTGTGAACTATCTTGGTCAAATAAAGGGTCTTTGGTGCGTGAAGCTAACTTGTGCCCTAAGCTTATCAGAAGAAGGAAAGAAGGAGAAAAGACGTGGTGAGCTGCAGTAATGGCGTTAGAGCTCTACTTGGACCTTTTTTCTCAGCCGTGCCGCTCGGTGTATATCTTCGTCAAGAAGAACAACATCCCCTTTGAATTTAAAAAGCTCTCTCTGCTGGACGGTGAGTTCATGCTCACACACAGGCCAGGGAAAACCGATTTCCACAGAGATCTTATAGATTCAGAAATACAAGACTGTGACATATAATACCCAGTGGAATGAAATAATAACAGTCATTTGAAAGTTTTGGATCCCGCTGTCAGTACAGCTGTTTTGATACCTATCTGAACTTTTTCCCTTAATGAGAGTAGAGTATACAATAACGCATTTCTCAATTAAAACAGGAAGTATCTGATCCAAATACAAGTGGGCTGGGTATTGTTAGAATTTATGCTAATACTTTGTCATAATTTGTTTTGATATTGATACAGAAATGATTCTTTTCAGCCTACTTGAGTACAAGTCCCAAGGTAAATCTGAGAGTTGACTGGATGATTAAGAGGAAACTAAACACATTTCTTTTTGTTTGGTCAAAACATTTATTTTCAGTACTTGTTTTTCAAACTCATTTGAGCACTAGACGTATTGATATTTGAGTTCTGTCCTCCGGTGTAAGTAAAAAAGACTAAGGAGCCAAAGTGGTCAGTATTCAAAACATACTGAGGCTTGGGTCCTATCAGTGAGGAACTGCATGTCGTGTATTGTGAATAGCTACAGATAATTCTAGAAATCTTGCTGCTGCTGAATAGACAGCTGTGTGTGTGTTGGTTTCAGGTGAGCAGTATGGTGAAGAGTTTGGGAAGATCAGCTTGATAAGAAAAGTCCCTGCTCTGCGAGATGGAGACTTCTGTCTGGCTGAAAGGTGATGAAATGTTCTTCCACATGAATCATTAAAAAGTATGTTGTGTGTGGCAGTCATTAGTGATTTGTCTAGTGGTTTGTCTCTGCAGCATCGCCATCATGCTGTATCTGGCTGAGAAGTTTAAGACTCCAGACTTCTGGTACCCAGCTGACCTCCTGCAGCGCGCTCGCATCAATGAATACCTGTCATGGCAGCACATGGCCATCCGTATGCATGGAAGCAAAGTGTTCTGGCTCCGGGTATGTTCTGACACCTGTCATGGTCTCCTGCTTGTTAAAGTTTGGGCTTTTTCCTTTTTTTCCAGACTGAAAGGCTGAGCAGTGAAATCAGCTGGGAGGAAAACACCAGGCTGGAGCCACTGGTGGAGCTCTTCTGTTGTCCATTGTTCTGCTGGTGTCTGCACCTTTCATTGTTACTGAGCCCTAGACAGTGAGAAAGATGAAACATGAAGTTTTAAACTAGTTTCTACTGTATCCTATTTTATTTCCTATTCAGACCGCACTGTTTTGGTCCAAATGAAGTGACATCACCAGTGACAGACAAAAGCATCAATACAATACATTCTTTGCATGACCAGTGCTAGACTTTCATTTCAGCAGGGAGATCATTTCACATCACATCAACAACCTGTCATTATTATATTCAAACAGTTGCACCAAAGAGGGAAATTAAAGCAAAGTCTTGCAAGATAATTCCTTCCTGTACAATAAACTACCTCAGGACCCCACACGTTTATCTTCCTCTTAACTATTCAAAACTATTTTTTCAAGTTTGAGAAAGATGAGAAAACTTTGGCCTATTGGAGGGACAAGAATCATCTTTGGATGTCTCAACAGTACCTTTAATGCAGGAGTATTTCAGTCTAAATGCTGTTAAATGATAATGTTTTGCTAAGTTTCTGAAATCAGAATGTTATTTAGTTATTTATTAAAACAGGATCATAATTGGGAAAGTAGTATGCAAGTAAACGCACTTGTTGTCTTTACAAATGTTACTGTCAGTTTTTTTGGAATTTAAATTTTAGGTCAGCAGTTATTTAAAACCTTGCACACAACTGATTTAATATAGCACTTTCATTAACGTAGGGGTTTTACCACAGTCTGATTTAACAAGATATATCCAAACATCTAGTCCCTAGGCAGCTATTAATCACACCATATTTCGTTTAGTTTCACATTAGTCATGGGTACTCTTCGTTTACTTTAATCAAATTATCATAAAGTGCATGAAAAATAGCCATTACACACAAACCGTTGTCTCATATGAGTCAATGAACCTGTAAAAAGACAGTGGTGGTCTGAGGACTTGTGATGATAATGCCTCCACTCGCTTTAAACTAAGTGGGAAGGAAGAGTTAAGCACTATGACAGAGGAAAGGAAGATTATGTGCTCACAAGCTGAATCCTCATGCCGCCTCAGGGAGTTTAGAGGAAGTTTAAATGCTGAATATTGTATACTATACATATATGTATATATATATATATATATATATATATATATATATATATATATATTTTGTATCTGTTTTCATCTCCTTCTGAAAAGAGGATTTCAAACATAATTTTGCACCAAGAACAAGCTCATTGATAGAAGTTAGGGTCATTTGTTCTATTTCTTCCTTGGGAATCAAAAGCTACAGCCCAAACACAAAGAATCTGTCTTTGTGTTTGGGCTGTAGCTTTTGATTCCCAAGATTCTGGGCGTGGACGTCCCACAGGACAAGCTGGATGCAGCCTTGGACGACCTGAACAGCTCACTGAAACTCATCGAAGAAAAGTTCATTCAGGACAGACCCTTCATTGCAGGAGATCACATGTCATTGGCTGACCTGGTTGCCATTGTGGAGATCATGCAGGTGAGCTGGAAGGTTTTTCAACAGACGTAGTGGTCTAGATTCAGGGGATTGCTCATTTTAACCCATCATCCCTATATTACTGCCAACCAGTTACAAAAGAATACCACAATGTTTTGAATGTTTCATTAGACATGAGACCAGTAGTACTTTTGTGTCTGAGTTTTAGGGTCAGTAGGGTTAGAAATGTCTTTTCTAGTGCCAGCAGGGTACCTGCCAATAACCAAAACAATTCTTTTGCAAACCGTATTTTGGGAATCATAAACCTGGGGTTTTTACTTAACTTTTTTTCATGTTACAAAAGTTCTCAAATGTAAAATGTTGTCCAAACACAATGTCTAAACACAAAAAGCTCTTGAAGCTGTGTTAATCAATATTTTATCCTCTTGGGGGCAACACAACAAGCTGTAAACACAACATGGACATTTTATCACCATTAACTGTTGTCATGGCTCATGTTGTTCCACATCTGGCAGACACAGGGCAATGTATTTATTCTCTCTCATTTTAGGGATAATCCTGAACCATACTCTAGATTACAGTGCATAAAATAAATGATAGAATTAGTACAGATTCTATCAAATTAGATCAGAAATAAAGTGGAGCAAATGCTTTTAGGATGAGGACTAATGTAACACTGTCCCTGTAAACACATTTTTTGGGTAGCTGGGGTCTAAATTCCTGGTAGCCAGTGGCTGAATGACCTAAAACAGCGCATCAGCTTTTGAGTATTTGCGTTACACCTACGGGACTGGTATTAATTAGAATGATATGGAATGTGGATTAGTAGTCACATGTGGGTGGTTGAAGAGTTGACTTGTTCCACATTAACATGTCTTTTCCTTCCTTTTCTCTCACTGACAGCCTGTGGGCTCCGGCCTGGATGTGTTCGAGGGGAGACCAAAGCTGAGTGCCTGGCGGGACAGAGTTCAGGACGCCATTGGAAAGGAGCTGTTTGATGATGCCCACCAGACCATCCTGGGAGCCCAGGAAAGTGTGAAGCTGATGGATGCCAGCAAGATGCAGATCTTCAGGCCCAAGATCCTCAAGTTATTCATGTGAAAAGAACACTGGTTCTGTGCTAAGTAGCTCAGCAAAGTTTTCCTCTAATACCTGACAATACAGAAAATACACATATCGGTCCTTATAAACTAGACAATATATTATATGCATTCCAAGCTGCTCATATAAAGAAATTGTACTATCATCAATTGTGGTGATGGGCACCAGCATGTTGGGCATTAGAATGGCCGCATGTGCTGTGCAGAACTGGGCCACAGAGGCAGTCTGAAAACATCTCTGGACTCATAATGTAACATAAAAGAATGTGAAATGAATAATATAACTGCTACTCTGAGAGCTGCAACCTCCATCAAGTCATTTCGCTGCTCTGTCAGGCCTTAATGAATAGCACTAAATTACTATGGTGAGAATTGATTCACATTGTGATAATGTGTTTCATTGTCTGGCTCCTGCAGTGGAAGATAATGTGGATAATGTAGTCAAGTGTGATATGAAAAGTTTGTGTTTTTTAGCTGTGGCGTCACTCTTTAAATGAAGTGCAGACAACAGCCTTATTGATTGGGATCAAAAGTTAAATGAAGGCATTGTAAGTATCTATATGTATTTCATATTGATCAAGATAACCCTCAGCATGAGTCAACTACACAAAAGGAGCAATGCTGCCACCATGTGTGCAAGGCAAGGCCACATAAACTCTTGTAGAATTTCTAAATCACACATATTGCAGAAATCAATGTGACTAAATTGTGCTGCACTTTTCATATGCATACAGTTACCACATCTGTCATATTTAATAAATTGTTCACTCAACCATTACCAAACCTCTGTATTTGTACTATGTTTTGCACTTTTACATTCTGCTGTAAAACTCTTAAATGTAGGTTTAAGACCAGTGCTGGGTGAGGAGAGGGGCAGAAGCTAAATTTGGAGCATTTTGTCTTTCTATGGGACAATTCACTGTTTTTCTCCAGTCACAGATGGTTTACAACCCATCCCATGACCATGTCAAATTTCTCTCCACCTTACTCTCCATTACATTTCCGCAGATGAAAAGTTTGACATGTAGTTTTCCAATAAATAAGTGTAGTTTTGTTTTGCATTGCTGCTATTAGGCTTACTTGAATTTGGTTTTGTGCATTTGGCATTACTCTGCAAAACTCTCCTCATCTGTATCTGGATTTCTCTTGTTATCTGTCAATTAAACAACAACTTTGGATACCACGGTACCGGGTTGCTCGGTGCTTGTTGATATTATGAATGACAATAAATACAAAATAAATACGACAACTTTTTGCAAATGAAGAGAAATAAATAATAGAAAAGTATTCAGCATAAAACCCACTGTGGTCATGATCGCACAATACCATACGGTACTATTCACCGAATGTTTTAGTCCTTCGATAGCTCAGTTGGTAGAGTGGAGGACTGTAGGTTAATGTGCTGTAATCCTTAGGTCGCTGGTTTGAATCTGGCTCGAAGGAGGTTGTTTTCATCAAGAGAGACAGTGCTCACTGTTGAACTACTGACCATTTGAACATTGTGTTAAACTGCTTTACACCCACTCTTTAGTCTTTTGTCTTTCACTGGCTTCTGTATTAAGTTTCAGTGAAATAAACACTATCATGACTGGAAAATATGCATGACACATTCACTGTCACTGTCAAAGACACGTAGGGAGAGGTATATCAATAGAAATACATAGGGAACTTTATTCAAAGTATTTGAAAATTAAAATGAAAATTTCCATAATTGCATTATTATAATTTTCCAAATGCATGCAGTATTAGAGTATGAATAAAAATGCAATAATCCATTTTTTATTTTCATTGCCATATACTGATATAGACATTTCATGACCATAATAAAATGAAAACAGCATTTGAAATTTAATTTAAAAAAACTTAACCTGCTCTTTAGTAGACATGTTTTCAAAGGCTTATTAGGATCCAAATTCAAAAAGAATTCATCAGAAACCACAGGGCCAATCCTTTCAATACCTCAGTCCATTTTGATTATACAAGAAAAGTTCATTAAAAAGAAACTGCTCATCAACTCTTTCAGATATCAACTTGGAAACTGACACACATGTTTACTGTTAAGACACATTTGTGCTTCACCTCTTGTGGCTGCCACGAATGTGAAAAGTTTTTTAGATAAACAAAGTCCATAGATTACCCAGACAAAGTTTCGGGACAATTGGCCCAACATTTTTGATGAGTTCTTTCAAACAAGCAGATGACTATCGGAGGAAAGATGCAGATGAATAGAGAGATCGCAAGAATGAAAGCATTTCATGCTAGGCCAAGCCATTTTTTAGATGATTGCATCTAAAAAATTGGCACATGTCAAGGCTATGTGAACTGAAGAACAAGATATTTCACATGCAACTCTGTGATACATTCATTCACAAAATACTCATTGTGTCTGTCACAGTTCTTTTGTCTCAGATTTAAAGCTTTTAATTTAACCTTTCCATTCCACAGATTATCCTATCTTAGATAAAGAAGTCTGCTAAATTATAATTATTGCCATTAATCACATATGTGGCACTTATTAAACACATACAGCGATGTCTGAATCAATAAAATTATGCTTTGAACTTTTTAAACTTTGTGTTGTCATAAGTATGCTCCTGCATAGGATCCAGTCTGCAGCCGATTAGAAACCTTACAATTTTGGATAAAAGTAAGTATGAAAATGTGGTCTGAGAAAAAGAGAAAATGTAAAAATAAAAACAACAACTTATTACAAGGTATGTTAACAGCAAAATGAAAACTGCACAAACGACATCACTGCCATCTTTGAAATAATTTACAGTGAGTGATGGGGTTCTCCATGAACGCGATATTGTTCTGTCAAACCTAAAGTTAAAATTATTTCACAGATTTTTGTGTTTCTATAGCGGTTGGCTAGTGTGTTTAATTAGCAGAGAAATATCATTGTAGTGGGTGTGTGTTTGGAATCCAGCTGGTAAAATATTTGTTAACTTTGTTTCTTCATTTCTGAAGAATGTGGATGAGGTCTGATTTATTTATTTCAGGAATATCCTCTTACTGTCTACACTGTCTTCACGACTTGAAGTGAAAGTAAGAATCCATGTTTCTGATCTTTCTACAATGGTAACCACCTAAACAACCCATCAGTGTTGGTGCTTGCTCTGATTTAATCACATGTAAATCTTACACAGTCTGTGTACTCATAAATGGTGGTAATAATAATAAAACAGATTTCTTTCTCTTAAGGAGCTGTCTTTTTTCCTTGATTGTGGCCTTGATGAGAGGTGTTTCTGGCAGTCTGCTGGAGGGAACAATAAACAGACTTTACCCTTTATTTATTCCACTATGAGCGCCCAGCCACCCTGTGGAGGAAACTCATTTCAGCCGATTGTATCTGCAATGTTCGGTCATTACCCAAAGTTCATGACCATAGGTGAGAGTAAAAATCGAGAGCTTCACCTTTCGACTTAGCTCCTTCTTCACCATGACGGTCCGGTACACTGACCGCATAACAGCGGAGGCTGCACCAATCCGCCTGTCAATCTCACGCTCCATCTTTCCCTCACTCGTGAACAAGACCCCGAGATACTTGAACTCCCCTCCACTTGAGGCAGGACCTCTCCACCAACGCAGAGAGGGCAAGCCACCCTTTTCTGGTCGAGAACCATGGCCTCGGAACTTGGGGGTGCTGATTCTCATCCCAGCTGCTTCACACTCGGCTGCAAACCGCTCCAGCACATGCTGAAGGTCCTGGCTTGATAAAGCCAACAGGACAACATCATCTGCAAAAAGCAGAGATGAAATCTTGTGGTTCCCAAACTGGAACTCCCTCCGGCCCCTGGCTACACCTAGAAATCCTGTCCATAAAGATTATGAACAGAACCGGTGACAAAGGGCAGCCCTGCCGGAGTCAACATGCACTAGGAATAGGTCTGACTTACTGCCGGCAATGCGAACCAAGCTCCTGCCCTGGTCATACAGCACTTCCCCACAGAATACCACGAGGGACATGGTCGAATGCCTTCTCCAGATCCACAAAGCACATGTGGACTGGTTGGGCAAACTCCCATAAACCCTCAAGCACCCTGTGGAGAGTATAGAGCTGGTCCAGTGTTCCACGACCGGGACGAAAACTACATTGTTCCTCCTGAATCCGAGGTTCGACTATCAGCCGAATTCTCCTCTCCAGTACCCTGGCATAGACCTTCCCGGGGAGGCTGAGAAGTGTGATCCCCCTGTAGTTGGAACACACTCTCCGGTCCCCCTTTTTAAAAAGAGGGACCACCACCCCGGTTTGCCACTCCAGAGGCACTGTCCCCGACCTCCATGCAATGTACTGCAGAGGCGTGTCAGCCAAGACAGCCCCACAACATCCAAAGACTTGAGGTACTCAGGGCGGATCTCATCCACCCCCTGGCGCCTTGCCACCGAGGAGCTTGCGAACTACCTCAGTGACTTCAGCTTGGGTGATGGACAAGTCCACCTCAGAGTCTTCAGCCTCTGCTTCCTCTGTGGAAGGAGTGTTGGTGGGATTGAGGAGATCCTCAAGTATTCCTTCCACCGTCCAACAATATCCACAGTTGAGGTCAACAGCTCCCCACCCGCATTGTAAACAGTGTTGGACTGCTGCACTGCTTCCCCCTTCTGAGGCAATACCGGACGGTTTGCCGGGACCGATAGTCCTCCTCCATGACCTCACCAAACTCCTCCCAGACCCGAGTTTTTGCCTCCAGGACAGCCCGGACTGCAGCGAGTGTCCTTTCCCCCCAGCGAGGTGACATTCCATGTCCCTATTGCCAGAGTTTTGGTTCAAGGATCGGGCCGTGAGGTGCCCGTCTGAGGCCACAACTGCTACCCAAACCACATCAGCACCGGCCCCTCATGGACCTTCCTGCGGGTGGTGAACCTATTGAAAGTGGGCCCACGTCCCGTGGTAAGCAAAGACCCGGCCACCAGGCGCTCACCTTTGAGCCCCAACCCCAGGCCTGGCTCCAGGGTGGGGCCCTGCAACACCAATCCTGGCGATGTAACGGTCCTTGTTGGTCTGCTATCCATGATGAGCTTGTGAACCGCTCTTAGTCTGGCCCATCATCTAAGACCTGTTTAGGGTCCCTCACGAGACCCTACCAAGGGTGTAATGCCCCTGACAACATAGCTCCTAGGATCTCATTCGGGCACACAAACCCCTCCACCATGGTTGAGGTGGCGGTTCAAGGAGGGGTAAAAATGATGGTCATTGAGGAAATAGTTGGAGTTGTGGAGAGTTAATTTCAATAACTGAATTCTCATCATATTTGCTGAATACAGTAAAAATACCCATTAATACATATGTGTTTGAGTTGGTTAAGACTTTTACACAAGTGAAGGAATCCACAGTACCTGAGCATTCAGTCAGTGAATGCAAAAAAGACAAACTAGAACCAAGTTTCAATAGCAGTAGATATATTTGCTTAAATACCATGGCTCATACTAACAAGTGTGTTTATCGAAGTCTGATAGATCTTATTCCTCTGTGTCACAGAGGAACTATTAAAGCTATACCTATCGATGTTTTTATATTAACAATGGATCAAACGAGTGTGTATGTGAAACAGGTCACTTTTAGGGACAAACCCACAGAGAATGGTCACTGGAACTTCACTTCAGCTTTTTTAACCTATTCCAGCTCATTGTTTTTGTTTTATGGACAACTTTACTGTTTTAAACTTGTCTCATCAACCTTGTTTGCAGCAGCAGCTAGAGGCAGCTGTTTCCAGTGAAAGTGATGTGAATGATGTTACTTGTAGTAACAATCTTGCAACAACTCTTAAAATGGGTAAATACTTATGCCAACTTTGATTCAATATTTTGCATTTTTGATGAATTTAGATCTGTATGTAGAGAATTCTTTTTACTTTAACAGTAAAGAGTCTTTTTCTATTTAGTGTTAAAAAAACACATACCTACAACTACTTGATTCCATATATTTACTGGTGTTGCTTTACATCTGTTTTTGTGCCCTTGAGTTACCATCAGCATGAAATAGGGCCATATGTATTCATCAGTGCAGCGCACTTTCCCTAAAGACATGTAAATAGAATATCCTGTGGAATAAAGCATATTTCCTTACAAGCAATCTTGCTTCCTTGAGTGAGGCAGTGATAAAAGACTTGCATTGTTTAATTTGATGATTCACAGGCACAGTACTTTCACTGTGCCTGTGATTAGGCGCGTGTTTTCAAATAGGGAAAACACAGAAACAATGATGTTGTAAAACACTGTGACCTTCAATCAAGGCCTCAACATCACAAGGAAATATTTTTAATGATGTTTAACTTTAATCATTTCTCGGCACCATATCAGCTGAACCTCTTTTGAATGCCTACAGTCTACTTACTAACAGTGTAATGTTTATGATTTTATGACTGTGAGTCTGGACAATAAGTAAGATTTCTTGTTTATCAGTTTTCAGTGATATTTTAATTATATTGTGATATCAGCTGGAGCCCAGCTCTACCCTCACTAACTCACCAGTCAATCCAATAAATCAGGACAAACATGTCCTTGTTGATAAAACTCACATTTAACCCACATCCTGTAAAAGACCTGTGACAGTCTTTTAGTATGCTTTCTCACCAGTAACCTGGCATCATGCTGCACACCCAGACACAGTGTCTGAAAACTGTTTACATAAATGAGAGTACAGGTTCAGATGCTCACACGCATGCTTAACTCATCAACACTAAACAACCATCGGCACATTTTGCCATCTTACGTGAATAAGCTTGCTCAGGTGTGTGTATATAAAGAGAAGGGCGGCCAGCTGTCATCACTGCATTACTCAGCTGATACCTGAACAGCATCACTTCACACTGAATTTCTGTTTCTGCTCTGTTTAAGTTCACTGGCAGTTTTTTCTCCACTGACACAGAGCAGTCAGTTGATCATCACCATGAAGAATCTCCTGGTTTTCTCCATCCTTCTCTGTGCTGCATTTGCAGGTCAGACATGTTTTTTCACTGTTAAAGGGTTTTTTTCTGATTTGAAGGTCTAAGGACAGAAGGTCATATGCTGTGTAGATTGTAAAGCCCCCTGAGGCAAATTGTGATTTATGATATTAGGCTATAGATATAAAAATGTGTACACACACACACACACACACATTCACAGAAAGGGACAGAAGAGTACTAGTACACTACTTCTAATACCAGTGTTGTGTTTTTCTTTGCAGCTCCAGCTGAAGACAAAGAGAAGGCTCCAGGTCAGTACTGATAGTCTTTGGACAGTTTAACAAACAATGATGTACAACTACAACTCAGTGTGGTACAAAACATAACAGGACATGACCACCAGATTAGAACTTGAAGTTGCTGACTACTTGTTCCATTAGGTTCCGTCAATGGGTAGTTTCTTAACAAACTAAACCATAGACTGCATATGAAGATGGCAACACATCTTCACTTCCACCCACTGTACCAAAATTAATCTAAAATGTCATGAAAAAGGCGTTACCATTACAGTAGTGATGGAGGAAATAGCCATGGTATCAAGGTTGCATCCATAAACCTACTAATTAAAAATGAGAAACTGCTAGTTAAAAATGACCTGCTGAAGTTAAAGTTACATCTCTCTATGTTTCAAAATTAAATTTCAAACTTTTCTTTGTTTTTGTTTAGCTCATGTCCCATGTGGGGCAGGTTTATGATCTATACTGCAGCTAGCCAACAGGGTGCGACTGAGATGTTTTGGCGTCACTTCTGTCATGTTGTCAGTCTTTATATATAGTCTATATACTAAACATGGTAAACATACCTGAGAAATGTAACATGTTAACGATGTCATTGCTGATGGTAGCCTTTATCTTTAAGCACTGCTGTGTCTAAGTGCAGCCTGACAGAGTTGTTAGCTTAGCTGTAGACTGTTGGTCTAGTCTAGTTTTAACATATGTTGTTGGTTTGATATTTACATAATGTCATATGGACATTTTGTCATTGTGACTCAAATAAAAATCAGAGACACCCCATGAAGCTATTGATGTTTCCGAGATAGGCAAGATGACGCTGAAGAAAGATGAGGAAGTATTTGTCCCGGAGGTTTCTGTCCCTGTTCCTAGAAATGGTAATTAAGATGACTACACACACATACACACACACACACAGTTGACAGTTTCCATATGTGCATATTTATATATAAACACACACAATATTAATGGTCATCATGCCGACTGTGCTGTCTGGCTGTCTGTGTTTGTGCAGCTCCTGTGCTTGAGGAGGCAGCAGCACCTGAACGTAAGAGCCACACCTCTGTCAAACACCTCTTTCCTATTTATTGTAAAATGTACAAATGACTAAGTATAACAATGACATGCCTAAAGGATAATGACATTATTTCTGCATGTGCAACTACAAATACAGCCAACTGTAAATGTGAGATTAGAAAGGAGCTATTATCAGTGTATTTCAGTCAGAAAATAGCTCGAATGTAATAAATTCAATGTTCTCACTGTTCTTTCTCTTTGTAGTTCGTTTCAACTTTTGTCCAGATGGCTGGTTCAGCCATGGCTCTCGCTGCTTCATGTTCATCAATACTCCCATGTCCTGGTATAGTGCTGATGGCCAAACACCCCCATTAAGTTTATATGCACTGTAAACAATGCAGTCGTAGCTTTTCCTCTAATCTCACAGACAAACAGAGGTTTTCCGCTCAGTTGGGGTACTTTAGAACTTACCATCAATGCACATAATAAATTCAACATGTTGTACAACATGGAGGCCTAAAGCCACTGGCGGGTGATAGTATTTGTTAGTATGTTAGCCTGTTATGATCAGTCTGTGAAAATAAGAGCTTTACATTCACAATGAAGCAAAAGCCAATACCATTTGGAGGAAGACAATGAAGAAAGAAATGACATGACAGCCTTTAAGCTGTATAGTCACAATAAACTCCCCGTGTTCCCTCTGTCCACCAGAAACAGTGCAACAGCCTAGGTGCCCACCTGGCCTCGGTTACCAACCCCAGAGAGTATAGCTTCCTTCAGCAGATCACACAGACAGCTGGTCAGAGCATTGCATGGCTGGGAGGCTTCAACCTGCAGGTTTGGATTTATGAAGAAATACAGCCTCAATCAGTTCAGATCAAGTCCAGGATGAAGTCCAAAGGGCTCTAGACTCGCACTATGTGGATATGAAAACACTTCCTTACACTCATGTTCTTTGTCTCACAGGGCCGGTGGATGTGGATTGATCGTGAAGGTTTCTATTACACCAACTGGTACTCTCCCTCCTCTTCCACTAGCTATCCCTGCATCTACTTACACACCACCAGTAAGTCCACCTGTTTGCTTTGGCTGGCTAGTTACATCAGCTAAACGTTTAGCTACACTCAGCTGTTTAAAACTTTTTTCTATTGTCTCACATTGAATGTAAGGTGAGGAGAACATAGCTTTAACTGCAGCTAATGTGTTAATCCAGTTACACTGCACTATGTATCCATTTATGAGAGTGCCACCTGGCTGGTATGCTGAAGAGGGCAACATCAGCCATATTGATAATTATGTAGTTGTGGATGCTGTATCTGTGCTTCCACTGTCTGTACATTCAAGTATCAAGTTAATTGTTCTTGTACAGTTTCTATTTTATTCTATTCATATATCTTCTTCCAGTTTATCTGGATCTTTTAGCCTGGTCTAATCTAAGTTTCTTTTTACTTGCATCTGACTTTGTGCTTCTGTAATACCTGTATTTCCCTTCCAGTGATCAATACAGATTTAATTTTATTAGTTTTAACTCAAAAAATGGATTTCATGTTAACTTTGTTATTTTCTCTCTCTTTAAAATCAAATTTCAGATGGTTGGGGTAACACCCAGTGTGGCTCTGCTTACCGCTTCATCTGCTCAAAGAACCCGTTCAGCTGTTGACATACACACTAAACAACTGGAGCCTTGGGATGGATCTTTCCCTTGTGTATTCTCAAAAGTAATCTATATGAAAGACTTTCTGTTTGTGATTGTAGAAATACGCTTGTTTTCATAATAAAGATTTGTAAGAGTGGGACAATGTGTGATCTGCCTTTAAGAGCTTGGTTGAGAAGTGGTTGTCCAGCTGCAGTTGGAAGATGAAGACAACAGTCATATGTGTCAGAGTAAATGAATCATTGAGTCATTACAGAGGAAAGTAACTCATGGCCCTTGTTCAGAGAGTACAGTACAAGTCTTTATTTACCAGGCTTGTGTCAACGTAGTTCAAATAATCTAAATAGAACTAATGCTGTGATTCTGCTGTTTTGGTGCTAGTAGTGGTAGGATGACTGGCTAAGAGTTACTCTTAAGTAGATATTAAAGTCAGAAGTGGAAAAGAAGAGAGGCAAATACTGAAAACTCACACAGACATAAGTATGCATACATATTCTTTAGGCCAGATTTATAAAGCATCTGGAGCCAGGAGTCAAGATCCCATCTCAACTCATCACATACAGTGTGTCCTGGTAGAGGCAGCTGTTTCCATTGATAAAACTCTGCTAAACCCACTGTACACTACCTCCTTAGCAGGAAACAGCAGACAGACACAGTTAGAGATTAGCTGGTGAACATTGTGGAGCATTTAGCAGCTAGAGAGACAGAAATTTCCCTCAGGAGGTGGTGGAGACAAAAAATAGGGCTAAAGGACAAAGAATATTACACACAAATCCAAATGAATGATCATGCTGCTCTGTGTCAGCTGAATATGGAAATGAGAAAATGTATACAACCAGCTTTGCACCTTTAATTTTATAAAGTGATATATTAGTGTGGAGTGTTTCTGCTGGCCAAAAAAACACAATGCTGACAGCCTGTGCAGGACCAGTGATTAACATTCTGTCTCTCTCTTCATGGCCTTAGATGTAGCAGGTGGAGCTAAAGGTCTGGCTTAAACTGAGAGAAGGCACCTCCTGGAAAAGAAGGCACATGGGTAACTCAGTTGTCCTAAGGAGATTGCTGACAGAATCACCCCCCTCTCCCAACAGGCCAGAAATTTCTCTAATTGCTTGAGAACAGAAGGGACAGGCCAGTCTGTGACAACACTAACCTTGGCAGGGTCCATCTGGATATTACTAGGAGGCATGATGAACCCCAGGAAGGAGAAGAGCCCCTCAGGGTGACCGCAGCAGAAGGTGAGGAGGACCCTCCAGAGGATTAATCCACGCAAAGCTGCTGGTCCCGATAACATCTCCGGGCGGGTGCTCAAGGGCTGTGCATACCAGCTCACCGAGGTGCTGACGGACATCTTCAACACCATCTCTCCAACAGGCGGCGGTCCCCACCTGCCTGAAGACCGCCACGATCATCCCCATCCCCAAAACGCCCACAGTGACAGGCCTGAATGACTATTCGGCCGGTAGCCCTCACCCCGATAGTCATGAAGTGCTTCGAGAGAGACTGGTCATGGCCCACATCAAGGACTGCGTCGACGTCACTGTGGACCCGCACCAGTATGCATATAGGAAGAACAGATCCACAGAGGACGCCATTTCTTCTGTGGTCCACACAGCCCTCACCCACTTAGAGAACAAAGACTCTTATGTCCGCCTGCTCTTTGTGGATTTCACCTCTGCGTTCAATACAATCATACCGCAGACCCTGGTCCAGAAACTCACAACACTTGGACTGAGCCTCACCCTGTGTAACTGGGTCCTGGACTTTCTGACAGACAGACCGCAGTCTGTGAGGATCCACGACTTCTCCTCCTCCTCCATCAACCTCAGCACCAGCACCGGCTCCCCCCAGGGCTGTGTGCTGAGCCCCCTCCTGTTCACCCTGCTCACACACACGACTGCTCAGCGATACATCCGAGCTGTCTGATCGTGAAGTTCATGGATGACACAGCTGTGGAGGGACGGATCGCTAACAACGACGAGTCCGACTACAGGCAGGAGGTGGAACACCTGGAGGGTTGGTGCAGACAAAACAACCTCTGCATCAACGTGAAGAAGACCAAGGAGATGATCGTGGACTTCAGAAGGGGCAGACACCTCCCCTCTCCCCTGTACATCGGAGGGACTGCGGTGGAAGTGGTCTCCAGCTTCAGGTACCTGGGCGTACACATCTCTGACGACCTCACCTGGAGCAAGAACACTTCCTGTCTCATTAGGAAGGCACATCAGCGTCTCTACTTCCTCAGGAGGCTGAGGCGCGCCGGGCTGGGGAGCTCAGTCCTGACCTCCTTCTACAGATGTGTGGTGGAGAGCGTCCTGTCCTCCTGCATCATCGTGTGGCACGGCAGCTGCTCGGCGGCAGCAGAGAAGAAGGCTCTGCAGAGAGTGGTGAAGGCTGCACAGAGGACTGTGGGACGCAGTCTACCCACCACCACGGACATCTACACCTCCAGATGCAGGAAACGGGCCTCCTGCATCATGAAGGACCCCACTCACACCGCACATGCAAACTGTTTGTCCCCCTCCCCTCTGGCAGGAGGCTGCGAAGCATTAAGAGCAGGACCACCAGACTGAGGAACACCATCACCCCCCCCACCCACTTCCCTCCCTCTTCTGACAGCCACCCAAAGACAATACACATCTGCACACTGCAACACCTGCACAGAATGCAGTTGCTTTTTTGCACTACAGTTAAATCCTATTTATTCTGTTTTATTTTGCACTGACTCATTTTTGCTTTCCTATCTTATAGCTAATCTCGTTCCATCCCATGTTTGACTTGTGTTGGAATGACAATAAAAAATCCTTGAATCCTTGAATCCTTGAATCCTTGAGGGTTCTGGTGGAACTTGCACTTGTATACAATAAGAACCTTTGACCAGAGCCTGGAAAACAGCTGGGTTAGACCAAAAGGCATCACCAGGTATTCTCTGACATGGAAAGTGAGTCTTTCAGAGTGGTTACCTGACATGAAAAGACACCGGCGATCAAAATTTCAAATTTATTTATTTAGAGCCCAAAATCACAAACATTGTTTGCCTCGGAGGGCTTTACAATCTGCACAGTTGTGACACCCTCTGTCCTTAGACCCTCGAACCGAGTCAGGAAAAACTTCAAAAAACCCTTTATGGGAAAAAGAAGAAACCTGAGGAAGAGCCACAGATGAGGGATCCCTCTCCCTGGGACGGACAGACGTGCAATAGATGCCACATGTACAGAGAACATCATCAATCATATTATGGAATTATACATGAGTCGTAATAAGCTGTAGCTATACTGAGTTCATTGGTTTAGTCCATGTGTGAAGGTATCACAGGTAATGGAAATGAGTCTGTGAGTCCAGGTGCATCTCTAGATGTCCTCATATGGAGCTCTGGGCCACTCGACCTTCTCTCCACAACACAGACACAGATCATGTCCCCACCAGGCCAGTGAACCTCAGACAGATGGACCACAACCAGAATCAGTGAGGAACCTGCAAGACTGGAGAGAACAAAGAGGACCGGGGCTCCGGCAGTAACATGCACTTTACAGGACATAAGAGTATTCACATTAACCTTTGACACTTTAGCCAATTTAACCTACTTTAACCAGTTTAGCCACTTTAACCAGTTTCTAAAAGTGACTCCAGTTTGCACTACTACCATAATATGAGTAAAGGAAGCAGAGGAAGAGGGAGAGGTGCCCGATGCATCATGGGAGCCCCCCGGCAGTCTAAACCTATAGCAGCATAACTAAGGGCGAGCCTGTGCCCACCCTAACTATAAGCTTTATCAAAAAGGAAGGTTTTTAAGTCTATTCTTAAACACTGACACTGTGTCTGCCTCTCGGACCCAGACTGGGAGCTGGTTCCAGAGAACAGGGGCCTGATAGCTGAAGGCTCTGCCCCCTAGACTACTTCTGGAAACCCTGGGAACTACAAGTAAGCCTGCGTGGGAGTTTGGGAGCGCAGCGCTCTAGTTCGGTTGATAAGGAGTTATCAATTCATTAAGATATGATGGTGCCAGACCATGCAGAGCCTTATATGTGAGGAGAAGGATTTTAAAATCCACTCTAAATTTTACAGGGAGCCAATGCAGAGAAGCCAATACTGGAGTAATATGGTCTGGTCTCTTTTCCTGGTTTTAGTCAGCACCCGAGCAGCGGCATTCTGGACCAGCTGTAGAGTCTTTAACGAACTTGTTTGGGCAGCCTGATAAAAGTGAATTACAATAATCCAGCCTGGAAGAGACAAATGCATGGACTGGATTTTTCAGCATCGCTTTGGGACAAAAAATGCATCGCTTTGGGATGTTGCAGGTTACAAAAAGTGCCGAATTTTGCGATGTTGCGCAGGTGGTAAAAAGCAGACCTTGAAATATGCTTAATATGGGTGTCAAAGGACATATCCTGATCAAATAAAACCCCGAGGTTCCTTACAGTGGTGCCGGAGGCCCAGTTAATGCCATCCAACAAGGCTATCATAGGAGAAAGCGTGTTCCTCAGGTGTTTCGGACCTAATAGGATCACTTCAGTTTTATCTGAGTTCAACAACAGGAAATTTCTGGTCATCCAAGCCTTTATATCTTTAAGGCAGGCATGGAGTTTCAGGAGCTGATCAGTTTTGTGTGGCTCCACTGATAAATATAATTGGGTGTCATCAGCATAACAATGGAAATCTATGGAGTGCCTCCTCGATCGAGTGCAGTGAGTGATTCAGCAAATCAGGAGGCCATCCATGGGCCATCTGAGCCTCAGCTGGAGCTGTTTGGCCAAGCCCTGGTTGATGAAACTCTGATTGGTGCCAGAATTCACACAAACCGCCAACTCCTGGGACAGCCAAACGTGGGGAGGTGGGCAGGTGGGCAGGTGGGGAGGGTGATGTGAAGGACGAGAAGGTACGAATAACCAGTAAGCCTCCCTTTACTGATGAGTCCAGCCTTTCACTAGACACCTCGCCAGGAAGTGCTCATGCTGCCGACAGTAGATGTACCTCCCCTCCTTGAAGCAGTGCTGGTGTTCCTGAGGGGTGAGACAGGGGCTGGGGGGAATATTTCTTCAGAATTGTAACATTTCTCCTTTTGTATGGCATCCTATTACATCCATTTACCTATATAGTTCAGTGAAGTTTCATTTTACCTGCACACAAGCATATGACTGGTTGGGTCTCACTTGAATGTGCAGCTAACATCCATATACTCTCGTTCATCTGTTCAGCAGCAAGGGAGAGGTCTTTGAGTGTGAAATACTTTTTAGACAAATGCAAACAAGCAGCATTGTTAAAGCAAAAAAACCCAAAACAGTCTACTATTTAACACACAATACTGCCTTTCACCCAGATATTTTATGGAATCTGACTGGTTTGTTTGCCGTGTCTTTGGTGGAAAAGTGACATTCTGGGGTAAAGAGGTACATAAACAGGCTCGGTACCAAAGACTAGGCAAGGAGGAGACAATCAGACAAATCAGACAATAACTAATAATATGATAACTAACAGTTAAGAATTTGAATATTTTTGAATAACTCAATTAAAGAATATATAATAGATGATGACACATTATTGAGAGGAGACTGGTCAGTACTTTGCAAGAACATTGTCAACGATTGGCTCTTAGATATCTTTACAGCTGTTAACTATTTAAAGCAACTCAGTGGAACTTTTCATTCTGTGTTGGTTTTGGTGGTCCCAAACACAGGTGGTTACATGTTCCATCTCCTGGACTCTCCTGGACTCAATGAGACAACTTCATCAGGAGGAGAGCGGGCAAAAGCTCCAGAGACAGACCTCCATTTAGCGACTGAAGCAACTTGAATTCAGCCAGAGCAAACTCCAGTGCTGTTTGGTCTGATTTTGCTGAAAAATCTATCCTGGTGGCAAATACTAAGAAAAACTATTGTAAACCCACGGAACCAGCCAATCTAGTCTCTGCTGGACTTGTTTGCTTTTGTAGGTCATATAGAGGCATCAGTATTAATTTGAAACTCTTCTGTTAGAAGTTAAAAAGTGCTTTCAAGGTGCAGGTGTGCTCAAAAAGACCTCCTGTATATATGTTCTGAACTGGTAGGTTTGAATTCTGGAAGAGCATGGGCTGTTTAGTAGGATTTCTTTTTATGCTGGGCTTAGCCTCTGAAACAAAAACACAAGGTATCCTATTTGAGGCACAAGAAAAAATATCTGTGCTGGAAATGGTAAGATTTTACTGGGGGACTAACTAATTATTGAGCACTTAAAACTATTTTTCATTTATTCATGCCATGTGATGAGCAAGTCATCAGGATAGGAGAATAATAAATGCAGGCTTGCAAGTAAGGTTGCCACCTTCAATGTGGAAAAATTAGGGACACCTCTCTCCATGTCTGGAGGACATTAATCAATGGGGGTGGTCTGGGGTCCTCCCCAGTGAGCTTTTCAGTGTAACACAAGCAGAAGTATACTGATGTCTTTATATTTATATTAGTTACTATTTTTGTGTTAATTTGAAATAGACAAATGAGATGGAAGATAATGAAGCAAAACACTTGATTGTTTACACATTTTTTCTCTTTAATAATAGATGCAGTCTATCAGAGTCTTAAGTTCAAATAGCAGTGAATACAAACACCAACATAGAAACACAACCGCTACAACTGCTTCACATTCCCAACTGTTACTGTGAAAGGAAATAGATATATAACAACAACAACACATCTATATATTGTGCATTCATTTCACTGATTTCTTTTGACATATTCATGTTTTTGGTCTAGCATATATAATCAAACAGCAGCTTCAGCATCATTTGTAGAAGTCAGAAGTAACACTGCACATACTGATGGCTAGCAGTTTGGCTTCAGCTGACAGACGAATGGGAAATGCATGCTGCAGCCATGATTGGACCAGCCCCTGGTCTCTGCAAAGATATTGTCATTATTATTGTCATCATCATCATCATCAGCAGCTATGGCAGCAAAATAACATCAGCCAAGTTTAATGGTAGGCCTGAAGGTTCTGATGTTCTTGTCTCGGCTGTACTGTATGTCAGTAAAAGACTGTTTTTACCTTGGGAATTGAGCTGCAGGCACTGGTAATTAAATTACACACTTTATTTATCCTGAAGCTCCTGAAACTCCAGCCCTGCCTTAAAGATATAAAGGCTTGGATGACCAGAAATTTCCTGCTGTTGAACTCAGATAAAACTGAAGTGATCCTATTAGGTCCGAAACACCTGAGGAACACGTTTTCTCCTAAGATAGCCTTGTTGGATGGCATTAACTGGGCCTCCAGCACCACTGTAAGGAACCTCGGGGTTTTATTTGATCAGGATATGTCCTTCGACACCCATATTAAGCATATTTCAAAGTCTGCTTCTTTTACCACCTGCGCAACATTGCAAAAATTCGGCACTTTTTGTCCCAAAGCGATGCTGAAAAATTGAGTCCATGCATTTGTCTCTTCCAGGCTGGATTATTGTAATTCACTTTTATCAGGCTGCCCAAACAAGTCGTTAAAGACTCTACAGCTGGTCCAGAATGCCGCTGCTCGGGTGCTGACTAGAACCAGGAAAAGAGACCATATTACTCCAGTATTGGCTTCTCTGCATTGGCTCCCTGTAAAATTTAGAGTGGATTTTAAAATCCTACTCCTCACATATAAGGCTCTACATGGTCTGGCACCATCATATCTTAACGAATTGATAACTCCTTATCATCCGACTAGAGTGCTGCGCTCCCAAAACGCAGGGCTTACTTTTAGTTCCCAGGGTTTCCAGAAGTAGTCTAGGGGGCAGAGCCTTCAGCTATCAGGCCCCTGTTCTCTGGAACCAGCTCCCAGTCTGGGTCCGAGAGGCAGACACAGTGTCAGTGTTTAAGAATAGACTTAAAACCTTCCTTTTTGATAAAGCTTATAGTTAGGGTGGGCACAGGCTCGCCCTTAGTTATGCTGCTATAGGCTTAGACTGCCAGGGGGCTCCCATGATGCACCGGGCACCACTCCCTCTTCCTCTGTCTCTGCTTCCTCTTCCTCTGCTTCCTCTGTCTCTGCTTCCTCTTCTCTGCTTCCTTTGCTTCCTCTACTTCTACTCTTTTCATGGTAGTAGTGCAAACTGGAGTCAGGCTTATAAACTGGTAAAAGTGGCTAAAAGTGGTTAAACTGGTTAAAGTAAAGTGGTTAAAGTGGTTAAAGTGTCCTGTTAATGTGAATACTCTTATGTCCTGTAAAGTGCATGTTACTGCATGGAGCCCCTGGTCCTCCCTTTGTTCTCTCCAGTATTGCAGGCTGCAGGTTCCTCACTGATTCTGGTTGTGGTCCATCTGTCTGAGGTTCACTGGCCTGGTGGGGACATGATCTGTGTCTGTGTTGTGGAGAGAAGGTCGAGTGGCCCAGAGCTCCATATGAGGACATCTAGAGACTTGAACCAGCAACCCTCTGGTTCCCAAGCCAAGACTGAGTTACTGCCACCCCAATGGTTAACTTGCTGTTTCCCAGTTGTGATGATCAAACACTGATCCATCTTCCCATCTCTAGTCACCCTAGAGGAAATCACAGTTTGCTTCACTATCTCTACATGTGCACTTTTAGTTTAAAACACTGTTGTGTAGGATTTTAATAATTTTGACATCTCTTAATTTTTCTGCAAACAAATCTGAATGCCAACAAAAAAATCTAGAAATGCTAAAATCAAATAGATTATAATAATAAATATATTTATAATATGAAAAATGATAGAAACTCTACCAGTGGGGACTTTAAATTTATTTAAACCAAAACACAAGTCCCCATAGTTAGACCAAACTTAACACAATAATTGGCAGGGTTGGGAAAACAGTAAATACAATCTGCCCTCATAGTCCCATAGGTCATAAGAAAACGGAGTTACAACATATTATGATTAAAATAATTTCTTTTTTTAATTGGAACAAACATGGAAGTACTAACCTCCAATCCAGATGAAAGTGTGACCACCTGTCTTGACCATACGCTGGAGGAAATTATATTCTCAGATGTTGTGGACTGAGGCCAGACTGCCATGACAGCTAGCACAAAAGCTCTTCAGAACAAGACGAGAGAAACAATGATTTCAAAACAATGATATACTGTATTCAAATTATGCAAAGAAAGTTTTATTTTATTTTTTATAAATATTAAATCAGTACCTCAGCATTTCTCCATGTATCAGCATGGTTGGCTAAGTAGTAGCAATTACCCATCGTCACCATAGTCATCTGCATCATAGTAATTCCTACGAGTTTGAAGCAAGGCCAGTTGACTTTCTTCTTCAAGCAAGTCCAGTTGACTTTCTTCTTCAAGCAAGTCCAGTTGACTTTCTTCTTCAAGCAAGTCCAGTTGACTTTCCTCAAACTCAGGAAGATGTAATATGCTTACAAGAAAACACACTTGTGTATGTTAGATATCCCCAGATAAGGAAGGAGAGGCATGTCACAGATCTTGGAGACTGGGCACACGCCACTTGATACTGGAGTCAAGAATCAAGATTCTTGAAGAAATCAAGACTCCAATTCCATGAGTTATGAAAGTATTGTTATTTCAGACCACTCACCAGTCATTATGGAACTTTGGCTTATGGAGAATCTAAACACATGGCATGATTGTCCACTTAATTTAATACTTCTGTTGGACAAGGATTTTGTAGATTTCCTTTCAGCACAGATTGATTTTTTTCTCTGACGCTTACCAGCTACCAGACACTAATATATTCACCTTATGGAAAACTTCAAAATCCTATCTTTGGAGTATAGTATAGTATAGTATACTATAGTATACTGTATATATGGCATACAACTCATCAAAATGCTTCACTGAACAAACAAGCAACCATCAATGAACTTCTGCAAGAAGAGGATTGCATAACAGGCCTTGCATCTAAACAAGCAGAGGAAATGTACTTAAAATCAAGGCAAAGTCATTACAAACATGCTCTCTTATCAGCTATAACAATATTCAGCTGCCAATTTTATTACTGATTGTTAAGACCCTAAGTCATAAGATTGTGTTTCAGTGTGTCTGTGTGATTGTCTTCCTCAGTGTGTGTTGTTTGTCGCTCCCTGCCTGAGGGAGGTGCTGTTTCTGTGTCCTTCCCCTCCTCCCCTTTTTGTGTTCTGTCTAGGTGGTGGCCGGTGATTGGATGGAGGATCAGCAGGGCCAACTTCAAAATGGGACCCGCCCATGCCGGCAAGCTCTCTCTCTCATTCCATTCCCGACTCCCGACCAGACAGTGCTGTGTGCTCCTGCTGAGTCTAAGACTGTGTGGTGTGTGTGGTGCTGCATGTGTGGTGGCGAAAGTTTTTTTTTTTGAGTTTTTTTTTTTTTTTCAGTCCTGGTTCTTGTAGGGGGGGAGAAGCCATTTTCTTTCTCTTTGTTTATGTTTAGGGCAGCAGTTAAGATGATGTATTTTATTTTACTGAATATCCACTAGCTTACCTATTTTACTGAGTAGGTAAGCTAGTGGATTTTGATTTCTAGATGGTTTTGTTTATTATTTTGGCCATGCTCCACCAGGTGCCTGTGAAACCCTAATTTAATAATGAATATTTTTGTTGGACTGCAATTTGTATCTCTTCTGGTCATCCTTGGGAGCAGGGAGAGAGGGAGTCACACACTTTATGTTGTGCCTTAGTTTCCCCTAGGCTGGGGCATAACACTGATATACAAGCTACAGATGGCACCATCAAATCACACCCAAAAGATATTGATGATACATTTATTTTATCCTTATTTTATTTTATTCCATATACAGTTCAGATAGCTACCAGGACAATGGGTTTGTAGACAATCTGAACTTGACCACTATTGGCAACCAAGACAAAGCCAGAGTTTTATAAGGTCTTGGCTACCAAATTGATATCCTTACCAAACTTATACAAAACCGACCATTCCATTTGATGAGTGTTTGAAGGTTATGCCTGGCCAGGTATCTAACTGACATCGTTTTTTTCAGAAAATGGAGTACAGATCTCTGCACCACCTGAAAGCATGGTGGGAGGAGGAACTGGACAAAGAGCTCTCTGAGGAAACAATCGAAAGAACACTTTCAGTTACAGTTTAAAAATCAGATCAGACACCCTGATACCAGATGCCTCAAATCTGTACACTGAATTGTTATTTTGTGCTTAATCTTAATAAAAATGTTTATTCCTGGTGTTGACTAAAAATACACAAAAATGTTTTGTCAAAAAAACTTGTGATAACTTGAATGTCAAATGTTTTTGTCAGTTAAAACAATATGTTATGTTTTTTTCTTACTATTGAGACTACTGAGAACTACTGTCCTTAAAAATATGTTTTCCTTTGCTACAGAAGTCAGTATAAAGGACTTCAAGTTGGGTGTAACAAGGTCAAGGAAACGTTTAAGAGATAATCTTAAAATGAACCTCAGCAGTGAAAAAATAGACTTCCTAATAAGATTTCCCATTTACTATTTACTGTCTATCTTCATGAAGTCCTGAGGAGCCTAGAAAATATTGAAATGGCCAATTAAAGAGACAGTACTTAAACCATTAACTAACTACAGTATTAACAAATGTTTTGGTCACTTGGGGTCAGGTAAAAAGCTGTAAACACAACAGTGACACTTTATCACCTCTTAAAGCAAACACATTAGCACACAGTTGCTTCCACATCATAGAGACGCAGAGCACCATTATCATGTGATGGTGTTTGCGTCACCTGATAAATGTGCATCCAGTATTCACTCTCTTCTTGCTCTGTTTATGGTCTCCACCAATGCTTGAGGAAAATATCTGGGTCTGATGTTTGCTGCTTAGCAGGACAGTATAGAGGGTTTATCACTGCTATGTCAGTGGTGAGACAGAACCAAAACAGTTGAGGGGCAGACAGCTAAAAAATGAGCTCATTAGTTTTGGTCATATTTGGTCATTAACAAAAGTATTAGACAAATTAAAATTCTGACCTGATAATGGCAATAAATGAAAAGTCATGAGTTATGAGTATTCATCCTCTGCAAACTATAAATGTCACAAATCCACCGTATATGAAAATAATAATCAGGTAATCTGTCCAATAGTTGTTAAGTTTGCCCTGTGTGGTGGTGGTGGAATGATAGACAGACAGATATGACCATCCTTTGACTAAAACTGTACAAAGAGTAAATATCCCATACAGTTGTTATTTTGTTAAAATCATTATCTAAATTTAGGAGAAGATTTGTCATAGCAGCATATGCAATAGAACAAGCATTGTAACAACTACTGTCAAGAACAGGTTTCAAAGTGTAAAGTATTAGTATTGGTGCCTTTAGCTATGTGGCAGTGGAGGCAAGCACTCCAAAAAGGGCTGTCCCACTGACCTGACACAAATGTAGAGGTCTAATACAATTAAAGTGTTTCCTGCTGAAATGTTGTTTACTGTGTGATATTCTCCATTACAAACCCCCCCAGTTACAACAGAGCTAATGTAGTGGCTCACTTTAGGCGCCCACATGTTAGTCACATATAAAACTTGCTGCTATATAACACTGATCCCAAAACATACCTCTCTGTTCTGCATGACCATTTTGACTTAGTACACAGTCACAGTGATACTCTCTCCCTAAATAAAATAAACAAGCACTGCACAGTGAATACAGATAAATGTTTGAAGTTTAACCACAACTTTTCTGGCTTCTTCAGGTCATTTCTGCAGGTTGTTAGATATCTCCTGTTCAGCATTGTGCTTTTTCTATTGATAAAAGTAGTAGACGGTAGATAAATAGACAGAATGCAATAAAGGTATACCTGGAAAGTGGCCACCAGTCCTCTGAAGTTTACTGAACCTCAAAGTTTATATCCAACATTGAACTTGATGACTTTGAAGTAAATGCTTTTCATTTTTTATGGAATATATTGTAACTCAGCCATCTAACTATATTGCTTTATTTCAACTAATGTATGTTTTGTTTGTCTGTTTGTTATAGCTTGACTATAACAATGCATCATGGGTCCAAAATAAATTCAATAGCTGGCAGCATTTTTCTATAGTATCATGTTGTTGTTGTGTTGCGTTGACTGTAGACAATGCATATTGCAGTTAAATACTGGCGATATTGGATTGCGCTGCATGTGCATGTTTGAAAGAGGAGCTGGACATTGGAGAATTTGGACGGCAGAAGAGGAGCAACAGCATTGTTGTGTCATGATGAGCTGATAAACTTACTACTTACTACTATAATTTACATTTGTTGAGAGATAATTAATCTGAAGCTGTTGAACACAGAGTCCTCTGTGTCAAGACAAGTTCTGGAAAAGCTCACGGATCAACTTTCCCTGACCTCCATTTCCATGTGACTACTGGCCATAAAACATGACCTCACTTCAATGGAACTTGGGAGGACATTGACTTAATTTACGAGGGGCCTAACTTGATAAACCATACCCCTCCCCCATTCAAGATAATACCAGGAAGTTTCATTACACACTCTGAACTCAGAGGCCAAAGGAATCCTCTTTGTGATACATAATGGACATTAATTGACTCTAAATGACTGTGTGTGTGTGTGTGCGCGGGTTACAGTATTGGATCCACCCCTGTCCTCAGTGTTGGAAGAAGAGGAAGCTCCAGATGATGATGCTGTAGAGATTGTGCTCTCCTCTGAGTACGATGTATTATCGTGTAGACAGCAAAAGGCAGACATCAACTCATTAGCCCACAATTTTGTTATTAGCAAGGCATCAAAGGCTTAGGATGATCCACTTTGAAAACCTTATCGCTCCCGCCCTTTTGGTTTGCCTCCTGCCTAATTTTACAGACCCTGTATGCAAGCAATTCAATTTACCAGGACACAAATCATCTGCTCCCTGGAGAAGTTTCTCCAACTTGCACAACAAGGAGCAAGTTACCTGTGGGTGACTCTCTCCAGTGAAACAAGCCCTTGCTCCGCTGATTTCTCTCTCCAGCTCCTTTGTTCTATTCTGGATCACAGGGTGCTAAAAAAATATTTTCATCCCCTGAGATGCAGAATGTTGACAGTTGCCAGGGTGAGGCAGGTCATTACTGCAAGATACTTGTTCACCTCCATTGACCACAAAGATACATATTTCCATCTGCCTCCATCTGATACCCATCCTGGATTTGAGGAGGGTTACTATTTCACCCCCGATATGCGTATGTGCTGAAGAGATGTTGTTGTATGGATAAGTAATCGGGGAGCTTTTATTATGACAACTGAATGATAATGGAATGCAAGAAACATTTTCCTTTATGGGAAAAAGAAGAAACCTTGAGGAAGAGCCACAGATGAGGGATCCCTCTCCCTGGGACGGACAGACAGACGTGCAATAGATGTCACATGTACAGAGAACATCATTATGAGTCATATATGAAGTTAAACATGGCTCATAATAAACTGTAGCTATATTGAGTTCATGGGTTTAGTCCATGTGTGAAGATATCACAGGTAATGGAAATGAGTCTGTGAGTCCAGGTGCATCTCTAGATGTCCTCATATGGAGCTCTGGGCCACTCGACCGTCTCTCCACAATGCATGCAGTTACAGATCATGTCCCCACCAGGCCAGTGAACCTCAGACAGGTGGACCACAACCAGAATCAGTGAGGAAGAGTCCAGCACGTTTCAGCTTCCTGAGGAAGAAGAGTCTTTGTTGAGCCTTCTTTACCAGGTGAGCTGTGTTCATGGACCAGGTCAGGTCAGATGTGATGTGGATGCCCAGGAACTTGATATTGTTGACACATGAGGAGAGGAGCGTGCTGTGCCCTCCTGGACCTCTGTATAGTCCACTATGACCTCCTTGGTCTTACTGGTGTTCAGAACAAGGTTGTTGTTTGAGCACCATTGAGTAAGGTGCTGGATCTCCTCTCTGCAGTGGGTCTCATCATTATCCAATATGAGGCCCACTATGGTGGTGTCGTCTGCAAACTTTACGATGGTGTTTGTGGAGTGGATGGCAGAACAGTCACTGGTGAAGAGAGTGAAGAGGGCTGGGCTGAGCATGCAGCCCTGTGGTGTGCCTGTGCTCAGGACCAGTGTAGAGGATGTGTTGTCCCCTGATTCTCACCACCTGAGGCCTGTTGGTAAGGAAGTCCCTGATCCAATGGCACAGCGATGAGGGCAGTCCCAGGTTGTGGAGCTTCAGTATCAGCTTGTCCGGGATCACTGTGTTGAAGGCTGAACTGAAGTCCACAAATAACATCCTCATGTAGGTTGTTAGGAAGCTGCAGATGGGTCAGGGCTGTGTGAAGTGCAGAGTGCATCCTCTGTCAATCTGTTCTCCCTGTATGCTGAACTGATATTGATCCAGACCAGCAGGGATGATGTCTTTGATGTGCTTTAGGACGATCCTCTCAAAGCACTTCATGATGACTGGAGTTAGAGCGTCAGGGCGGTAGTCAGTCAGGCAGGTGACAGCAGATTTTTGTAGGCACAGGCACAATGATTGAGGTTTTGAGGCTGACAGGAACTGCATAGAAGCATAGAATGTGTTCAGGGTGTCGGGGAGAGTGGAATCGTGGCTAACCAGCTGATCACTGTGCATTATTGTCTTGATGCCTCTCCACATACTATGTGTGTTGTTGTTTTCAAAATGCTCCTCAATGCGCCGTTTATACCTGCTTTTTGCTAGCTTAATGCCTTTTTTTCAGTTCTTTTCGGGCAATGCTATAGGCCAGCTTGTCACCTGACCTGTAGGCAGCATCACAGGGCTTTGAGTAGGGGCTTCACTGTGCTGTTCAGCCATGGTTTTTGATTTGTGAAAATCTTGATGGTCTTTGTGGGTAGCATCATCAGTAACAGCATCAGTACAGAATTTTAGGTAGGACAGAACCGATGACGTGTATCCATCCAGATCTGTGCCCTCTTTGAACACTTCCCAGTCAGTGCACTCAAAGCAGTCCTGTAATGCTGAAGACGCCTCCTCAGTCCAAACCTGTACAGTTCTGGTGGTTGGTCTTGTCCTGCAGATCAGAGGTTTATTGGCAGGGATCAGATTCACAGAGCTGTGGTCTGACATGCCCAGGTGTGGAGCTCCAACAGCCTTGTATGCTCCAGGGATGTTACAGTAAACTTGATCCAAGGTATTATTGGAATGTTTATGAAACGATGGAATTTGGGGAGCACTGCCTTTAACTCGACATGGTTAAAGTCTCCGGCCACGAATCAAGGACCAGCAAGAGGCTGACTAGAGCCAGGTGGGAGCCTTTTATACTCTCTACCTGCTAAGGGGCTGAGCTAAAGGAGGAGCCTTCCCTATGCTGCGTACAGGTGCGCTTCACTACATGTGGAAACCACTTTTAAACATTGTGACCAGATGAAGATCCGACAAATTCTTTTAACTAAATATCTAACTTTCCTGACTAAGATGAATATGTTAGCATGAACATTTGTCAGTTTAGATGTGCACATTGCAGTCAGTGCATAAGCCTGTTAAAATGTGACAAAAATATCCAAAATGGTGTAACAAGATTATTGTTAAGCAGAAAATCATAAGGAGATCAGTATAGAATGAACTGAAACTATAAGCATGTAGTGAACTTCTTTTCTGAAAAACGGATACTGAAACCTTCCCACTCATCTCAGTTTGTGTCTGACTGTTCCTCCACCCTTCCTCACATGTCTAAAGTATCCTCTCTAACCGTTTCCTCACATCCTCATCCACAGCTTCACCTTTTTCACTCTTTTACTGTCTTCATTAACTGGATTTCATCACTTGGTGACTGGATGATCAGCCCAGCAAGTAAGTAAACATTTTTTCATTTAGATTTGTTACACATCTGTTCTTTGCTGGTGATTTACTGTTTACCGCTCTTTTTGACCTCAATTTGCCTCTCATGTTTCTTGAATCCAGATTCTATAAATGTTTTTTGTATTTGCTTATCCATTAGTCATCTAAATTAAACTCCCTGTCTGGTCAGCCCTTTGTTCTTCCCCTTGTTTGCAAAGTTCTCTCTCTTTTTTTTATTGTACTTCCTCTTACAGTGTGTGATTGACTGAACCATGTGTAATTTTAAGTGAAAATACCAGAATACTTTTTTTTACTTTTTTTTTTTTTTTTTTTTTACTGTATTAGTGTATACACACGTGGACAAAATTGTTGGTACCCTTCTGTTAAAGAAAGAAAAACCCACAAAAGTCACTGAAATAACTTGACATTGAAAAAAGTAATAACAAATAAAAATTTACTGAAAATTATCTAACGAAAATCAGACATTGCTTTTGAATTGTGGTTCAACAAAATCATTAAAAAAAAGAACTGGCCAGGACAAAAATGATGGTGAGTTTTTCTTTCTTTAACAGAGGGAGTACCAACAATTTTGTCCATGTGTGTACATAGTGTAAATCAATTTACTTGATTACTTGATATTGATTTACCCTTACCTGTGTAGTGTAATGTATACTATAAAACAATGTGTTGATGCAGGCATCATAGTGGTGCAGTGAACCAGCTGCTTATTTGCAGTTGGTTGTATATGCAGAGAAGTTGCAGGTAGCTGCAAAACTTGATTTCCTGTTATTTCATGTATGACAGAGTTAGGAGGCACATAGAAATGCCACATCCTGTCGCTCTTGGTGTGCCTCTTAGTGTGTACCATCTTTCTGTTCTTTTTCACTGAAATAAAATTGGGCTGCATATACCAATGGCTTGTAAAATACTAGATAGTAAATACAGAAAGAGTTTTACAAATGAAGTGTCACAAACTCAATCACTGAGGTGTACCACTGAGTTTTGGTATTCCCTAGCAATTATAATGTACATTTCACACATAATCTGTCTGTGGCATCGGTGTCATCCAGAGAAAATTACTCATCTAAAATATCACCGTTAATTTAATAAATCTTGCTCTTAGGTCTGTCCCTCACAATCAGATTTTTCAGTGAACACAAAAAAAACTCAGCAGATGAAGCAGGTGAATATGAAGGCAGCCTTCTAGTGTCAAACTGCACATACATCAGAACCAACATTACAGTGTAGGAACAAGTAGAAAAACACATTTGTGAGAAGGGGACGTTTAAGTTTGAATAAAATCCACTCATACAATCTGTGCATCATAAAAACAAAAATATAGCATTATAGTAAAGCTTTATACTACTATTATTCTAACTGGCATTTCTGTTTTTTTTTTGTCTTTTTAATGATCCATACAGTCACCATGAGGACCCAAGCCTTCCTAGTTCTGACTTTATTCATGTTAATTCTCCTGGTTCCTGCCTCTTCTGCTGACAATCAAACACACAGCACTCTTCTCTCAGACATGACAACATCTCCTAAAGCTCCAGGTGAAAAACTAGGTTCTTCAGCTGACAGCACCATGACAACAGAGAAAAAGGTCAGCCAACAGAATGACACCATGGATGCACCAACATCACCGTCTTTGCCAACATCCACTTCGCCGACAACCAGCCAACTTAACCAGTTTTCTTCCTCAACATTGACCAAAAACACGACCCCCCAACCCCCAAACTCCAGAAGCTCCAAGCCAATTATTTTTGTGATTATTTTGGTCATCGTGGTGTTGATGCTGTTTGTGGGATGCTTCCTAACAATGAGGGGCCGGCATTCATGTCAGGACAGCTCTGTCCCCAGACTCCTACTGAGTGTGAGAGAGAGGCTGAGGACTGTGATCAGTACCCTGGAGGACCAGATCAGGCCAGGAACTAATAGAGGGCACGATGATGAGACAGAGGGAAGGCAGAGAGAAACAGGACAGACGAGAGACCATAGGGGAGAAGGAGCTAGTTTTGGAGTAAGGGACAAAGAAGAGACAGAGCACAAAGAGGAAGACAGCAATTCTTCAGATGACTACTCCAGTATGGAGGAGGACAACCTGCGGCAGAAGGCACTGAACAGATGGGAAGAGGAGAGGAAGCAGAGCGGGAATGAGGATGGCGAAGAAACAAGTAGTGCGAGTGAGGGAGACCAATGTGCTTTGAAAGGAGAGAGCAGTGGAGATAAAAAAGGGGGCTCAGAAGAGATAGCATTAGTCAACTCTCCTCAGGAGGATGACAAAAAGACTGATGTATTTGATGTCACTGTACTGTAGTGATAAAAAGGATGACTAGCATGCAACACTTTTCCTGATCAGGATTAGATTTAAAAAGAGAATAATCATGATGTGATGTTTTTACTGAAGATTGCAGGTTCTGAATGTTGTCTGGTTTTCTTCATGTCTTTGAACTGTTGTCCAAACACATTGTAGTGACAGACTATTGAATTGAATAGTGAATAAAAAAAATGTCAACCAATATTTCCTAATGTGCAGGGAAGACAGTCAGTGTGAGTTTGATGTTCTTCAAATAAAACTTTAAATCAAATGTTGATATATCTTCAGATTTGTGACCTGATTTTGAGCTAGTTTTAGTTTTTGTAAAAATGAACATCATTTTTAGTTAAACTGTACTGGTTTGATTATAGTCAATAAGTTTTCCTCTGTGAGGTTTCAGGTCTCATATGTTGTTCCCATTATTGGTATTTTACATATTTTTACATATCTGTTAATCTAGAAAATAATACATTAGTAATACACCCAGATCCTAATTTCAAACCACCACACACCATACTACATATTGCACACCATAAAATCCAAGTGACAGGTGTGTATGGTAAAACAATCTTGACTGGGAGGTAAACAAAGAATCTGGGACTCTTTCCATCTCTTTTATTTATGATTACATTTTACATTTAAGTTGTAGTCATGTAGACAAAGTCAGGACAGCTCTGGAAGACAGTAAAGTTAATTTGCTGTCCTCCAGGGCATTTATTCAGCCAGTTCAACTATTCTGACCCAGAAAAAAGCCACTTTAAGTGGACCACCCCTGCCATAAGTAGACAACTTTGTTCATTTATTCAGCTCAGCATTCATTGCTCCTGTGTATTGTAAATCTGCATGGTTATAAAAGCCAAGTTCTGTCCATTGCTTTTTTGTTTTTTTGGTCTGTATCTGTTTTGGGTGTGTCTCTGTACTAGTCTATTTCTGTGCTTTGCTGTGTTTGTATAACTTTCATTTCGGTATCCACACTAGATTCAACAGAAAATCATACAGCTTGGCTCTGGACATCGGTGTCAAATTTGTTGTTGCCTTACCCAATCCTGCCTTAAAATTGGGGCACCTCTTCCCAATAAAATCCAATTACTCCATTCCAGTTGGGTATGGAAAAAAACTGAACACTAACTGAACTGAAAAATGATGTCTGTAATCTAAAACCTTTTTGGTTGTGTGCAATGTTCTTGTGATATCTCAGTTCCTCCTGCTACATTTTAAAAACTGTTTTCAGTAACTAATCAACTAATATCATACTTGGTGAATAACTTGCAGTAACAAAAACCTATGTGGTCCAAAATGTATGGTTTAAATGTTGTAAAGGACTTTTGTTAGGGCAGACCTGGAGTGCCCTCTAGTGACCAAAGTAGATAATAGCATCTTGGTGTCCTGTTTCTTTTTGCCCACCTGATCTGTGAAATCAGGGTCACTGAGATTTGACCAGTCCAGTATATGTTTGTTTACAATGCTGGCTGGTGTTATGGAGGAAAACATGAGTCTCTCTTTCCTTGAAAAATATTCTGATATCCAGCTTTTAACTATTTAAAAAGTGAGCTTCCATCAGTTTGGCCACAGAGGTCAAACTGGTGGTAGAGCTCAGTATGATAGACGGTTGTAGAAACGGGCAAAAGCTCTGTCATACATAAACCCCAAATATTATCCAGCTATCTGTAATAGTAGAGAGGCTTCTTTTTTTAGCAGGAAGCTAGAGCTGTCCCATTTAGCCATAAAAACCCAGCGTGTTTAGCTTTGCCACTTTTCTATGTTACCTAAATAACTCTAGTTATAGTTCTTTTATGTGCAGAAAACTGTCAATTTCAAATGACCCAGAAGATTCATAGACCACACAGTCCAATAAAAAATGTTTAATACTTTAGTGAGCATTTCATTTTGGCCTCAGTTGCTGTATGAGTACATGCCACCTCTTATTCTGTTTCTGGTCACATGTTGTCTGTACCCTATTCAGGTGGCTAAATGAGTTTTAAATATTAATTGTTCCCCTGATTTATCATCATTGTGGGATTATGAACTGTAAGAGAATTGTTCATGTTTTTTTGCCCTGCAGCTGTACAGAGGTATTATCAGAAAAATGTTTTCAAAGTATCAAAATCATCCATTTTATTTATTATGATCCATTATGCAGAATGACTCCTTTCACAGTATTATATTTTTCTAACATATTATATTATTCAGTTTTTATTACAAAGGAATATGTGTTAGAACATTTTACTGTTGTAGTTCATCAATGTGAAGCCAGTTTCACATACTTATTGTGATACTGGCTAATGTAGTACTACATCATATCATGTGAAGCGATGTTATTGCTCTGGAGACAAAGTGTCCTTCATGGCAGTTAAATGTCATGGACATGACTGAGTGAAGCACAAGGTGTACAGAAACCATTCTATCACTACTGTAGAGCAGTCTATCCCAGTATTGTATTTTGCATTATTATTATATCATATTTCATTTTATTATTTCATATATATTACAGTTTATAGATACATACTTCAACATTTGCATTGTCCATGTCTTTGTTTTGGAGTCTCTTTTTCTTGTCTCCATTTCGCCTTTGTGAATCCATTTTTCACAGTTTATTTTAGCCTTGTTGAGGGAAGCCTGAGAACAATAATGTCACTGACAATGAATGCTCCACTATAATTGTTGGGCATTTGACAAAACAGAGGTTGAATTTGAAACAACTCTCTAATCCAACTTTTTCTACCTCTTTTTTTTTTGCCTGTCAGACCACATAAATCACCACCACTGGCCAGATGTGATGCACCACAGTCTTCACCACTACCCTCTCTAACCAGACGTGGTACAGCACATTCTCCATCACAGTCCTCCCCAACCAGATCTGAGACACCAGGCTGCTGAAACAGGAGCTCTATACAGCAAGCCCAGAAGATGCTCAGGAAATTGCAACTTTAAAGAGTTTAGGCCAAGGTTAGGGCAACCCTCCAGAAGCAGGGCAGTAGCAACCTCTCAAGGTACCACATGCTGGGACAGGAGCCAACCATCATCCTGCATTTGCTGCAAAAACTAGTCTAGAGTGCAAACTCCTGTTATTTTGTCAAGTTTGTACTAGCCCTCAACCAGCTTGTCTGTCCACTTGGCCTCTAGGTTTATGGCCAACGATCCTAAACTAAACTATCCCTTTTTCTATGTATGGGTTACAAGATCTGGTTCCAGACCAATCTGTACAGTGGCTAGATGGATGTCAGCTTTTTTCTGGGTATTTTTAGAAAGTAGGTAAGTGACACACACCAGGTATCTGTGGATGTATTGTCATATAAAGATACCATTCAGTCAGTGGTGCCATTGTGACATGTAGGTTGTCACACCCCAACTACAAAACTGTCCTTCTCTCCAGGGCATTGGTTACCTGTAACACAAGAAAGATCTACAGGACTGGCTGATGTGTCAGTTATGATGCTATATTGATGACATGATAATGATGACAATAAAGATTCTTGATTCTTAATATTGAGGTTCAACAGGGAAATCCCATCATACCTTGGCTCCTCAGAGCACAACATCCTGTAGGGGCATGTGATCTTTGCCCCCGTCAAGTCTATTATTTGATCATTCCCGCTCCTCAATCCTCGTTTCAACCCAAAATTGATCTGGTCTGCTGGTGCTGAAGACCATCCCAAAGCTCTTATTTCTGCTCAGGAATTAAGGAGCAAAGAGATATCTCTGAAGCTCCATGTTTCACTGTAAGGAACACAAAACAACTTTCTTTATTTATTAGACAAATTTTTCTTTTCATGATCTGTTATTTTCTCCAAGAATTTTATCATGGACACAATTGAAGTCAGGGAGGGTCTGAAGAGTCTGTCTGTCACCAAGAAACTCTTTTACATAATTTATTCTCATTTCCATACATTCACATGTGAGGTGGAGTGGATCACTCCTGAGTGTCAGGTTCGAAACACACACACTCTCTCACACACACACACACACACATACACACACACGTATGTATATATGTATATATAAAGTATTTAGTCAGCCACCAATTGTGCAAGTTCTCCTCACTTAAAAGATGAGAGAGGACCTGTAATTTTCATCATAGGTACACTTCAACTATGAGAGACAGAATGGGGGGAAAGAATCCAGGAAATCACATTGTAGGATTTTTAATGAATTAATTGGTAAATTCCTCGGTAAAATAAGTATTTGGTCATGGTGGTGTCTTGGTGTTCTGACCATGTCCCAACACTCCCCCAAAGACCAATGTATTCATCCACGTGCTTTTCTCTCTCAAACTGTCTCCTGCAGAGCGCAATTACAACGTCGGGAACCAGGAGCTGTTGGCGATTAAGGTAGCCCTGGAGGAATGGAGACATTGCCTGGAGGGAGCAGAGCATCCGTTCATCGTGTGGATTGATCGCAAGAACTTGGAGTTCGTCAGAACAGCCAAAAGACTAAACTTACAAGGCGGGCTCTCTTTTTCAGTCTGTTCAGGTTCACCCTCTCCTACAGGCCAGGATCACAGAACACCAAACCTGATGCTCTGTCCCGCCTGTATGACCCTGAACTGGCCAAGGAACCTGAAGCCATCCATCCACCTGACCGTGTGGTAGGAGTGGTAACTTGGCAAATAGAAAATGATGAACGAGCTAGCCTGGATGAACCTGTCCCCGTTGGTTGTCCTCGCAACCAGTTGTTCATACCGGAAGCGATGTGCTCTCACGCCATCCACTGGGTGTACACCTCGTTGCTCTCACGCCATTCACTGGGCGCACACCTCGTTGCTCTCACGCCATCCACTGGGCGCACACCTCGTTGCTCTCACAAAACTGCCTTCTGTAAAAGAGACTGCAAATGTTATGATTAATCATGTTTACGGACAGACATTGTTTCTGACAGAGGACCACAGTTTGTTTCCAGCTTCTGGAAGGAGTTTTGTCAGCTCCTCATTGCCACCGTCAGCCTCTCCTCCGGTTACCACCCGGAGTCCAACGGCCAGACAGAGTGGCTCAACCAGGAGCTAGAGACCTGCTTGAGATGTCTGGTGGCGCAAAATCAAACATCCTGGACTGACCATCTCACATGGATTGAGTACGCCCACAACTCACTGCCCACTGCTACCACTGGACTCTCCCCGTTTCAGGTCACCCACGATGACCAGCCGCCACTCTTCCCTGTCAACAAGGAGGAAGTGACGGTCCCCTCAGCTCACGCCATGGCTAAAAGGTGCAGAAAGATCTGGGCTGCTGCACGACAGATCTTTCTCAGAGGACAGGAAAGGATGAAGACCACAGCAGATCGCCACCGCCATCCTGCACCAGCCTACACACTGGGCCAGAAAGTGGCTATCCATGAAGGACCTGCCTCTCCATGTGCACTCCAAGAAACTCGCGCCCAGGTTTGTAGGTCCGTTCCCAGTCTCAAATTATTAACCCTGTCTCTGTGCAGCTCAAACTCCCCAGGTCCCTCCGAGTGCACCCGACCTTCCATGTCAGCAAGCTGAAACCTGTCAGAGCCCGTTGTGTGTGTGTGTGTGTGTGTGTATGTATATATTGTCTGCGTTTCCCCTGTCTCGTTGCCAGATTGTAGTTTCTGTTCCATGAGTCCACGTCTCAGTGTTTCTGTTTTCTACGATTAAGCCTGCAACTACGTCAAGACCAAAGGAACCAAGCCTGTTTGGATTGTAAGACTTTCTTTATTAAAACTTTAAACTGATACCTGTCTCCTGTACTGCATTTGGGTCCACCTGCCTGGTCTGAGATCCTAACAAATATAATACTGCTGAGACAGCTGAAGTGATAAAATGGCGCTGTAATAAATATATATGTGTGTGTATATGTATATATATGTATATTTATGTACATATATGTGTATATATATATATGTATATATATGTATATATATGTATGTGTATATGTATGTGTATATATATATATATATATAAATGGAGATAACAATATAAAAAATATATTGATAGCACTGGCACTTAATTTGTTACTTAAGTAACAAATTAGATGATATATCTTAAGTAATCTTAACTAATATCATAATCTAATCTATAAACTAATCTTAACTAATACAGCATGAAATGCTGTCTCTGATTGATGTTAATTAAAATGGGAACAGTCCCATTATTGCCCTGTGGTCAGATAGATGCACTGGGAGAAAATCAAAATCCATGACCAATCTTCTGTTAATTTAAATTTTAAATTGAAGTCATACCCATATGGAGTGCACTAATTACAAACTCATCACAGATAAATGCTGATTAACAGGAGTCAGCGGGCAGACATTCTGCTTCACCAGAAAATCTCAATATGCACAGTAGGGTGCAGATTCTACACATTCCAGATACATCTTAGTTCATATAGTGAGTTAGGTAAAATCACCCTTTGGTATACAGCAAAAGACCTACCTATTATAATAGGTCCTTGCGCTTGATTTACCAAAAGAATAATAGATCTTTTTGATTTTGGCTGTGAATTGAGAGCCCCTCAGGAAGAATGGCCATAATGTTAATGTTCTTAGTGTGATGTGAAAAGCAATCTTTTTGAGTTCATCTTGGTTTTTATTGAGTGACCGGCCTTTACCTCAAGTAGCAGAGAGAGGTTGTTTTCCACATTTCCGCAGCCTTATCAGGACTCTGCAACCCTGCTTCCTTCATCACCTCTGCTTTGGTGAAAATTGTTGTCCACCAATGATCTGATGTGCTAAAGTTATCTATACTACTTACTACTACTACTACTACTAATAATAATAATAATAATAATAACAACAATAACAACAATAAACCTTTATTTGTACAGCACTTTTCAAAACACAGTTACAAAGTGCTTTACAAAACAATATTAAAATGATTCAATCAATTTAAAAACAACAGCAACAATAAAAAAATGTATATTGTATGTTGAACACAGAGTGCATGTTGGGTGGTTATGATAACATTTTATGTTTCTGGAGACATACTTGTAATGTAGCATGGTTCCAAAATACAGGTGACTCTCTCACTTTAAAGATACAGGAAGCTTGTTTTGTTAGTTGCAAACAAACAAACAAAGCTCAGGAGATCCCAGATGTACAAATAGAATGAACTTACTTCACCACATCAATGATTTTGAGTTTCAGTAGTAGCTTCAGTACAAAAGTACAATATTGGCCTGCAGCCTGTACAAACTGACTTTAATTAATTAGTCCTAGACCATTTCAGGTGTCCCCCATGTTATTCCCATCCACACACTCACTCTCCCACTGTGTGTGCCTCTATCAGTCAGCCCATTACTTCTCATCATGTCACACACAGCCCTAATGGTGTTAGGTAAACACACACACACACACAAAGCCGGACATAACTTAAAGCATAAAATCCAGGACTCCATTATTGTCCATGTGTGTGTTCGTGTGTAGCTGTGTGTGTGACAGTGTTATGGCTATGCATATGTGTGTGTTAACCTTTTACCAGCTTTTTTATTCGAGTTCCCAGAACTGCTGATCAAAAACATGCAGCAGTGGTCTTGGTGGCCTGGTGGTCTGCCCAGACCCAGGTGGTCTCAGGTTTTACAACAAGCTGTGTGTTTTCTATAGGTTGTTATTAGTGTTTTTGGGTAATTTGTGTCATTTTACAATGTTCTCATTTCAAGATCAACTTCATTGGATAGGTGTCACAGACCCATGGTCACAATGATCACATATCCCTTCATTTCAAGTCCAGCTAAGTTTGCCTCTAGCAACTAGATCAGTGCTACACATGATTATATACTTGGCTTTATTTCATCTGTCTGCCTGAGATCCGCAAACAGGAACCCTCTGCTGTTTTCAAATCCCGGATAAAGACTTACGGTGATGGAAGTTTTGGCATTAGCACCCTCAGGCTCTGGAAACAGGAACAGGAAACAGTCAGTACTCTGCTTTTGAATAGCCTCTTAAAATTAAATTTACCTTTAAATATTTCTTCTGGGTATTTTATATCTGTTGTGTCATCTGTTTTTTTTTTATGTGTCATCTGTTTTTTTATTATATTTCTCATTCTGCTTTATTTATTGACAGGTCTCCGTTGTGTCAGAGCAGGTCAGGTTTTACAGTGTGTGTTTATCAGCACAAAGACTTTCAATTAATGAAACTTTTCAACTTAACCAGAAACATGTTTTTTGTCTGTCCTAAAAAAATGTCACTACTTTACTTTTCAATAACCTCTAGTTACATAGAATATGATAATTTTTTGTTATCATATAACATTTTGTGACAATAGTGTAAATCAACACAGCAATAAAAAGAGCACATTTTGTCTGAACAGAAACAATTTTAACACATTTATTTGACACATTTGTTTTATTAAAAACAAGTTTAGTGTGACTGTAAGAGCTAGTGTTTTCATCTCAGATAAACTCCTGGGTTTAAGCTTTAAGAGAGGCAGAGGGAGCAAGAGGGCCACCCAGGATTAAGACCTGCCAACATTGCAACTAATGGCCAATAAATGGCAAGAGTGACTGACCTGCTCACACTGCAATAAATCAAAGGACAATAAAAGATAGACAGAGGAGAAAGGAAGCGTGTGTGTAATAAATACATATCATGTATTTTTTTCAAATATATTTTAAATTTCAATTAAGATACATATGTTTTACCAAATCTCCAATGGCAATTAAGTCACAATACAAATACAAATGTAATGTTCCAGTAATTTATGTCCCATCTTTGCTCTTGTTCCAGTTGGGCCCTCGAATTCTTGTACTTTGTATTGGCCATCTTATTAGGTACACCTGTACACTCTAATGCAACCTAATACAACCACTCTGCCATGAATTCTACTTTCATAAAGCTTCTACATTTTTGTTGTAAAAACATTCTACTTTATCTTTATTATTAAGGTTACTGAGGCCCACTTATAATCAGTGTTCAATTTTTTTGTCAACGCCATTTACATATATTACATACATACATACATTACAATATACTGCTCTCCAATATAACACCACAAGCCAAGTATCCCCAGCTGGTATAGTTCAACCAGATAGAAAAAACTAAAGAGAAATATATAATATATAACAAAGTATAATAAAATCATATCATCAGAACAGCAATGAATAATTAAATGCGAGAATATATTATGAAACTTGTTATACAGCATGTTATAAATCCATAATATCCAAATGCTAACATACATCTAATGTTTTTAAGACAAGTAGTGCTGCCTGGATTTTAATGCTACCACCACTATTCAAAATGTATCAACACTACTACTTTTAGTAATAATTATGATGTGACTTGAATTGTTCTTTGAGTTCTAACTTGAAGTCTTAGCAGCAACTAGAGACACAACTGCAAATGACCCATTTTGAGGATCTGAGAGATTGGAGTGCATGTGTGTGTGTTTGTGTGTGAGTGTCTTTATTGTGGATGTCTGCCTGCTGCCTTGTAAGAAAGAAACTGGTAGCCACTGTTGTCAGATCTGACTACAGGCCGGGCACACATAAAGGCATGGATATGGAAGATGCCTTTCATCACTGAATCTTCAAAATTATAAATAATAAATAATAAATAAAATAGTTATCAGTTACATTTTACAACAGGGAGTGTGGGCAAAGAGGAGAGCCTGTGATGTGTGAATGGTTTACTGCTTTACACAGACTGCTGTTCTTCTTTGGGTTTATCAATAACTATGACCCATGAATGCATTTAAGCTAGCTGAATTGGGGGACTAGGATGTCATACATTCCTTTTAGCACGCAAACAAAGTTAAAAACTAAACCTAACCAAACGTCAACAATTTAAAATAATTAAAAGTACTCTATGGATTTTTAAACTGCTTTTGAAGCTAATGAGACCAACAGCTAGAACATTAGCTATTTCTCTTTTTTGAAGCTATTTTTTATTCCTATCTGCCAGATCAGATTGTTCTGCAAATTCTGATGAAGCAAATTATCGTACGCTGCCAGAAGGAGCATTTTCCCATCAACCTTGGTAATTCATTCAACACATGGAAAGAACTGATTGACTGGATTCAGAACTGAGGCTGTCCGTGTTCCTCCTAGACAGGTATGTAATATGTGTATTATGAAATGTATATTCATAATATATATTTCCATACATAGGCTCTATTTGGGTGGCCCAGCAATGCTGGGTCTAACCTGTGTACCTGCAGCAACAGAAAGTTTGTTTATCTGGCAGTTCATAGGAAACCTTAGCTATATGAACAATATTAGAATAAAGTTTACTTTGTTTCACCATCATTACTACTTTGCTACATTGCTACTGTTTTCAATAGCCACAAATAGACACATGGTGTGACTGCTTGCATCCTACATACAGGTCTGCTTAAAAAAAGGAAAATGGAACAAAAAAAAAGTTTTTTCTTTTACTGTCTTCCAAAACAAATGCACGTGCTAGCCAGATCAAGATCTTGTGACATGGTAGAGAAACTTTTCTGCTTTTGTCCTCAAGGACTCACAAAATCAACAGTTCATGTAAAAGTTATGTGCATAACTGTTAACATTGCAAGAATATCATAAAAAGGAATTAAGATTTACTTTAAAATGCAAACAAACGGAAGACAAACATAAGTATGTAGCACTTTTCAGTGATATGGGATGATTAAGTTCTTCACAATTAGTTACAAGAGAAAGATATTCATTTGAAATAAAGAAAATAAACTATATATGAGTAACTAAATAAAACTAAGACAAGCAGGACCATCAGTAAAATAGGTAAGTCAGTAACATCAACCAGAAACTGACATGGTCATCTGTAGGGAACAACCAAGATACTTTGTTCTGAATTGTGTATGATGTGAACAAAAAAAAGAAAAAGAAAATCAAACAAAGCATGTTAACATGCACAACTGAATGCATTCTGGACAGAATGTTTTCATTTAAGTAAAGTTTATATAACATTATTTATGCAAAATCTTTAAATCTCATATGTTTGGCATGACAGAGATTTAAAAACTTTTTTTCATTGCTCTTCTTCTGTTTACTTATCTTTCATGTATACTGTTGTTTTTTTATTGTCATTGAGTCTCACTGATTCTTGTCCAGTGATCTTAGAGGCAGCAGGTGAAGCTAGAGGAGTCTGATTTTATCACTAATTATCTGTCTCATTTACTACTGTCAGGACATAGAGACAGTTTCAGCAAATATGACATTTGACATGACAAAGTCATTTTAAATAGTTACTTCTGCTGTAAGAATATGAAATGAATTCAACACAAAGAAACAAGCGTAAAGGGACTTCATTAGTGTTCATTGTATTTGCACAGAACTGGAAAAAGCAGGCTGACCCATGTCCCAAAGCCGTAAGCTGAAGACATGCATTGCTGTTGATTGCTCTGCACAGGCCTAATTGAAAGAAGCCTCCATATGGTAAGAGGCTATAAATTCTCCAGATCAATTTTTTCTCTGTTTCCTGGTTCTTTTTTTTTCCCTTCTCTGTTTTTTTACCATCTATAAAAAGGGAACAATGGGCAGGCTGTCTTTAGTTTGGCTCCTAATGAATCCAATACTCCCCCCTTATGGCAAGGGATTATTAGAAGAGGAAAAAACATGTTTTGTCACAGTCTCTTTTGATGGGTAGCCCTATCTGTATGTGGTGTGTGTGCATGCCTGTTTGTTTGTGTGTGTAAAGTGTTGGTCATAGTAACATTTGAGTTATGGGGTGAATACAGTGAACTGGGGGTTTGTTTCAAATGCTGCCAAAGACCCACCCTCTTCGCTGCTTTCCTCATTTCTCCATCTCTCTTTTTGTCCTCTCCTCTCTTTTTTCATTGTACCCTCAAAATACTGTCTTTTCACATTGAAAACACCATCACACACTTTTATAATAGCTGTATAAGAGTATAGTTACAAAAATGATCTATGTGCACTGTTGTAGTTAATAATACTCTAACATAGCCACTGAAGTATCAATAGTAACTTAAAATCCTAAAGTCTATGCAGTGGCACTGTATGTAACCACAATTACTTATCTGTTACCACTGATACTCATCATCTCATTTAGGGGTCAGTAACTGCTGAAGCATCAAGCTTATTTTAGTTTTTTAAGGGGCAAAGAAAATTGAAAAGCCCAGGGTTCTCAGTAGAAATGATGCCACCTGGTGGAACTGAAACACAGCATCTCAATATGGTGGGGAGGAGGGAGAGGAAGAAGGAGAAGTGAGGGATAAAGGGAGGGGTCTGCCTAAAGTAATGGCTGCCAGATGCTTTGGTATTATCGCAGGGAAAAATTCTATTCCAGCCATCGTCATCTATCATGTTTGCCAGTTGACTGCACTTAGGGGCCGGCAGATAGACAGGAGACGTGAGAAGAGATAAGTGTGTGTCTATGACGGTGGTGTTGTCGGAGGAAGTATATTATTATAAACCTACATATTGGTATGTGGTGTTGAGTACCTAATATAATGTATCACTGTGTTTTAAATGCATAAAATGTTGGTAGTGAACTCATAGTGCAATGTGGACTTTGATAAAGCATTTGAAATTTTAGGAATTTTATGCATGAATTAAACTCTAGGTACATGTTTTAATTCTTTTTTTCTATAGTACAAAGTAATTAAAACATAATACACACATAATATTTAAATGTTTTTGTTTTCTTGTGCCTCCAGCTTTGGTTCTGCTTTACCATTTAACAGTCCATATATGTATATATGTACCTGAATCTGTTTCGGTACAAATAATATGATTGGCTCAATCGGAACTGTTTACAACAGTGGCTGTTTATTTCCACCATTGCCCCCAGTAGGGGCTAGGGAAAATAAAAAACACAAAATAAAATAACCAAGAAAACATGTTTTACTGTTGTGTAATTACTGCTGTAAAGTAGAAATTCACCCAGAATTAGCAGAATTTGATGTTCAGACAGCTAGAAAAAAATCAGTTTAGACATACACTAAGAACAGAGAGAGAAATTAGAAGTACAGTATGAGAATGTGGAAATATAATTTATGATGAATTATATACCAATACTGGATCAATTTGAAACTTTCAGGACACAGCAATTGCGTTACATTCTACTAGATTAGAAAATAATACATACACACAAGCTAAAGTGGGTAGGATTTAGAAAAGAGAGGTTTTAACTTAAAAATCTGAGCGAGTACAATGTCCCTCTCCCTCTCTCTCAATGCACTCCAGCTTGCTTGCAGAGTTGGTCTATCTAATTATTTATTTTTTGCCTGCTTTTCTTCATTGGATTTCTTTTGTTTACTTACAGTTGTCATGTAAGCTGCTTGACAAAGGAAGGATGAGCAGTTTTCTCGTTGCTTAGTTGCTGAGTAGCTACTTGCCTGTCATTATGTCTGCTCACTGAAGATTGAGTGCTTGATGGATTTGGTTCATGCCTGAGGGAGGGAAGTTTGTGTGCAGATATTCCTCCTGGTTCTGATTGGTTGTTTTGATTTGGGCATAGTGAAAAATGGCCTTTGAGGTAGTAGGTGAAGTGATTAATTTTCAGATTATTTGTCTGTCAGGACATACTGACTGAGTTCTAGCATATAAGACAAAAAGTCATTTTTATACAGGCTACCTGCTTCAGATTTAAAATGACTTCCCGTATAAACCACCCCCAAGTCTGGGCTATTATTCAAATTCAGATAAGGAGACAAATAATTTTGTCAGTATAATGTATGGAGATAGAAATACAAATAATGATGTCCTATGACCTGCATGGTATACTATTGAGGATCATGTTCTGTTACATTCTTTTGATTCAAACATTATCACTATCATGGATCACCAGACCTGGAGGTTTCCAGGGTAGAGAGGAGTGTACAAGGGGCAAGGCTCAAGCACTCTATTCACAGAGGTAAGAAATGACACATACACATACAAAGGATAGAAACAACAAAAGAGGCTGAGGCTCCTGGACAATGAAGGTTCAGATCCGTAACATCTAGAAAGAGACACTGACAACCAGAGGAGAGAGAGGTCCAGCGGCGGTCGATTATTCAGCACAGAAAAGCTTGAAAAAAAGTTGGGAACTTATTCAACCCCTTCAGGACAACAGACTTCAGAAAGGATCATCATGGCCGCTGGTCCAAAACAAAGTGAGAGCAACCACTGAGGAGAACAGAACCAGCACTGGAGATGAAGAAACAAGGCGACTGGCAGAATGGGAGCAAGAGGGTGTTTCTGGGCTGGCAATGTTTGATTTCCTCCCTCTCCTTTGATTTATTTTTTTATTTATTTATTTTATTTTTTTTTTTACTGCTGTGGCTTGATGGATGATCCTATTATCAGAGAAATGATCCAATGGCGAAGACCACTGTAGAGGCTTCTGGCTGTAGGCTGAAACACGATTATTGCCTGGTGAAACAACACCAAGAACAAGTGTGGGGCCTCAGACTATCACCCTGACATCCAGCCCAATTGGGGTCCGGTGGATAAGGAAGCCTTTGAGCAGAGGAAGGTCAGTATGAAGGCCTGGTCAATGACTGTTATAGATGAGGGTTAAGAGCATATTTAATGCAGGAGTGTAGCATGGAATTCTGGCCCACACAGAGGCAATCTCAGAGGCCCATGATTATTATTAATACCCAGCAGTTCCTTATGACATCAGGTTACATCAGTGATATGTAGGAAATAGTGAGATATAGTGAATGGATGGCTGGCAGCTCTAGGAAAGTGTACCACTGTAAAAGGCTTTGTTAATAAAAACCTAAGAAAGAAAAATTCCCATGCCATTTTCTCGTCAACTTTTACGGAGAAGCAATTGAAAACATAGTGACTGGAAATATTATAAATTAACATGGATGCACACAGCCCAGTACAGGAGGGCTCTGCACCCTAGAACATCATTTGTACCCATCTACTGAGCATTTGTGATATTAATGAGGTGAGTCCAAAGGATACAAAAAGACAATACAGATCCCAGCGACAAGTATCCTCCAGACCGAGCAGCTATTTTTATTAGGTCCAACCATAATTAATATTTTTTAGTTCTATTTTGTATATGTGACTGTAACATTTTGCTATATAACCTTATACTGTAAAATTATAATAAATAAACCCTTGAATCCCTCAAACCCTTAATAATTGAGTGAAACTCTTAACTCCTTATAACAAAAAAAAGTGTTAAGTACAACAACTTAAAAGAACACATAACAAAAACATAGACAACCACAGTATCTTCAAAGAGTCTTCATTTGTCTTCTAATATACTTTTTTTTAAATTTATCACCCTTTTCCCACTGCAGTTTCAATGTTGTAGTTTGACATCTTTGGTCAGTTGAGCATAATATGAATATAATAATAAATAATATGTGAACATGTGCATTTAGTTTGTTAGATAACATTTGCTTAAAATAATTGTAAGCATGTAAGAGAACACCTGCTGTTATTCATTTTTAGGTACAGCGTTGGCTCAGCTTGTAACAATAGATAATTATTTAATGTCTAATAGTAACATAAAGTAGTATTTTACTATGTTTCAGTGAGGATATTTATTGTGTGTTTTTTTAAATCTATGGACCTAGTTTGAAGTAGGAAAAGAACACCATTAATATGAATGTGTGTTTATGTCCCGGTCACAGTGGGGTCATCTCTGTCTGACGCCAGCTCTCTCACTAATTATCTGCACTCCTGTCTTCACCCGAGGCCAGACTCAGGCCATTACAACTCACGTTAGTCTTTGTCAAGATGAGAAAAATCCTCTCAATCCTCTGTTTTTTTCATCTCCCACAGACAACATACCGACTGGGAGGCCAGATAAGGTCTTATCAATAGATGACTGACTGACAGTCCCCATCAGATACTGTGACAGTGTGAAGACTGAGAAAGTCTTGTCAATAACTGTTCTAAGGGACTGCATTTGACCAGCCCAAGTTTAATTATTTGTTTTCCACAAATCTAAAAAAAAAAAAAAAAGCAAAGTATTCAGACCACAGAATTTTTGTTTTGTCAGGATGGAGAAGCATTTGAAATCCTTAAACCAGTGGACTCCCCACAAGTCATGATGAAATGCACAGCCTTAGTCTGTCAGTAACACCACTAGTCCAGATTTAATTTCTAATGCAATTTCTATTTCTACATATTTTAATGTATGACTGTATTTAAGCTAGATGACTTTAGTTATGGTTTTAGTCATGACCACACCTCTTTATCATTAAAATACTGCAGCGCCAGCTCCACATTTCCCATCATGCCTAATGCTGGACTGAGTAGTTTGCAGTTTTATATTCCAAAATGTAAGTGTTACTTTTGTTAGTGTTTGTAATGTGCTTGTTCAGAACATGGTGGTTTTTAGTTTCAACTAATAGTGAGGTGGTTGTCACATTTCTTGAAATCAACTGTAGTTTGTCTTTATGCTGATTTCTTGTTCCTTGTGTTGAATTATAGTATGATAGTTAATTTCTCATAGAACTGTTACCTTTGTCTTGTTGCCTGCCACTTGCCATGGAACTGCAACAGTTAGATATGTGACTGATATCTGTGTTAGTAAATTCAACTTATCCTGACGAACAGTGTGTTAGCTGTTTATGTCAACTATGCTCAGTTACATTGGTGTAAAATATATCTTTTAAAATATAACATGAACAACTGCTTTCCACATTAAGTTAATCAGTTATTACAATCACCTAATTAAGGAGATGTTAAGTCTTAAGGTGGGATGATGCTGATCGCCTGGTGATTATTTAAATGGTTATGTCAAAATGTTTTGCTCCAATATTTCCTTACTGGTGTGTCACAAACAGAAAATACAGCAACATATCCACCCACTGTCCAAAGTAATATATAACATTCACACAAATACAACCAAAATAGTTCACAAAATGAGAGCAACATTTACTAAATATCATTAACTGTTGAATTCATGATAAACCATCTTCAATATGTTTGTTACCATAATTAAATACATCAGCTTCACAGGCATTATCCTTCCCTTCTTCCTCAGATATGATGGGAATGTTCAAAAATACAGCTAGATACTGTGGCTGAAAAGACATGACACTCCCCCATGGTGCCCAAATGTTTTGTGGTGTTTTTCTATAAATAAAAATGAAAAAATGTGTCAGTTCAATGTACTTCTAGAATTACGTATTTATTTAGGATTTATATTCTTAAAATTTAGAATGTGTGTCTGTAACTTGTGCAAACACCATGCTCGAGCCATGACACAGAATCTGTACTGTCAGAATCAACCAAATTACAAACTTACTTACTTCAATGTTAACAAAACTAATGAAATGTCTGTTTCCATAATCCACTGCACTGAAAAACTATGTAATAGTTGTGTAAAAAGGAAAAATATCCCTAAGGAATAAATTAAATGCTATTTTCTGTTTATATGCTTTGAAGACACGGACTTCACAATTTCAAACTACCACACACTCCACTGTAAAGAACCAACAAGTCAGCGTTAACAAGACACCTGGCTGGTGTCACTCTGAAATAGATAGTTATATAAGTATTTTAATTAAAGGTTTGAAACAACGATATAATGTTTGTGATGCTCTGTGTGTACACCAATAATAGTTGTACAGGTTTAAAAGTCTCCATTTTCAATTATCTGGTTTCAGCCATTTTTGTCATTAAAAAATAAATATCTTCATGATCAAAAAAGGAATTCATCATTAAGAAGGCAGTGTGTAAGATTTAGTGGTATCTAGTGGTGAGGTTGCAAATGGCAGTGTCTTCCCATGGCAGTACTACTGAGATATCTTTCAACAGAGATATCTCTGTTCTCCATCTGCCTGCTCACAAAAACTTTGTTCTGTGCTCTCCAAGCATTGGTAACATTATGGATATGACTGAGATTCCCGTATAAAGGTAATAGTGTTAATGGAACATGGTGCAGTGGTATTGTCACAGCAAGCACAGAAACACAGACTTTTAAAAGGGAGTCATTATTTGATAGAGAGAGCATTTCTTTTAAATATATTAAATACTTTAAATATTTAAGTGTAATGTTCACACAATGTTATTAATCATCTTATAACAGGGTGATCTAATCAACAATCTCCAGTAACCACAATTGGATGATATAAAAATAGAAATGGCCAAATCCAAGCTTCCATTTCATCATAAAAACGTAGAAGGCACGGGTTCTGGGTTCTGGAGGAAAATGGCTGTGCAGTGTGGCAGACTGTGGAAGAGGAGGACTAAGCTAACAAAAACACAATGACTCTCAGTTACAGGAAATTATACACTGTTGAGAACATAACTATGAATATTAACTTCAATTTCTGCCAATATTTCATACTGCTCCTTTAAGTCGAAGTCATTTTATTTAGAATATAACTGATTTTAAAAACCTTTAAAGATCTTACCTTTAAAAAATGCAAAAACACATAATAAAATAATCTAAACTATTAATGCCTGTTTCCCTGGAAAAGATCCTATGACTTAAAATATGAATACCTGTATATTGGGCAATCATTTATTATCTATTTTTGCTGTCTGTCCAAAATTCTGTTATTAGATGATTAACTTATTATTAAATCAAGAGTTTAGTTTCTTCAAAATCTTCAAAATGAATTTGCGCAGGAGAACACTGTTAGCATGTAACCAGGTGGTGGTTTATTAATATCCCACATGAAGAAGTATTTAGAGTCCCACCACATTTTCACACCACAACATGGACACTTCGTCATCATCGTGACGTCATTTAATTTTCATTATAGAAGACAAAGAGAGAGAAAGAGAGAGAAAGAAAGAACTTCACATACACCTTGTCGTTTAATCAGTAAATGTCTGGTGTCAGTAAGCGGAATGGCTGTTTGGTCTTTGGCCACATTGCACATAAATACATTCCGTTAAATAAAGCAGAGAGCGCACGTGTGTGTGTGTGTGTGTGTGTGTGTGTGTGAGGCAACGGACACATCTGGTAGAACATAACTCTGGAGCTTTTATGGAGCACTCTTTCATCCACCTCTCTGTTTAGACCGTCAGCTTTTCGAAGAGGTTGAAGTGAAAGAGGAGAGGCAGCGACAATGGCGTGAGTGATGGACCGGTCAGGATGGACGGATGATGAGTGTGACAGTGTAACTGAACTCTTTTGATTCACAAGATCAAATGTTAGAGATAATAAATGTTACAGAAATGATTTGAACCTGGCCATCCCCTCCGAGCAGCTCTCGCCTCTCTCTCTCATAGACATTAGTGGATTTGAAATGAGCCCAAGCTCTCCACTCACATTAGACATGTTGAACTATTGGAAATGATGACTGACAAAACCTCTAGGATTTTTGTTTTGTTTTGTTTTTTGGTTTAATGGTTTTTTGCCAATTAAAATCTTCCAATTCAGCTTTTATACTAGAAGACGGAAACGCTGAAACATTTTAAGTTACCTTCTGTCAGCTCCAACCACCAAACAAACCAACAGTAAACTCCTTGTCACCCTCTTCTCTGTGTCTGCTCGTCTGTTGTGTGAAAGTTAACAGCCTGGAGCTCCACACATTACAGTTCAACAGAGCGCATCATGATTGTCCGTCACTCTCTCGGAGGACCGAGCAGGAAGAAGAGTGCTATCAACTTGCAGGAGGGAGGGAGGCGCTACTGTTTGAGCTCCAGAGCCCAGACATGTTGAGGCCATCCTGTCCGTCCTTTACTCTTCTTATCAGCCGCTGACGAGGAGGAGGACGATGAGGATGAGGATGATGAAGCTGTCTTTGGGATTTCCACCTGCAGATCCATGACATGTTTTGTTATTTGCATTGGGCATATAGATCCATGTGCACACACCATTACATCTTTTTTATAATGATCAAATATTGTGTTTTATTATCGAGAAAATATACTACGCAGACCAACCTCAGAGCTTCTTTCACTGCGCATCACAGAGCACACTTTGCTTCTCATTGGATTTACGCTACCGAACATATATAATTTACACACGGCAGCGATTTTTTATTATATACACATAAGTCTTATTAAGATTAACACGTAGAATTTAAATAATAGAGAATAACCTACAGCCTTTTACTATATATATATATATATATATATATATATATATATATATATATATATATATACACACACACACATACATATATATGTGTGTGTGTGTGTGTATATATATATATATATATATATATATATATATATATATATACATGGCAACAATTGAGGCAGTATAACAGCATTGGTTGATCGAATCGAAACATTTGAATAGACACTTAAATTAATGAAAACGTTTGTTTTGTAATAGTAAAACGCTCAAAACTGCGTGTGTGTGAATGTTTTTATCAATGACATATTTCCTGTAAACCTGGAGTACTCTAAAGGGCTGAAAGTAGAAGAGGGAATCAACTGAGGAGAAATAGCCAACAGCTGTTCCTGCAGTGATGTTTAGTCAAATAAAAATATATATCGATGTCAGTAAAATAAAATGATAGTTTTAGTAACTTTAGTCTTTATTTAACGATTTCTACAGTTTATACGCAAAAGTGTGGGGAAAAGGGGGCCATTTCTTTTAGATCTTAACACCGAAAGGGTTATTTTAACTCCTCTACGTAATAATAATAATAATAATAATAATAATAATAATAATAATAATTCGATCTCCTGACTGAAGTTTAATTGTTATTATTGGAAAGCAGATGTGTGTGCTGAGCAAAAAGCTTACATGAGAGATACGAGAAATGAGAGACTGTTGAGTTACTCCAGAAACGATTAATATTTAAAAAATACATATTTATAGTGCTGTGAATTGGAGATACATCCTGTGAGTTTTGTGTTGCTGACACAGAGACACTAACCTGCTAGGATCCACTCATCCTACTGTGTCCGTTTAATCACCCTGAGAAACCCGATCCCCAAGATTTTCACCACCGTGTGCCTCTCATTTCAAACTTTATAAAAATGTGACATTCTGGGAAAGAACCCTTCAACTGGGTCAACACCAGCACCATCCATTCAATCCAAGCAGAGGCGCAGAGCAGCAGCAGCCTGAGGGTGAGCGCGGCCGTGGGCCTTTCTCACTGCACTGACGTCTGACAGCAAACACACGCTCATCTCATAGTATACGAGGATTTTTTACACAGAAAACATCACGTGCAATACAGGCAAACGCATTCACAATTCACCACTCTGATATTTCGTTATAACCAATTCTTTTACTTTTATTATTTAAATGTCATTAGTTACGTTTTAATGCACGATTTCCCTGCTATCACTTCAAAATACAAATTTTCACATTCTGCCACTAATAACTTTTGTTTTTGTCAGTACAATTATTACAGTTATTGTTGTTGTTGTTGTTGTATATTACTACTACTACCACGTATGATAACAATAACAATAACAATAATAATTAGAATCACGATGACAGTTTTTGGTCAATATGCTGCCATTTCAACAATTTAGTGGCCCAGCAATTAACAATTTATATCAACCGATTAAAGACAAAGAAACAAATAAATCAATGTAATTAAGGAGAGTTGTGCAGCTGTAAACATTGGCGCCTCTACAGAAATGTGCTCAGAGCCTGTTAATAAAAGATCAACGTTAAGCCGACAGTTCTTAAAATTCAGGATGGCTCTCTGTGTGTGGGGAAAAAGCTACAGAAGATGACGTATCGGGGCAAGTGTAACTCTAAAAATCGACCTGATGCAAACACACGAGGCTATCTGTGTCCGGGAGCGTTAACAAAGAGGCAATAAAATGCAGCGCTGTCAGCTGAACGTGTAATTACTGCAGCAGGAGCAGTCTGTGCATAATGAGGGCCTGTACACAACTACACAACAGACATCCAAACAAGTCCATCCTCATTGTTTTGGTCGTGTAAAGTTCTTTTATATTATGGGATAGCCTCTTGCACACAGCTGCCTCATCAGTCATAACACCGTGATCTGTTCTTTTTCAGAATAACAGTTAGCGACATCAATCTATCAAATAGAAAATAATAATAATAACAATAATAATAATAATAATATAAAAATAATAATAATATAAAAATAATAATAATATAAAAATACTAACTGGATCTGTGAATAAGGAATTATTATGGGAATTATTATGTGTGTATCTTGGACCTTCGCTATTTCATGTTATTACAGACAATTCTAAAGCCTGTGAATTACAGATTATAATCATTATTATGAGATCAGATCAGACTTTTCTTTATGTCATGTAATCATTTGATAATCATCTAAATGTTCATGTAATTTTGTGTCACACCTACTTTTTTTTCCTATTTTTGTATCACCACATCTGAGATTATTAATATATACTTTAAAAAGTTAGTATCCAGTAAATCTTTTATGTACAATTTAAGCTGTGTGATGTTTATTTTAAATGATGACACCTTAAATGAAGGTTTCTGCAGCATACAGGTTATACCACTTTACAGTCCCAGTGCTTTGTCTCGACAGAGACCCAGGATGTGTCAGTCTTGAGACTGCCTGTCACTGAAGTAAAATCACTGCTACTCCTGAACATTTAGTTAATAAAACTTACAGTGTCAAAATGCCATTAAGCATGACACAGATAGCAATAAAAAAATCTGAAAAATTAACACTGCAACACAATGACAAGGTGTGAGGTAATTCTGTAAGTAACATTCACATCTATTATGAAAGGCTAATTATTTTATAATACTAGAAGTATAAATTCAACATTAGTCCTTTCAGAGAATGATCTGAGTTCATATTTGCATATCAGTTTACAGCTCTGATGAAATAATTTAGGTAAAGATTACATGAAAACTCATGGACATATTTATAATTAAAACACTGATTCAAAATGTAGTCTCTCTTGGTTAAACTCCAATATCATCCTGTCTCTGCCTCTGTACAGTCGATCATCATTGGATTATTGCATTGTAGTACAACAATGGCAATGGCAGAGAACGTAGGATGAGAATGTATGGTTAAGGAAAACAAAAATTTTGAATTGTAAAAAATAATCTATATCTTAATTTCTTTACACACACAGTATAGTATAAATTTAGAGTCTCTGAAATGACTTCATATTATTGAAGGCCCCCCTTATTTGCAAGCTTAGAGGTCCATCCTCTTTAAATTCATTTCTAGGTAACTACTTAATCATTAATGTAAGAGCAGACTAAAGAGCATGAAAAAGAAGAAGTGCTTGCCTTAGCTACACTGAGAATCAACCTTACTCCTCTGATGTGTCTTTGATCTTAAAAAGTTTAAGTTAGGACTTTTTAAACAATTTGAGGAATTCTTTTCACATATATGATATAATGTCATTTAACTGTAGTGCTTCAGTTGTAGCAAAGGAGTGTGTATTTGAATCCAGGACTGGAGTTTCATTAAAGAGTTGACATGAGTTATTAACAGGACTACATCCTCCTAGTGATTGTAGCTTGAAATGTGAAAAAAATTGCTTTCTGGCTTCAATTATGCACCACACTTTCTATAGACAGCATGTTAGGCAACAGACAGGAAATAATTATTCTGTTATATTCTCTTCTAGTCTATTCCGACCTACTCAGTATGGTCAACGCATAATCAATGACATGATGCGTAGTTCTGCTTCAATGTAGCAGTAAATAGAAAGGCCGTAAATTATAACCTTCAGCCTGTAAAATATATTTAAAATTGCAGAAATCGGACACTACTGGCCAACTGTGTTTAAGAGAACACAAGTAGATTTACGCCAGTGTATATGGATTGACTGAGCTTTTGTGAATGCAAAAGGGAAGACAGTTGAAATGGGTTTAAATCTATTGGATGTGCCAAACAATAAATCCTAAGCAACAGTAGGCCCTGTAAAGCTGTAGGTTATTGGCAGTGTACACAAAGCTGGGACCAAACTATGTGGATAATAAAGTGGGCTGTAAGGGCAAAATCATCCAAATGTGTTGTTACAAATAGGAGTGGTGGGTCTACATGACTGAAGCAGCCCCCCTGGCTCCAAGCTGTCTGAGGATGGCAACCAATTTTCTGGCTCCACTGTTAGACTCTTCATTTGGGCTGTGCTGATTGTTCAACTGGTTCATTTTCTTCTTGATTATGCAGTGATTAATGAGTTACGTGTGTTTAAAAGAACTCCTTTAAATAAATAAATAACACACAAAACAGGTATATTTTAGCCCTGTTTTTACTCTCTCATTAGTAGTCACTCCATGTGCTTCACTGACTTTTTAAATCCTCCCCAACATACGCGGGGCCGTGAGACTAGGCCTTCCCTCCGAGTTTCTGTACGTGTGTGTGATTGCTGCACAGGAAAGTCTGCGTTGCTGTTTACTTGTTCTTTCTGCTGGCTGTTCTTATAGCAGCACCCAACGTTGCGTGTCTCTGGGCGGCCTACAGTAATGGCTGTAATGCCCGAGAGTCTCGATAGATGATGGAAACACGCATCAGATCAGTGCATTATATCTGGAATATGATCATAAAAGAATCATGTGGCCTACAAATAAAAATCCTCCAGTACAAAGGTTTCCTAACAAACTCCTCCGTGTTGTCTGAATTATTCATCACAGGTTCATTGCTTTAGCACCAGTTTCTGCTTTAACCTACAGAGCTGACTATTTTATGACTATCTTCATCTTTTCCTTAATAAATTAAATTAGAAACTGATTAGCAAAAATATATGTGGCTTGTTAGTAGATCTTGGTCAAATTACAGCCGTCAGCCCCTTCAGCCTTATTGATTGCGCTATTTTGTGATGATGCAAAAAAGAAGCAGAACCCTCATAGAAACACTTTCAAGTTAAATCTCTCTGTCACACACGGGCATATCAGTGGGAGGACTTCAAACTACACCCTGCAGCCTCCTCCGTCCCCTCAACACAACCGTACCGGCTCAGAAGGACTATAACTCCGTTTGCACATCGCAAATTTAACCTATGACCTGACATTCAGATCCTACATAGACTGACTTTACCTACGAAATACAGCAGCATTTTACTGTAACAGGCTCATGGGTCATTTCTCACTATTTCTCATGATCATTTTAATTAGAATAAAGTGGAGTTTTATGTAGTGGATCATGGCATTACAAACAGATTTGTAATCAGCCGTTGGCCTTTTAGCTCTCAGTGGTGTTCCCTATAAGCTTTTCTTACACCTACACAACTGTATTATTTTGATGGATTTTGAAGTATTATTTTTCTGATGTGAGGCTGGATGTCTCTGGACAATGAACAAGTAAATGTTCCCTTTGTTAGTTTTCATATTAGCCTCCTTCTGTATCTGCCTGACCTGACAAGGAGGAGATGTTTACAACCTTGGCCCTCACCCATTAATCTTCGTGAGATAACCATTAAAAGAAACAAGGAATAATTACATTTAAGAAAAGCAACAAAGTATCACCCTCTCCCTATTAAGACTATGAAGAATTTAGGTCTTCATTCACTCCGGCCAAAAAAAAAAAAAACTCATTAAAAGGCGACTGCAATTGCTACAGTTAGGAGCAATTTTGGACGAGTTTACATCCACTAAACTAGACCTGTGTTTATTCCCCATCACGGTAGGTCCTTAAAAACTAGCTGCCTAATCCACTCAGCTCTCCAGCTGCTCTCTCTGCCTTTACTGGTCTGTAAAAGTCTCAGCAGAACATGGAGCCTGTGTGCGCTGAGCCGACTTCAGGACTGAAGTCAAAAGACTTAAGAAGACAAACTGCTGCTTACCTTTTCCTGAAAATCATAAGAAAGAGTGTGTCACCTACAGACTGTGTCTTTTAACCCGCTGAGAGGAGACACTGTGGCTCATGTTCGATTCAACATTTTAGCACAGATAGCGGGGCCTCCTTTAACTTCAAAAGTAAGTCATGTCGAGTACAAACGTGCTTTACCGTCTCTCTCTTCCTCCGCTCCTCCCGAGCCTCCGTCTTTTTCAGCTCGGCCTTGAAAGCCTGTGTGTCTCCGTGCTGTCCGTCTTTGTCCAGGATGTCCATCAGGTAGGAGATGTAACTGGTGGCCAGCCGCAAGGTCTTAATCTTGGACAGCTTGGTGTCGGCCGGGACGTTGGGGATACACTCCCTGAGCTCCGCAAAGGCCGAGTTGATGCTCTGGGTCCGCCGCCTCTCCTTACGGTTGGCAGTGGGTCTCCGCTTCACTGTCCGAGGGTGTGTGTGGTGGTGGTGCATACCGACCGTGGCTCCGTTCAGAGAGATGGTGCCGGCCCCCGGGACCAAGCCTCCGGCTCCGTAGTGGTGGTGATGGTGGTGGTGGTGGTCCAGGCCGCCGGTAGAGCCGCCGCTGCTGTTGCCATGGTACTCTGGGCTGTAGCCGGGCGCGAGGCTATACTCGGTAGGAGACATGTCCGCGTGGCTTATCAGCCAGCTCGTGAAGTACGGAGGAGCCCCGGTGTCCTCATGACACCGACCGGCCGCCGCAGCGTGCAACGAATAGTGGTGGCTGTCGTGGTGGTGCATGACCGGGTGGTGAGGGAAGCCCGACACAAGACTCATAATGACACACACAAACACGCACTCACGCGTGCACACACACACACACACGCACACAAAGACACTCTTTTGCACGCGCTCGTACACGCACACACATACGCAGGTCCTCCTCGGATGCTGCAGCCGTGAGCTCGCCTTTGCTGTTTAACGGTTGTCCAAAGCAAATCTTTGCATATTGAATAATCTCTCCTGCGGCCCCCGACAAAAACAGCCCACCTGGTCCGAGCGTGAGGCTCTGTGCTCCGCGGAGCAGTGGGGTAGAGCCGGGCCAGACCTCCGATAGTGGCCCTGTAGGCCGCCCAGTTCTGTCCAAACAACTCCTCCTCTAAGACATTATTCCTGTCCCTCTTCTCTAGTTTGAAAGTCAGTGCACCGACTATTCCTCCTCTTCTTCTTTCAGAACGTCACAGTGTGCAGGCCCCCTTTTTCCTCTGCAGCCTACTTCATCCCGTCCCTCTCTGTGAGTCAGTCTGCAGCTGTCAGCCTCAGAGCCGTTTGGCAAGGCAGGACCAGTGTGGACATACACTGGGTCACTGCTGGCTGGTTGATATTGAGCTATGGTAAAACCAGCTTGTCTGTATGAGAGAGAGAGAGAGAGAGAGAGAGTCTGATTTACTACGTCATCTTTACCGGGAGGAGAAACTGACTTCACAGTCTGTCAACCACTAGCAAATCCCACCCCCTCCTCCCTCCTCCGACCCCCGTCTGTTTTCTTCTCTTTAATGTCAATGGGCCTGCTAAGTAGACCTCCTGGCGCACACACACACACACGCACGCACCCTTTTATGGGGGCACAAAACACGCAGATACATACTATGAAGATGTTGTTTTCCTTTCTAGCATTTAATGCTACATGATATACATGTAAGATATCACAAAATGTATCATTATATGATATCATATAGTTTTTATTATCAATTTATGTGTGTATTCTAAAACGTATCTATCCAATAATGTAGTTAATGTTCTTACTCACAGTAGTATAAGTGTGTATTTAAAGTTCGGATACAAAGGATTTCTCCGTTAGTCTTGATTTGCACCTGGTTTTATGTTCACGCAAGTCCACATTTATCCATATTGTTTGGGTAGCAGATCATATTTGTTACGGCATGCAGACTAGAATCCTCTTAAAATATACATTTTTAGGCTATAATAAAAAAAAAATCCTATAATTTGCATCAAACGTTTGGAGGGGATCTGGTATATGTGTCTGATGGGTCTTATTTGGATTGAGTGTTCTCAGGTTTATGTTGGACTAGCAGAGCTAATGAAGGAATCACTGCTCCACAAATTTATAGCTGACATGATATCAAATAGACACAATGTGAAGGCCTTTTAAAGAGATACTGGACAGCTCTGGATATGTGCAATGCATGTAGGTTTACTGGACTTGGATCAATACATTTATTGAATAGTTATTAAAATCAAGTGATTTTTAGTGTCTCTCTCTCTCACACACACACACGCACACGCGCACACACACACGCACTGCAAAACAGATATGATAGCCCTGCAACCAAAGGTTACAGTCACAGTTGGCTCCAATTTGAAATGTTCACATATTTAATTAATACAATGTGTAAAATTGTAAAAATGTAATTGTAATAAAATTCATTTTATAATATATATATATATATATATATATATATATATATATATATGAATTTTATTACAATTAAAATTAATAATATTTACATTATTGTATTAATTAAATATACTGTAATTATATGTATTTTAATTTAAATAATAATTATATACATTCATATATATAAATTACAGCCATATATTTAATTCATACAATTTAATTACGGTAATTATTAACCTGATGTTTTTTTTTTACAAAATTGGACTGAGCTTTGCAGTCAGTCCTTCTAAAAAATTTATTTCTACTTCTAGACAACAACGATGTCACCAATAATAATAATAATAATAATAATAATAATGAATTGTAATAATAAAATATATTTGTGATTTGCGTTAACCATTAGAAAATGTCTGAAAAAAGACTGTAAACCATCTCTGTTGTGTGGTTATTGCCGAGCGTAGAGGAGACACACGGAGAGTTAAAAACGGTTAGTTAAACTAGGTTGTATCTTTAGGGTTATCAAAAAACTTGAAATCCGAGTTTATGTAAATAAGCACCCGAAAAAAAAGTCTCTTCCTGTGACCGACCTCCGGCCTGCCTCCCCGGCTCCTGCAGGACCAAAAGTCCGCTGCATCTCCGGAGCTGTGAAACCTTGAAACAGCCATGGTGAACTTTATTATTCGAACACGCAACGTTGTACTCCAAGTTAAGATACAAACGGCCGAGGACACTATCCAGTTTCATCATCATGGCAGCGTGCATAGCCTACTCACGAGCCGTCATATCCAGCGCATTGAAAACATGAAGAATAAGCCTCCCTATAACAAATATAGGCTTGACTCGAATGAAATTGTCATGCTCAAATATTCCTATAGCTCAGAGAGAGAAGAAAGATAGAAACAGAAAGAGAGAGAGCGAGAGAGAGAGAGAGAGAGAGAGAGCAGAAATCAAGCGACAGCTTCTATTTAATGCAGGGCTCTTGTTGTCAGAATGTGCTACATACATACATTAATAATACATAAATACACAGATTATACAGACATAAATATGGACACTCTGTGTTTCTCTTAATAATGTTTTCTAATTTAAGGGAAAATTTAAACCTGCAAAAATCAGACTTAAGCTTTTCGTGTCATTAGAATACGAATGTCCCATTTACCAACAGTTACATTAAAGTGGCTTTGTTTAAAAATTCCCAAATAACAGTAATAAACTACTGGGCCTAATCTCAATAGATTTTCAGTGTGGGAGAAAGAGTCATCACTAGATGTATTGTTAACTGTATGTATGTTAAATGCAACAAAATAAAATGACTGAAAAATCATTTAAAAATCAGTTAAGGATGCCTGGATGCCTCTATGTGACCCTTTTAGAGGACACTGAAGACAATTCAATGACCTCTAAAGACCTTCCAAAGACCCATTCAAGGGATGAATGAAGCCACTCCAAGATCCCTGGAATTGGAAATCCCATAAGAACCTCTGAATTTATCAAGCCACTTTATGCACCTTATATATGCTTGCATGCATTGATAATATTGAACTTTCTCACTTTTTAAGTTAGTTATAAGCTACACATGTCCACTATATCACTATTTAGTTATTTGGACATTAAGTGAAGATAATGTATTTGGCTGGTGGGTTTGGTTGTTGTTATTTTTGCTGCTGTAAATGTGAATCTGAAGCAATGTCCTGAACACTGCATCCAAAAACAAAGAAAATGTGGAGGAAGCTGTATGTTATGGTGGGGGTCATTGGTCCAGAGAAGGACTTCCCATTCTGTTGTCAACCCCAACTTAAGGGCTCTAAATATGTCAGCAATAGACATAAAGTCCTGGACAGAGGGAGATTTAGTGGGGACAGACCAGTATAAGTTGAAACAGTGCATCCATGCATTTATTAGACCAACGGCCAGAAAATATAACTCTTTGGTTAGAGTTGTGCAGTAAGTGGACTGCAGTGATGTGGAGATTTGATAGTACAGTGCATATGGTTACTGTTTCCAGGCAGGTTGTGGATACACTAGATGTAAAGACCGTGGCAGATTGCAGCAAGGTTAAATTAGATAAATTGTTATCTTGCAAAGCCACAACTTCCATGACACGATGGGGGCCTGGAAAAGACCAGGGTGGACAATGTCTTTATTGACAATTGACTATTGTTGCCTGCTGTTCTTACATTGTAGTATGTGAAAAGGCATGTGCAAGGCATTGACTGTAAATATGCCAATAAAACAAGAAACACAAATTTTTCTTTTTTGGGGTCACTTTGGGAACAAGTTGTGTCAATATTCACTCTACTTTTAGCTCAGTTTTGGTCTGTACCAACTCCCGAGGGAAAGCTTTTAGCACTTCTGCAGCTATTAAATGTTCACCTGCTAGTTGCTAATTTTGCCTGTTGTTTGATGCTGGACTTATCATCATACAGGGCAAAAAATCCTAATTGCTGGGCTAAAAATTAGGTTGATGAGAGTGCTAAGACAAAACCAAAATAATTAGCTGAAAGATGTTAAAATGGTCCACAGAGCTGAGGGGAACTGCTGAGGGTAGTGTTGGCTCTGTGGGTTCAAAACTACTACTTCATATGAACATATTGTTTAGTACAGCTTTAAATAGATATTTGTTTGATTTGCTGTAAAGACAATACTATAACTGTTACATGTCAGAGGAAATACTGAGAGTACACTTTAAAGTAGAAGGTAACCTTAGAATTTTAGTCATATTTCTAAAACTGTCTCTATGTCTTGAAGGTCATACATGAGACAGATAATCTGTGATAAAAAAAAAATCAGACTCCATCTGGCTCCACCTGCTGCTTCTAAGGTCATTGGACAAGAATCCACCATTCACCTGAATAAAAAGAAACCAATCAGAACAGAGGATCTGATGGAGCTTTAATCGCTGCTCCTGTAAAGACTCTGCTCCGCTATGCATGTGCTAATTTGGAGCCGGTCTAGCGGCGGAAAACAACCACAGAACAACCAAGCAGTGAGAGAACAACAGTTTACATGAAAGATGAGTAAACAGAAGAAGATCTATGAAGAAATACAAGATTAAAAGAAAGAATTAGATCAGGTGACACTATGGGGAGGCACGAGAGAGCTGGAGCACAGCAGAAAGAGAGGGAGAGGGGGCTGGAAATTTGACAGGTTTAAAGTAAGTCCACTCACTCTCTTATGACACATCTCACAATAAAAACACCAATAACAAGAATTTATAAACTGGTGCTGAAGTTTATGGTTTTTCTATATACACACTGCACTATATCAGTTTACTTATTGGTGTGCACAAGCATCAAATATCATAAATGGGATTGCTGAATAATTCATTTTTCCAAGTAAAACTGATGTCTCAATTGTCAGACTGGCCTGTTGGCAGGTGTGCATTTCCAGGCAAATGATGTTCATGTTGCTAAAATTAAATGGTTGGATGATGTAGGACAGCTTTTCCCAATTAATGAATATGAATGTTGTTTGGACCTTTTCACTTGTGGCCATTACATATATACATGCAATTAAGAAATATAAACATAAGAACCTATATAAAGACTTGACAGACGGGTATTACTCTGCATGATTAATCCAAGAATGAATGTGAAGCAGAGACAACTTTCCAAGAAAACTGAGTGAATACTACTTGGAAAACAGGCTGCAGATGCACAGAGGATCTTCCACAAACAGCTAAATAGAGCTCTGCTTCCTTAGATGAGAGGGGGCTTTAGATGAAGAGCTGGAGTCAGCAGTAGTGAGACCATGCTGTGCACTTTTTGTTTTATCAATCTGTAAAACCTTTGATTGAATATTTGTGCTTTCCTGCCAGCAAAATACATCTATACACAGAGGTATATCTTTGGTGTATTGGTTCAACATGTTCTCACTGTTGGAACTGTTATTTATAAGTGTGAGAACAAACAATATAAATTATACCAAAATAAGAAAGATTAACTATAGGTCCAAAATGATTTTAATTGAATTGGTTCTAACTAATGTTTGCAGTCTTTAATTGGTTATAAATAATGATTATAGATTATGAAAAGTTTTGAGTGCTGGCTGTATTTCTCCTGAGTTGTGTGAAAGACAGACATGAAGAGAGTATGGGGGTTGTAGAATGTGTGAAGGAATTCTCTGTGAGGAAGGCATATGATTTATATTTGTTTAAGTGTTGAATGGGGGGGCCACATTCTGTGTGTGCATGTGTGTGTCTGCCTGCTCTGTGTAATCCATCTATGTGAATGGGAGCTGTTGCAGTAATTTAGATCGGTTTGTGTCTCCCGATAATGATACATAATTAGACTGTAGGTCAGTCGGTCAGACTCCTGATCTCTCCCCTTCTCTTTTTCTGTCTCTCTCTCCTTCTTTCTTGCTCTCTCTCTCTCAAACACACACACACACACACACACACGGATGCACACACACACACACACACACACACACACACACCTCTCCTCTTGTGTGCCCTTTCCTCTGATCTCAGCCATTCTTCCTCTATATAAATAAACCTGACAGAGAGCAGCAGGACTGTGTGTGTGTGCGTGTGCATGCATGTGTGTGTTTTGTGAAACAGAGAGAAAAAAGAGAGAAAGATTTAATTTTTAATTTTAACTTAAAACACTTTTATTCATCAATAAATAAGAAAAAAAAACTTTACATGACATATTAATAACATAATAACCAAAGAAATGATTAAACATACACATGGTTCAAACTCAGCTCCCCCAACAACAGAACAGGCAGCTTTAGTGAAGACACTAAGATATAAGTGACTCTCACCAAGAAAAGACAAAGAGTCAGAGGGAGCAAAAGATAGAGAAAGAGAGGGAGAAAGAGTAAAGCTATGTGTGAGTGTGTGAAAGAGAGAGAGAGAGAGAGAGAAATGGAGTCAGAAAGAGAGGGTAAAGCTATGTGTGTATGTGCCTCCGTTGGGCTGTGTGATGACGTGCAGGTACATTCCAGAGCAGCGGAAGTTTCTTTTCAGAATGAAGTTCTGTTGTTGCTGCCTGGCCTCAATTACAATTTTAGTTCAGCTCTATATAGTCATCATATGCCGAGCTCAGCTGACTGACCACACCTATCCAACAACAAAAAAACAACAAACACATCTTTAATATTGTATAATTGTTTTAAGAGTCTAAAGAAAAAATAAAAATGAATGGAAGTCTTCTTTAATATTTCTTAGAAAATGAAGTACCTCCAGCAGCAATAGGTAAATATTATGCACAAATCACATGAATATTGAATGTAAAGTGGAAATGCATTACTCCCTCAGAGCATGCAAACAACAACTGTGCGTGAAGAGAGTTTTTTTGATTGAGTATCATCAGCGCTGCCTGCTAATCAAAGCTGAGCATAGTGTTTTTTAAATTAATAAATAAGGGGAAGAGCAATGTTCATTTGTAGAACAATACATGAAACAGATATAACTGCACACTGGTATTTACATCCATCTGACCACTGGCTATGCCTACATATACTTTGAAGAGTTTGCAAGGAGGCTGCAGCTGATCTCAGCTGACACTGAGGCAGAACAGATTGTATGGCTATTTTGTAACTGTAACTGTAAAAGCTTTATTGACAGTAGAGTCTCACTATACTAACTACAAGTATTTGTGTAAGCTCAGAATGAACAGCACAGCAGCTGAATTTATGTTTTTTTTCCTTCATTGAATCCCTCTGTAACAAAGTTCTATCAAGATAAGAATGGACAAAATACTTTGAGTATTAGGATACATTCCAAGTTATCTCTCTAACTAACCTCATGCTACCTTATCTCTGTTACCCTCTGCCTAACACTTCAATGTTAAAACATTAAATGGATGTGGAGCTTATCACTCTGCTATTGGTCCTCTGTTATTTGGGGGGATTTTCTATTCTTTTCTGATGTATTGCAAAGGTCAGCAAAAGTCCACAGCTAGCTAGTCAGTAAACAACAGACACTTTCAAAGGTTAAAGAAGTATTTGTATTTATTCTCTTTTTACAGTCAGATGCTTTACAATATTAAGAGAAAATAATATAATATAATATAATATAATATAATATAATATAATATAATATAATATAATATAATATAATATAATATAATATAAAACTGCTTCAATACATATATTGTAGTAGAAGTAAAGATGGGTCATCTTTGTTTTCTGTACTGTATCAGACAGATTCTGTATCTGTCTGTGTGGGTGTTGAGATCAGATACATATTAAGAGGGCAAGGTTACTCTTTATTTTCTTTTGTAGGATCACATCTACATTATAACACAAGACCAGCATTTATAATCATGTGTGAAATGATGACAAGAATGTGTTCATAGATGGAGAATGAAAAGAAACGACAGAAAAAATATCTATTTCTGTCTTCGTGTGACTCCTCTCCTGGGTCTGGCCCCCAGCTCACTTTTCTGCTTTATCTTTTCAATTTCATCTTTATCTTTTTTTCCTCACAGGTACACAGACAATCTTGTCTGCAATTGCACAACCTCGTAGTGGTGGACTGGGATGATTAACAAAGATTTATTTCAGATTGGCCATCCGCAAATGACCCACAGACAACTCACTCTCTAAAATATGAGATCACTTCATTTGGATGATTTTTCACATGCAAGTGTAAGATCAAGTTTCTCACAGAAAAATGACTTAAACTGCTTTCCCCAAGTCCTCTCCATATGGTCAGTGCCACCCCTCTGAGGGGACAGTTAATCTGAGGGATTAGTGTCTTTGTGCAATTGAGAGCTCAGACTGAAACATTGGGAAGGACTGTGGATGAAACATGAGAGATATGCAAGCAGAGAAGGGACACTCACACTTTTCCCATGTGAGAAAAAAGCACGCTTTATAAACCTTCACAGAACAAAAAGACAGGTATCACATGGCCAAAACACGCAGTTCTCCTCTGGATCAATAGATTAGTGTTACACCTGTTACCTTTGTATTCTTTGGTATGAAATAGTCTTTAAAATTTATATTTCCCAGTTTCTTTAATCTTGTCACAATTACATAATTTTTTATTCATGAATTCATTTATTATATTATGGTGTAATTTCAAACTAGTCTTAGCTTTGTTTTTGAGCCTCTCTTCATGACTATGAAGTGCTTTGACATTTCAGGAAATGGCAATTCTACATTAAACCCCAAATCAGATGAGAAAATTGATGTCGACCTGAGATTTAAAATAGGTCCTGTCAAATAAGCTGCATTATGAACATAGCCTGGGAATATGTTGGTCTGCTCGCCTCAATCCCCAAACTCTTTTATGACTCACCTGCCACTGCTCATATGATACCTCTGTCTCTGTTACAGGGAATTCTTTTGGGGGAAATTTCTCAGTTGTGATCTGAAGGAACTGCCTCTTTTTAGACCAATGTGTTAATGTGTTCATCAGATGGGTGGTGCATGACTGCATTTTCATTTTGATGAACCGAAACCTGTTGAAATCATGATATTCTGGGATAATATTCAAGGGATTTCTGAAGTTTAATGGTAAAAAAAAAGCGAAAGAAAAAATTTGTTTTGTCACTAATCCCTCAGATGTCAAAGCACATCAAAGTTGTTGTTGTTGTTGTTCTTACCTGGTATTGTTTTAGATATATGTGTTGCACAAGGATACATTTGCTTATTCAGTGGAGCAAAGACAAAGCCTTTAATTGTACTGTATTGTAAGTGTGTAAGTTTTTGAATGAAAGATGCACTTTCCATAGATCCTGTGTGTCATGACACAAATACTGGTACAAATTTCACAGATTATGAATCAAAAGAGTAATCTAACATGTCTGCTCTATCACCCAGCTTAATACTTGCATAATGTTTCCAACTTTGAATATCAGTAATAAAGTGAACTGCTGCACAAAACATACTGCAGCTTGACCTACTTATTATTTACTGACAACACTAACACTACTTTCACATTCACACTACATTCACTCAGTAATGCAGTGATTTAAGCAAACAAAGACAAGAAATAAGTACTGCCCACACCTCCTTCCAATGACAGTAAATATTATAAACATGAAATATGATATAATATAAAAACAAAACAAAACATGACACTACCTGACTTTTAGGAGAAAGTTGCAGGTCTTTCCTAGTTTCTCACATCAGGCTGTCCCAGACGTTGTGGGAGGAAGCCAGCCCATTGCAGGTGAGTTATTTAATTATTGTGAGGTTTCTTTTCTCTCTGGTTGTGCTTACATTTGTGCCACTTATTACTCTCATGACAGGAACAGTTAGCTGACAATCACACTGTCTGAAAAGAAGTTCAGTGTCACTTCACATTTTTAAGGCTCTATGAGTCAGAAATGACTTGGCAGGGAGACCATGTATTCATGGGCTGAGGCTTATATTTGTCAACACTCACATCTGAGGAGGAATCATACAGATGACATTTCCGATTGCTTGAGTTACTGGTGGAATGTCTTGCACAGAGATATCATGATGGTGCTCAAATATTTGACTGATATTTGAGATTTACTAACTTTTGCTGGCTTGGATGTTTGAATCAATGCATTAGTCATAAGCTTGAGATTATTTCGTTTATTATTATTACTATGGTAAAATGTTACAGGGTTTCCCCAATAATAAGACAGACAAAACACTGAAATCACCTCGGGTAGAAAACAACAGTCATTAAAAAGAACCTCAACAACACATGATTAATGGATCACATCAGCTGTGTGTGTGTAGGTAATGAGGTACTCATTAAGAAGTAGTCCAAACTAAGCTTTCAGTTTCCATAGGCTGTACAGTTCCCCCCTCTGTCACTGAATTCAAGAACACACACACACACACACTGTCATTTTCTACATTTACCTAAAATCAACATATCAGTCATGTAGTGTGCACACCTGAATTGATTCGAGTTTGTTTGATCATTCTTTACATCATTAATATGCCTTCATAGGACAATATAAGTGTGTGTGTTGCAGTAGATGATTGCAGTGCTTCCCGGTCTCCATATGGCAGCATTTATAAACTCCAACAGTTGGAATATCAAACATCTTGACCTGGATATAATTGTGTGTGTGTGTGTGTGTGTTTTCAATTCATAAAGGAAAATGTTTCTTGTCTAGATATTTTTTCACCAATCACATTTCTCCCATGCTTGGAGACACACACACACACACATTCAGTTTCAAAGTCTGTGTATTGTTCTTTGTATGCATTATTTCACTTTGAGCTGCTTTCATTAGTAGCTCATAGGAGATCAGTAGGACTTTTACACACAAAATCACCTCATAAACCCATATCAAAGATGATGCACTCACTTAGTTTGCACTGAGAGTCGGTTCATTGTGAATCCCATCTCTGATTTGTCTTTCTGTCTGTTTTACAAGGTGAAATTGATGACCAGGCTTTAGTGGGTATTTGGCAGCAGGACAGGAAAATTACACACCCAGTATTTGACAGTGTGCTCCTAACATCCTCTGTGGTCATCTGTCCTGATGGCAAAACTCTTACATAGTTTCCATTAAAATTTGAGACAGACAAAATAATAGGCAGCTAATATGCTTACATTCACCTGGTCTTACACAGTTTAAGTTCTGAACATACAAGCACTTGTAAAAGCCCTGCATTTAAAATAATGCCTGACAAGCTGAAAATTAGAAGATAAATCTAAAGCTGATTGAAAATGCTTTGGTTGCTTCCTGGGTGAAAGTATTTCTAATGTTGGCACAGAGTCTACTGTCTATGTCTAGCTGACCTCCAGTCTGCACCGTGGCAATTGCCAGTCTCAGCTGCCGAGCATCACAGTGTCAACTGCCTGAAACCCTGTCTGTTTCCTTTGCTGACGCCCTGCCCATCCTCCAGAGCAGCTTCACCCATATGGTCATCCTGTGGCCAGTCCTCCAGAGGTGCTCAACCCCCCACAGGTTTCCTACTCCACCTCTGCCCTGTCAATTCAAAATTATTTTCCTGCAGCTTTAAGTGAAATAGGCATTGCATGTTATTGTTGTAGATAATATAACAACCTCATTTTTAAATAGAAAAGGGGATTTTTTTTTTAAGATATTCATGAAATGGAATTAAGAGCTATACGAATGCAATAAACATATAGTATTTTGCTGTATTGGAATGTGCTTGGAGTCTTCTTTTTTTGTATAAGGCAGCTGGAGCTAATTTGCATTACAGTAAGGGATGGTGTAAAGAATAAACCACTGTAGATATCAAAACAGGACTGCACATTTCAGAATGGGTGTCTTATACCATGAGAATTTTCCTAAGATTAAAATACAATTACTATTTCATATTCATATTGTGTTACAAAATGCAAACACTAAGTAAATCTGTGGCACTAAATAAATCTTGAGATGAATGTTACTTTACTACTCCAACAGGTGGCAGAAGCTTGTTTATGTGAAGTCATTTCAGCTCCATTTTTTCAGTCTTATTAATATGCCTGTGTGGACTAATTTTGAGGGGTAATGTCAGACCCATCCATTCAGAGCAGAATATGATGATAATAATTTAAACAGCAATCTACTAGTCTACAGTTGTTTAGATATGTTTACTGACAACTAATTAGGTTAGGAAAGGGAAATGCAGTGAATAATATTCAGCACCACTAATAGTTTCTGTGCTTTGTAAATTGTCTATATTCTAACACAGAATGAAATTAAACAGTGGTTATTTGATGTTCATTTTCTCTGTGAATGTACTGCTGTTTAACCAAAGCTTTATCTAAAACACTTCAACATGTTTATGTTTCACAGCAGATTTTCCAAAGGGAGAGCCAGTCAAATACTTGGGAAGAGTGTAAGGCTGTGTTCAAAGAGACAACAGCAATGCATGGACAGACATAGCCCCCCTTTCATTTTTAAAGAGACCACTTTCTGAAGCAGCAGGGTTCTGAGGAAACTGGCAAAAAGAGACACCTAGCATAACTTCTGCCAGAGCACAGCCTGACAAATCAAATGCATTAAAATTATTAAAATAAAATGATTGCTGACATGATAAAATGAAAATACTTCCTCCTAATATAAAAAAACTACTGTGCAGTCTTTAGGCATCTGAGAAGCCTTCAAACTCATGAATCTATTAGTCATAATCCCATGTTTTGTTATCCAGGATCAGCTCATCCATTTTACTTTTGGGCCTGTTTTTCAAAGCAAAATCTGATCAAATCATCCTGTTCTAGATACAAACTTTTTAAGACTACCAAATGTGGATTGCCAGTGTTCTAAATGGAACTACATATCGCAATGTTGGCGACTAGCTATGTAAAAACAACAGGTAGAAAAGCCACTCTGTTTGTATTTGATGACCTAGATCAACTTGTGCCATTCTCTCAGGAAGAGGGATTGATATGCAATAAGGGATTGCATTATTAGGAACTACATTTGTCTCTGGTATTGTAATTTATCTAAACTGACAAATTAAGTTAAAATTTAAATGATTTATGTTGGACAGTGATTTGGGGGGGATATATGTGGACAAAATTCTTTTTTTTAAATTGTTGTTCTGAAAGTCTTAATTGGCAGCCTGTCTACTTTAACTACTTTTATCACTGTAATGGTTAAACAAATAAAGACTAAAATACTACAACATATAAATATTTTATTATATATATTTTTTTATTTTATTGTTATTGATTAATTTAAAAGTTTTATTACATTTTGCCATTCTTCTGCTCAGATGAGAATACATCATTACAGCATTTACTTAAACATACTGTTAACTCTTCAGGATTATTACTTATGTTTGCATTACATGGAACTTTGCTGTATGTGATACATATTATACATAATGATAAGAATTGTATAGTCGTGTAACTGTAACGGCAGCAATAGATAAGTTGATTAGCTGATTAGCTTAGATTGAATGAGTCCTCCATTGAAAATGCAGCCTCAGTACATTCTCCCTCTTTCTTTCTCTGACTGTCTCTCTTTCTCCCTGTTCCCACTGTTTACATTCTCCTCAAACCACAGGAAGCCATTCTTAAAGCAGTGCCACAGATAGAGAAGCCTGTGTGTATGTATGTGTGGGTAAGAGGGTGAGTGATTGTTAAAGATTCTGGCAGAGGCTCGTTCACCATAAACAAAGCTTTTAGAAAATGGAAATCTCATCCTTCTGTAAGAGTTGTCAGAAGGAGAGAGAGAAAGAATAAAAGAACAGTTTTGTAGTTAAGGTACAGGAGAGTGAAAATGGAGAAAATAGGAAGAAGAGAGTTTATTTAAATGAACTTTTACATTCACAGAATTTTGTTCTAACGAGAACATGTAGACAAGGCTTATTTTGAAAAATCTCTAGAATGATGATGTCTTATAACAGAAGAATAACTTGTTGATGTCTGACAAGCTGTTTGCGCACCAGTAGCCTAAAACACCATCTAACCAGACACGGATAACTGCTGTTAACAAGTTAGACAGAGGCATGGTTGCTTTTTCTAGCTTTTGGTTTTACTTTAAAATCATCACCCTAACCCTGATTGCACAGTAACACCAACAGGATAAATTATATAATAGGTCTGGACATCTATAACCCAAAAGATTAAGTTTAAGTCTGTCAGAGGTAAAAGTGTTTTCTTGCATCGCCATGTTTAATCACTCATAAAATAAACTGTCTGCAATAGGAAATGACATATGACAGAGCAATTGTATTATATCTAAAAGTAAAAAAAAAAAGAAAGTGTGCAATGTCAATGTGTGTAAGTAAGTCTGCTAAATATGGTGAGGAACAGAGAGTCTGGGTGCTGCATAGAGATGTTGAAAGTGAATATATCAAAGATCGAGTCCATTCACTGACCTGTCTGTAAGAGATGGGAAAAGCAACAGAAACAAAAATGAAAATGAATTCTCAATATTCTGAATAATCACTGTTTATAACTACAAGTGCTTTTAAAATGATTTCACTGTAAATATGCTTTGTTTTAATTTTGCAAAACTTATGTGTGTATGAAAAAGTCTGACATACAATATGATACCTATGATATGTTCATATGCTGTTGATAGACTCTGAAATTAGTACATATGAGCTCTCTCTTTTGATGGACTCTGTCATGGTAAAATCCAGCAAACTTAACAGGACTTGCAGCCAACTGCTGTTCACTAATAGTAGCAGCTGTTAATATAAATTAAGCAATAACTCGTCTTTAAACTGATTCTGAAATGGGGTGTAAATAAAAGAAACATTTCTAGAAAATACAACAATGAAAACAAAACATTTCTGTATAATAATAATTATATTCAGATCCTAAAATGTAAACATGATCACACCTTATTATCATATTAAAGATCTAGTTTAAGAAAAAAATGGAGTAAACATGAACTAATAAAAAAGTAAACAAGAGTCTCTAAGTGTCCTTGGAACAGGGCTAATTTTATTTAGTACCGGGTCATGGCTTTACTTGGGCTTAGAGCCATATAAATGTTTATTTATTGTAAAACCATACCACTTACAATGCTGGCCTATGGAGAGGAACAGAATAGAGCAGAACAGAATTGATTGATTTTCTTGTGCTTAATACACAGAACAGACACAGTATTTATAATTCTAGTTCCAGCAGCAGTCTTTTCAATAAACAGCCTGACACTCTGATCTATTGCTGCAGTCCACCGGTTAGTTAACATTGCTCTTCTCTCCCTCTCTATCTTTGGGTAGCACTCCCTTTGCTCATATACACTTGCACTTAACGCAAGCCCAGATTTGGTTCGATAAAAACTTAAGATTCTCATATTGAGGGACCTACAAGTTGTACTATAAATCTGATTTAGATAACCAGTAATTTAGCTAAACATATGATATATGATGTAATACATACAGTACTGATTAAAAAAAAAAGGTTATGCATTTGTAACCTTAGTGGTATGAAAACAGGTAGAGCCTTCTAACAAGCTCTTTAGGCTTCCCCATACATCAATACAAAGCAGCGTGAAATTTTCCAGAAAAGTTTGACTGATCAACAACTCCTAACCAAAGCCACTATAACAGGAGTAATTCACTATTTTGCTTGTGCAAAGTAGCAATTGGAGTTAAAAACAACACTGAAGTGATCAAACATGACAGTGATTCAAGCCTGATTTCCTTCCAGCACTTCTGAACTTCTGCCTTTGCTGAGACATTTAACAGCAAGAGTGGATGGTTTTGGCATGTGACTTCAATAACAGTCAACAGGTCAACAGAGGATTCTTTAAAACATGAAGGCAATCTTTTCCTAACCTTAGGGAGAGTAGTTGTAGTTACATAAACTTAACCAAACCTTAACCTTGTGAGAGATCAGATTACGTGAACCTTTTTTGCAAAGAATCTTATATTGAAGGTCATTTTGGAAGGCACAGACAAACAAGCTATTTCTTAAGGACCACTTTCAGAATAAACCATTAATTTCATGAAGTATGAAAACAATGTTCAAAGAGCTATACAGCACATCACAATGAATATAAAACATTAACTGCTGTGGTCCAACGTTCTAAGTCCTAGTAGTTACGCTTTCAACTGATAAACTGAAGCCATCTGAAACAATACAAAAAAGGTCTTATAGATTATACATATATATTATACATGCAGTACAGTACATCTGCCTCCACTATATAAACACTGCCCTGTATTTCTATATACTTGACTATATCTATCCTCCCCAGCTTTCTTTTTTCTTTTTCTTTTCCTGTCTCTGATTTTGTATGTCTCTCCCTTGGTGGTCCCATTTATTGAGTCATGTGTCATGTTTGATGTCCAGTCATTATCACAATGACACTACCCATTCTATCCTCCTGTATAGGGCTACTGTATGGAGTCTGCGTGTGTGTTGTACTGTCTCATCTTAGGCCAATGTAATTACCAGTCTGACCTCATGGCACAGGACAGCGCCAGCACTGCTAATGATCCCTAATGACCTCACAGCCCCATGTATGTGTGTGTGTGGTTTGAGCAGTAAAGCCTCCACAGCCAATTAATGGTTTTGTGTCAGCGTTGGGAAAGTTACCATGCTGCTGATAGGAGCATTGATATCTATTGTTGACACAACTGACCTACTGCTGATAAATTTTATTTTCGTGACCTGAGAGACAGACACTATTTTTATATTTTTCTCTGAAAATAAAATAATTGTTTGTCTCACATAAATTAATTATATGCAGTGAAGCAAAATATGACCAAATGGTATTCTCTTTCAAATCATTTACCCCTACCCTAGGGTTTGGTAGTCCACCACTCCCACGCCAGCATTTCTCCAGTATTTTGCCTTGTATTTGCTGGTGTTTTCCATTTCCCCTGTCTCCTGTCTGTGTGTGTGATGTGGGTGTGATGCTCACTTTGCTGGATCGCAGATCAACTGATGCACCTGCCATCAATCTGCATCAACCTTTGCACAATATCATATCCGGCTCTTTGTCCATTCTGTGCCACATCATTTTTTCAGCCACAGTGGTAGTCTAACATTCCAGGCCATTTAGAATTGTGCATTCAGAGTATTTATTCTCTCGTGTTTCAGTTATACTCACTGTGTTTCCTTGTGTCCTTGGAAACGTTCCTGCCTGCCTGCTTTCCTGCCTGTTAACTACAAGCCCACCATCACCACATCCATCCTCCTTCCGCTCTGCCCAGCCTTGCTCCACCATCCATCATCTCCTCTCTACCCTCTGCATTCATCAGCCACCATCCTTCCCTCTCCACTGTCATCCCCATAAACCCAGCAATAAACCTTTTCTAAACTAGCTCCATTTCTGGGACTGTGTCCTACCTTTCGGTGATGATCGTAACAATCGTGGGCAAACAGAGTCATTTTCAGTGGCATGTGAGAAAGAAAAAACTGTTGTGACACCTGTCTCAGCTTTGTTACATATTACAATACAGTGGTCAAATAATTACAAGATGCTAAATGAGGTTAATAATAGGCTTAACATGCATGATGAATTAATGTTAACATGAGTGTGCATTTACAAAAAACAGAGCACACTTCATGCTGAATGGTCCTTGTGCTGCCGTGTAACAATGCAGAAGCTGTAACCAGTTATCACCTGGCTGAGAGTGAAAGATGAGTCTGATAAAACTGATTCAATGTAGAGAACAATGTCAAAGGTTGGGATATAGGACAACTGTAACATTTCAGTGTATTGCTAAACCTTCCCAGATGGATTCCCTAACCCTAATGGCTACTGAATAAAGACACCTTCATATTTAGAATTAAGGACTTGCCTGACAAATGCCAGTGTTGAGGTAAAGAAATGTATTTTTACCTGCACTGTGATGGTATGGAACTTCAACCTTCCTCTGACCTGCTGCAAAACTGTAGCCTAATGTGTTTTAACAGCATAATGATATTAATGTTGGTGTTCAATCCTTGATTTTTTCTTTGTCCATGACCAAGAAAGACTTGCAGGTCAAGAAAGTCTGATTTATAAGACAATATGATGTCTAGCTGTCATCAGGTGTTATAACTGTGTCTTAAAGCAAAATCTAATGAGAGAAAGTTCTAAAAAGTAAATACCAAATATCACTCAAACAGTGGCTCTCCACCCTTAGCCAAAGAAGTTAACTCTGTTTGACCTTATGATTCACTCCACTGATGTTTGACAACTCAAATAGCATCTATATTTAGCCCAACTTCTTTGACTTTGTGTGTGTGTGTCCTGTCTCCTGCATGGCCTCAGGCATGTTGTTGCTTACTTCATTAAGCCATGAAAGAATCGCCAGACCACCATCACACACACACACGCACACACTGCACCCTATTGTGCAGTATGACAGCACCGCCAAAATGTCACTTAGAAGCCATTCACACATTGACAAAGTACTTGTCAAGTGTGTATGTCTTTGTGTAGTCCATACAGCGCGCTTGAAGCTGAAAGGATCATTTCTCTTCGTTAGTGTTCGTTATTAACATGTAGCCTGCAGACACAAAAAGACACACAAGTACTTGCTGTATGCAGCCATGTCCCCTGGGAGAATATATCAGTGCATTACGGCAAATTCAATCTACCCACACTGTAGAAGCATGTGAGTCTACAATTAACAATACAATTAAAGCATGTGAGTCTGAGGCTTTCTCTGAGGAAGAGTAATATCTCAGATTTAAACTTGTAAAGCAAATCAATACAGCTCTCTCCCTAGAAACCAGAGAAAAGACCTAATGTTCACACATACGTCCATTTCTTTGCTGCGTATAGGGCCATGGTAGAATCATAAAGGTCATAAAGAATCAAATGGTTCTCCTAAACACACGCAGAAATATAGTCCCTCCCAGAAAGGTCACAGGTATAGCTTCAGTTTTTACATCTTCAAAAGAAGTATCCAGGTAACATTCTTACTGGTGAAATGAACTTTTTAAACTAACACCCAGGTGGTGCAGATATTCTTCCATTTGATACCTTTTATGGTTTGATAAGATCACCTGCTATAAACAATAGACATGCCACACTATTGTTACCATACTGCATACTATCTAACCACCGGTTGCACCTCGATGCCCATTGTGACACATGAAGGAAAAAGGTAACAAAGGCCATCTCACAGTCCAATGCACAACTTTAACCAAGCATAACATTAGATATCTTTCCTTTTGGATGTATAGAGACACACTGCCAGATACATTGGGCTCTATTTTTACCATTTTAGGCTTGGTTTAATTTGCATTTTGATTTAGACTGGATCATGGAAATGATAATAAAAAGAAAATCATCTATAAATTAGTTATAAAACTGAGTTATTTGGAGCATTTTTATATGTATTCTATATGTGATCAATTCTACAGTTTGTGTTTAACCATTCTGCTTGGATCTCACTGGGCAAGAGTGATAATATAACAGTACTTTTGGTAGACAACATACAAACCTAGAGTCATGTCCACAATGTTACTTTTTATCTACAGGAGATGACATTTTATGCCTACTTTAATGTGCATATGATACTAAAGTATGATGACATAACACTAATTACAGTAAGTGTATTTAATTATAACTAAACCTTGGAGCAGTCAGGCCCAAAAGGCAAACTAATCCAAACAAAACTCTAAATTAATGCTCAGTGATGCTAGTAACATCCTCATAATGACAACACTAACATGTCTATTTACCATTGTGTTTAGCATGCACACCAAACAACAGTAGTTGTAGTATAAAAGTATAGCACAGCTCAGGTTGATAGGAATGTCATTACTTTGGTGTAAACCAAAACCTCTGATTCATGATGATCTGCAAGAAAATGCATACAATAATAATATAACAATAATAGTAATCCTACTATACATTTACAGTACTTTATCTAATCCTAATAGAGAAGTTAACAAACATTAACATTAAAACTTTGTTGTTAATAAAATTTGTTGAATGTTTAACAATAACATGAGGAGCACAGCAGCACCCATCCACCATACTCACCCCTACCACCCACTTTAAAGGCATAATAAAAAGAATTTGTCTGTTGCTGTTTGTAAACGCAAAATTCAAAGTTGCCCCTCCCCCCCGCTCAAAGTGCCCGAGCTTCTTGTGGTCCAGAGGAGTAAAATGTAGACAACAGAATAAACCAGAATAAACTTTAAGTAGAGTTGAAAACCAGGTTGCTCTCACTGTATTTGAACCGTTTTCTCTTTTATAGAATTTCCTGAAGTTACTTGCAGAAACACAGGATGTGTGTGTGTCTGTGTGTCAGTGTGGAGACGCCACTTAGGTCAGGGTCTCAGAGAGAAAAAAATGGATCCCCAAAAGCCTGGTAATAGCTTAAAGCTGCGCTCTCGCTCACACCCACACACACACAAGGAGTGGTAGTAGTAGTAATGTTATTATTGTAATTGCTCTGCCAGTTTGTCTCCAGTTTGTCACCCTGATCCCACCCCTAAATCTGACTGGACAACAAAGTGTTTGAATAACCAATTAGGACACAGAAATAGCCTGTGTTAGTGTCAGCTGTTATTAGTGAATGGGTTAGTAGGGGGTCGCATTGGTGAACGTATGGCTTAAATAGGATTGTCATGATACACATTTTCTTCAAAATAGTGTCCCACTCAACACACTTTGAATCTGCTTTGTTTTGAGTGTAGGAAAAAAGTTGGTTGATACAGAGAGGTGTCAGCCCATTGTTGAGTTGTTGAGTTTCTTTTCCTTACCTCTTGCTCTTTATATGCTTCTGCCATAAGGAAATCTGTGGTTGTGTTCCAAAAGCTCACTATGTACTAAAAGTTTGACATTTACATTATTTACTACTCTTCATAGTTTACTACACATAGTCCACATTGTATACTGCCATCACTTTGTTGGCAGTATACAAGAAATTGATGCACTTTACTGTTTTGTACTAACAGGACTCAAGTTGTGTCCATGGTCAAGAAGTTCGACGTTTAGAATCTTAACACAGAGAAAGGTGAATGTTCCCCAATTTCTTTGCATTTTTTTCAGCTGTGACAACCATGTCTATTTTCACGCTGTTGTCCATCAACATCACAGTCAAATATCAAGCAAATGAAGTGTGCAGTCAGATATTGTTTTTACTTTATCTAGTCACTTCTAGTGTTAAAGCTCTATAGTCAAAACCTGCTTATAATTTGAATGCTGTATGAGACTGGGACACTGTTTCTTTGTTCTGCACAAATTGAATTTGGCAGATAGGCTTAAAATATTTTCTCCCGCTGTAATGAAATTACCAGATGACAGCGATCAAACATAAAACCTAACAAGGGTCTACAGCCACACTAACTCAGGCGTAGATTGGTGCATAATGCACAGTAGACAATATTGACCTGTTGATGTTTAGCCAGTAATGTTTGGCATGTTCACCAACTTAGTTTAGCATTTGAACATGCTAACATTTCCACATTAGAGCTAAACACAAAGCACAACTGATGCTGATGTGAAGGATTTGCTGGTATTTGACCAAATATAAACCAAAGTACTGAAAGATCTGAATTGATGGTAGAGCTAGATGAAAAGTGTGTTAGTCCATTCAGTGGATGTCACAATGTTTAAATGGAAAAATGAGCTACTGAGTAGTTGTTGTTCTCAGTCCCCAGGGTAAGGCAGGACACAGAAGGTAAGGCATCTGCTTTCTCCTTCAGGGCATTCCTCCCATGAAAATCAAACAAGCAACTCTTCTTCTCTTCTCTATTTATTCATCTTCATCTTCTTCATCTTCTTCATCCCGCTTGGTCCGGGACCGGGTCGCGGAGGCAGCAGTCTGAGCAGAGATGCCCAGACTTCCCTCACCCCAGACACTTCCTCCAGCTCTTCCGGGGGGACCCCGAGGCGTTCCCAGGCCAGCCGAGAGACATAGTCTCTCCAGCGTGTCCTGGGTCTTCCCTGAGGCCTCCTCCCGGTGGGGGACATGCCTGGAACACCTCCCTAGGGAGGCGTCCAGGGGGCATCCGAAACAGATGCCCAAGCCACCTCAGCTGACTCCTCTCGATGCGAAGGAGCAGCGGCTCTACTCCGAGCTCCTCCCGAGTGACCGAGCTTCTCACCCTATCTCTAAGGGAGCGCCCAGCCACCCTGCGGAGGAAACTCATTTCGGCCGCTTGTATCCGCGATCTTGTCCTTTCGGTCATTACCCAAAGTTCATGACCATAGGTGAGGGTGGGAACGTAGATTGACCGGTAAATCGAGAGCTTCGCCTTTCGACTCAGCTCCTTCTTCACCACGACAGTCCGGTACACCGACCGCATAACTGCGGACGCTGCACCAATCCGCCTGTCAATCTCACGCTCGATCTTTCCCTCACTCGTGAACAAGACCCCGAGATACTTGAACTCCTCCACTTGAGGCAGGACCTCTCCACCCACCCTGGAGAGGGCATGCCACCCTTTTCCGGTCGAGAACCATGGCCTCGGATTTGGAGGTGCTGATTCTCATCCCAGCCGCTTCACACTCGGCTGCAAACCGCTCCAGTACATGCTGAAGGTCCTGGCCTGATGAAGCCATCAGGACAACATCATCCGCAAAAAGCAGAGATGAAATCCTGTGGTTCCCAAACCCGGACTCCCTCCGGCCCCTGGCTACGCCTAGAAATCCTGTCCATAAAGATTATGAACAGGACCGGTGACAAAGGGCAACCCTGCCGGAGTCCAACATGCACTGGGAACAGGTCTGACTTACTGCCGGCAATGCGAACCAAGCTCCTGCTCCGGTGTCGTACAGAGACCGAACAGCCCTTAGCAAAGGCTCCCGGACCCCATACTCAGCGGAGCACCCCCACAGAATACCACGAGGGACACGGTCGAATGCCTTCTCCAGATCCACAAAGCACATGTGGACTGGTTGGGCAAACTCCCATAAACCCTCAAGCACCCTGTGGAGGGTATAGAGCTGGTCCAGTGTTCCACGACCAGGACGAAAACCGCATTGTTCCTCCTGAATTCCGAGGGTCGACTATCGGCCGAATTCTCCTCTCCAGTACCCTGGCGTAGACCTTCCCTGGGGAGGCTGAGAAGTGTGAATCCCCCTGTAGTTGGAACACACTCTCCGGTCCCCCTTTTTAAAAAGAGGGACCACCACCCCAGTTTGCCACGCCAGAGGCACTGTCCCCAACCTCCATGCAATGTTGCAAAGGCGTGTCAGCCAAGACAGCCCCACAACATCCAGAGATTTGAGGTACTCAGGGCGGATCTCATCCACCCCCAGGCGCCTTGCCACTGAGGAGCTTACGAACTACCTCAGTGACTTCGGCTTGGGTGATGGACGTGAGTCCACCTCAGAGACCCCAGCCTCCGCTTCCTCATTGGAAGGCAAGTCGGTGGGATTGAGGAGATCCTCGAAGTATTTCTTCCACCGTCCGACAATGTCCCCAGTCGAGGTCAACAGCTCCCCACCTGCACTGTAAACAGTGTTGGCAGAGTACTGCTTCCCCCCTTCTGAGGCGCCGGACGGTTTGCCAGAATCTCTTCGAGGCCGACCGATAGTCCTTCTCCATGGCCTCACCGAACTCCTCCCAGACCCTGAAGTTTTTGCCTCCAGGACCGTCCGGGCTGCGGCTTGCTTGGCCTGCCGGTACCTGTCAACTGCGTCAGGAGTCCCACAGGCCAACATGGTCCGATAGGACTCCTTCTTCAGCCTGACGGCATCCCTTACTTCCGGTGTCCACCACCGGGTTCGGGGTTGCATTACAGCCACGACAGGCACCAGAGACCTTGCGTCCACAACTTCGAACGCCGGCATGGCGTCGACAATGGAGGCAGAGAACATGGTCCACTCCGGACTCAATGTCCCCAGCCTCCCTCGGAATCTGTGAGAAGCTCTTCCGGAGGTGGGAGTTGAAGACCTCCCTGACAGAGGGCTCGGCCAGACGTTCCCAACTCACCACCAGGTGGTGATCGGTTGACAAGCTCAGCCCCTCTCTTTACCCGAGTGTCCAAGACATACGGCCGGAGATCAGATGAAACGACAACAAAGTCGATCATCGACCTCCGGCCTAGGGTGTCCTGGTGCCACGTGCGCACTGATGGACACCCTTATGCTCGAACATGGTGTTCAAGTTATGGACAAACTGGCTGTGACTAGCTTACAGAAGTCCAATAACAGAACACCGCTCGGGTTCAGATCGGGGAGGCCGTTCCTCCCGATCACGCCCCTCCAGGTATCACTGTTGTTGCCCACGTGAGCGTTGAAGTCCCCCAGTAGAACAATGGAGTCCCCAGTCGGAGCACTATCAAGTACCCCTCCCAGGGACTCCAAGAAGGCCGGGTACTCTGTACTGCTGTTCGGCCCGTAGGCACAAACAACAGCAAGAGACCTATCCCCAACCCGAAGGCGCAGGGAAGCGACCCTCTCGTTCACCGGGAGTGAACTCCAACACATGGCGGCTGAGCTGGGGAGCTATAAGCAAGCCCACACCCAGCTCACGCCGCCGCTCACCCTGGGCAACTCCAGAGTAGTGGAGGGTCCAGCCCCTCTCAAGGAGCTGGGTTCCAGAGCCCAAGCTGTATGCGTGGAGGTGAGCCCGACTATCTCTAGCCAGTAGCCGGTACCTCTCAACCTCCCGCACGAGCTCAGGCTCCTTCCCCCCCAGCCCAGCGAGGTGACATTCCATGTCCCTATTGCCAGAGTTTTGGTCCAGGGATTGGGTTGTCGAGGCCCCCTGCCACGACTGCTACCCAAACCACATTGCACCGGCCCCTCATGGACCTTCCTGCGGGTGGTGAGCCTACTGGAAGGCGGGCCCACGTCGCCATTTCGGGCTGAGCCCGGCCGGGTCCCGTGGGCAAAGACCCGGCCACCAGGCGCTCGCCTGCGAGCCCCAACCCCAGGCCTGGCTCCAGGGTGGGGCCCCGGTAACTTGCACCAATCCGGGCGGACGTAATGTAACTTGAACGGTCCTTGATGTTCTTCTGTTCATGATGGGCTTGTGAACCGCTCTTAGTCTGGCCCGTCACCTAGGACCTGTTTGCCATGGGAGACCCTACCAGGGGCGTAATGCCCCCGACAACATAGCTCCTAGGATCATTCGGGCACACAAACCCCTCCACCACAGTAAGGTGGCGGTTCAAGGAGGGGTTCTCTATTTATTCTATTTTGTAATTGTGTTTTCTGTTTTGATGTCTATAAAGCACGTTGTAGACTTGTTTTATTTAAGGAGGAATATATTAAAATAATATTTAACCAGATGATTTAATAAATGAAATGTCAGATTTTACAAAAAAGTAGTAAGATGAACAGTCTTTTGTCTTTCTGATGGAATGAATCATCCTTATAGTGACCTATGGTGAGGTTTTTCTAAATGTTTAGCTGGTGAAAAGCTAGAGGAGAGGAAAATTAATGTGAGAAACACTACTATTTTTTGGGGGGGATTTTTACTGTTGTATTATGACTGGTTGGTTTGTAATGTATAATTTGGCACTGCATATTAAATCTTTTTTACAGCCTACCTGCCTGCACTCTTTGCATAGTGCAATGAACTGTTATTAAGAGGTCATTTATAAACACAGTAATTTCATTCCATTGTCAGCATATTTGTTAAAAACTAATAACACTCATCACAGACCCCGATGCTTTACACTGAACATCTAGCTGATCAACACCTCCACTACAACTTTTTGACAATGAAACTGGGAAAGATGCATCCAACTATTTTTGTGACTTTCCAGTGTAAAAAGCATGTCCACTTTATGCAGCAATTGGCCAATTATGTAGAGGTAAGGACCTTATTTAAACTATCTATTGTGCTTGGTCTATGTATGGCACAGGGGTTGTATTTAGTCTCTATATTAATCACAGGTGTGTTTTGGGCATAACAAGGATCAAACCAAGTAGAGAGTCATCTCCAGATTGCAGTCACATGGAAACAGTGTAGTATTAGTTTATCATTTATCAAACAGCACACGTTAGAAAATAATAATAATAATAATAATAATAATAATAATAAATGGGCTCAAATATTAAAAGAAAAAACTCTCATACACACAAGGGACACAACAACTTGTGTTCAGACTAATAAACTTGTTTTTATGAGCATCAAGTGACCGAGGCCCCAGATCTTAAGTGGAGGAGACACCAGACCAATAGAAGGCCACCCAGCTTTTATGTCCTGTCTGGATAATCAACCTAGCAGCCAGACACAGCAGACACACATACACACAAAGACTGAGGCCATGCCCAGATTTAAAGCATAAAGATGACTTACAGGAAGCATTCTGAACCACAGATGGTGTCCAACAGAAGTTGTTCCAATATAAGTTCAAATGTTTTTAGTGTTAATCCAAACAGTTCATACATACATTTGCAGCTTTGGTGTTAGGATTCAGCTCTTTCTGTAACTACTTTTGTGGAATTTAATGGCAAAGCAGGATAGCAAAGCAGGATAGAATGTTCACACTGTTGTTCAACAGTGTGTTTCACTGGGAATAACTCAGGAAGCAATGTCTCTGTAAAGGTGTAATTTGATTTATACATTATATGAGTCCCTTTTTCCAGCAAAAATAAAGCCTAAAGGTGTGATAGTGGCCAGTGAAGTCTGCTGCGTTCATTCCATCCCACAGTCAGAATATGCTGAACATGTAAACAGAACGTAAAACACAAGATTTTGGACTTTCTAGTCGGTGAAAACTCAGTGAATATCATATCAAATGTATATATGTACATGTGATTTTGGGTTGGTTGTGCCACTAGTAAGGTGAATATCAACATCAGAATTAATGGCAATTTGGTAAGAGGTTCTTCAGGAGTGGTCCTACTGCTAACAGGGCAAATATCAGATCTGGTTCAGTCAAAATCACATAACTGATAAATACTATAGTTGTTTTCTGTTGGGGATTAACAAAATGAATGTATGTTTAATTCATTTATCATGGATGAAGGATGTATAGATATAGCTATCTAGAATTGTTTGATGGTGCTTAGATATTGTCTTGATGATGTAATGAATGCAGTTCTGCCTTGTAATGCAATGCTTTATCATTCCACTAGGAGGAGCAGTGATTACGAAAGCTGCCATCAGCTTTTTTTTACTTACAAAGGAATTGTGGTTACTGTTTACTGTAGTTTTTTAATTTGATGTGTTTACTGTCCTGAAAGTCACTGTCTTTCATAAATGAAGTAAATTAAAACAAATCACATAAAATTAAGAATTTGTTGTAGTTTCACAAAGTTGTGAAAGTGTTTTTTCACAGTTAATGGGCCATTGGCATCTCATCCTCACAGGCCTCCCAGCCCCCACATTGTAACACAGATGGTTACACATAAGTGTAAAGGCCTTTGTGACACTTTGTAACTTTTCTTGTTATCTGCTAGTTACAATAGAGCCCAAATTCTTATTATTGTTATTAAACCTCCTCTTAATGCAAACACAGTGATGTTTTGTGAATGGAGGTAATTGACTGTCACTGTTAATAAAGTGTAAATTAGAATAATAAAAAAACTCTATAATAATTAGAAATAATAATAAGCTGTTGGTACATTTTTTGACAGCCAGTCACATACGTGTAATCATATTAGTATCATTAAGTTTGATCTTTAAATTATTTCGATTTGGCTAATAACAGTTGACAACTACAGAAACATCAAATTAAAGTGTTTCTTTGTGTAGGCCATGGTTCGTACTGAATGTTTACCTGACCTGCAGTCGCTGCTGGTTCTTCAGAATTTCTTCACCACCCCATGTTGATCAATAATCACACTTAATTAGCCTGATATTTAAAGGTATAACAAGTAGGATTTTCATAAATATGTATTCACTCATACAAAAATCATACCTTATGACCTACTAGAAGCTTGTGGCAGTGTCCAAATCCTACTCATGCTTTTAACCACTGTCATGTCAGTAGAAGAATCTGTTGATTTAGAGGTTTTTTATTTTTTAAAGTTGACTTCAAACAACTTGTACTTCTGTGTCAACTCCATCTGATGACATTTTCATATTTACTTTATTCTTCTCTACAAATGGCACGAAATCAGGCCAACTTCTGTTGCTTTGAGATGGAGGTCTGGAACACTTTCTATACATTACAGTGATGGCCAACATTTTCCAAAGCACACATTCACATTGTACGTTATCAAATATATTATGTTCTTCCTTCCCTGAGTTTCATTTCATTACACAAAGAAAATCAGTTTCCAGAGATTAGTACGTACGGTGTTGACAAAGTTACCTAATTATTGTGCATTCATGGATTTGACAGTGTGGACTGATTTGTCTAAGACTGACTAATTTAACAGCTGCTTCATTATTTGAATAGGTGTTAGTATAACAATGACTGTCACACAAAATAGTTTGAGTTCACTTTTTCAAACCTCTCTCTACTGATATGCAGCTCAGTACAGCAGTTAATTTAACATCCAAAATGCAATAATGCAACCAAAACTCTTAATTAACACATCAAGTTTAACTACCAGAAGGTATAAGAGTTGAACTGACAAACAAATGTAGACAGACATTAATCCCCCAACAGTAACACTTTGTCATTCATTGACACAGGTAGCATTATGAAATGTGTCACTGTTGTCTTTAAAGTTTATTTCATTAATTTGTGTGGCATAAACCAAGGCCCTGTTCAGACCTGACATGAACATGCATCCTGGGTGATCAAATCACAGGTCGACAGCTCTAAGTACAGGTGTGAATGCACCCAAGACGCATTGAGAACACACTGAGATCAGTCAAACCACATTAGGATGTGGTCTGTGCAGCAAATGGCCACTCAGAACACTTGGAAACACATTATAATGCCAGGTCTGAACTGATGTACTTAGGATACACAGGATTCCATTACAACAAAATTTATGGCACATCTTTTTTACATGGATACACAAAATGGAACTAAATTCATATATATTCACTATTCATATGTGTATATGATGACTACAAACTACAAAATTCAACAGCACTAGTCATCCTTGTCTTCTGCATTTCACCACAAGTTTACATCCAACAAGTCCCACCAACTTCTGATATGTCTGTACTCTCCATCTGAAAAGAGAGCTGGATGGGCTATAAACCATTCTGTGGCTAGAGGAGAATGTTGAAACATTGTCCCATACAATTAGTATGTACCAATAAGTGCATTCAGTTTTTTTAATCATGTCATTTTGTGTTATGGGCAGGTTTTGGAAGTAGTATAGTATGTACAGACAGCACAATTGAGTGTAAATATACATAGATTAGGTTGTGGTGGGTAAGTGAGAAAGAGTGGTTATGTGGTCATAAAGTCCAGTTTAGGTCAAAGCAACGAAAAGTGATCCACCATTCAGTCCACACTGACCTCTGTAGTGCTGAGCGTTTTGAAATATAGAGCTACTGAGAAAAGAGTAGAAAGTATAAAGATATACATAAAGCACCCCTCTCGAGCTTTCTGTGCAGTCATTTTCTCCTTTTTTCTGCTGCCCCCCTCCCCACCCTAGGTTTCTTTGCGTGGAAAATCTCAGGGTGATTCTGTACTACTTTTTATGGCCACATTCCAGCCCATATATCTGCCACACAACTCGTCAACTGCACTGCCAGTGTGTGTGTGTGTGTATGTGTGTGTGTGTGTGTGCACATGCAATGCTAGGTAGTTCTCTACCTCCTACTGAGAGATGGATATAAAAACACTGCCTTACACCGCTTTCATCTAAATGTGTGTTTCTTTATGGTTTAAAGTGTTTGTGTCTGTGTGTATGTATGTGTGTGTGTGTGTGTGTGTGTGTGTGTGTGTGATGTATGCAAACGTGTGGGCACATTTCCATGCATACACATTTTCATTACACACTCATATTCAATTTGTGCTTTATGTGGTTAAGTGAGAGTTTGCATGAATGTATGGGCACATGTTTGATTAAGTGTGTATATTTGGGGTGTGTTGAAATGTCTCTGAGCATATGGGAGTGTAGATGGGTATTAGTGGCTGTGGGTGTGGGTTTGTGTATGTAGATAGATAGGGAGTGTAACTGTTGGTTTAGTAGCAGGAAGTCTTTGTCATAAGAGAGTATGGCAACTCTGGATAATGAATCCAGGTAGTGATTTATCTCACACACACACACACACACACACACACAAATGAAGTGAGAGGCATATTTTGTAGGAAGGAAAGCAGTTTTATTGGTTGCTGAAATATCAGAAAGCTAGCTGCTTCCAAAGACAGAGTGAGGAATAAAGACATTTCAGGATTTTCACTCTAGTTTCTTAGTTGCAGGACAGTTGTCATTTCAGTGACACTAAACATTTCACTGTTTCAGGGTGAGAACCTTGTTACTCCATGTTGCAACTTCAATGTTTCACTCAAACTGAGGGCTGATAAGGTCCTTCATGAAAGACAACATATTAGGGCTATGGTATAGGCACGAGAAAAAAACATCTGCAGCGCACATTTTTTTTGGGATCTAAAAATTCTCATGGGTTAAAGCTCCTGTTGGTCAGATTACAAGATTCCTCCAAAGCCTCTTCCCTAAGTATTGTTGTTGTTGTTGGTCTAATTCTTTCTTTTTAACTTGCTTTTCTTCATTGCCCTCTTCTGTGATAGTATCTTTCATGTAAACTGTTGTTTTCTTGTTGCTTGGTCATCCAGTTGTTGTTTATCCACTGTTACATCGGCTCTGATTAAGTGCATGTGTGGTGGAGTGCAGTCTGTGCAGGAGCAGTGATTGAAACTCTGTTGAACTTTGCTCTGATTGGTTGTTTTGACTTGGGCATTGTGGATTCTTGTCCAATGACCTTAGAGGCAGCAGGTGGAGCCAGAGGAGTCTGATTATCTGTCTCATGTTCATTCTACTGTCAGGACATAGAGACAGTTTTAGCAAATGTGACTAACAGTCCTTTTTAAACCAAGTTACCTTCTTCCACATCATCATGTCATCATTTCAAGAATAAAGCAAAAATAACCAGGTGAAGCTAATTTATTTTTTAAATCTGACAGCATGACACAGCTCACAGTGAAGTTGGCACAGTGCATCAGGGGTGTGCAGTCATTTGCAAAGAGAATAAATCATAACGACACATTTGATGTGAGCATGTTGTGTTATTTTGCAACAGACCTGGTGCCTCTTGCACAAATCTAAACCAGTGGATATGGCGGGCGTAACTGTGGCTTGACAGTGTGCTTTATCACTCCAATTAGCGACTGCAGATGGAACAGATATATGCTGCCTTAGCTGTATGGGCTGTGCTTTATCCCAGCTGGTTAAAAAGCATAAAATGAAAGAAAAACAATGAGCAAAACAAGAACAAAAGGATCTGTATGATTTTAGAGGGACTTATATACATAAATTTTTTGAGTCTCAAGATGCACCTGATAAAAGCAGGTCACTGAAATTTATCAATGATCAATGATCAATGATTTATTTTACACTGACAGATTCACACAAGTAGCACGTTATCAATGCATCTGAAAGTTTGATGATTAATTAGAAACTTGGTGTCAGCCCGTTTGAAGTTACTCAGTGTGTCAGTGGGTCAGTTGAACAAAAACAACTTGAGAAATGCATTTGTTTTGAGAAAATAAGGGTGCAAAGTATTTCAAAGTAAATATTTGTTATTCACTAAAGCAGAAATGCTAAGGAGAGTGACCCAGCCAAGTGAAATTGCTTTGGCCATGAGCTATTAGAGATAGTCATCTGTGTGTGTAGTGTGTACGCCTTAGGCTACAGCAGGTGATGTCTGCACTAATGAGTCTGCAGTTGATATAATCTCTGTATCAGTTGTCAGTCAGTTTATAGACAGGGACCCAATCTGTCTGCCTATCTGCTCCTCCTTGTTTGTTTTGTTTTTTTTGTTTGTTTTTTTTTCTGTTGTCTTTTGTCTCTATTTTAAGCATTAAGCATTAGCCTATAAAGACACAGACCGCTGTAACTTTCTTATACTTAGGACCCATTGTGGCACTGATGCATAACTGGGAATATGTTACTACAGGTTCACTTCCCTCTACAGGTTTAGTAGCTTGTCTGCAGAATTAACTTGGACTTTACAGAGAATTGTCACAGAAGGATTCAATTAAAGAATATAGCCACTGAAATGAATGTTTGGTGCTGTATTTATTGGTATACCATCCAGTATGTCTCTAATCTTAATAGAGAGTTAGAATATAGAGAGAAAACACTACATCTGGTGATCCCAGGACACACTGCAGTAACAGTGGACAATATCTCATTTGAAACTGTTTATATAACATATAACATTTTACAATTATATAAATGGAATATTAACATCAGTATTATAATATAAAATTGTACAATGATTGACTTAATATTCTGTTTATATGTTTCCAATTAAAATGATCATATTTAATTTACTAAATTAAATTAAATCTTTCTTTATCACTTCATTCTTTTAAAATATGACATGGGCCATATATGTGGTTTCTGTATTTCACCATGTCCGTGTGGTGGTTGCAATCCAGTACAGTGATAAAGAACAACAAAAATGACCAAACATTAAATAAACACCTCTCTGGCACAGCATCAAAACACCTAAATGTTGCATTTAAATTATTTAATTAGTAATATTATTACCTCTCTATACCCACTTATATGATTGTTTTGGCAATTATAGATTGTTTAAATGGACTGCTATTCTTTTATTAGTCACAAGTTACTACTGTTATCAGTGTTAGATAATGGTACAACTCATGCTTTAAATTCCAGTTTAATCTTACACACAAATTAGTAAGTATATCATAATCAGTTCTCTGTATAAGTCATAAAGTGTGTAAATTATTTGGACTAATAGTCTTCTAATCTTCTGTTGCTTCTGACACACACAACAAAATCAAACATAAAACAAACTATAGTGAGGACAAAGTAATCTAAATTTAATTCAACTAAACTTAAATGGGCTGTATGTAACAATTTACATGTGTGAAGCATTTTTAGAAGTCATTTTTAGCTGCCAGTGAGTGAGCAGATTGTAACTTAAGTTCAAAAATGAGATCTTCCCTGACTTTCTCAGTTGCCTGTAACAGCCTGTAGGACTGATTTCTATGTAAAGGACTCAGGATGGTTTTATGCCTCCCGAGTGACTTTCCTTTCCTTTCTTCAGCTCCACTACAGCGCTAACAGTGTGTAACACTAGCAATTTAGCTCTATGACACTACTTCAGATTTATACAGCATCCTTTTGATCCCTTTATTGCAATGAAATGGGGTCTGTGTGGGGTCTGCTAAGATAGCATCAACAAGCAAGCGTCACACACCACAACAGACTCACAGCTCGACACATCAGCACATCTTATTTATAATGTAGCACTGTTGATGTTGTTAAAACGCAAGCTATCAACATGATGTCTGTCAGTCATGTTCAGTCTCATGTGTGCTGTGTTTTCGCTGCTCTGGCTGATGGTGGCTCATGCCCACAGAGTGCAAGCACAAAGGCAGACAGGTGTCAGTGTTAAGAAGCATTTTCTGAATGTTACATACAGAACCTTTAAACTCTATAAACTCTATGAACATTTCGGTTTGGGTCAGAGGCCATCATTGTCACCTGAGTCCAAGTGAATATAAAGGTCTGTCAGTAGGATAGCTCTGTTATTTAGAATTTGTTCAGTAAATAGATCAGTATACCTGAGTGCATCTGTGTGTTTGAATTACAGCTGTACAGCTTAGTCAATGATTCAGGGAAATTGTGACATCACATAGATATTCTATGTATATTACAAATAGTTTGTAGCTTTTTGGAGCTGATTTTACAAGCAATTTGTTCTGATGGTGACAGTAAGAGGGAAGGTTACAGGGTCTCCAAAACATTTTCTCCTTTGGTGATCATATGTGTCTATAAAAAAACAAGATGATTAAAGGAACCATGGTGGGTGACAAAAAATGAACTCAAGTAGTGATCTTAGTGCTCAGTAAAGCTACATACATATGTGTGCTTCATGCTGGATTTTACTTAAGTGTATTGTGAATAGCTCCTCTAAATCTCCATGTCTTGGGGCAAAGGTGAATCTATTTATACCAGAGACACAACCCAGAAATAGACACGGCTGAGCCATTAACAAAGGAGGTGTGTATGTGTCTGTCTGCATGTGTGTGTGTTCGAAAGGAAGGATCTACACTTTCTGACCTAGGCACAAGCCAGGGTCAAAGGTCACAAACTTTTTGTCTGCCTGTTTTAACACTCTGACCCCAAATGGCCTCTGTGACCCTCTAAACGCACACAAACACATACACACTCACTCACATGTGCAACGGACAACCCAAAGACCTAAAGGCCCACATACTCTATTTAGGGTTTCGTTACGTTTTAAAAGTCTATGGGCAGAACGACAAGTTTGGCAAATACCGTGTAGGAATTTGGTGTGTTTTTCCTTAGACTGAGAAAAACTGAAGGTTCACCAAGTTTTTAAGTTGTTTAAGAAACCTGCTTGGCAGGAATAACAGTTACAGTGATGCAGGCTGTGAAGAAAGACAGCATAGTTGGCAGAACTACATTGGCTGGAGCCAACCACTGAGCTCTGCCTCTTTCAGGACCCTGCAGGATGTGATTTGTGGGCCTCAAAGCACACTGCTCTGCCTTGATAGAGAGAAGCCTGAGCAGGCAGATAAGCTGACAACTGCAATTATTGTACTGCTGCTTGTAATAGTTGTATACACAGTGTACCTGTGCAGAAGATACCTACTATAATATAAAACGTGATACCTTCATGCATTATTATTATTATTATTGTAGTAGTAGTAGTAGGAGTAGTAGTATCTCACTCTGAACTCTCATTCCCCTTATTGCTTTTGTCCTGACATATGCAAATCATTTTTCTCATATTGTAATTTCACTTTAGTAAATTAACCCATTATTCTTATTTCCATATATTCAGGTCAGTAGACAAAAAGATAAAGACATAGGTAGTTCTTGACTGTTTAGGGACCCCAGCTATTTAAAGTGAAGAGGATTTAGAGGTAGACAGATTACTGCTAAGAGGCCTATTACATCTAAACACTGGTGTGTGTGTGTGTGTGTGTGTGTGTGTGTGTGTGTGTGTGTGTCACATATGGTTTCTGATGACAACCATTTAAAGGTGTCAGACTGGAGCCACTGCAAATTATAAAGGCACACATGCACACACACACACACACACACACACACACACACACACACACACACACACACACACACAGAGAGTCCATTCATCTCTTTCTGTCTCTTTGTCTCTATAGCCTAAACAAGCCTGTTTTACCCATTATTAGATGACAACAGGTCACATGACCTGCTAAGAGTAACATCCCAATGCACTAGTGAGACTTGATGTTAGAACTAAGTATTCATAAACCACATTACTTTTCAACAAACACTACTGAGCAAGTGTCCACTGTTTTATTCAACAGTATATTTAAGACTGAAGTCTGAAATATGCCAAAGTTTCATTGTTTTTTAATAAACACATTAGGACAACACCAAAGAATTGTCACCTGGTGAACATTAGGCAAGGGATATTTATTTCATTTATTTATCTATTTTAAGGAATCCTTTAGAAAACTGAAGCACACCCGAGGGTACAACTGTGAATACTTAGGGATATTTAAAAAGGATTTAACTTTTTTTCCTAAGGAAATCTAATATTTCTCTAAATTCTGTGGTGAATGGTTGACCCAACTACAATCAAATTAGTCCCTGATCTGCTTAGACTGAAGGACTACCTCTGAAATATATTTGGTGTTTACATCATGGCATATAATTGATGAGCATCTTATGAAGGCAGAGGAGAAAAGGGAAAAAGGAGAGGAAAAAAAACAAATTCTTTTTTTTCAGAGACTGATTTTTGTCACTAGTGGTGTTTGTTTGCTAACTGGAGACTGCACACACACTCAGCGATACAGATGCATGCCTTCAGTGCCGCGTCTGGCGCCAGTGATTACGCTGTTACACCAAATCAGTTTCCTGTGTTTCATTTGATGGATGCCATCATCTTCATGGATCTAAAACAGGTAAGTACGCCCCCACCTCCACCACAGCCGGACACACACATGTATACACTTAACAAAGTGTGGTCCCTAAACCCCCTGACACAAAATGGATTGGTAAAAATGAAATTAAATGTATGTTTTGATATTCTCATTTTGGCTATTTAGACATTCTGAATGTGGTAAAAAGTGGTTTTGATTCATTAATCCTTATAACATCCTCATTTGGAGAATGTGTTTACAATATATTTAAATCTAGACAATTGCTGGTTACTCACTAGTAAACTGACACTGGAACAGTTACACTAAAGATCTTTTAAAGAAACATTTCACAGTAAGACAGACAAGTACAGATATAAAAAAAGATATAACTTTGAGTCAAACTCTGAAAGTGATTAAGAAAAGAATGAATGCCACCTTACCATTTTAGAATTTCTATTATTTTTTTCAAAACATCTATCTTTATCTTTAATCCTATTTTTTATCATAATTTGTCACACAATCACAATGATGCCTCTGTATTTCATTAGGGTTTTTTTCTGTGACATCATGTACGGCTGGTCAGTATTTTAAATGTTGTTTCCAGCTGTGATTCTGCTATGTGTGCCACTTGATAATATTGATGGCTGTGACTGCGCTGTGCTCTGGCACATACATGACAAAGTGTGTGTTACGGTTGTAGTTTGTAGGTTTTGGTGTATTTATGTGCTCAGTCATGGCAATGTAGTGTTGGTGGGTTACGTCATATGACAGTGTAAAACTGGAAGGAGGTCTGAAATCAGTTCAATTTAAAAATACATAAAAATATAGATATACATGAAAATAGTTTGTATTTGTGTTTGTGTGTGGGTGTGGGTGTGTGAGTGTGTGTGTGAAAGAGACAGAGAGAGAGAATGTGTGGGGGGTGGGGGGGAGACAGCTGGACTGTGTCAGGACTGATGAGAGACATTCCTGTTAGTGCAGCATAACCTTCCTACTGCTCTGCTGATAACACTGGCACCTCTCTGAAACGCACACATACACACACACACACACACAAACATGCATATCTCCTGCACTACACCAGGGCTACTAATACCATGGGAACCAGACTGTGGCTCCAACTGTATGTTAAATTATTCTACCACACACAAACACACACGGCTCACGTGTTTCAGTGAGCTCATTGTGGAAAGAGTTAGGTAAGATAGCATTTCTTTTCCTTTGCGAACACACACAAACATAGCTTTGTGCTTTCACACAAGCACACACACAGCCATAAATGAGCGAGTTAACTTAAAAAGTGCATTCAAGGCTGTTGACAAACACAGATAACTATTTTCAGAATTCTTACTTTAAACTAAAATATTTTTCATATGTGGCCTGTATTTTGGTAATAATAATAATAAAAATGTTATGTTGTCATGTATGCTAGTTATTGGCATTCTGCATACAGTTAGACATGTCATTCAAACACATACACAGATAAATAGTGGTGAGCTTGTTTATTATTCTTATCTTTGTATCATCTGACATCTCATGAATTGTGCTGTACTTTTTATTTTTGCATGTAGAGTCTGAAATAAAATACAGAGCTAGAACGCTAAATCCTGACTCCAGTTTTGTTTGTGTGGAATTTGGCTGTCTGTCTATTCGGAGTATGACACCTCAGGAAGAACAACGCAGATATAATGAAAATCTTAGCAAATCAATATAATTACTGCAAAAAACAGCTCCAACAGGGGAAAACACAGGAGCAGTCAGACAATCAGGCAGGTTGTAAACAGACACCTGGGTAAGTTAAACATAACCTAAACATCTATCACAGTTTACAAACTGACCTTTGACTTCTTTTTTTTTAACCTCAAAATGAAATTGTAGTTAATCTGGCAAAAATATTGGTTTGTTTACAACTTTTCTGGCTGTTTGTTCTGTTCAGTGATGATCCAGTGTTTCAAAAAATCACAGCAATTACTTTGGTGAGTACAAAATGAATACATTTATTAATCAATTAATTAATTATAAATGAATAATGTCATAATATGACATAATAAATGTCATAGATAAAATTAATTTGCAAAACTAAAGTTGTTATAAACAACACTTTTCCGGGGATCCTCTTTTTATGTTTTTCTTTAAACCACTGCTGATGTATATCCAATACACGTCAATCTAGATAGAGCCTTTGGGTAGGAGTTGCATTGCCTCAGTGCCTGAGATGTACGTCATCTTCAGACTGTGCAGAACTTTGCAGACAGACTGCTGACAAAGACCAAATGCTCTTCTCACATCACCACACGTTAAGCCTCCCTGCACTGGTTACCAGTTTCTTTTAGAATCCATTTTACAATCTTTCTCATAACTTATAAGGCTTTACATGGTCAGGCACCAGGATATATCAGTGAACTATGAACCCCTACTGTCCCAAAGACCTCTCAGATCTGCTGGGTTAGAGCTGTTGGCTGTTGCAGAGTCCAGGCAAAGGTCAAAGGGTGATCAAGTGTTTGCTGTACTGGCACCTTAGCTTTGGAACAGTCTTTTTGTTAGTATTTGATTGGTTGAGACGCTTTCTGCTTTTAAATCCAGTGTAAAGTCTCATTTTTACAGACTTTTACAAGCTTTTTTAGCTGACAACTAGTGTTATTTGTTTACTTAATACAGGTCTGTTGTGCAACCACCTGTTTTTTTAAGTTAATTTTAATAGCTTAACTTGCTCTGCCTTTTGGTTGATTGAAGTGTACAATTTGTATACACTAGTTTAACTGTGCATTTGTATTTTTCTGTTCTTGAAGTTTTATTTTTATTTCTGATTGTCCTATATTGTTTATGGAAAGCACATTGTCTCTCCCAGCTTGAAAAAGTGCTACACAAAGTTAATAATGTTATTATAACCCCCTGCTCCCCAGTATTAAAGGTTTGTCAATGTCACAACTTTCTTTGTGCCTCAGTTTTTGGATCATTAGTAACAATATTATCAATACCTTCACTGAAAACATCTAAAATAAAACATACTGATATACACTGAAATAACATTAGATTCATCACACTGACCACTGTTTATAATCAGAAAACTGCCTCATCTAATGCTTTCAGTCTTATGTATTCATAACATATGTGATATGTGATATGATATGTGAAAGAATACACAACTAATACAAGCTAACCACTACTTAGTAATGTAGCTAGCAGCCATAGCTAAGGTTGCAGTCTACTGTTGTGAGTGTTGCTGGTGAGAGTGCATACACGGTTGTAGAATGGGACCTTGTGCCTATATGCTGAGACACAGAGCTCAGGGGAGTGGGGGACAGATGAAGAGTTGATGACAGCTGCACTTGTGTTGCTGTGCATGAAAACTTTGGAAGTAAAAACATCTGTGTCACAGCTGATGGGATCGGGGTAGGCTCCTGCTCAATATAGCCAATACTAAAACAAAGTTAAAAATGTCTTCATCGGCCCTGATACCGATCTTTGATATCAGATCAAGACATCCCTACCTAAGTGTTACCTTGGTTGCTTTACCATCAGTCATACCACTCTCTACACCACAGCAAGCCAGTACAACACCCACATTAACTGCTAATTTGGCAAAAATCCATCTTGCTCTCACACCACGGCAAACTATTGAAAAGCATGCTGAAGGTCAAGGTCCAATTAAGTCAACAGCACGTCTTCATATGTAAATAGCAAAGATGCAATTCTGCACTCCCCAAACTGGACACTCTCCTCCCCTGTGCCTTGAGATCCTGTCTATGAATATGTGGAATGAGGCCATCACTCACCAAAAGCATATATGTTTTTGTGCAGAGAATACCACTTTGGTTCTATAAGGACAGGATGACTTGTGAAATCGAGTAATAATAGAAGATGAACTCCCCACAGGACCCTCAAGCAGGCACAACAATAAGAGCAGCAACCAGCAACCTACTAAGGCAAAGCTGGTTAACGGCCAGGACAGAAACTGCATTGCTCTTCAAGCGAAAGAATCCCATTTTACTTTTGTTGTAGATTCTTGAGATATAAAGCATTAAAACTTCAGCAATGTGAGATTAGCATGCATTTAATCTACACTTCCCCTAACTAAACAGGCGAGTGCTAACCCAGTTGAATTATTGTCCAATAATTGAAGGGTTCACTTTTTTCACTTGACCAACTGTGCAGCAAAGACCATGAGACAATAGAAGAACTTGAGTTCCCATTTTTGGAGCTCTTTTAGTTATGTCACTTCCACAGGACAGCTGCTCACTAAGAACCCCCCTTCTTCTTCTGTGTTACGTAGCTTGAGCCAAAAACCATGCATTTGGTTTTGGACACATTTATAACTAAATACTTTTTGGCTGGTGTATTATGTGAAACATCAACATGAATTGATGATGTACATGCAGTGGTATCAACAGTAAACAAAATTTTGTTAAATTAGCCTTACTTAAAACAAGCTTCATACCATTAATAAACACAGAAAAAAGCAGCTAACAGGAACAACTTAAGTTTGTGGAGTTAAACTGCTTTGATGTTTCTTCTATTGCAAAAATAAACTGTGTCAAGAATTTATTAAAGTTACTGACCTGCACACGCATGTTTTTGGATCATTTGAGAGTTTGTAGGCTAAGCAGGATTTTTGGATAGTTTTTTTTAGCTTACTTTTTTGGACATGCGCACCTGTATGTTTGTAAAAATTTAAAGGGTGTAACAATTTTCTTGTACTGTATTTTGTGTGATTTTGTTCAGCCATCATTTTTAGCTGCCTGTGAGTGAGGAGACTGTAACATAAGTTCAAAAATGAGATCTTCCCTGACTTTCTCAGTTGCCTGTAACAGCCTGTAGACTGATTTCTATGTAAAGGATTCAGGATGGTTTTATGCCTCCCGAGTGTCTTTCCTCTCTTCAGCTTGTTAGCTCTGTGATAGCTCTGCTGGATCCGCACTCCTTTCAGAAAACAAGTTTTTAAAGTTGTTGTTTATCGTCTTGTGGACAGACTTGATGAAGAATGAATTCAAACTTTTTATAGATCCTCGTCACACACCACAACAAAGACTCACAGCTCGACACATCAACACATCTTATTTATCATATTTCTCTACTTCATTCACTGTTAGTGTTTTCATCCAACTAATACAGCTGACGTTGCCTCTCCGTGAAAGACAGACAAATTACAATTGATAAAGCTGGCTAACAAGTTCTCATAATGATTCCTGTCAATCGCATTTATTTCTGTGTGAGTCACCTCACTGTTTTTGCTGATGCTGGCTTGTGGAATGTGAACAGCATTCCACATTGCCATTTCAAATAGTGGAGAGAGATTTTGTATCTCATGGGAATTTCCTTGCTAAAATAAGGGTAAATAAAAATAAAAGAGCACACATAACAAAAATAATAGTAATAAAAAGTAGTCATAGGGCAGGAAATATGGCTAAGGCCATAACACAAACACATCACATGATTAAAAAGGGTAGGACAACAATAAGATTAAGATAATTATAAGACCCCTGTCATGAGTGGTCAAAACAGAAAAAGTGCCTAAAAACAATAAAGCTAAATAAAGGTCATCTAAAGGGATGTTTCTAGCTTTGTTGTGTGTTCATGTGGAAGCTGGGAAAGGGGCTCCTTTACGTCGCTGCTGTATCATTTTCTGCAGGTTTGTTGGGGGCACATCAACAGCTTGATCGTTGTTTTAGCTGCAGCTTTAGCATTATTTTATCATATAAGTTATCTTGGTCTCTGGATGGGAGTGTCTTTTTATGATGTAGGTTATATGGGGTTATGGTTGAGTGTTTGGCCATGCCACACATTTTGAAAGGCTCTGGATGACGGTGTTTATCAGCTACAGGTTATATGAGGCTTCAGATGCCAGCTGCTTTGTCTCTCTAATGGAAGGAAACTGGCACTGAGACAAATACACACTTAAATACTTTCAGCTGCCACTGGGCACATTGTGTGTGTATGAGAGAGGCAGAGAGACAGACAGACAGAGAGAACGAGAGAGAGAGAGAGAGTGCGAAATAAATAAACTACCTCAGCTTTGCTACTTTGGCATCAGCATTTGGCACAAAGCCTCTCTACATATAAATATATTGACTTTGAATCTACACACATACACACACACACGCTCACACACACACTCATGCAGTATGCCTCCATATTAAGCCTTATTGTTAACGTGTAAATATTACGGTTGGCTGGCGGCTTCAGATTATAACCTGTCCATATTTAGCTCTATCATGTTCAGAACTCATACACTATATTTATATAACCATCAAACCTTTAGCTAGGCATGAATAGAAACATTGTCTTATTAAAAAGAAAAAATCTAGCCATGCTGGTGCCTCATTGGGCTCCAGTCTGCTGAGTGATGATATTCATGCTGTATGTCAGTCGTCGGCATTGATAGGCTGTGTTTCAAGGTTCAGAGTTTATTTGTCTGGATACTTCTGCATGACAGAACTGAGGAATATGATGCTCCCACAAATGCACCAGTAACCTTTATTGGTGCATTTGTAGGCATTCACATAGCCATCATGCCATCAGCTCGTTATATGTGGCTGCCTTTAAATCTACTAAATGAAACACAATGAAACTGGCCTCTGCTTCCTCTTTAATTATATTCCATTCCATTGTTTTTGACCATTTCTATTAGATGATTTCCATTTGTTTGAGTGACAAAAACAGCATGACATTTCCATATTGAGAAAGCTTACTAACCTTCAGCTCAGACTTTTCTGATCACTCACTGATACACACAGAACACTTACAAAGTAACAATGTTACGATCAATAGAATGATCCTTTCAGTACCATGGACAGTGATCTGTGGTTAAGAAGCAAAGAAGTGACTTTTAGTTTTGTGCAGAACATGCAGAAAATTGAGAGCATTCAGGTGTGGCGGTCTTCTAGGTTCATTGTTCATCTGGCTTAACTTTTCCACAGCACATTTTTATTTTAACAACTAACACAGGAAATGTTATCTAGCTACCTAAAATTACATATGCAGGAACCTTTTATGTGACATTATGAAAGTATAAGAAATTAACATACTATAGTTACTATAGCTACGACATCAGAGCAGAAAAATCTTCTGTCATCTGGAAAAGATGTATAGTTTCACAGTTCTTCAAGAAAAAAATACTAATAAAAACATTGTATTATCATTATTATTATTATTATTATTATTATTATTATTATTATTATTATTATTATTATTATTAATGTTGTTGTTGTTGTTATGGAGAAGTTGGGTTTTGTAATGTTTACTCTCTAGGTTGGGTAAAATGAACAGCCCAGCATTCTGGGTTATTGTAAAACTGAACACTTGGGTCAAACCAAGACTACCGTGGACAAAACCATGTTTCAGTCCTGCCTCACGTTTCACTCTTATTAGGTGCAACTCACTGTTGCTGCACCTCCTCCCACTCCTCATGCCAGGATTTAGGTCCTGCTGATGGACAGAAGTATAATATGAGATGATATTTCATAGTTCATGTGGGCAGGTTAGTAACTGTACTGCCGTAGTGCCGTGTGAAGTGTGTGTTCTGCTCTCTCTCTCCTGTACTGCCCTCCCCTCCTGTGCATCTGGTGGATTGAGAGCAGCTGCCCCCACTTGCTCATCAGGGCCGGTGTACAAAAAGAGACCTCAGACGGCCCTTCTGCCCTTCCTTTTTTTTCCTGGTTGGCAATGTGGCCGCAACCTCGGCCAAGGTTGGCTTGCTGAATCCCTTCTGAGTGAGGTGTTCTACCTTTTGGTTTATTTTTCCTTGCCTTTACCGTGTTTACTTATTTCCTCTTGTGAATCAGATTTTACCGTGTGTAAAGCTGGCTTTCTGTTTTGTGTTTTACTTAGGTGATTTTGAGTTCAATTTTTCAATAAATCTCTCTTTGTTTTGCTACCTTAGTTTCCTCTTTTCTTTTTCCCCGGGTTAATTTTTATTGTTACTCCCAAACCTAGCCAACTGGGGAATGTAATAGTCCCTATGATTTCTGGAGTTTACCACATATAACATATAACATATAAAATAAAATATATAAAATATATTTAAATAAGTTTTTGAGTGGGTGTTGCCCAGTTCTATTAGGGGCTATTAAGACCATTACAAACAAAAGGAGACACCAAAGGTCTTCATAGCCTTACATCAGTCAGTCCTGTTTTCACTGGGATTCAGTCAGTAAGTGTTGCTCAAGTATAAATCTGACCTTAATGCTTTTTGGAATTATAGGGCTGTAACACCAAATGATGAAAGTACATTGGCTTTGCAAAGAACAAACATTTTTATTGTAAGACAAAAGGTAGAAGTGCATATGTTACTAACAGCTAACTGATGGCTGACTGCTCAGTACACCAGCAGCTTTTGGCTGGTTTAGCCTTTCCTTGCTGTTCCTGGCCCACTCTGCTCTCTGTAATGATCCTCTTGAGTCAGCTGTCCATCAAGCTGAGAGGCTTGTTCAATCGTCTTTCTGATTCTACTGTGCAGACTATGGCTGCAGAATGTGTCATAGTTGTCAACTTTGTCCACCAATTGGTTGGGCTAGTAGTGTAGAGTGTAGTTATCAGATGTTTTTCAATTAAAGCAGTTTCTTGCTGTGGTTGGAAACCCTGTAGTTAAGAACAGTCAGAGGGAGCCAAAACAATAGAGCCGTGGGTCATAAAACCGAAACTAGAGCTGAAAGACACACAGGCTTTAGAGCTGAAAAAAGTGGGTGGGTCTGATATCTCTGTGGGTTTATCATTTCAAGTGACACCTTTTACATTATACATATTCATTTGATCCATCGTGTACAAAACATAAAATTGTTGATTAGTGCATTCTTTTAGTGCATTATTTCTCCCAATTACATTCCTTTTTTTCCAGAACATGCCGCTTCAAACAGTGAGAATAGAACTGAAATTCCAGTCCAGTACGCATACTTATAGCAGCCAGACTGACACAAGAATGAGCTGCATATGTGCATGCCAGAATTCCTTACAACCAGTCACTGATTGTTTGCTGAGAAACCCCAAACTACTTACTTGATACTATTATAAAGGAATAGTTCAACATTTTGGGAAATAAACGCTCCTTTTTTCTCTCACCGAAAGTTAGATGAGAAACTCTCATATCTGTCCATGAAGTTTGAGGCTAGAGTCAGCAGCCAGTTAGTTTAGCTTTGCATAACGACTGGAAACATGGGAAAATAGCTAGTTTGACTCTGCCCAAAGGTAACAGATGTCACCTACTAGCACCTCTAGAGTTCACTCATTTACATGTTAGATCTTGTCTGTTAATCTGCACAAAAACAACAGTTCACCAGGGAGTTCTGTGAGGAACCATTTCTTGGCTGTGTGAAATCAGGAAACCAACACAGCTGCTCACAGAGAAAGAAATAAAACTGGATTTTTTTTTTCCTGTTGGACACAGCTAAGCTAGCAGTTTTCTATTCAATTCTAGTCAATATTATCATTTAATTCTGCCAAATCTTAAATGATTGTTTTAACTTGATTCTGCTTGATTTTTCTGTCTTATTTACAATAGCTGGTTTCTTTCATTATCTGGGTTCATTTTATGAAAATGTACTTCATCGCCATGTAAAATTTGTTTTTGTGATTATAGCACCTTAAAGATTTTTCTAATGGCAAAACTTTTTTAACAATAAGGCAATTTTTGTTACATTTTGATACTATGATTAGGAGTCTTTAAACTGACTTTTGTAAATTTGAACAAAAGAATATAAATAATAATCTAAAATTTGAATAAATATTATTTAATTATTAAATATTTTTTAAGTTTTAGAGTATGTAACCTAACCTGTTGACAACACTGTCAGACTAGCTAGATCCTCATACCAGGTCATACTCGGTAACATAACTACCTAAATTTTAAGTGATATCGATCATTTTAGGACAGGACATTTCATGCAAAAACAACTATATTCTTATTAGAAATTGCCTAATATATTATATATATATATATATATATATATATTATTATATTAATACATATATTAAGTAATATTGTACCTAATATGCCAGTATGTAGTGATTAATAATAGTTTTTTCTATATTTGCCACCACAATATGTGAATTAACCCAGAGAGACCAAAGTTTTATCGCAAAACTAAGAACTTTCATTCCAACTAAATTGGTCACTTAACCATACAAATGACAAAATAATATAAACACAGCTATACTGACACATAATACAGTTCCACAACGGTAGACATCAACTTCATTTTTTCTGCTTGTTTAAAGCTGTAGTGTTCATTGAGATAAACATGAGATAAAGTTCTCATCTGGTAAATGTAGGCCTGGGTAAACAGGAGACAAATAAGGGAGAGACATAGAGAGACATTAGCAGAAAGAAGCAGTGCTGACCAGATGCCTCAGTGATGATGTCCAGACTAGGTTCTGGACCATCGTTAATTCATTTAATGTGTACCACAGGCCTGTGTATGTGTGTGTTTGTGTGTGTATGTGTGTGTGTGTGTTTGTTGTGTTCTGGTTGCCCCCTGGCCCTGGCCCTGTGTCTCTGGCCCAAGAATCAAAAGGTTAACTGAATTTGGTCAAGATCTAATTGATGTATCCCCATCTCTCTTTGTATGTGTTTGTGTATGAGTGTATGTGCAGTGGTTTGTGAAGCAAGCCACAGATGTACTCTGACAAATGTTTAAGGTCTGACCGACTCTTTCTCTCTGTCTTTAATGAGAATCATTAATGAGAATTACTAACATTTCTAGACTTTAAGTGTGCTGTGGTACATATTGTTTGTGAAACATCATCCCCTTTGTTTACTGACACATCTACCATGACACTGTGCTTTGAAAAATAAATAACCCCACAGGCCACAGTTTCAGCTTGTCCAACACTTTTGTGTTAAAAATACTGTGAAAATGTAAATACGTCTGTTTTTTTATGTTTTGCCCCTGACCTTTTGTCATGGAACAATTAGATAGGAATGGGAATGTTTTTTTTCTTATCACTTGGTTGTTTGGTGGTTGTTTGTCTGCCATTGCATCCCCTCTGAGTTTGTACAGGAGCAGAGATTGAAGCTCCATCAAACTCTGTTCTGATTGGTTCTTTTGATTCAGGTGTGGTGGATTCTTGTCTAATGTCTGTAGAGGCAGCAGGTGGAGACAGAGGATAATTTTTTTTTTCATAGATCATCTGTCTCATGTGTAACTGTTAAGACACAGTGACAGTTTTAGCAATTGTAGCTAGTTAGTTTTAGTTTTAGAAGTTATTTTTTATCAACGTTACCTTCTTCAGCTTTAAGAATATAAAAATGAATAGGCAGTATGCCATGAAATTTTGATTACACTGTCATACTACCTGTAGGATAAACATACAAACAGATCCAAAGGAGACGGCAGGGACTCCAAAAAGATCTTGCAGAGGTTCGAAACAGGTAGGTAATAGGTTTCAGGTCTCAGATAACACAGTACTGGGGACAGAAAGCAAAGGGGACAAAGCAGCTTAGATGAACCGGTAGGGAAAAGGGGTTATTGTGGGGAGGGAGTGGCTGGATATGGGAGTCAAAAGGGGGAAAAAATCAGGGGCATCTGGTGGACTCATAGATAATGACAATGAACAAAAACACATTTTTATTTGGAGTTTTTGGTACATTGCTTCATTCCTGATTGTCTGCAAACATTCATTTCAAGTTTAAAAAAGTACCAGCAGCCTTTGACATAAAGGAAGGGCAGCATGTTATCAGAGTTATAAAACCTGTGGTAGGGTGAAAAAGTCTTAAGTGTATCAATATCAAGCTTCTTTTTTCCCCCCTTTTTTCTCATCTGGACTGTGGTGGCAGGCTGGTGGGAGGACATAATCAGAGAGAATTTAATAACTTTTCAATTGCAGTATATTTGGAGTGGGTAGTATCAATACTGCCACTGGACTGGCTGTACACATACATGTATATGCTTACTGCCCAGAATGATATAGAACATACCATAGAACATACAAAACACTGAACTCTGAAAAAACTGCCACCAAAAAATTGTGTGTCTCAAGTTATAAAATCACTGTGGACTCAGTAATATGTTTTTGCCTGTATCTATCTCGCTCTGTTTCTCTAAAGTTCCCGTAAAGGAGAATCTCCTCATCTTACACTTATCTTGAAAATCAGAACAAGTATAGGTTCCAGGCATATAGTTCCAGCTCCCTTCTCCTCTTACTAAGGTGTGCACCAGTTCACCTCCAAAGCCCCTCACTGCAGCATCCCTCGGTCTTATTCTCTCTTTTTAACTTACTTTTCTTTAGTGCTCCTCTTCTGTTTACTTGTCTTTCATGTAAACTTCTTTCTCCCTGCTTGGTCATTGTCTATCCACTGGTACCTCCACTCAAATTTAGGAGTGAAGCCTGTGCAGAGGCAGTGATTGAAACTCTGTCAGATACTCTGTTCAGATTGCTTGTTTGGATTTGGGTGCAGTGAATTCTTTTAAGTCAGAGGCCCCTATATTAAATCCCCATAGACTTAGTCTAGATTTGTTTCTTCAACAGGTTTTGTTTGATACATGCAATTAAGATGTCTTTTCATGTCTTTAATTAAGGATAACAATCGAAGGCCACAAGTCTGGTTGACAGACTTATTATGGATTTGTGATGAATGCTGTATCAGGATCAGTACTATATACTCAACAATATATCCTTACAATAACTAATACTGTCCCAAACCTAGCCATGGTGCTACTAACCAGAGTCAATTTTTGTTGCCTCTCAATGACCCACCAAAATATTTATAGCTGCAGGATAATTAGATGATGATTTGATCCCACCTTTTCAGAATCAATCAGAATACTTTATTTATACTTTTGTTTTTTTAACTGTGGCAAATGACCATGGTACAAATGTGACAATATGCACTGGTTTCCTACAAATAAGGATAATATACAAATGAGTTTGTATAATATGACTTACACGATTTTTGAGGGGAATTTGTCATTGTAAGGTAATTTACAGTACCAATAGACAGGAAACAGACCAGGTTTACATGGTAAGCATCTCAGACCACGATGAGTAGGGTCATGTATGCAGATATACATAAGTGTACTGATGTTACTGGGTGTGTCCAGACTAAGTATTTACATAGGCTAGTCAAGTCTTGTCTATCATCAGCTGATTGTTGAGGTTTTTGCAGGTTTTATTTTTGCTCTTTGAGCCATATCATTGCTTCTGTTATTTCCACACCAGACAAAAGAGCTGAAACACAATTAGTCTTTTTGACTTCATTTGTAATAGGATGTGTTACATCTATTTTCTGACACATAATTCAAGGTCTTCATAGTGGCCTTACTATGATTATAATGGGGCTGTCACAGAAACCATTTTTGGGGCTTTGAAGCTTCAGTGAGAAAAACCTGGGTTGTTGCTTATTTCAAAGGTTACAACAACTGTTGCTGTCAAGTGTACAATACTGAACTACATCCTTAAAAACATTTACCTTTGTAGCTTTTCCAAATAATGAATGGCTGTTTTGCCGCCTTTTCTTCTGTACTAGTTTAACCATTTAATTCACTCAAAGGCTACGGGCAGCTACCGGAAACTTTTAGGGTGGCATGTTATCCTGCATGTGTTATCTTTCTGGTGTTGGTTCTTAGATGATGGGAGACCTCTGGTTTCCTTTGGCTCATTCTAGTGGCTTTAGCCTGACTCTTCAGTTAGTGGGCAACTAGCCTCTGCAGTCTGAGCAAAGTGTGCTTCAAAGAATAGTCGGGAGCAGCATGGTAATGTTGCATAAAACGTGCTTTATTCACACAGTGCAGAAAACACAACACATAACCCTTTTCACAACAGCTTTACTTGAACCAGAGCTTATCTGGACACTTTCTGCTGACTATTATAACTTCACCACTTCACAGTGTTTGCCCAACATACAGTACTTTTTCTCAACACAGGAGAGACACACTTCTCATAACAAACCTGCAATGTAACTATGTTTGTCTGATTTTTGTGCAAATTAACCGGTTTCTGAAATTTTCCATTTTTTTCCCAGTTTCATGTCATCAGTCATCACCACTGCTACGCAAATGAATAAACAGATATATTGACTTACTATGTGGTTAGGGTTAGGGTTAGCAGTAGTTATATTTTGTATTATGTATTTGTTTTAAGACATTCAGAAATCAACTATTTCACTTTTAAGTTATTGTTAATTTTATTTTATTTTTATAGAAAAGCAGTAATTGCTGAGTTGCTGCAGTTCTATGCCAGAATGCATGACTTTTTGCTTTGACTTAGAAACTGATACCTAGAGTATTGTTCAAACATCTATTTTGTATTTTTCACACTATCTGTTGATCTCTACGTGAAATCAAGTAATGGCCTATTAATACCACATTCCATTTTTTTTTAAACTACTAGTGTTATTACTATCAGATCTAGTAGCAGAAGTTCCATTTAAAGTATCAATCGTTTTACTAGTGGGCTAGCAGTTGCATCAGGGCAGTGGTAGTAGCAGCAGCAGTAACAGATGTAACTGTTGTTGGTAGTAGGGGTGGTAATGACAGCAGTACTGTAGCAGCAGTAGAGCAGTATTCTTGCAACCAGTTGTCTGACATCATCTAGTGAACTTAAGAGGGAGCATATTCTGCTCCCATCTGGTCAGAAAAGACACTGCACACTGACCCATCATTGTTCCTCCATTTCCACACTCGGCAGCATCTGATGGCCTACTTGCACAAAACGAGCAGACGATCCATCTTCCTTCATTTCATTACCTCCTTGAACTTTGCATGAGCCACTTCTAAACACCCTTTAATGTTCTACCAGCAGGTGTAATCATATTAGTTTTACATATCTGGCATTTGGGATACAATGAAAAAAAGAACACAATGTAGTTACAAAAAGGAAAAATAACAACCTGATGATGTGCTTCCATCAAAAATTGTTTTGGTAAATTGGTAAAAATATCTGTAATTAATTGCCTACTAGTTGCAAATAAACAATGCTGAGTACTATTAAGAAAGGTATATATTTGTTTCAGCTAAAATTCCTATTTGAGTATACTATAACCGTTTTCACTCTGTAACTAGCAACATCTGATTTTAAAGACACTCTCCTTGACTATGTTCTGTGGGCTTGCAGCTAAAAAGGCTGCATTTGTCATTTGTGTGTGTGTGTGTGTGTGTATGTGTGTGTGTGTGTGTAAATGTGATCAGGAATTCATTAGTTGAGAGGAAGCTCTATGCCGCAGTCTGTTTTCTGTCAGTCTGTCGCACGCTGACTTTTTCCCAAGGCCAAGAGGATATCCCTTACACACACACACACGAGCACACAGACACACACACGAACATGAATACTGATACAACCACACATCATGGAAACAGAAAAGGGAGGGAAAGAGTCAGCATACATGCAGCATAAAGAACAAATAGCTAAAATGAAAAAAGGCTTAAATCTTTCCCCACACAAATTCTTATCAGAGGAAACAATCAAAAATTAATATGAGAAATCCATAATACCAGTTTGTTGCAATAAGAATCTGCTATAAATTACAATACTCATTCCCACCCATTATTCCCGACAAGGCTATCAGCTAAGCAGATTGTTAGAATCAGAATCAGGTTTATTGTCAAGTAGGTTTATGTGTACAAGGAATGTAGAAATGTGCAAAATATTGAATATTATTAGGAATACTTATAGAATCTAATGCAATACATTACAACAGCTCTGCATAATATTATACCCTTATGAAGATTATAACATATATATATATATATATATATATATATATATATATATATATATATATATTTTTTTTTTTTTTTTACATTTTATTTACTACAGAGGTTTGTAGTTAGTGGTGCTTTTGTACTGGACTGATACTGTTTTCACCTTAGATTTTACAGGGGGACCTAAAGTGGCCACTGAGAGTATATTTTATGTGCTCATTTTAATTTGAGATAAATAAAAGCTAAGAAAAACAGGCTTATTCCAAATTTGTTAATGATGCATTTTCGAATGGCTTTAAGAACCAGAGAAATCAATGACAATTCATGTGCTAAACCTCTAAAAGCTGAACCAAAATTTGAAATTTGATTCAATCTATTAGACCAAAAACTCAAACAAATGTCATAAAAATGATGGTTGTCGGTGGCTGAAAACAACTTATATAATATAGTCAACCACGTATCATCATTGTCAGGTGTAAAGCATGTATGTATATTTTGGAAATGTAGAGAACTTATTTCCTCTGGATTTATATCCATTATTATTAATGTCTAAATGGATTTGAAAGTGTTTTATGTTTGTAGAAATGTAACATGAAGATTTGGAACTGGACATTTCAAATCTGTCACCAATGACAGACACTGATTCAACACCTTGCTACTCTTGTTTGTGTACACTCACTCCAGCATTTATCTGGATTAATTAACTTTTATGCGAAGGAAAGTTTCCTTTGTGTCTGTGTTCTGCAGTTGAAAAGTCGAGTGTGTGTCCGTGGTCTGTCAGTCTGGTTGCAGGCTGCTCTACACAGTCCCCAGCAGCTCTGCACTGGCTCCAGTCTGACAACCAGGATTGGACTGAAGGTAGGTCTCAAACCAACCAAACAGAATTTTTTTCCAACATATGCAAGAGCATTCTGTAATGAACACAGCACCACCATTTAAAAATACATATCAGTGAACTTATGATTAAAAGTAAGAAAGATTCCTATATTTTGTTGATAGTACTGGGCTCTTCAAACTGACACTATTTTATTTTGAACATAACAACTTATTCTGCAGTTACTTCCCCCAGGAGTCATGTAAATATTGTAGGATCAGAATCTCTTTTCAAGATGAATGAACAGCTCCAGTAAACTAGCCTTGCTCTTATCATCCACTTCTGGTTATATTTTCACATCCTGTTTACTTAAAAATCAGCATTGTAAGTGAAAAAATGAACCAGAATGAAGTTGTGAGCTACCGTCTGTGGCTTTGCCCGCTGACACTGTCTGACCATCATCCTGCTGTCCTCTGGACTCATGATCTGCTCTGCTCCTCCAATGACCGAAACACAAAAACACGCCTCTGATTCACTCATTTTCAGCGTTTAAACAGAGAGCAGGGGCCGACGACACAAAGACAGAGAGAGCATGTAACATCAGCTCAGAGAGCTTTAGTAAGCAGGCACAGGCTGTAAGCGGGCCGCTGTGGAGAAAACCGCTGTGGATCATCCTTAAACAGGCAGTGTGTGTGTGTGTGTGTGTGTGTGTATTTACACACAGTGTAATGAGCGTTCACGGAGCACGAGCCGAGCTTTGGTAGCGCGTGACGAGCAGTCAGACCCGGTGATGCTCCGTGTGCGCGTGAGGGCGGACAGAGAGTGGAAATCCGACCAGAGGCTCTCCAAAGCAGCTCTGACTAAAAAACTCTTTCATATATTCATTTGGACATTTCTGCCTGCTAAGACAAGAGTACGTGTTTATTAAACGGTGACTTTCTCATCCAGCCAACGATCGTTGTCTCGGGTGTGAAATGATGCTGCGGACTTTATTCTACAGCCCAACACTGCGAACTTGGTAAAATGTAGCAGGCAAGGCAGAAATATGATGATCAGAATTATCTCCACAGGAGTATTTGGCTCTTACACACGTTCAATATGACATTTCCGTGTCATTTAGTATTTCCTTTGTAAAAAGAGGCGTTCGGCCTGATTAATCATGTCCTCTTAAAGATCCTTGCCGGCCGGGCCTGACAGGCCGTGAAGGCAACAGAAGTAACGAAGAACGTTTACCCTTCTTCTAATTAGCAGTTCACATACAATAAACAATGCACACACTGACACACACAATATCAAAATATCAAAATTTAAAATGCTGCAATTAGTTTACTAATTAGTCTGTTGCATTTTTATATTCATTTTATGTTCTGGCCTACATATAAAATTTATAGATTTAGATTATAATTCGATTTTACAATTACAGGGCTTGATCTTGTTATTATTATTAATCATTATTATTATTATTATTATTATTATTATTATATTACAACCCTTCAAACATTATTAGTTTCTGCCCGTCATTGACACATTTTAGCTTGATTTTAGCCTAAAACATACTTAGAGGTGTTTTTTTTCATGTTTCATGCATGATTTCTCGAATAAAAACTAAAGAAGGGCAAGAATTATATTGCTGTTTTGACGGTCATTAGAAGACATTAAAACAGCACAAACAGAATATGAAGATATACATACAATATGAAGATATATGTGTGTGTGTGTGTGTGTATATGTGTGTATATATATATATATATATATATATATATATATGTGATATATGTAGATATATATATATATATATATGTGTGTGTGTGTGTGTAGTATATATATATATATATATATATATATATATATATATATATATATATATATATATATATTAATGTGCTTTTAAAAAATACAAGTCTGAACAAAACGAGGCCCTATAAAGTGGTAAATGAATGTTTTCAGTTATGAAAGAGGATTATTATAAAGCCTTTAAACAGCATCTACATCAGTACACGAGGCTGGATGATAATTGGAGCATTTTCGTTTGAAATATGAAAGTGACAGCAGGTTTATGTCTCTGTGTTGATTTCCACATAACACTGTGATGATGTTAATGGCGCCTGTGATTAAAGCGGGTTAAGTGGCTGACCTTTAGTGTGTGTGTGTGTGTGTAAGAAAGAGAGAGAAAGGGAAAGAGAGAGAGAACGGTTTATCTGCTGATGATAGTGGCCTAAAGATGATAAATGGTTGCCTATTGCTGAAGCCCATTGCAAATTAAACTCTGAAAATACACTTACAGACACATGTGCATACAGGCGCGCGTGGCCTTAAGAGCAGCTCACCAATAGGGTGGAAACACACAATCCATCAATGTTAGAGTGTGTATGTCTGTGTGTAGGTTATGTTCACCTTGCTTCATTTTACACCATTCTGCCTGTTCATAAAGAAGTTCAAGATGCTGGTGATGTAAAGGAGTTGCCTGTTCAGTGATTTAAAGAACTGTTTTGAAGAGGCACTGGAAAGAAAAGCTGTAAGAATGAACCAGGGCTTCCCAAACAACCTAGGGCCCCATAGATCCACATTTGTACCTAAACAGCCAAGGAATGCCATCTGAGAATAGTGTAGCTGTTACACAGCTGATACAGAACTACTGCTCCCATTACAGGGCTATTCCACAGGATAAACATTGGACAGCAGAATATGTGTAAGTGGTTTACTGAATCAGAGTGTGAAAGTACACTCAGCAGATATATACACAGGCTCGTGCCTGAGTAGGTTCCTTAAGCCTGTATGAATACTGGTTAAATGTGATCCATAAGAGAACTATATGAAAATATGGACAAACAACAGCTGTCACACAGAAATATCCCAAGTGCACAACATTTTCAGTTTTATAGAAAAAGAAGAAGAAAGACGAGAAGAGGAGGTGTTGTAGACAGACTGCTGTGCTAATGAATCTGACCTATAGCTTTGGCTTATTTTGGTGCTCCCTGCTGAAAGAAAAGAGTTCTGGCTTTCCATAAACTATTCCAATATACTAGCTAGTTAAGCAGTTACTCACTGTTTTCAAGAGAATTACTGTTGTTACAGCTGATTTTTAGGCATTGCCTTGATAACTCATCGTGTGTGAACAGTATCTAGGTTCACTTCAGAGAAGATCACATCCTGATAGGAACCAAAGTGCACCTTGACACGACTGTGCGATGTTGGAGAGAAAATGAAAAACTAAGAAATGAATAATCTGATCTACTCATTGGCACTCATAATCCAAACGGTGCTATAGTTTTGGAGTCTTTTTATTTGGCTCCAAGGTATAAAAATACTGAGGAGAAGCACAGAAACATACAAAATCAGATGTCAGTTTCCTCTCTCTCTCTCTCACACACACACACACACACTTAAGTGGCTAAAGGATCAAACAGCATTAAAAAGAGGAAATGAGGTGGAAAGAGGAGGGGGCAGTGGAAAAACTGACACTGGGGTCAGGTCCTAGGGTTGCTTTATGGGAAGATTCAAATCATTCTTCTTTTTAGCCTTTTGAGCAAAGTAAGATTGACTGCTTATCTGTTGTTATTGCAAATGAATCACACCAGTCTGGTGGACAGATAGCAGTGAGGAAGCTGACTGTGTAAATAATAGTCTGTGATGAATACCTAGAAATAACACATTTGAATTTTGATTTCAGTGATAAATTTTGGCCACTGAAGTAGGTTTATTATTTATATATATATATATATATATATATATATATATATATATATATATATATATATATATATATATATATATACTCTTTTGAAGTTGACACTGCAAATTTCTAACAGTTGCCTGTTTACACATTAGCAGACACAGATTAACATTATCATTTGGGGTAATGTTTATAATTACCTGAGGTATGCAATTGCAACTTTCACTCAGCTCTGTTTTTGTCGTTGCTAACTCTTTAGCTGCTAATTGCTTTGTGAACACAGTGTCATGTCTGTTTGTTGCTTGGCGCTGATCAGATAGAGCCTCTATTTGTGTTTGATTTTCCCAATGCTGGACAAAATGTACTGGAAGTTAATATTGACTTAGAAACTTGAGATTTTCCTCAAGATGTACTAAGGGCCAATGATTCCCCTCAGGCAATAAAAATTAGAACTTACAAAGTATGTCTGCAATATATTTTTGCTTCTTTACAAAAGTTTTAGCATCAATCGATACAGTACCATGCTGAGCAGCCTTAGGAAATGTACACAGTATATACTATTACAAATACAGTGAGTGTGTTTGGCAGGAGTGATCTTAAGAAGTTGTTAAGTGAGCTAATCTTCTTCTTTTTTTTTTACCCATAAAGCATCTGTACACCACATAGCTCAGCTCACCTCTATCTCCATCAGGGAGGGGTCAGAAAGAGTGAGAGAGCAACAAAGAGACAGAGCGAAAGGTATGATGTGAGACATCATTCCACAGCTGGTTAACAGATGGCTGCAGCAGACATACACGCTTGACCTTTCCTCATCCACAGTGTATATGTAGCAAGCAAGCTACAACTAAAACAGCAGCTAACTATAAATGTTTAGATAGAAACATGTCTCGTTACCACTGACGGAAGACAAACACTGTACTGTATGTCCAGTGTATGTTAATATGGACATGAAGAAATACTGCAAACATGGATATGTTTAGATGCCATTTCACCAATAGACTTCATCACTGCATTGTAAGTGACACAACTGCCATCTGTGTAAGGAGAATAAGGCTACATTACTAATTTCACTCACTGAGCTTCCCTTTAGCACCACCCTAAGGCCAAAATGTCACATTTGCCTGTATTCTGAGTTGCGTGAAATTTCCTGAATCCATTCATGCTCCCAAAGTGGTAAACCCTATTTTTTTAAATATCCATGTGTCTTTTTAGTACCACCCTCAGGACAAACTTTGCACTTCAGGACTTCAGTATCAGTATATTGCAATGTGAAGGGTAATGAATATGAACATTTATTGCACACCATCAGTGACACTCAAACTACTGTCTCTATTTTCTGTCTATAGTTCTGTGCAATACAGTGCAAAATGCAGTCAAACATCATAAGTACATAAAGTTTTTCTGACTTTACCATGAGAGATGCCGTTGTAACACAGTTAGAAGCAGTCACATCAGCTCTTTGAGTGCACTGATGCTACAACTCACTATTTCTGTGATGGAAAAGAATAGCCTGGAGGGGATCTGCCAAAAATGCTTCTCCCATGTGGAAACTTGGACTTATTCAGCTTATCCCACTTAGCACTGTGGCCTGGCCATGCATTAACTTGAAGTGCAGTGCTTTTCACTTGTAGTTATTTTTAGAGTTTGCAGGTATTTTTGACTTTGTATCATTCCTGAATTGGCAGCATGTTTCTGTTAATGTACCTATTTAATCATCCTGTAGTGTGGTTCTTCTTTTGCAGTTCGTCTCATGGTGGTATTTGATTTAGAATTTTTAATTAATACTCTTTATGAAGTTAAGGTATGTTTTTAAAAATCATCTACAGAACAAAGATGGGGAAATAATTTCAAAAAAAGAAATGTATCTTCAGACAGAATCAGCTGCCGTCTCCGTCTCTACATCTTAGCCTCATCACTCAAAGGACTTTTTTTTCATTCACATAATGCTCAGTGCTCACCTCGTTCAATTTCCTCCTTCCTTCCTGTCTGTGATGAAAACATAAGCTAGCAGCTCTCTGCTGTCATGGAGCTATACTAGCTGCAGTAAATCTACCAGCAGACAGACACAGGGAGACAGAGAGAAAACGTGATCTAACAGTGATCATGTCCTTGTGTGTCTTCTGAACTAATAAATCATCATTGAGAGCGCCTCTGCTCGGGCTGCGTGGCTATGCCAGCTGCTGCTGAGTGTTGCACAACATCTGATGAGAGCTGAATCATTGGCAGCAGAGCATCACAGCTGCTCAGAGGCATGAAAAAATCTAGATGATCTTGTCAGGTTTAGCTTTTTACAGGTCTTATGCAAATTAAATGTTTTTAGCTTGCGTTTTTTTAGGGGTACAATTTGGTCATCATCCCATCGTGTTAGTTAATTGTGTCATGTCAAACTGTGTGGAATTCTGTGAAGATATGATTTGTACTTTTAAATACAATTAATACAAAAAAGTGTGTGTTTCATGATTTTATCTGTGCCCTCCATAACAAAATCTGCTAAACAAATTTAGATTAACTATTTTGTCAAGGAGAAGAAGCAAGAAAAAGCCTGGTTGCTTGATGAAATTGCTTTCCTGTATGTGAATGGCTCTCTGGGGTCATTGGAACTTTTTTTCTTGTGCAAAGATTTATAAGTACATGTTTATTCACATTCTTCTTGAATAAGAAACACATTCAGGTAGAAAATAATGCTCCGTTCTGGCATTCAATCTTTTACTTAAGAGGATGATTTTAATGATATGTCTATTTCTGCTGCTGCACTCTCTTTGACCTTTGACCTCAGTTTGTTTGTTATACTGAATAACCTCAAATAGGGGCAAAAACTTAGGTGATGGTTTCTGCTATCCTTTTTGGAAAGTCTTGCTAAAGAAAGTCTTCACTCGGCTCAGACCATGCTGGAAGTTTTTCTAATGATCTATTATATAACGTAATACTTTTCTCACACTTTCCTTCTCTCTCTTTGTTTGTTCTTTTTCTTCTCTTCTCTTCCTGTCCTCTCTTTGCTCTTTGCTCACACTGCTCTCATTTCTTCCCTTCTTTTCTTACTGTAACTTTGATCAACTTTGAACCAGATCAGGAATCACAGTGGGATTACACTGAGCCTCATATTTTCAGGGCTTATTGTAGTTCCACATGTTTCCACATATGAGTTTAACACCAACCCACTTAATAGCTAAATATAGATATATTTACTTATATTGACTAATATATAAACTACAGTTGAATGTCACTGTTCCTGGATTGAGCCCTTTGTGTTAATTGTTTTAACCATTAAACTGCAAATACAAAAAACTGATATGACTTGCAGAATTATTTTGGATGAGATAGGAATATAATTTTCCTTACCATATAAATCAAGAGTATTATATATATATATATATATATACACACACACACACACACACACACACATATTTAATTTTTTTCTTATATAATTGTGTGTGTGTGTGTGTGTGTGTATATACAGCATAATTATATTATATTGTCTTTCAAATTATTAGGGGAGGATGATGGGATTGATGGAGCATAATGAAGTGTGGCACAGAGAAATTTGCCACATAGTACAGAAAAGGCAGATCTCCAATGGTTGGCATGTTTTGAAAACTGAAGCAATTACAAAAATACTTACAGAAAGCACATAATGTATCAGATTTTAATGTGACTATAAAGAGACACAGAGAGGCATTACCAAGTGAGAGAAAGGAATATATAAATAGATAAATAGGATGAAATCATGAGATGGCAGTGTTGGCAGTCATGGCTCGGCAGCAGAAAAGTGCCTCTGATTCATCAAATGAATTTCAAGTGTGGAAGTATATAGAGTTAAAATTTCTCATATCCGAACAGAATAGTTTAATTAAATCATACAAATGACCTATCGCAAACAATCATAGACAGTTTTTTTCAGTCATATTTAGTCTTGTGGCCTCCATGCAGAAAAAATACAGTGTGCTAAAACAAGGCTTTGAAATAAAAAAATGAATCAGTTTGAGATTTGAAAGAATCCATTTTAATTTTCAGTTTATTTCTTTGCATACTTTCTACTGTATTGTATAGCCATTCTCAAATTCATACTAATAAGTCAGAGAGGGAAAAGAAAATGTAATGACAGAAAACAATAATATTAAAATCTAGAATCTGTATAGCATTGATTGGACACTGAAGCTTGTATTAAAGCTGTACATTTGCACATATACATTAGCTTATTCTGGATAAAAACTGACTGATCCATTGCAAAAAAATGCTTTTGGTTGGAGTTTTTGGTTATGGATGTATATTGATGTATGCATTATGTTAATGAGCAAATTAATAATTAAATTCATGCAGGGAACAGATCACTTCTGCTGCAACAAAAACAACAAAAAATGGTGTAACTCTAAAAAATGAGACTTCCTCTTTATCATCATTTGCACCACTTTTTCTGTCAGATGTGTCAAATGTGTCAGTGCAGTGCAAGATAAATGTTTCCATATCTCCATAGCACTAATTCCATCTAACTACAATTTTACTCTATATAATATACTGGATATGATACTATACTGATGTCCTATTGATAATATAATATTTGAAATAAAGGTATTGCACAAACCTTTGTGCGATGTATTTCTCTCCCATCATTGTATTATTGGTAATTTGTAATTTGTTGCAGACATTTTGACTAGTTGTAACTTTAATTGGTTAACTTATTTTGTCGAGTTACTGAGTATAAAGATATTTGTTATATTGTATGATTATGTATAATGTCACTATGCATTGTTGATCACAACTATATACAATATTGGACTTGTGCCTAAGCTTCATCTAGTTTCAACATATGAACAAACAAAAGTCTCTTGATATGATTCTTTACAGGCTGCCCTTGTGTTTAAGTCATAAGTTACCTTAACTACAGATAAAGTGATCAGAATCATATTTAACACCTTAACTAAAACTTCACTCACTTAACTATCACTTACTTTAAATCTAAAATTATCTTGTAATCAAAGCACATTTATTAGACAGCATTTGCAGTTAAAGCTGTGCCATGCAGAAAGCAGACAGCAGGGCCGTGTAATGACAGAGAGAAACAAGAGCAGCAGGCAAAGAGACAGAAAGCAGAAATGGTGTAAATCCTCCTGTGTTTAGAGGAGGTGGTTTCTGTGGTTTTGATGGCTCTGTTTTGAGGGCTTTAGCTTTGATTTAGTCTACTGTGACAGAAACAGTAGTGAAGAAGCCAAAGGTGTGTTTTATAGCTTTTTTTTTTTTTTTAGGTCAGGTTCACAATTATATGTTCACAATTATAAAATGGCAATCTGTGAGAAATCTTATTCCAACTAGGCCAAATAGCTGTTTACTGCAGTATTTCTGGACTGAATTTCCTAGAAGTCACCTGTCAGTCAGATTGTATGAGGGATAGTGTAACATCTTTATTTGACATTCTGTTGATACAGTTTAGTTTTCTGTAGGTAGCTGCACAGCTATGCTTCTAGTCACTCTGCATGCTCACTGTCCACTTTAAAGTTACACTATGTGACTTTTGCTTATCAGAGGCCACTGTGGCCACAACTGCAAATTACACAAAAATACAAAGGACAGTCCAAGTCTTATACATCTATTTCTATCTGAAGTTAGCTAACATTAGCCAACCTAAGCTACTGGTAATTCCTAACCAAATAAAACTGTGGTGACAAAATCACTGAAAAAAATGTTGTTCCCATTACCAAACAGGATTATGTGGTATTATGTAATATTGTCTGCTCATGCCGATAGATCTTTTTACGTTGATAAAACATCATGTTTCAACATGTTTAAACTATTCTTTTAGCCCTTGCTGTTGTTGTAGTTTATTTTGTCTGTGTTGTGAACTTGTCTTGCTTTACTTGACAATGTAGCATCCCTGTATAATAATTTGATCAATTTGCACTACAAGCTTAGAACATTTCAATGATTCTTTAAATGTTAATATTCTATTCTTTATTAGGATGACAATGTAACATGACCAGTCACCACAGATGACAGAATTTAGCATTTTCACAGCAATGTTTATTAATGTGAAAGGTTTCTATCAAATAGATACTTAATATATTTAACTTTTTTACACATTGTCTTGTTGCTGAAATTAAACTGTTTTAGGAAATGGTCATTAAAGTGTGCTGCTTTGAGCCTTGTTTGTTATTAAATATAAATATATAAATTTATTAATATAATCATATTAATAAATAATATATATATATATCCATAATCCCAGTGTATGAAATTTTTAAAAATGATTTTCACTTGAATGGGTTTGTCTTGTATATTGTTCTGTCATGAAGGTGTTTTTTCTTCCATGTAACATGGCCATTCATGCAACAAGCCATTCCGGTTGACTGCAAGCAGGAATGCGATATCACCCACACTTTTTCTTTCTTCCACTTTCTCCTTTTTTTTAAATAGTCTTTTCTTATATCTTTGGCTCAGCATCTTCTTCTCTCTCTGTTGTGTCATTAGATATAGGTTGATATCCTCTCTGTTATTCTCTGTCTCACTGTTTTTCATTTGCACTTTGACTGATTCTTCATCTCTATTTCATGTGTGCTTTTCATTCAGAAGTTGCATTTTACTGGACTGCTTTTAGTGGCCAGTGAATGCCATCAAAACATTAAAGTACTAATACAGACGATATAATAAAACCACCATGTCCTGTGTTTTATAATATTTTCAGTTGAATTATACTTTGCCAATGACATCAACATTTGTACAGTATAATTTAGTAAAAACTAGCAAATAACCAAATGCAAAAACAAAGCCCTTAGAGGTAAATACATTTACTTGAGCAAATCAAATGGAGAAAAAGAAAATCAATGTATCGATGTTTTTTTTTTTTTATTCCCTTAACATTCACTGTTTTCTCTGTATTTTATAAAATTTGTTCTAGATAATCATTTAAATTAAAAGTTGTCTTTGGGAAGAATAAACCCCTCAAAATAACATGTTTGGTATCCTAGAAAAACTTTAGAATTTCTTCTAGAATAAACAACAGTGTTCTAATAATGACTGGTGTACGAGTTAGCAGAATGGGCTCAAAGTTCTGTGTAAATTGTTATCATGGTAATGAATTATTAATACTTACATTATCTAGATGTTACTTGACTTGCACTGATTTTATTTGGTGTGGAGATGTTTGTGTTATGAAATTCCATTTTCCTTTGTCTCTTTTTATTTCAGTATTTCTGTCTATTTTGTAAACTTGTTAAATGCAATTTAATATATAAATTATTAATTCAGAGTAGAAAATATTACTTTGATAGATTATCTTATCACTGACTAACATCACAATAGCAATTATTAACAAAGTCTTTTTGTAAAAACAGTAGTAGTTAGTAGGTAATGGACGAGCATTAGTAACAGTAGCAGTCAGTGGTGTGTGTTAGTTGGAACCAGCCTGCAGTGTGTGAGTTGCCGTGTCAGCAGCAGTGGCTGCTCATGCTGATAAAGTGCAGAGTCTCTGGGGCTCAGGAGGCCATCCATCATCTCCATCAGGCTTAAGTGAGACTCTCTGGATTGGGACGCCACCAGACGACAACCCGGGCCCACCGGTCTGAGCTGGACTAAATAAACACCAGCCCCTTCATCATCATCATCCTCTTCCTGAGACCCAACTTGAGTCAACATCATCAGCAGCAGCAGAGAGAAAGAGAGACAGAGCTGTTGGGTTACATGGTGTTGGATGGTAATTTTCATTATTTTCTTGTTTTGTTTTGTTTTTATTACAGATAAGATTATATATTAACACACTGATCAATCGCAAAGTTCTGACTGAACATCTTAAATGGATGTTCCAGAATGTATGTTATCCTCGTCATTGTGGTCAGCTCAGACCTGGTTACTGAGAAAGTCAGCATCCCGATAAAGAAGCTCACAATAACCCAAATGGTTGTTTTTTACTCACACTCACAATGAAGTAATCAAGTAGTGCATTCACAGCATATACACAGTGTACCTTCATCTTTTTTAATGATGCTTATTATTATAGCTTCATTGACTTATGTTTCTAAACTAATCAGTTGACAGAATGTTTAGTTACATGATTTTTGACAATTTTAACAATAATTCAATTATTTCATGAATGTATCACATAATTATATTGTAGGACTATTTCATTCACTCTGCCAAAAGTAGAGTTACTGTTTTCTGCAAAACAACAGACATTGGCTTTGGATACTATAAACTTATAAGATTAATTATTACATTTAAATTATTTATTGAAAATGAAAACAATCATACTATCTGCAGCATTGCTTCTAAAGCTCCACACAGGCAGATTATTAAAAACTTTCACTTCTGTCAGACACTATAAGGGTATATCTGTGTGTGTGTAAATAAGTGTGTGAACATGTGTGTATGGACAGACCATGTATTCCTGCCCTCTGCTCTCTTTTCATTTGCAGTACATAAAACAAACACCACCCAGGAATAGGTCATTCACACACTAACACACACACTCACATAGGTCAAGTGTCAAAGGTCATATTGTGTCTGGAGAGGATTTACTCTTTTGACTGTTTGATCTTAAACATGCACACGCTTACACACACACATTCTGAAATAGAATTGTAAGAGGCAGTGTGGCTTGTTTAAAAATAAAAGGTTTAACGTAGGATTTATGTTGAACCAAATGGGCATAGTGATACCAACCCAGCATGTCTGTTGTTTAATGACATGGGTCAGACCTGATTGGTTCTGATGATGTAGTTATTAAATATAATTTACTTAGTTGTTTTTGGACCTCCATATATTCCCAGATTTCCAGTTGACTTACATCTTCCATGTGATTCTTGCACTTGTTAATATGTGCATATACTGTATATAATTATTTGCATCTCTCATTGCACGTATTCTGTTCTGCAACCCAAATGAAACAGTAATGTAAGTGAGTGCCATCGTGTACCTCTGACTAACCCACCCAAAAGCAGTGGAATTAACTCAATGGTATTACAGTTTAGTATTAGCCATTAGCTACAGAAGCCCATACCCAAAAGACTTTGGAGACTTTTGAGCTTTGGAGTAACAAGATCAGTTTTGAGACATTTATTCCTTTAACGTTTCTCCCTCAAATTGTCGAACTGGTCATTCCTTAGTGTTTGTAATCAATTTCCTAACCATTGTTTCATTTTTCAAGCTTTACTGTGAGCTAAGTCACATTACTGGAGAGAGGACACAGGTCTTTGTTACCAGATCTATCACTGAACTCAATATTAAATGTAGCCGATTAAATGAATTGAGTGGTGCATGATTTATGTTAAGAAGTGAATCTATTTATGATGGTTGAGACACGTCAGTAAAATGAAGTCCAGATTTAATAATTCAATCATTTGGAACAGTTTCTCAGTACATTTAGCCAACAATAAAACACACTACATGAGGTGGATTTCATTTAGAATTTAAATAAAAACAATATTGTTATAGTTCTAAATCACTGTGTTTTGTTAGTGACCATGAATCTTCAAAAAAAGTAATAAATTATTTATTAAAAATAATTTTAGCCATGGTCAGATTTACAATTTAATGAAGAGGCTCATTTAACAGACTTACTTGAAAATAAAGAAACATTTATTGGGACTGCAACTAGCTATCAGAAATGTAATTCTCCTTCATGAAATAAAAGGGTTTAAATACAGAACTGCTTAACTGGGTCACTTTGTCTGTTATAACAAACCTATGGCTACATGCCAACTGCTGGGACTCATTGGTAGAAGCTACTAGCATAGACTCAACATTTGCATACTTCATTTTTTCCAGGTTGGCATTAAAACTCTAAGTATTGTAGAGGCATCAGTTACATTTGTGAGACACCACATCTGCAGTGTTGATCTCAAAATAATAACAGGCTTCAACTATTTCAAACATCAAAAAGCTCAGACACATATTCCTGCGCTGACAAATGTAATCAATAATTTTTACACATGTAGTTGACTTATAAATTTACCACACTGCTAATTAAACTGTTAAAAGAGAATATTTTACTTTATTTCCATGTTTTCTTTTAAGATTCACAGTAATCTCCTGTCATTCATTTCTGAAAGAATGTGACTTTTCTAACAGGATTTCAGCTGCAGTGGCTTGCTGTTATAAAACTACAAGTCTAATTTAAATGGATGGATTATGCTATTATGTCATAGGTATGTGACGGTGGGTTGTTTTTAGGGAGTTTAGAAAACAATGGAAGCCTATAACTTACAAAACTAAAGCTCAACCTGTGGCAATTGGGGGTACATGCTTTGTGCAAAAATATAAAATTATAGCAGTACTATTTTTAAAACACAACTCAACTCAACTTCATAAACCTCATATACTGCATTGTTATCCAGACTCCAGCAGTGTTTTTTTCCTGCCATGACAATTCATCAGTCAAATTGGAGAATGGTTTGTTGAAAATCATTACTTGACTTCATCATTTCCTTGATAATTATGTCATCACCTAACTCTGACTTCCCAAATACTATTTACCATTTCTTCTTCTTCTTCAAAAAAGAATGTCTCTTCCAAAGCAGTGTGATTATACATTTCCTTAATTTCAAGTTGAGGAAATTGTTTTAATACATTCAATTCAATTATAATAAATAGTGACAGAAAGCTTGCACAAAAATCTAAAATGTGTATCAGTTTACCTGAGACCATGAAATTAACTAAAAACAAAACAAAAAAGAAACTAATTTAATTTGCACTTAATAAGCTAGTACTTTAGATTTTGTTATTTTTATTGGAATATTTCCACACAGTAGTTTTTCGCTCGCTCCAGCGGCTGCCATATAGTTCTTACGAAGGTCTCTGTCCAGTACGATTCTCCGCCTGAGACTAACATCATCCACTACAGGCTTTAGTATTCTCTCATCTAATGTCTTGCAACAGTTATATCCCTTTGATCACTTTAATATCAATCATGAACCAATCTGCTGTACAATAACATTTTTAGCTTTTACTTCACGTCAGCTTCTGACAGCCAGACTTGACCTAGTATGAAATTATTTTTTACTGTTTGTTTATGAATGAAAATGCCCACAAACAAAGCTGAACAGGTAGCCTTACATGGCAATTTTACGGGCATTAATTAAAAAATAACTAAAAACTGAACTAACTAAAAAAACTTATTTCATAAGCACACACCTCCTCATGAACTGCTGACACTCTACAGGCTGAAACAAGACATTCACTTTGAGTTTGAGCAGTGAATAGAGTTTGGGATTCAGAGAAAACCTCAGAAAAATGTGAGACATTTAAAATAAGAATATAAAAATGTCCTCGCACAAGGCCAAATGTATTGTTGTTTTGTTCATTTTACTCATAAAATGGACCCAAAAGAAAAAAAAAGAAGAAAAACAAACCCTATAATATGAGCCACAGAAAACCGAATGTATTTAAATCTTGACAAGTGAACATTCTGGTTGTGACTAGTGGATAGTGTATCAAAGTCCACTGCTTTCCAGAATAGCTTAAATGAGCTTTGTCATTAGCAATGCTAGTAAATGCCATTATTGATATTAGTAAGTGATCTTGAGTGTTAGCCTTGTATTAATGTTCCCTGTGTCACTTCCTAAAAGAACAGACCAGTGTTTGAACGTGAAGCAGCTCCTGTCCAACAGGAAATCAGCATCACTGTCCCGGCATCTGTGACAGGCTGAGGACGGTGCTCCTCCTCCTTGTCCCTTCACCAGTCAGTAGTTCCTATATGTCAGTGCAGTATCAGAGCTCGTCTTCATGGCTCCATGTCTTTTTTGCAGTGACTTGGTTTAAAGACATTTCAGATGTTTCACCCCTTTGATTAAAAAAACATTCATCATATTTGGTAGCACAATGTCTCTGACAGGGCAGTGGTGAATTTGTTTTTGTAATCTTCCTAGTACAATTTATTTGTTGTTATATTTCTTGGAGGACATGAAAACTTTTAAAATCCATTTCCACAATGTTATATATTTTCCAGACATGTATAGGAACCAAGTCAGCAGTTCCTATTCTTCAGTGCAGTACAAGGAATTCTACTGGTCATCTGGTAGGTGAAGCTATGCAGCCACATGGCCAATCAGGTATATGTTGTCATAAAGGTGGCCTACGAAGTCATCAGAGACATTATGTGCTGCTCGACGAGTGTTCCTGATAAACTCCCTCTTGGACATTTTGTTTTTGACATGGGGGCTGGTAAGGTCGATAGACAGCAGGATCAGACTGTAGCAAAGTACATACACAGCATCTGCAGAGAGATGATAGTAAACTGTGAGCAATCAGGACTTCTCTTGTTTCTCACAAGCTTTCACACAAAGGCACAGTAAATAAATCTAATAAGTACTGTACTGTACACAAAATTTATCTCTCAATCATAGCTAAATATGATGTACAAGACACAAACATATACTGTGCTACTAATAAACCAAACTGTTTTACATCACTTTGCCCAGAGGGGATGGAGAGGCAGAGTAGCATGAAAAGGCTGCCATCCATCCATCTCTGGCCTTGGGCTAAAAACCATTACACTAATCCTAGTAATCATATGTGTAGGTCCAAGGAGTTAACAGTAACAGGGTCAGGGATTGGGTTCTGTATGGTCTGCTGACATTAACAAAACCCTTAGCTAAATGCACATTCCACTGACAATACTGAAGCCAGGGATTATGTGAAAATAAAACCTTGACAGTTCTCCCCTCATTTTGTGGTTGGACCAATAGGTCAGAATTGCAGCAGATTCAAAATCACTACAGTTTTTAGCCTTCTACCTGCAGTGTATAAAAATGATGTTGTCACATTAGGGTTATGGTAGATTGGATGTCAGTAGTTCATTTAAGTGTTCTGATGACCCCCCCTGACTTCTCTTGTAGCATTTACATCAAGTCAATTTTTTGACCTGTAAATCAGAAATATTCTAATCTGATCCCACTTCGTTGAAATGTACTCAGTGGATGTTCTCCTAAGGATGAAGCCTTGTTTATTTAGGATCATTCATGGCCTTTCCTCTAGTGCCACCTGCAGGCCAAATTGTAACTGTACACAACACTAAATATAATTTGGGAACACAGTTGTGTGCAATGAGATCAGTTGCCCACAGATATACTGTGTATGCACACATGTTGGCTAATATTCTAAATATAAATATTTTCAATGTAATACAGAAACACTGTTTCCAGAGAGAAAAAACACATTTATTTTTCAACTCTAAAATGTAAAATATCCCACTCAGAAAATATATAGGTCCCAATTCTTTGTAAGAAACAAATTTCTTACAAATCTATTTTTTCATAAATACATTGTTTTAGGTTCTTTCTTTAAAGAATAAATATTGTCCAATAAGACTTTATCAATTTTTTTAACTCTCAAATATCGATGTCAGCTGGACTTAACATAAAGATAAATAATAACTGTGCTGCCATGAAATTGTCTGGGTATCAGTAATTTAGACTATACTCACATGCTCCTAAACCTGCGTTTTATACTGTCTCCTCTTTTGATAAACTCATTGAAGAAATCATCAAGACCTCCTTTTTTCACATCTACAATATAGTTAAAATTCTGTATTTTATCTCCATGGCTAAAACAGAAATCCTTATCCATGCCTTTGTTTCATCCAGACTTCATTACTGCAACATTTAGGTAGATGTAGGTCATTTGCAGAAAAAAAACTTCTATTAATCATATTTGCTAAAACTGTCTCCATGTGCTGACAGTAGAACATGAGACAGATAATCTGTGATAAAAATCAGACTCCTCTCCACCTGCTGTCTCTATGGGCATTTGACAAGAATCCATCACACATGAATCAAAACAACCAATCAGAGCAGAGTATTTGACAGAGCTTCAATCACTGCTCCTGCACAAGCAGCTCCCCTCCACAGCATGCAGTAACTCTGAATTTGGTGCAATGGACAAACAACAAAGCAGTGAGAAAACTGTCCATCCCTCCTTTGTCAACAACAGTTTATACTAGGACCAATGAAGAAAATCAAGCTCATAAGAAAGAATCAGATTGAGTGATTCTGCATGGAGGAGCTTTGGAGGAGAGCAGGAATGCAACAGAGAGAGAGGGGGAGAAACCTGGAAGTTTTACTCGTTCAAATTTTAAGTCCACTCTCCTTTCAGTTCTACTGATTGTAGCTTTACTGTCCACAGAGTTAAAAAAAGTGGACAGGCTAACTAAGTTCAGGCCTTATACCTGCTACCATCATTCCAGTAAGTCAGTCTCAGTCTCAGTCTCAGTGAGTCTTTTAAGCTTAGTATTTACATCCCATGTTTTTCCTGCAGTCAAGTCCTGTGTTTGTTCCACAAGCTCATGAGCATCCAAAGTGGATGCATCTCTCTCTCTCTCCCTTTCTCCCTGTTTTCTCTTCCTTGTCCTCTCTTTTTACACAAGCTTCTCTGAGTTGGACCATCAGCCGCCCCAGGAGCTCTCTCTTCTCTGGCTGGTGCCTCATTCCAGATGTTTTTGATATCTCCCAGGGGATTCAGCCTCACCTCCTGTCTCTTGGATGAATGATGCCCTCATCTCTCTCCCTGTCTGTATATATGATTTCCTTCTCGTCTCCTTTCTATCTGAATGGTATGCTTGAGTTTTACCTTGTGTGTGAAGTCATGTGGCTCTGACATCTGTTTGATGGCACCTGGGAGTTGCTCCTCTAAGATCAGATTCTTCATATAGAGTATGTTTCCAGGATATGATTTTGTTATCCTTATTTCTTCTTTATTTCCTATCCTCTTTGTTTGCTAACAAGTCAGAGACCTATAGTTACAACTACCCTGCAAGTATTTTATTAAAACCCATCAATATCAGACCACAACAACTACAAGAGCATTTAGTTACAATACACTATGTGCTGAGTGTATATACACGTGTGTGTTTGTGAGTACTAACCAGGACTGAGGCCCAGCTCTTGGACAAGACCAGGGTTACAGGTACAAAACCTGTGGCTAAACTTGGTAATGAGGGTTTCCAGATACTCTCCTCTCTCCTCTGGTGCATGGATGTGTCTGAAGAAATCCCGCAGAGCGTTGGGGAGGAACTGGTTACTGAAGTTATGGAGGGTCACCAATTCGTCCAGGACATCCCTCCTGCACACACGTACACAAATACAAATACAGACTAAATGGCATAATAGAGCCTGAGATTATTTTTTTGTTTTCATTTTAATAAAAGTTCCTGACTTGAATTCTAATTTCAAAGGAAAAGGGCATCAATGAATAGTGAAACAAAATAGTCTAAAAATTGGATTTACTCTTAAAAACTTGAGATTAGGTGGTTATGGTTTTAGACTTTAAGACACTATAGAAGTATTGCTCAATACAACTGTTGTCACAGAACTTTTCAGCTTTACATATTAAGGTCACATGGTGAGTTTTCTGGGTATTCTGTCGGTCTTTGTGTATTTGTGTTAACCTCTCATCCAGGTAAATTCTCAGCATCTTCCAGTTGAGCCGTCTGGTGTAGAAGATGAACTTAGCCAGCTCGGTCGGATGATCCACTAGTATACCTTTAGACATGAAATAACTGATACCCTACACACACACGCACAAACACAGACATTAAAAGACAGAAAATCCTAAATCTTCTGAACAAAGACCTTAATCCATCTCAACATCCAGATACATATTTTTATGTTGAAATGACACACTGGTGAAACATCACATACTCATAATCATACTCATAATGACATCATCAAACACAACATTTTGGCATCACTGTCCCAGACGCCAACATTAGCACACACATTGCAGATGCTATGAGGCACTGTGAGTCTTGACTAGAGATATTTGGGCATGTGTTACCTCCTGTGGGTTAGCATTGAATGTCAGGCTCCCTTCATCTAGCTGTAAGTAGAGTCTTCTATATGAGAAACCAGCAGGTAGTCTTCTGTTGTAGATAGAGCAGTGTCCCCATGTGGACTTGCACAGTCTGGTTCCACACATATGGATTATAGAGAAGGAATGAATAAAAAGAAGACAATGGAGCTGTATGTGGTGAAAAACCTTATCACAGAAAACAAAAGACAAAGTTCAAAGATAAAGGTGTGTAGGTAGCACTTTGCAGAAAAATGTCAAATTTTATACAATATCTTGAACTATCTTTCTCCTATAGGTCTATCTATCATAATTAATTTTGTATACAAGTAGAGCAGACCACACAATAAAGCTGTAGTCAGTGCTCAGGATGATTCATGGTCAACAAGGAGCACTTCGGTATCCTCTATCAAATTACTACCTCATTATTTTAATCACCACATAAAGATAACAGAAACAAAAAGTGAACCTCCTTACCCCTGCCATAGATATTCATCATTTCCCAGATCCTGCCACACACAGCCGGCCAGACACAGATCAGTAGCATTCAGATAAGACAGTATGGTGATGCCTAATTCAGGTGGCAACATCTCCAAATCTATAAAACCATGCTGTTCTTTACCTACAGTCACCAAGAGAGAGACAAAAATAAAAAACAACAATCTAAGTGGCAGCTGCTTCAAAACACATGTACGACTTGAACTCTTCCAGTCATGCTTTATATTGTCTGCTACTTTATAATTGTATTGCCTCATAGCAAGATGGCCCTGGGATGTTCTCCCTATGTCAATGTGGCTTTCCTCCAACAGGCCAGGCCAGCTGTATGAATGTGTTCTCCTTCAGTAAATATGTTAATCCTGTGACAGACTGGTGGTGATGAACAGTGCCTCCCACCCACTGTCTGCTGGGTTACACTCCATGATAATGTCATTGGACTTAGTGCTTGGCAGGTCTTTGGCAGGTTGATACAAGTATCGACCAAACATTTTTTCTTCTCCCAAGCAATTTTAACATTATTCACTCATATTGTGTTATTTAGAAGTGGGACATTTACTTTTTTGGCACATTTGCACATTTTGCAAGATCTCCATTGCCCCAAGGAGGAAACATTTTAACAGTATTTCTAGTGAGTTTTAGGTTTTGATAGCAAAAACAAAGAAACAAAGAAAGCAAGCAAATTTAAAGAACTAAGCATTTAAAAATACTGCTTTTGAGCTGCTTTTAAGAGTAGCAGTGGATTTACAAAGTGCTGATCCAGAGAGTTAGTAGTTATGCAGTTAGCATGTCTTTGTAACATCATACCTCCCATGCGTGTTCTAAGCAGATGGTAGATGTCAGGGCCATAGCAGTGCTGAGGAGCTCTTCTCTGGGGACCTCCATCTCTCCCTAGGAAAAGAGAAAAAATAAAAAACAGAGGCACACAGACAAAGGCTTTATCATAATCTTATTTATTCTTTTGTCAATTTGTTTATATTTTCATAAGGTATAGTTTTGCTAATGTCTTCATTGTCATTGTACAGGATTTATTTGTATTTTTTTTGTTAAATTGTTCTACTGTATACGTAAGAAATAAGGTGCTTACTGAATGTAGCTAAATTAAATTAATTAGAAAGTTCAAACTCACTATTTTGCACGGCAGCCTTTGAAACATTTGATTTTTTGACCAACATGGAACATTGTTGGTTACTCAGAGTCAGGGGTTAATGTTAAAGAAATAGGTGAGCGCCTAAGATTTTTTCAAAATTCTAGCATGACAACAAGAAAAGACAGATTGCTAGAAGCAAAAAAACAGCAAGACAAACCAATCTGGGAAAGAAACACAGGAGCAAGAATAACATCCAGGTGGGTCAAATCTATAGCTGACAAATAGAGAAAAGACTGGAATGCTGGGGGACGAAAACTAGTACAGGTACGACTGCTGGAAACTGAACAAGTGAAGATTTTAAGATCTAGTGCTGGCACTGACTGGAAAGTTTATTTATAAGGGCTGGAATCCAGAACCTGATTTTTCACAAACAACAAAATCCACAGCAAGAAAGTGACATTAATGTTAAAAATGTTAAAAATGACCTTGCTCTCGTCTTCCTCCTCCTCGGTCAGCCAGTCGGTCCGCAAGCTCTTCCTGAAGCTGCTGCTGTTGTCTGGGAGGCAGCCTCCACAGTGCCTGACCCATCTATATAGCAGCAGAGTAACACACTGTAAGAAAGTCTCTTAGATACTGACATATAATAATATGCTGTATCACAACTCAACCAGTTGTATGTTAGCATCAGCAGATTGTCACTACTTCTTATACAGTAGTATGTCTACATGCAGTACTGTCAGTAAGTTTGTAGTTGGACAGGAGAATAAATAATACAATGACAAATCATATATATTGTATGTTAAACATGTTTAGGGTTTACAAACGGTATTTTGATCTATATTATAAATATCAGTAATCAGTAAATTCAGATTTTGTTACGAATTATTTTGTGGTCCAATGAAACACATTCTTGTCTGCACAATACCAAAGTCCCTCTTGTAACAGTGTCCTGTAGCAGTCATGCACGTTTACGAACATATAAGGCACAGTTCTTACAATTATACAGCTGACAGCTGAGTGCACCTGAAACTTTACAACACTGTGCTCGAGATTTTATACCAGCCACTGACATAAAGTCTGCTTGTGCCCCGGCTCAAACATCTACTCACTGTTACAAGTCAGTACTTACAAACTTCATAAGGAGTTTCGTTAATTGTTCGACTTACAAATGTGTGCCGATAAAGCAAGTAGTACTGCTCTGCCCACAGCTCCTTTCCTTCTCAGCCTGTCTGACGTCGCCTGTGTTGCATAAACAAATCCATAACACTGTTGTAAACACGAACGCTGGAAGTTCCATCAAGCAAGGTAGTTGGACCTGTGGTCCCACCTTCCTTTCAATACCATTGGCCACACGTCTCACAACAGCGTTCATAGCTGAACGTCATTGGTCGCGTTGGCTGTAAGTCACTATCTCACAAATTCCCGAGTTAGCTTACCAAGCTAAATAGACGAAGACAGTATCGACTCAGACTTGCTGATGTTACTACCCTATTAAAGAACATTTGCTGTGTTTCTTTTACAAGCACGTCGCAGTTTTAGTTGATGAGTACGATACACGCCGTAACCCGAGCCACTTACCTGAGTTTAGTGATTCCTGTGACAACCTGACTTGCACAAGAGGACAACTGGAAATTACGTTTCCTTGCTGTCAAACGTATCTAGGTGTCATTTCAGTCAAGTACACAAGAAAGTACAATAGTTACTCATTTGGCTTAGGAAGTACCTTTCATACTGTCATTTAGTCTATTACAGACACAAGTATCATCTGCTTTCACCCTCCTCCTGTCACTCCTGCCCCTCCCCCTTTTCTCTCTACTGCCGTCACATAAACAGACAAAGTGAAACAAATATTCAAATAATTCGTCAGACTAATTAACCTTATATTTACATGTTATATAAAAATACACGATACCTATGTCAAATATATAAACAAAACATATACAGATATATAGATATATATATTTAAAAAATATATATGCGTAGATCACGTTACTGACGTCAGCTCAACAGCCAATCGAGTTATTTTTTGAGGCAAGTTCGGGCTCTACTGTGCTGTGATAGGCTAGTACTCGTTGCTTCCTGCCCTACTGTGATGCGTCCTTGTGATTGGATGTTACCGCCACTGTTTTCTTCTGTCAAAGTCTATTATTTATTTAAAGTAAAACATGAACAGTATGTAGACATGTAACCGTCCAGGTAACATGAGTTACATATACAAAGTAACATGAGATAAAGAAAGAGTTTATATAGGATGTGTATACCATTATAACATATATATAAGTAGGGCGGAATTTGCGCGCTCATAATTAGCATCCAATCACAAGGACGTGTCAAGGTAAGTATTAACCAATCATAACACAATAAGGCGGGACTTGCCGCAACACAGATAGGGAAAAAACGCTAGCCAATCCGAAGTCGTGCTGTTGATGACCCGGCAGAAACAAATCTCGCTAGGTTACACCGAAAAACAGCTATCGTTAGCGTTAGCGATAAAGAAATCTAATCCGAGTTATCACACTTCGCGGAGAAAGGGGTAATTGACTGTAAATTTGGTACTCGGGCACATTTTTAAGAAAAATAGGTCAGGCTTAAGTGTCCCCGAATTTCGTGTCTACCTAATTTTTGTTGTTATTATGACTGTTTGTAACTTCGGTTTAAAATACAGTATTATGATAACTTGCATTTCCAATGAAAAGAGAGTTTTATGTTGCTGCTTCTCTCTATTGCTTACAGATAAAATGATGTCTTCTGGAGATATCCAAGGTTGTCTTCGTAAGCTGGAAACTCTCCTGCGAGTGATAAAATACCCAGGAAGTGTGGACTACAATCGGTAAACTGTTAAACCTTCTTTAAAGACACAATCTGATAACAAAAGAACACATGCATGCATAACCAAAGCCTTTTTTAAAAGCTCAGAAGCCCTACCCATTGTCACATAGCATGACATTAAAAGTAGTAGTTAGGATACATTAAGGGCCAATATAACATTTTTTCTCATCTTATTTGAGCTCTCCGGACCGCAGCCCTTCTTTAAAGCATACGAAACACTCTGAAACAGGGCAGTACACTTAGTTTGGTCAGTGGGTCAGTCTCCCCATATTTTTCAGTTATTTCTCCCGTGTCTGGAGAGGTTTGGCCACTGTTTAGCACAACAGTACTTCTTCACTCTCCATTTTGAAGTCAGTTGTTGGAGCTGTTAACTTTGATCAGTTGTTTTGTTTGGTTTAGTTTCGTCAGTGGGCCGTGGTCTGTCAGACATTCTGTCACATTCTAACTAACTAATTTTTTTATTCCAAAATTTTATTGTTCAGTACACATTTTTTCTTCCAAAACATGAATACATAAATACAATAAAATAAAACAAGTATGTATAATCTTTAATGCAAGTGACCTAATAAAGACCTATACAAAGATCTAAATAAACACTTAATGTTGTACATGCTGCTGTAGTTTTTAACTGTCTTTGGGTGTTGAATTGAGAGAATGTATTGTTTGAGCTCTTTGTTAAAAGCAACAAAGCAGAGTTTCTTAGCAGTACATTTACTTGCATAAATAACGAATTTATCTATTACAGTAATAAGATGAATCGTGTTTAAGTGGTTCTCTGTGTGTCATTGTTCAAGAGAGCAGCAAACAAAACATTCTTCCAAAGTAAAGTAGAACTTTCATCAATATTCACACCTTCTAGCCAATAGCTGAGCAAATATCTTGAATATTTATTAATTAAAGAAACTGGATGCCACTATCAGTAAATAATGTGTCTTTGTTGGGCTTGGGAATTAAAGCTGTAAACCCTTGAGCGATGGTAGCAGGGAAATATTTTTTTTCTATACATTCTACAAAGACCTCAAATTAAAAAAGCAGCCAGTTCATTAGCAAAAATTCTGAAATAAGTCCAGACACCTGGTGACTTGTTTTTTTGTAATTGCATTCTTAATTTCAAGAGTGATGGGTTTAGCATATAACTCCAAATAATTTTCATCAAAAGATTCAACTGTCAGAGTTCAAAAGCTGATTCTTGACTAAACCTATAGCCAAATAGATTTTTGAAACATTTAGTACAGTAACTGGATATTACTTTTTAGTCTTGTGTTATAATCCCCTTAATATTTAGTCTATTAATATTGTTTTTATTGGAATGATGTTTTTCTATATTAAAGAAATAGTTCTAGATCTGATAAAGGCACTCTATGATTTTTGACTGTATAATTTATTAAGCTTAACTCGCAAGTTATCTATTTCCAGTTTCTCCTCCTCTAATAAAGTATCTGGATTTTTATGAAATCAATAAGTGATCCATGTTTATACCTCTGCCTTTTCAGCTTTTCTAAATTTGTTTATAAGTCTATTAAATTTACCAACCTCAAATCTGAAGAGTTCCCAATTAATTCCAAACTCTTTGTCTTCTCTATCTCTGGACCGAAAATGTTAGATAAGGCCTGTGGCTTCTTTTCAAACTTCTTCATTTAATAATAAGGAAGTATTGAGCTTCCATTGCACTGATTTAGCATTACATTGTTTTAGAGGTGGATAGGTTTGTCTTGAAGTATGATCCATAAGTGGAGTGGACCAAAAAATTGTTAAAACACTCAGAAATGAGCCAAAAATCTATCCAAGATTGACCCTAACCCAAAGATTGACTCGGCACATGAAAAATGGGAGCAAAAACAAAAGTGTACATTTCAGCGTACATTTTAGGGCAGTTTTTCTCACTTCTCTCCACTCTTTGTTTTCCAGTGCATACAGTCTTCTCATTCACGTCTTTTTGATATGGACTGTTTCCACTATTTTCTCAGTCGCATCACTTCTGGACTTAGTAACTGCATCATCAAATTCTGGAGCGCTGTCAACACGGACGTGAGATACTGTAGGTTTTTTTGCAACTGTGGGCTTTCTTGGTGTCATGGGTAATGAAGGGAAGTCTTCTTTGTAATCCACTTGCAAGTTGCCCTCCATCCAGTCGGATGGATGGACCACAAACTGACCTTAATTGTGGTTGCTAGCAAGAATGCTACTTTTTACGGTCCTGCTAGGTTGACTCTTTGACTTTTTTGGACAGTCTCAGACATTTTTTGCGGCACAGCTTTTGGAAGTAATAAAGAACTTTTTCAACAATGTTCACCAACTAAACTTTGTCATCACATATGCGTACAATAAAGCTTTAGTGCTGAGAGCTTGATAATGTTCTGATTTATCAAATCACTATCTTGTGTGCCCAAGAATACTGCCTGTTGTTGGAGATGTTTGCTTAGTGTTCCATGGGCATAAATGGCAAGTAGCACAAAATGTGGTTTTACCAGTGGTTTAACAGCAGCCGCTACTGCTACTGTGATAAAGTAACTATTCATGTGCATTACTATTAGTTCTATAAGTTATATATAGTACACTAAAAAAGACGTAAAAATCATCTTTTATGCTAAAATGGCAACAAATTGACACCTTTTTGAGTGCACCCTTGCACTTTTTGAGACATTTTCCAACCATGTTTAAACGTGTACTTCTTTATCTTTATCTGTTTCTGGCACTACTACTCTACAAATTCACCTTGTTAAAGACATTGAACATGTCTAGCAACATTCCTAAATACTCCTATGACTTTGGGTGGAACACCCTTGTAATGTTGCCTGTCTTCTACCACAGAGCATCAGTATATCTATCTATTTTCTTGTTCCAGTGTAATGCAATGATCAGCTACTGCACATGGACCCAGGTTTGCCCTCATTCACCTATATACCAAAGGAATTGCAGTTTGACATCAATTCTCTCTTTTTCTCTCATTAGAAATTCATTGTAATTCTTGGGCGGCAGCCATACTTGCTTTTTGTGTGTTTGTTTTCAACATTTTGGATTCTTTTGTAGTGACATTACACGACAGACACAGCAGTGAATATGAGAGGTTGGCTTGGGGGCTGGCAGGTTACTTTGTTACAGTGTATATCAGATCTGATACATAATAATATATAAATGCACCAACCTACAGGACAACATGTTGCATAGCCACAAACATTTTGGCCTACCAAGTAGGACAACATGTTTGATTTGTTTTTGGGTTTGGCACAAAGAAGATTGTTGTATTGAGGATAAATACATCAGTGTTAATGTATTTCACCCTGTCACATATCAGATTCTTTTTTCTTAGCACCTTGCACATTGTTATTTGTTTCTCAACCAGCCTTGCTAAGGGAGATCCCTCAGCTTTTCTACCATTAGTGAGCTACACTCTCATCTCCTTCTCTCAACCTTTTGCTGAGCAACTCAACGCAGCTGGACTGGAGCTGACTGGCAAAACTGACCTCAGATTCACTGACACTCTTTATAAGGTAACACACACATTCTGAGTTCTGTGTTTTCTCAGCCGCACAAAGATTGTTGCATGCAGCACTACGAAATACTATCAAGTCTCCTAATATAAATGTGTATTATTTGTATTTGAAGTTTGTTCCTCCTTCAATCTATAATTCTAACTGCCCTCTAGTGTACAGTGGATTTTATCTTGTAACTTCTAATGTGTGTGTGTGTGTGTGTGTGTGCTCATTTAGGTTCTACGTGATATCTTCCAGTATAAGCCCATACTCACCAAGCAGCAGTTCCTACAGTGGGGTTTCTCTCAAAGGAAAATCTCTGTCATCTGTGACATCATTAACTTGGTCCTGCAGAAACACAACCAACTGAAGAAGGTGCAGACTGTTTTAATGGTTTATTTTTATTTTTATTTACATACATGTGTGTTTTATGCACACTGTATGATGTGTAACATTAAAGGCAGCAAAGACCATAAAGATCATTAAACAAGTCAACTCATCAGTTGTTTGGTGATAGCAAACTAAGGTTATAAATTGTCATATAAAGCTGAAGTAATAATCACTGGGGCTGAAGGATATTGAAAAAATAATCCAGTTGCAGTATTTTTGTACGTCCAATATTGTGATTGTGATTCAGTGTGCAAACACTTTCCATCTTTTGTTTCCATCTTCTGTATTAGTCAGCCTAACCCTAACCCTGCTTTGAAATGAGATGAGTTGGTGCATGATTGATATGACATATCTTTATTTAGCTACTGAATTGTTAGAACCTTCCTCACAGTAGAATGTAGAAAACTTCAAGCCTTGCAAACATGTAAAATAAGCATCATGACTTAATTTTTTATCAAATCTGAAAAAAGAACAAGAAACCACTGCAAAATAACAGGCCTGGTGTGAACATTAATGTATGGATAGGATACATATCAGTTTATTTTCTGTCTTTTTGTTTCTATTTGTTAAACTAAACAGAGCCCTATGGTCCATGTAAAATTCAGATTATGTGCAATTTGCCAAAATATTGCAATGCAGTCTATACAAAAGGGTCTTCCCTACCATTGACAGAACCAGGACTGGAGGGGTTGGCCACAGTCTTTTCTGCACACTTCACGCGCAATATCAAAATAGTTGAACATTCAACAAACAGCAATTTTGTAAAGTATCCTGTAAAACTGTGTGTGTTGTAGCCTAGAGTCAGATGCCCTACCTCACACAAGTATGGCAGAGGAGAAGCTCATGCAATGCTGACTGATGAAGACACTGTAAGTATTGTTTGAACTGCTAAATATCACCAATCAAAGTACAGAGTACTGTATAGTATTCCACACCACTCAGTGATCTAGATGATATAGTAAGTGGTATAGTAAGTTTATGCTGTGGTTTTTAACTTTCATTTTTTTTTTAAGCATATGACCTCTAAAATGCAGCAATTCCTCTCCCTGTCACAGATATGCGTATGCAGAGTGGTGAAAAATTAACTCTTTAGTTGAATGCCATTCTGTTCTTATGTGTTTCAGGTATCTGAGAAGCCATTTCTTGGGAATCACCTTGAAAATCCCTTAATTTTTCCAACAAACTCCTCCCACATGGAGACACTCTCTTCCCAAAATGTAACTTATCCTTCTCATAATGAAGTATACTCCTCCAGTTCTCCTGGAAGTGGGATCAAAGAGGTGGCAGGAGGGGAAGAGGTCAAGGATGACATTCTTTATGTAAGCATTTACCAAAGCAGTATACAGACTGTGAAAGAAATGAAAGCTTGTGTAAGTTAATAATTTTGACCGGTTTGCCAATATGAAATAACAGCGGGTTGTGCTCATATTCCACTTCTGATACAATACATATGGTGGAGATTGATTATCTTTGTATGTTACACCAGCAGTGTGTAAATTAAGAGGATAACAATAGAAATCAGTTAACTCAACTGCCTGTTTGAGACAATATGTGCTACAATTCAGCAGTTTTTCCCATAACACAGATTTATTTAGATACAGAAAAGTAAGTCTCGGCATAGGGTTTACAATATATCAAAGTCTCTGTCACTTAGAAAATCCGAGTTTCTTAGCATCTACATTGACCAATATTTTTTACTTCATCTGAGGTTTTTACTAAATCCTAAACTTCTGATCTTTTTAGAGGAGTTTGAACACATGTCAGTATAAAAGGTAATCTAATGGTCTTTTCTGTCTTTCAGTCATCAGATGTGGAAGGAAGGCTGTTGGCACTGGAAGCTCAACTAGAGAGTCTCCTGCCGAGACTAGACAGGCTCAGCATATTGGAGAAATGCCTGGAGGAACATGACAGATGGAAAAACACAGAAAAGGTAGTTTTGTCTTTTTTTTTTTTTTTTTTACTTATTTAATATATTATCTCCATTCATTTTATGTTTTATTTGTATATTTGTTTGTTGTACAGACAGACAACAAAGGAAGTTTAATAATGACATTACTTCTTCTATTTATCCTATTCTGTTCCAGAATGAAGGACATACCATCACCATATCCAAAGAGTGCTGGGAAAATCTGATGAGCAGAGTCCTGTTATTGGAAACTAAACTAGAACTTAGTGATAAAAGGTAGGACAAGTGCATAAGCCGTGACATTTTAATTAAATCTCCATGCAGAGGGTAGTTACTGCTTGTCTTGTTTTTATTATGTTGTTGTGGTGTTCCTCAGCTTGGGGCTGATTCAAGATTTTTTTCCCCAGTAAAATTCAAGAAGATTGAAATATAATTAAAACATTTTTAGGACTTTGTGAGCAAGACCTGCACTACATTTTTTAAAATAAAAAAATAAACAGGTTTTTAAGTCCATCAAAGACAACATAGCAGCCTTAGACCCTTACCAATTTGCACCTAAAACAAACACATCCACAGAGAATGCGATCTTCACTTAGTTTTCACACACCTCACGTGTTGACATAAGACACAAAGTCTAGAGGGCATGGACCAATCCAGTCTCCCCACTGGTTCCTGCTATTTTTCTGAATGATTATATTAAATTATATCGGAATGATAACATGACTACAAGACACTCAACAGCATAGGGAAATAGTCAATTCAACTCACTCTCCTCCTGCTAACTCTTCTACCTGGCTGATCAGTGTTTTCAAATGTAAACAATGAGAAAAAGGTGAAGGGGACAAACACCAGCTACATACCTGACCACAAAGTCGAGCAAGACCATCTCTGTGTTCAGTCCCTGCATCTGTCTCAACACAAACGGAGGAAACAGAGGCAAACATCGGATAAATGAACGGGATTACCTTATGCTTGGCACAGGGACTGTGTCACGTCAGAAGCTTGAGGAAATTCCAGGAATTTCTACCTCTGCACAATCAAGACTGTCCTGACATCACTGCCTGGTATGGGAACAGCACCAAACATGACCACAAGGCTCCATAAAGAGTGGTTAGTTCAACTTCATGCATCGTAGGCAGCACTCAACCCTGGATCAAAGACATTTACACTGTGTGGTGTAAGACTAGGGCTAGGAGAATCATTAAATATTCCAGCTGCCCAGATAATGGCCTTTTCTCTCTGCTTTGGCTGAGAAGAAGATACTGGATACACCAGGCTAGCATTGAGAGGTCTAGGAAGAGCTTCTACCCTCAGACCACTAGGATCCTGAATGAGGACACTGCCTTAGAGTTGTTCCAAGACCATTTTTAATTGATTATTATTCAACATTACTATGGTTAGCTTTATGAACAAATACTTTTTCTTACAATATTTTTGTATTGCATAATTAAAGGAACTAATGAACACACATTTCACTATATATATTTGACAAATAAAACTAAAGTAAACCTTGGAAATAACATCATCTACGTCAGATAGCTGTTTGTTGATTTGCAAACTTGGCAATGGTACCAAAAACATTGGCTTGAGTACCACACTCTGCAACTGGATATTGGACTTTCTCACAAACAAACCCCAGACAGTACAGATTGGCTGGAATGAACGACACCACCTTTTAATGGATCAATTTCAAACAATGACTGAACCTCATATTGGAAGGACATGTTGCAGAGTGCGTAGAAAACAACCAAATGCTCAACACCAACAAAACCAAGGAGCTGATCATTGGTTTAAAACAAGACATGCATGTCTATGTAAGTGGAGCTGAGGTGAAGGAGGTGAACAGTTTTAGGTTCCTTGAAAACACCAGTACAGAGAACCTGTTGTGTTCTCCACCCTTTAAAAGAAAACAAAAACTGAGAAACAAATGTATTTCTTAAGGAAACTTTGGAAGTCAAAATACTTGTGCCAGGGGATTGACAAATAAAAGCAGTACTTTTCAGTCTCCTCCATTTGGGGAAAAAAAATCACAAAATCTAAAGGTTTGGATTGAAGCTGTAGACTGTAGTTGTGTTGGGTTGTGTTAGTGTTGTTTTGCCTGCCTTCTGAAGGTCTCTCTATGCCAAAGATTTGGTGAACAAGACACATTCAACTTTTATGCTAGCTAAAAGATGCCTCATTAACATCAGACTTTTCATGGCACAAAACATTGCCATATCAGCATGAAATTCTTTGAATAAGCCTTAATGTTTGTGTGTGTGAAAAAAATATGGAATAAATTCTAAAAATATTAGCAAGTGGCATAAGTAAAATGTCTTCCCAAGAGAAAGAACATGGCCTTTGTACTATTAGCAAGGTATTAATGTCATACTGGAACTACACAATAGTGTTTTACTGTAGCACATACGGAATAATTGACTCAAAGTAGGAAAACAATACATTAAAAAAATAGCTAAATGTCTTCATGCCTAAGTAAGTCTTTCTTGACACCATTTTGCGTAATATTTATTTGAGAACTAGTAACATACTTTCTTGTGTGTTCAGTCTGTTTGTCCAGGAAAACCCAGATGATGGACAAGATGGGATCACTAACATGTAAGTTTCTTAATTATAGTTTTTGGTCTTCAATGTTTTGTCTTCATAATTTATATTCAAGATCATCATACATGGAGTAGTCACTGGCAATGAAATTCTTGAGTCTCTGGCTCCCTTAAACAATGCTTAAAAATATTTTGGAAAGAGAGACCACATGTGCAAAAAGGAAAATAGATATAGAACTAAAATAAATAATTAACAGTTATAAAATCAAATATAGACCTAAAATATAACTAAAACATCTAAATAAATTATATAACTAAAGATAATATAGAATAAAATACAGAAAAATACTGTTTTATGTACAAGATGCAAAGTATTGAATAGTGAAATTATGTGGACTTTAGTATTAAATTATATTAATAAATATGTTTTGCCCTTAATAATCAGATCAGGTCAGAATAATCAGAACACAATTTATTAACAATTTGTGTGTTTGTGTATGTTGAAACTTTGCAGGCTGAAGAGCACCTCTGGTCTGCTGAAGAGCACTGAGTCCAACACAACAACCGGCCAGTAAATTACACCAAATGATCGTCGTCATAGTGTGGATTTAATGTAATACCACACCACAATTTTGTCTCCGTTTGCATTGTTCATGTTATTTATTAAACCTAATTGTCGCCAGTATGTGCCTAAAATATTGCTTTGTTTCTAACAGGTTGGTTGTATTTTTAGACAAGCTGAGAAATTCCTGTAGGTTCTTTTAACTTTCATCACAAAACTCAGAAGTCACACCCACACCTGCCAGCAGAGGGGATGTCACTGGTTTACTAATCTCACCCAAATGGACATTTTCACTTTACCTGCTGTTCATTCAAATTTCATGCTTTGCCTGTAAAATTATTCATTAAAATGAAACATTATTGAGCACTTCTTCATATTCTGCTTCTGTGCCCCTCTCAAACCTCTCTTCAACCACAACTTTTTAATACGACCCATGTATAATTCCATATATGACTGATGATGATGTTCTCTGTACATGTCTGTCCGTCCCAGGGAGAGGGAATCCCTCATCTGTGGCTCTTCCTCAGGTTTCTTCTTTTTTCCAAGTTTTTCCTGACCCGGTTCGAGGGTCTAGGGACAGAGGGTGTCACAACTATACAGATTGTAAAGCCCCGAGGCAGACGATGTTTTGTGATTTTGGGCTTAATAAATAAATTTGATGATAAATTAGATTTTGATTTAACTGTCGCTCCCCGTCTCTCTCCATTGCCTCATCTGTCCCAACAGCTCACCCTTCACCTGACTCCATTCTCATGTCTCTGACTCTGCTATGGACACTTTCCTCTCTTCAGTCTTTCTCTGTCGTCTCAGCTGTCTGCTGTTCATTCAGAATTTAGCCCGTCTGGTCGTCAGCCTACCCACAATTTCCATAATTATGTAGTGTAGGTCGTCCACTGGTCACAGGGTTGGGCGTTCGATCCCTGAGCTCCTCCTGTCAACATGTCAGTATGTCCTTGAGTAGGTACCTGAAACATAAATTGCTCCTGACTTTTCTCAGGTTGTTGTGTTGAATGCAATCATTGTAAGTCACTTTGGACAAAAGTGTCAACTTAATAAATGCAATGTAATATAGAGTGAGACAGCTTCCTCTTAGAATGAGTTTATTATAATTTTCATATTCCATCCATCCATCTATCTTCCACCGCTTATCCGGGTCACGGAGACAGCAGTCTGAGCAGAGAGAGACAGAGCCCAGACTTCCCTTACCCCAGGCCTGGCTCCAGGGTGGGGCCCCATTCCCCCTGGTAACGCCAATCCGGGCGACGTAACGGTCCTTGTTGGTCTTCTATCCATGATGAGCTTCTGAACCGCTCTTAGTCTGGCCTGTCATTTAGGATCTGTTTGCCATGGGAGACCCTACCAGGGGCGTAATTCCCCCAACAAGCATAGCTCCTAGGATCATTCGGGCACACAAACCCCTCCACCACAGTAAGGTGGCGGTTCAAGGAGGGGTAATTTTCATATTCAAGGGGTTAAATTTGAGACTGCTGGGCTTCTGACAAAAATGAATGGTTGCAAATAGTCAAAAAAAGTTTTTTTCTGCATATTGACACCAAATTAAGTAACAAGAGAAGACAGCAAAGGTGACAACAAGCTCTGCTTTCTAAATGAAGTGGTCACAAAATATATGGAAAGTTGGGTGTGCAAGCTGGTATGGCCAAATCAAGTGTTATGACACAGTGTCACAGCAAAGAACTAAGCACAGTATGTGTAAATGTGCCTAGGTTTTAACATATCCATCCTTGAATTTTGAGCCATCACACCAATAAAATTTTAGGTCCTCACAACAGTCAAAAATTACCTTTAAAAAATAGCCAGTCATTCAGTTTAGCTGAGCCAGTTTCAGGGCTCTGTAAGCACGCTGAGGATGTTTCCCTGGGTATTTGCAAGCAAACTTGAGCTTTATTTGTCTCTACTTTTCTCTCCATTCCTTGATCGAGTGTCTCAAGAGACAAGATATGTTGCACCTTGATATGTATTTAGCAGACATATGTACACAGTTACCCTTTCTGCCCTGCCAGTTCTGACAAGGATCTAAATGAATAAATGAATCATGAAACTTAAAATATTTTATACAAGAGATAACTTTTGAGTAACAAAATTAAACTTAGGCACTTGCTGAGAGCTCCCAGGTTAATTGAAAATAACAGTGAAATGGTGTGATGTAAGCCCAAGGCTTTCCTGTTTCAAAGGAAATTTAAATACAAGTGTGAAAACTCCTTAAAGCTATATTTGCCTACAAACCAAGTCTAATCTATTCTCCTGTTTAGGTTTGTAAAAATCTGAATCCAGGCAACACTTATTGTGAAGTTCTTAGTAGTCCAATCAAGTAAATGCTATTTGAGTTTTATCCAGAGTTTTGGAGGCTGTGTACTGTAAATATTGCAGCAAGGCAGCAATTGATAATTTTTCTTCATTCTTCATGTAATATAGCAATAGTAAAGGTAAATTCAAACATTTGTGCATATTGTTATTCTATTCAGAACCTCTGTCCACTTCTTTCATACAGTCTATGATCTTGACCAACCCTGTTCCTCAGGTATAGGCTAATTGTCAATAATAATGACATCACCACTGCTGGCTCATTATGTACAGCACCTCTTACTGTGAAGACACACATATCAATCCTGTTGCTGTGTGATGGCTACAAATAATTACTGCAATAAACTCAGAGGAAAGAATCCTAGATACTGTATCTTTATGCAACAAACAAAACTGAATGTGATGACTCGTTCGTTTGTCAGGTTTCTGTTTCTGGTGTCCTGTGTTTCTTATGGGTTTTTCATGTCAGGTTATGTTTTGTCATGTCAGGTTTTCATGTTTGTCATGTTTCTTATGTTTTGTCTGGTCATGCATGTTGTCAGGTTTCTGTCTAGCGTTTCATGTTTCATAGGTCTTGTGTTCAGTGTTTAATCGGTTTGAATGTCATGTCTGTTTTCTGTTCTGTTATGTTTTGTCATGTTAAGTTTCCATGTCTGTCATGTTTTCTGTTTCCTTGTTCTGGCGTGTCATGTTTTATTTTGAAATCTACTCTCCGTCATGTTTCAGGTCCCTTTACTTCCTGCCATTGTGTTTCCCACCTGTCTGATTGTCTGCCCCGCCCTGATTGTGTTCACCTGTTTCTCGTTACCTCATGTGCTTATATAGTTCCTTGTCTCCCCTTGTCTTGTTGCCAGATCGTCGACTCATGTTAAGCGTTCCATGTCATGTGTTTCATGTCCCGCGACTCTTGTCAAGCGTTTCATGTTCAGCGTTTCTGGTCCTGCGTTTCATACCAAGCTTATATTTTGTAAGACTTTTTCTTTATTAAAACCCTGCAAACCTTTCCCGGAGTCTGTGTCCTGCATGTGGGTCCACCTGCCTTGTGCCCTCATCGTAACAGAACGATCTGGCCAGAAATGGACCCAGCGGACACGGTCGGTACCCAGGAGCATGGGTTGGGCACTTTCCGGATGATCACCGGCCTGGTGAGTGCGTACCCAGGATGCGATCGCCAGCAAAAGAGGCAGGCATTGGAGCTGGCCAGCAACGGGTTGGCCAGTGATCCCTGGCTGCTCCCAGAGGGTGCCTGGGTTATATGAGGAGCTACGGACGGCGCTAAACAAGTTGCCATCTAAGCTCCAACTGGCTCACCTCCCACGATCGCTCTTGCCTCAACTTCAGCCTGTCAAGCCACAGCCTCAACTTCAGCCTGCCAAGCCACAGCCTCGTCTCCAGCCTGCCAGCCAGCCAAAGCCTCGTCTCCAGCCTGCCAGCCTCGTCTCCAGCCTGTCATGCCAAAGCCTCGTCTCCAGCCTGTCATGCCAAAGCCTCAACTCCAGCCTGCCAAGCCAAAGCCTCGGCCTGCTAACTCACAGCCACAGACGCAGCCTCGAACTGCTAACTCACAGCCACAGACGCAGCCTCGGCCTGCTGCACCACAGCCGCCCATGCAGCCTCGGCCTGCTGCACCACAGCCGCCAAGTCCTCAGCCTGCTAGCCCAGCACGTCAACGAGACCCTTGGTGGGGATCTCGCCTGGCAATATTCCCAGGGTCTCGGGGAGGCCGCGGAGGAGGGTGTGGATCCCAACGGCAGCTGCTATCCCTCCATGCCACGGATCCCTGGTGGGGGACTCGCCTTGGCGATATTCCCAGGGTCTCGGGGAGGCCGACGGAGAGGACATCAGTTGTCAAGTGCTACGGCCACTGAGACTGTGACCAACGCAGAGCTTCCCAGCGCCGCTGAGCCCGAGCTTCCCAGCACCGCCACTGGACTGAGCTGGATTAGCCAGCGCCCCGAGAAGGACCTGGAGGCCGGGAGCTGAGCTAGTCAGCGCCCCCTGAGGAAGGAGCCTGAGGTCGGGACCAGAGCTAGTCAGCGCCCGAGAAGGACCCGGAAGCCGAAGCGACGAGCTAGTCAGCGCCCCAGAGGAGAGGAGCCTGAGAAGTCCCAGCGCCCCAGAGAAGGAGCCTGAGCGTCCCAGCGCCCCAGAGAAGGAGCCTGAGCGTCCCAGCGCCCCTGAGCCCCAGCCCCAGAGAAGGAGCCTGAGCGTCCCAGCGCCCCAGAGAAGGAGCCTGAGCGCCCGAGATTCACAGTGAAGGCCTGAGATTCACGAGTCCCCGGAGGTTCACAGTGCCACAGTCCCCGAGGCCGAGATTCACAGTGCCACAGTCCCCGAGGCCGAGATTCACAGTGCCACAGTCCCCGAGAGGCCAGGCCAGATTCACAGATGCCACAGTCCCAGGCCCACAGTGCCACAGTCCCCAGTGCCCCAGGGACTGAGGCCGAGATTCACAGTGCCACAGTTGCCCCAGTGCCCCAGGGACTGAGCTCGAGCCTCCCAGTGCCCCTCCCAGTGAGCGTCCCACTGAGCTCGAGCTCGAGCCTCCCAGCCTCCAGTGCCTCCCAGTGAGCTGCCCCTGAGCCTCGGCCCCCTGCCCTCCCAGCTGAGCCTCGAGCCTCCCAGTGGGCCTCCCAGTGCCCCCGAGACTGAGCTCGAGTGCCTCCCGAGCCTGAGCCTCCTCGAGCCTCCCAGTGGGCCTCCCAGTGCCCCCGGGACTGGGACTGGGCCTCAGCTGGGCCTCCCAGTGCTCCCGGGGCGGAGCCCTTTCCGTCGGCCTCCCCTGCCGACACCTCTCCTGAACTGATTCGCCGTCGCCACGGGCCGCCTGAGAAGGGTTCCGCCTTCACCGCCGGCCTCTGGAGGGTCTCACGCCGCCTCCGCCCGCTGGCCTCCCGCCAAGGTTCTGTCTCCATTCATGGGCCGCCCCGGCCTCCGGAAGGTTCCGCCGCTCGGCACGCCCGGAAGGTTCCGGCCTTCATCTTCGCCGCCGTCGCCCGCCAGAGGGTCTTGCCGTCTTCGCCGTCCGCTGCCGGCCACCAGAGAGTTCGGCCGCCTTCACCGCCGTCGGCCTCCAGAGGGTTCTGCCTCCGCCTGTCGGCCGCCGGAGGGTTCCTGCCTTCGTCTTCGGCGCCGCCGTCGCCACCGAGGGTCCCAGTCTTCGCCGCCGTCTTTGGCGCGCCACGTCCGGTCTCCTGAGGGTCCCTGGCCTGGCCTTTTCGCGCTTCGCCTGCGCAGTCGCCGCCGGTCACCACAGTGTCCACGCTTTCTTCATTGCCGTCGCCGGCTTCAGTTCATATCATGGTCAGAGACTTTGGTCTATAGAACATAGAACCCTCCTCCGGTCCCCCTCCACCCACCCGGGCTAGACTGTTCGTCGGGTTTTGGGGTTCCGGGGACGTCTGGAATCCGTCCCTTGAAGGGGGGGTTCTGTGATGACTCGTTCGTGCTTGTCAGGTTTCTGTTTCTGGTGTCCTGTGTTTCTTATGGGTTTTTCATGTCAGGTTATGTTTTGACATGTCAGGTTTTCATGTTTCATGTTTCTTATGTTTTGTCTGGTCATGCATGTTGTCAGGTTTCTGTCTAGCGTTTCATGTTTCATAGGTCTTGTGTTCAGTGTTTAATCGGTTTGAATGTCATGTCTGTTTTCTGGTTATGTTTTGTCATGTTAAGTTTCCATGTCTGTCATGTTTTCTGTTTCCTTGTTCTGGCGTGTCATGTTTTATTTTGAAATCTAACTCTCCCGTCATGTTTCAGGTCCCTTTACTTCCTGCCATTGTGTTTCCCACCTGTCTGATTGTCTGCCCCGCCCTGATTGTGTTCACCTGTTTCTATTCGTTACCTCATGTGCTTATATAGTTCTTGTCTCCCCTTGTCTTGTTGCCAGATCGTCGACTCATGTTAAGCGTTCCATGTCATGTGTTTCATGTCCTGCGATTCATGTCCCGCGACTCTTGTCAAGCGTTTCATGTTCAGCGTTTCTGGTCCTGCGTTTCATACCAAACTTATTTTTGTAAGACTTTTTCTTTATTAAAACCCTGCAAACCTTTCCCGGAGTCTGTGTCCTGCATGTGGGTCCACCTGCCTTGTGCCCTCGTAACACTGAAGCTCCTGTTGATGTTTTTGGAAAAAACCTGTATTACAGTGAGTGGCACAAAGAGACATTAGGAGAGGCTTATCAGTCTCACTCATTACAGACTCTGCCTTGATTGCATTACAGTTGTGTTTCAGAAATTATTGAAATTTGATCAGATTCCGGCCATCAGTGACCATCAAAAATTTGAATACAACTAACAATATGGTTAAACGTAATATGTAGGAGCCAAATATGTTGTTGGATGTTATTTACTTATTTGTTTGTATATGGACAGGCAGGCTATATAATACTAAAAATGTTCATTCAGTGCTGCAACTGTCAGGACCACATGCAGCCTGTGCTCAACAGTCTGTTTTGTGTGAAAAGTATGCCTGTGTCTGTAATATGTTTTCATTGTAGGTGAAATAAACACCTTTGTTGGTCTGCACCTAACCTCTGCCTCAAAAGCCTTCTGTTTAAGTCCAGCTGCTACACGGTCATACAATCAGCCAGATTTTCTATGTTTTAACCTGTCTTCAACCAAGCCACTGTCTCACTGCTCCAAACAAAACATTCCCATTTGACCCTTTCAACCTTCCAACATGGAAGAAGTACATTTTTGTTGGATGTTGATCTTCATAATGCCCTTGAAGATTTTCCCAGTAATTCATCACCAGCTGTTTGTGTCTTATATCAAGAAACTGTTTACACATCTCATCTTAAAGAGCGGAGTCATTTTAAGAACACCATATCAAAGTCTCAGAGCTTAAGCTTACCAACATCCAACTTCTTTAATGAGCAATACACTCATTGTCTAACACTGATCTAATAACTGCCACAGAAATATTTTTTATTGCGGATCTGCTTGCTCCCCATTCTGAACATGTTAAACATCTCATCGCATTCAATATATTTTTACACTTAATGTTTATTCCAAGTGGTGTAGTGGTTAGCACTCTTGCCTCAGAGCAAGACGGTTCTGGGTTCAAATCAGTTCTGTGTGGAGTTTGCATGTCCTGTACTGTCCTGTACTCTCCTCCTTCCTCCCACAATCCAAAAGCAGGTTAATTGGCCCTAGGTGTGAGTGGTTTGTCAGTCCTGTGACTGACTGGTGTCCAGTCCAGGGTGTACCCTGCCTCTTGCCCAATGATAGCTGAGATAGGCTGCAGCACCCCCTATGACCCTGTGTGTCAGGATAAGAGAGTATAGAAAATGGACAGATGGTGTTTATTCCATGGTAACTTCACATCAAACCACACACCCAAAATCTTAAGACTTTCACTCATATTATCCTTTACTTATTCATATTTTTCAGTGTGTCCACACCTCTCTTTCTAGTGAACATTACTGTTTTGTTTTTTTCTACTGAAAAATTAAATTTCACAAATATGGCCATTTATAAACCACATTACCTGCCATTTGTACTGCCATTTTTTTCCATTGTATGACTAATATTCTTTCCACTTTTTGACAAAGCAAACAGTGACCATCCAACATAACCCTGAACTTGAGAGAAAAAAATCACTAATCATAATGGAAGAGTGCTGGGCTAATGACACTGCCCTGAGGAGTAATCTATCCACCATATATCTTACTGATAAGGCTGTACCACTTCTGACTTCTATAGATCCATCAGGTTCTCTGTGTACCTGCGTGGGTCTTCTCCAGGTACTTCAGCTTCTTCCCACAATCCATAGACATGCAGGTTAGGTTAATTAGTGACTAAATTTCCCGTAGGTGTGATTGTGAGTGTGAGTGGTTGTCTGTCTCTCTGTCTGTCTGTTGGCCCTGTGATTGACTGACAACAGCTTGGATAGGCTCCAGCAACCCCCGGCCCTATATCAGAATAAAGGGTATAGATAATGGATGGATTGATGGATCTATCAAATAAAAAGTCTTGTATCCAATTATAGGTTTGAGCTTGTATTCCTGTTGTTAATAATTTGATCATGAGTTCCTCCTTCTTTACCACATCAAGCGCCTTACACTTTGCCCCTCCTATATCCACTGTGATGAGGTGATAGAATTCCTCTGCTTTCCATGTAAACTGTTAATCTTTCTGTAATCATTGGTGTGAATGCTGAAAGCATTCAAACCTATGTTCTTCTAAATCTTTATTATTATTATTCCGCTCACTTTTTTTTTATTCATATCTCCTTCCACATTTTTCATCGTAGAAACACCATTCAAACATCAAAACGTTCAGCTCAATTAGGACATGTGCGCTATTACATTTCTCATTCCTAACATTCAAACTTTCCGAAATATTCCAGGTTTTTCAGGAATTTTTTCCCATTCAAATGAATGGACGGAATCTTCAAAATCTTCCCATTTTAACACATTTTCACACTTTTTCAGCTCTTCACCTATTCATTCATACTTTCAGCTACAAAGTCCATTCAAACATCAAAATATTCCACATCTTTCAGGGATTCAGGATATCATTCAACTTTTCAAATCCCATTCAAACTTTTTTAAATATTCAACTTTGTTTGAGGTCCAGTTTTGGCAAAATGTTCAAAACTAGAGTGGGTGACATCATCAGCTAGAGTGGAGATGAGCCTGTGAAAATCTTGTGAAAAGTCTCTCTTCAACTCACTCTCATTCCCACAAGGTTTACTCTACATAGATCATAATTACATAATTTTACAGGAAAATTTGTGCTGCTTGCAGACATGTGTCAGACTAAGCAAACAGTCTAAGCGAACTGGCTCCAGACCCCTCCAAGCGAGAGGAGCACCAACCAACTGCCCCATCTACTCCCATTATAAATCAGACCTGAGAAGTTGGAAAAAGCTGAAGAATACTACTTTTTCAAACTGCTCTTATGATCACATTTTTAGCCCCACATACACATAAAATCTACATCACTGTGTTCATGAGACTCTTGTCTGTCTGATCAGTTTGAGGATAGGACTTATGGTCTGGCCACATGATGCAGGAGTTTGAAAGGTGCACCTCAGCTGAATCTCTGTGAATTCAGCTGTCTGAGGCAATAGTGCATGCAGTCACCATGGCAACCAGTGACTGAAGGTTTCACACACAGCTGATTGAGATGAGCTCATTACTGCAGTTTGACTGTGTGTTTACTTACAAGAGGAAATCCCAGAGCTCACACACACACACACACAAACACACACACGCACACAGACAGATATATGCACACACACATACACATACACAAACACACTAACTTTTACCATCATGACCAGAGCATCAGATTAAAGAATGACTTATTATTCAAATAACTTTTTAGATTATTATTATTATTATTATTATTATTATTATATTTACAAACTAGTCTTTTGACATGCACACACACACATAGGCCTACACACACACACACAGTACTCAGACACTTTCCAACTTTGTCAAGCATTTTTAAAGTCTTATTTACTCATTCAAACTTTTAAACAGGACCTTTTTAATGCAGTATTAGAGGTATTATTTAACTTTTGAATCCCATTCATGTAAGTTAGGCAAGTCTATTCATACTTCTTCTGCTGCTTCTTGATAATAATTCGAAAATCTTAAAATATTACACATTCCTCATTCATTTTAGGTACCATTCATCTTTATCATTCAGTAATCCAGGTTAGGGTAAGCCTTTCATTCAAAACAACTTTAAATATTCCACATTTTCCATTCATTTCAGGCATCATTCATTTTTCATTACTCAGCTATCCAGTTTAGGGTAAACCTTTCATTCAACAAATCTTCAGATATTCCACATCTTTCATATATAAGATTAAAAAACCTTCAAATATTCCTCATTTCAAACATTTCAGGACTTATTCAACATTTTACTCAGCTATCCAGTTTAGCGTAAGCCTTTCATTCAACACAACTTTAAATATTCCACATATTTCACACATTTCAGGCTTCATTCAACTTCAGCTTTCCAGTTTAGCGTCAGCCTTTCAGCAGTCAGCATTCACACCACAATTTCTTCAGAAATTGCATTTTCTAGTTCATTCCATGATCTTTCTTATAATTTACTGGACTTGATGAGTCCTTCTCTGGCTTTCTGATAGGAATAATCACTGCCTCTGTCCAACTAGTTGGCATTTTTCCTACTTCCTGTACTTTAATGTATAAACCTAGCAGCTTTATGGATATTAAAACACATAGATGCTTTAATATTGTTTAACAGATTTCATCCTTTCCAGGAGATGTTAGTCCCGCACTCCAGATCTAAGAATTGCCCTCTTCATTTCCTCCTAAAAGATGGAGCATCCATTGTATTATTACTATCATCCCTTCTGTCAAGTATTCCTGGATTAGTTGATCTTGTCATTACCCTTCTGCTCTTGCCCTCCTCACTCAAGTTATCAGAGCTATAGATTTGAGTAAGCGCTTGCTCTAAACTCTGCCTTCTCTTCATCAAAAACGGATGCTTCCTCCCCCATCTTAAGTAGTGGAAACTGTCAGTCCCTTCTGACTCCTCACATGCTCCTAATTATGTTCCAAACATCTCCCACAGGTGTTGATTTCTGCATTTTCTCACAAAAGCTCAGCCAGCTTTGCCTTTGCCTTGTTATCTGCAGGAGGTGTAACCAATGTTGGGATGATGTATAAATATCAGCCTACCACAGTCACAGAGACAACAGCTAGATGCCACTGAAACATTGAGCACTAATTTACTTATTTCAGAGCATTAGGCTGCAGCAGCCTCAGGACTTCAAGCTCTTCTCTCTCAGCTTTTCAGCACCACCTTTGGGTTCTTTCTCTTTTTGTTTGTCCATTTTAGTCAACTCCACTCTGTAGCCAAATAACATGGGTGGGGTAAAGTGACAGATGACAAATGTAATACCAAACCACTGCCCACTCGACCCACTGGGGTCGACAGGCCAGTCAGCCACACAGCACTTGGTTATTTTCATGTGATTAGTGGCTGGGCTTATTTAAAACTACGGATATTTTGTGTTGCAAAGGTCCAACTATCAAGTGGCCTACGGGGAAACTACAGGATGTCAAAGGAATCACATAAATGATGCCTTGTGTCTTCGCCACTAGTTGGCATTCATACATCTATTTATCCATTTATTTTCATGCCACCTACATTTTAAAGCCGGCGGGAAAAAAAATATGTCATTTGGTCCTTTTAGCCTTCCATACATCCCCTCCCCAGACTCTGATGACGCAGGGGAGGATGCCAAAGAAGAATACAAAGGGGAATTTTCCTCCCGAGTATGCCTGCCAGGCAAACTGAACCTACTTTATACTCTACTTTTACTACTCTCTAACATACTCTGTTTTATTGCTGACACAAGTTAAGGTTAGAGTTATTTTGACTATGGTTGTGACTGGAGTCGAATCTTAGCGAAGGAGTCGGAGTTTGTCCTTGGAGGCAAAATTCAGGGCGCATACAGTGAGTGTTAGCGCGGGAGATTTTTCTTCCTGCTTCATGTGACGTAGTGTGGCTTGTTTGAGTTGAGTCGCACCGCCAGCAAACAAGCAGCGTCAACGAAACAGACACCTGGAGACACGCCACAGGGTGGAGGCCATGGAACAAAGTCAGCCGTCGAGGCCTGGTAACGGGTAAGTAGTTCGACTTTAATTCCGTCCAACGTTACATTCGACATGAGGGACACAGTCCTCACCCAGAGACTGTGAGACGGGCAGAGCACGCGGATGGAGAACAGTGTGTCCGTCCACACGCTGGTCGGTCCTCCCAGCCACTGACACTGTGTCTGTGGGAAAGATATTTTAAAGAGCAGCTTGCAGGTTGGAGACCGTAGTAAATCTGTGTGTAGAAAAATGACGCAGAGCCTAGATTTAATAAAATATCTTACATAGTAACGTTGGAAATCGTTCTTTTAAGAGCCTTTTGCTCCACAAAAAAACAAAACAAAAAAACAGCTGGACTACTTTCTGTCAGTCCACCTTAAAGACATCTCCTCTGACTGGAGGCGCTAACACTCCCAGCTGGTGACTGTCAGCACAAGTTCAGGCGGATCCCAATCAAAAGATGGTGTCTGGAGCCAGTAACAAGCCAGTTCAGACTGATTGGGGATCGTTTGTTAAATAAAATCAATATTAACCAGCACTGATTTGTTTAATCAGAGTACAGTAAACTGAGTCACTTTACAGCTTTAAGAACACAGAAGTGTACAGTAGCTCTTTAATAGATGTGGGCCACAGTGCTAGTGCTGACATGCAGGTGATGTACATGTTTATTCATGTTTATGACAGACCACAACCCCATTATCATGAAGCTGACAGATGGAGGGTAGAGAGAGAAATAATGTATTGATTTCTACTGACACAATTACAAGTATTTTCAGCAGGTAAACCCAGTCATTGCTTTCATATACTTAATCTTTTATATGTAAAGTTGACTTTCGCTTATTGTTCCCCTGGTGCAGATTTAGGCTGCTGCTCTAAATGGACAAACTTCTAAGTCAAAGATTTTTTCTGAGATCACAAAGCACTCTCTTTATTTTTTTCTGTGTTCCTCTGTAGTGGCACAACGAGGAAAAGAGAAGATTACCTGGAATGGCCCGAGTACTTTATGGCTGTAGCCTTTCTGTCAGCCCAGAGGAGCAAAGACCCAAGCTCACAGGTGTGTTTGCATGTGGAGGCCTGTAACAATTATACTCCACAATGATGTAAAGTATCTAATTGATTTCAAACACATTTTCTAGTAATAAATCACAGAAAGCATCCTTACAAACACTTGGTCTGAGTCTTCAGATAAGGCAGCTGGTATTAACTTCCTGACAAGTCCACATTCACATGTAGGAAAGTGAAGTAAATGTCCTTGGAATGAGTTTTCATTGCCTCTTAGATACATGAAGTTCTTGTTCATGCCCAGAACTTTTTCACAGACCTGAAATGTACAAGAATGAATATTGAGTGTTCAAGATATACTACATTCTGCACATTACAGTATGTATCCAGAATGAGGCTCATAATTGCTTGAAGACTTATAACATAATTTCCGTCTGTTTTGAACTGATCACTAGACTTGTTGTGCATGAATCCAGTCATATGACTTTACATTCAGACCCCATAACTACCAATTCTATGGAGCCAAATTCAGGCCAATAGTTTTCTAATAGTAAAACTAAAATTTGAAACTGAAAGGTCAATCTTGAACCTTGAAAGCTTTCTAAATGAAACTTTGTCAAAGTCATCAGTTTTTCACTGCCAATCACATGAATATGGTGTGTACAGAAAATTGCAATTGAAAATTGTTTCCTGAAGGCCGTGTGATTGAGGAAACACCCAACACTCCAGATGACGGAAAAAAGTCTGGAACTGAAAAAATAAGATCTGAAAGTGGAAAGAAGACATCAAACTTACAAGAAAAAATCTGAAACACAAAAATAAGTTTTGCAACTGAAACTACATTAGATCAGAATCTGAAAACATAAAATCTGTAAGTGAAAAAATGAGACTTCAATTATCAAAATATACATGAAAGTGAAGAATGAAAACAAATAATTTATTCAAAATTCAATTTAATTCTGTTTAAGTTGAAGAAAAAAACTTTTTTTTTTTAGTTTTTTAGGCTATCCATTAAGGTAAAACACTTACTTTTTCTTTTTGAATACATTGTATTTTTTAGTTCAAGATCAAGACTTTAACTTTGAGCCTTAAAAGTTTAGTATTTCAATTACAAAACTATTTGTGTCCATTTGTCTCCATACAATTACGGAATGACCTAACTATAAGTTTTTATTGCCTTCAGTTGGTCAGTTGTGCAGCACAGGAGAGAGGCCCAAAAGCTAAATAAAGAAAACAGAAAGATGCTGTTAGAGCAACCCAGCTTTTACATCTTCAAACAGAGACCAGCACTTTAAACAAGATCTTTCCTTCTTACATAAAGATCAAGTGCAGTACATGTATATGTTTAAGGATGGTAGTTGACAGAAATGAACATGTATGAGTATTCAATATCTTTTAAAATGTACACCAAGACTTAACTGCAGAACCTCTCTTCCTCTGTACAGGTGGGTGCATGTATAGTGAACCAGGATAATAAGATAGTTGGCATTGGTTACAATGGTATGCCCAATGGCTGTGATGATGACCTGCTACCATGGTCTCGGTCTGCTGATGACCGTCTTGAAACTAAGTATCCTTATGGTAAGCATGCATAAACACATGCACTCCTTGCTTTTCCCCTTGTTTTAATTTTGGGCAGTCTGTAATCATTTAGGTTTTTTTTTTTTTTTTTTCATTTCAACATTTGAATGTGTAACAAAGTGTAACAGTAACAAGTCTGTTTTAAAGGTGTTATTTCTCCATATGATGCCACTGAGTTCTGTTCATATCTCAAATGCCAGTAGAAAATATATAATGAAGAAATGTCAGTTTTTCTCCATTGATAAGATGCTCTCACACTCCATGCTGCTGAGTTCTGGTCATCTCACAAGTGTTAAACTTTGGCCTGCAGAGGGCGATAGAAGACAAATAATGGAAAAATGAATGAATTTTTTCCATTTATAAGGCACTCTCAAGTTCTGCTTTATGTCTTTCTGTTTTCATGGTCATTTAGGGTGTGACTGAAGACGAATAATATTTCTTCCTCCTTGCATAGATTTTTTACTTGTATTTTCATTAAATGAACTGACAATAATGACATTTATGCATAATAACTGAAATCTAAATATGGCAAAAACATCTCAAGCCCCAGTAGATGCTGTAGTTTTTTTACAACCCCCAATATAAAAGTGAACTAAACAAGAAATCCATTAATTAATCTACTTTTATTATATATCCATTTATTAGAGTAGTATCTGGAATTAGCTAAAAATATAATTCTGTAGTGCTGAGGTTTGTCTCTCTTCCTCATACCCAAAGAAAAATCACCATAGACAAAGGCTTATTTGCTAACAAGAGCCCTTTTCCACCAGCTGGGAGGAGATGCTTTTCCTCAAAGCCCTCTCTCCATTTTTTTTTTTTTTTTTTACTGCTGGTCCCTGCAGCCACTTGTTTCTACTTTTCCACCCATTTACTTTACAATCTATTTGTGATGATTGTTTTGCAGTTAAAATCAAAACTACACCTACCAAGTGATTATGACATAGACATTATGGACCTGTCAGGGTCATTGTCCTCTTTACTTAAAACTGAATCTAGAACTGGATTACATTTAAAACACTACTGAAACAGAATTATAATGGTTTCCTCTCCAATGTTTTGGGATACAGATAAAGTTGTCCTAAGAAGTCAGGTAATTAGTTACATTTCCCCATAATTAGAACTTGACAAAAAAGGGTTTATACTAAATATTTGTCTAATAGATTTTAATAATAATAAGTTAGGTTCAGGATGTATTGTTCCTGCATTGATATTGTGAATTAAACATGTCATATCAACTAATGTTTATTCTAATTCTCAACTACAAAGTTAGTTCAAAGTTCAAAGTGCTGTGTGCTGTGAGTTCGCAGGGAGTGTTCGCAGTAATCAGAACAGTGAAATAAATACACAAAGGTCTTCCTGTGGGATTTTGTGATGCAATGCGGTGGTAAGGTGCTCCTGTGTGTGATTAGTACATCATGGAGATGGTGAGAGTCATTGTCCACACAGTTTATGCAGAATTCTCATCTCAGACCTCACCTCAGCTTTAGCTCCTAAGCACATATGTAAACCAGCGAGTTGATGTCATTACTGACATTTTTACTGTCTAGTCACAGGAGACTGTTCCCACCTGCTTCAAGATGACCTTGATCGTTCCTGTTCCTAGAGTATACAGAGTTTAGTCTAAACCATTGACTACCACCCTGTGTTAAACCCCCAATTGTGATGAAGTGTGAAACTGATTCTTTACCACATCAGAGACAACATGTGCACCAGTTTTCCAGCTAGAATTCAGAATAAACCAGGGATGCCATTACAGTCTTTACACATCATACCTATAACAACAGCATTTAACACAATCTCTCCTATCCTATTAACTGTAAACATGGCACTGTGGGCTTAAGTACCACTGCAATTAGATGTTGGACTTGGTCACATTTAAGTGCTCAACACCATTGAATTGCAAAATGTGCCTGTTCAGAACGGGCCGATTGCTTGGCCTGTGGTATTGCTGCTTTCTGTGTTCTGGAGAACTTCTCATCAACTTCAAACTTGACAGTGCACTTCCTTGGGTCCTTATGAATACACCTGCCATGTACGAAGTCGATTAGATGAACTGTTGTTAAGACTGTCTGCTTTTGTGTGTAACATGAAGGGACTGCTACTTGCATTTTGCAATAAATGAACCCTGGAACACTTGAATGATGATAGGAAACATACAGTCTGGTGATTTCATATCTTCTAGACAAACAGAAGTTGTCTAAGGTTAATGTTATATTAGGATTTATGCAGACTATCAATACCATCAGCAAAATTAATTGAAATCTGGGCACGTGGATAAATCATACAATGTTTGTAGTGCTCAAACATTGTAAAATCTACTGAGAATTAAACAGCAACATCTTTTTCCAGAAGCGCTGTCCGGATATTCTGGATAATCCATAAACTCACTGTGGACAGTTTTGATTTGGGATTATTTTCAGCCAAATATAAAATATAATGTAAATGTCCACTAGTTATATGTTTATGGTAAGTTTAGGAGTGAAGGAAGTGTTTATGGTTTCTTCAGTGTCAAAGAAATCAAAACATCCTCTGCTAGGTTTGAAAGGTTTGTTATGGGCTTTGAGGCTATCGTTTTCACTGTAACTTTTGTAGGGCATTCTTGCAATACAGTTAATTAAACTTAAACCAAAACTTCCTAAATCTTGTATTTAATGTGGACCCTCTCAATGGCCTGTCCCACAGTGTGCCATGCAGAGCTCAATGCCATTATGAACAAGAACAGTGCTGATGTGAAAGGCTGCACCATGTATGTGGCCTTGTTCCCCTGCAACGAATGTGCTAAACTCATCATCCAGGCAGGTGGGTGTCACCAACACAAACACAGTTTTACCTCCCCAGTCACTTGTAGCTATGGGTAGACTGACACTGATCTGTGAAGCCTTGTGTGTTGAGTTTTCCTGCATAAACTGTCCAGAGTCCTTTTACATAGAAAACAGTGTACAGGTCAGTACAGGCAACTGAGAAAGTCAGGGAAGGTCTAATTTTTTAAGTTATGTAAGTTATATTTATGAATTATGATTAAGGTATGTGATATGTGAACAGAATGAACAAGCAAAAAAACTAATACATTTAAATTGTTATATTCTGCCATTTGTTTACTTTCTTTACCATCAGCAATACCAGACAAAATGTATTAATGTTGAGATAAAATAGTTGTACACTCTAGCTGCAATGCAAATAAAGAATTTGAACATCAGCAGAAAAATGTTTTTTCACAGTAGGGGAAGAGATCCAGGGATCCTCTGTGTGAAGGCCTAAGCTTTCATCACAAAAGCTTAATTTCGCCATCACTAATCTTTCCCCCTTAGTGGCTCTAACATTCTTTGCTCACAGTCCGAATTTGTTGACCTCAATAGTACTGTGGCAGAAAGAAATCATTTTGGTGACCACAACCAGGATACATTTCTAAGAGTTCCTCCTCTGAACATTAACAAGCACAAGAAATCTGGCTCATTTATTTTACTCTGAGCCAAATGGATGGACAGACAGCTCTTTCTTCTTTTTCATTTTGTTCTTCTTCTTCCTGATTTCAACTGTTACAAATTTCCCCAGGCAAGAAGCATGTGTCTGCTAAGAGGAGTAATAATGGTCTTTATTTTGCACTTGTCCCCCTGTTGTCCCTCCCGCCCACCCTCATCCAGGCATTAAGGACGTAGTCTATCTTTCTGATAAGTACCACGACACACCGGAAATGAAAGCTTCGAGAACGTTGCTTAACATGGCAGGCATACAGTACAGGTAAGTCACTACTTTGGTGTGCCACTCAAGACAAAATGGAAGTTTAGAAGAGCTAAAACTGTTTACTGTCATCAGTTGTGACCATTTCACTTCAAGTCTGCCCATTGTTGTTGAGTATTTTCTTTGCATCAGTGCACCTGAAATCAGCTGTTCTCATCATATGTGATGAGCAAGAGGTGCTTGTTATTATCAACAACTGATAAATTAATTTATTATTATTATTATTATTGTTGTTATTATTTTTGTTGTTATTATTATTAAGAGGGGGGTAGGTGGGTTATTTTGGTCAGCTGAGATGGTGTAGAGAGGAATCCGCATCATCGAGGCAGTGGTTTATTGATAATTTTGTTCCATCTTTCCAGTTGAGTAGTATGGATTTCTTGGCCACAGTTAATGCTATTATGATGAAGGTTTGGGGATATTGTGGGATTTTGAGTGAAGAGAGATCACTAGAGATGGAGGGGGAGAGGGGGATACTGAGGCTGAGAATCTCGGCCAGATTTGGTCGGAGGTTTAGGAAAGCTGTCAGACTGGTGAGCAGAGCCAGGGTGTGTGGAAGTGGCTGTTCATTGCAGTGGGATAGTGTGTGTTGGTGTTGCTGTTTGTGATGCCCATATGGTGCATTTTGTGAGTGGTGATGTGTGATGTATTCTTGTATTAAATGAGTTGAATACAAATTCAACTTGTATGACTGGAGAAAATGATAAATGTGACATGGCCCTTAAAAGCCTCCATAGCTCACCATGTGAATTGGAAAAAACACTCATCACAATCATAGTGATCCTCACTCAATGAACAAATGCTGGTGGTAATAATAGACAGCTGGTAAGTTGATTTAGAAGTAGGTCAGTCACACATTGTAACATTGTGATCTAGTTTCTTATCTAGTCAAATCTTCCAGTATGACCTTATTGACCTATTTGTGGCTGGTAGTGACAGAAAGGAGCCCTGAACACATTAACAACAGCAAGCAAGTTTTGTTGGCTTATTTTTCAATATACGAGTTTCTGTTCATTGACATCATCAGATTTATCTTGCTGTGTTGTTGGGTGCCAGAATTCAAGGAGTAAAGGCTCAAAATGTAGCTTTGATCACAAACCAGGTAGCAGTGCCAGTCGTTGCGGGGGATCAACAGGGCTGTTGTATGGTTTGAATAATGTTACCACCTGCCACAATTGTGATGTAATTATGTATGTTAGCACAAAAATGGTCTATATTTAATTTATTGGAGTAACTGTTGAGAAGCCTAACTCAACAACACTTCCTTCAGTTAGCAGGCACAAGTCTGAGTGGCTGCCACTGTATAGGTATTAGTACTATCAGATGCTACAGCTCTCTATAGAGCTGAGGGGATGTTGACAGTGGGTTTGTCACTACATTTTCACATTATATATTCACCTGATTTACAAATATTGATTAGCGTAGCTTTAAGAGTAGGCTAAAATTTTTGCTCGCGCTCCTCTCTGGTGGTTGCTGCATGCTCTGCCACACCCTTTGCACTACAGTCCCTTATGTGACTACATCACATAATAAACAGACTGAATCTTTCAACCTATAGAAGTCAGTGCTGTGCTGCTTTTCCTCCACACCATGGAGTGTGTCCAGGACTTTCCTGTTCAGTTGTGACCTGAAGGCAGTTTTCAGTGGGTCAAACTCTGCACCAATGTTTTGTTTAGATTTTTTGCCTTTTGGCTGGGACCTGGACTTGTGTCTGTAATCTGCTCAAGGACACCTGTTCCCATTTTTCTGATCACAACCTTCCTGGACCTTGTGAAAATGATTCAGGGTTCAGGCTTATTTGTCATATAGTAATACTGGATGTAGTTATAGTGAAATATCCATATATATCCATCATGACCTTCAATTAGACAGTAAAAACAAGTGTCAAAGACAATAAGAATAAAGAATAGAAATAAGTAATAGGAACAGGACAGATGAAAGCATGACTAGAAAAGACAATGAAAAGGTGACTTTCATCCTCATTCATGTTTTTAGGTGTTTTCCATGGATGCCCTTATTCTTGTGCATCCCAGACTTATGTATATGTTGTTTTTTTTCCCTCCATCTGTTTTGGCAGACAGTTCAAGCCCAAGAGGACTGAGATTGTCATTGATTTTAATTCCATTAACCACCCTGGAATGCTGAACAGTGCGACCAAGTGAAAATGCAAACCGCTCACCTTGGGGAGCTGCTGAGTGAGATGAGGAAGCAGAGGAAGACTGACGAGATTGAAAGGGACTTTGATGCCTCTTTTCTGTAGGTCTTGTTGCCCCCTGCTTTGTACAAAGGAAAACTCAAGCATATCTCGACTTTGCTGCCTTTTTGTTATTTTGATTAACCAGATATTCAAAATATTTTAATTTGACACTTTGCCCTTTGTGGCTCAATGCTTTTTGTTCTTTTAGTATTCCCTTTGGGATTAGAAATCCACAAGAACTCTGAAAACATTTTTTTCAGATCTTCCCATGGCAGTCTGCCCAAGGGAAAACCTGAATTTTTTTTTTTCCTCCTTCAAACAAGTTTCCAGAATAATATAGAGACACCTTGATATTGAGTTTATTTGACCTTTCACGTTCACAGTGGAAGCAGTAAATTTGTCTTGTTATGTTCCATACTGGGGGTGCTCAGTGTTAACTGTGATAACAGTTGGGGTTTTAGTGGTAGAAGCTGTGTGAGCATTAATATTTTACAAGAACACTGTAAAGAATGGCTGGTCTTTCTACTTTTCAAACCCAGATTCTAATTACATTTTAACTGTTGATGTGTTCTATGCAGCTGAATGTAATTAGCACTGCTCTGTATATCACTTCCTTACTTCCTGGTCATTTGCATTATGTTGGCACAGTTTGAAAGTTTTGTCCATCAAACCTGTTTTTCAAAATGTGCCCTTATTTTTACACATTGCATATGTTACTGTATGCATATGAGGTTTTTAATATATTTCATGCAGGGATCTGGATCTTGATTTTAATGACCATTTTATGATTGTGTTCTTAAAGATGTTGCTGTCCTCAGTTGGTGAGAAATTTTCTGTAATTAGAATGTGTCAGTCTTTTAATGTTCAATTGTAATAACACAAACCTGTAAGTTTCCTTCCCTCAGAGGTGTTTTGTTTTAGATCTTTGTCATACCAAAGAGCTTTTTAAACATGGTCCTTTATTGTATCTGTGGATGATTAATAGCACCATGTCTTCTGAGACTAGCTGATATTAACCTGAAAACAGTTCCTTTTACAGTCTAACATGCTGTTACAACAAGTGTACAATAGCTGATCCTTTCTTCATAATGTTTCTTGTGTATTGACTACATGTGTATATAGACATATAAATATGTGTGTGCTTTCGCATAGGCGAACAGCCAACACTTGTTAGTTGTGTGTCTACATACATCACCATCTCAGCTGTCAGTGGAGTTGGAGCCAATAAAACTTTGGGATCATATGAACTGTGTTCATTATTTGTGAAGACGTGTTTGAGGATCTAATCAAGCTTAGGATGGCTACAATTCAAATGACAAATACATACAGTTTACCATCATTTACACCAGGCAGTGTAACAGGAGCACAAGGAGGAGCAGTAACCACAGGTACGTTGAAATGCAATGTGTCCCTTTAATACTTAAATACTACCATAGTGTAATATATAAATGAACTTTTTAGAAAGGATCTTGAAGAGGAGCTCCTGATCTGACCCAGTGATTTTCAGTAGGCCAACTGTACTCACTAGTTAGGAGAGAAAGTTATGAGCCTATGGAGGCTATGCACTTGTTTATTAGACTCTCCTGTCTTTAACCATCAACGTGGTGGAGTTTTATTCTTGTATAGCCTAATGTCAGTCTCTGTACCATTATAGATGTGCTTGTTATTTTGGATATCTCCATTATATACATATCTTTTTTTTTTTATTCCATGTGAAGTTGTTTAGATAAAGTAAGTTTAATGCTGAGGTCAGTAACCCTTCTAAAAATAACTTTCAGTCATATTTGCTAAAACTGGCACTATGTCCTGAAGTACATGACACAGGCCATTTGAAGAATCCACCACGCCCAGATCAAAACAACCAATCAGAGCCAGCAGGAGTGCCTGATGGAGTGTTAGTCACAGCTCTTGAAGCTCCCCCATGCAGGCTCTCACCGGGTCAAGCTCATAGTTGTAGGTCTGCATATTATAAGAAACCTTTGGCTTACAAATATTGATTCTGTGAAATGTAGTTGCTTATTTGGACTCGCTTATATGCCCCCCTTTTTACTGCAACTGTCTAATAAAGTAAAATTGCATGATAGTTGTTTGTCCTGGTGCAGCATCAGTCCACATCCCCATTCCCGCCACCCCTCTTTTTCCCTCATACACACACACACAGGTAACAGTCAGTTTCTAGGGACAAGATATCTTTTTTTGTCTTGATTGACATAACTTGGCCAGTTTGTTATAGGCAACTTTATTTATTATTAGATTTATTTGTTTCTTCTTTTTTGTCACCCAGTTGGTTTTGTTCAATTCTGTTAAAAAGAAAGTTTTTGTAAGATTTATGAAATGGTTGTTAATGAAAAGCAAATGCCAACTTGATTCTTTTGGGCTTGTTTCCACAGGGAAGAGGTCTGGAAAAACTATGCACCATACAACTATGCAATGAGAATCCCCCCTTGTCAACAGCAGCTTATACAATAAAGGCAAGTAAATAGGAAAAAGACCAATGAAGAAAAGTGAGCTCCACTCCCTCTCCCTTTGTACCCATCCATATTCCATTAATGCATGCTGTGAACTTTGTATCTGACAGGCTGGAGTTTTATCCTCCAGCTGCATACATGCCAAACATACAACTCCAACCAATAAGTGAGCGAGGGAGTTTCAAAGAAAGATGACATAATTCTCATTCAAAACTTTTGTTAACTTCAAGTAGCAGACACCTTCTCATCACCCTTCAGCACAGCAGGCCATCAGCAGATTTGTAAGGAAACAATGAAACACATAGGAGACCTGGAGAGTTCAGTCAGGTAGTCTGGTTGGTTTGAGGTGGTATGACTGGTGCCCTTTACAGGCATATATTTAGTTTATACATTGGTGGAAGTGGAAGCTGGTGTGTCAACATAATAATCTCACCAACAATGAAATCTTTAAAGCTAAACAGCAGGAAAATATAAAGCATAAGGTGGAGGTTTTTTTTAAGCTATTTTGCTTAGGAAGACTACATAGAAATTGTAATTTGTTTCCTGGTATGAACATTCCAGAGACTCATTTTCCAGAGACAAACATTTGGGTCCAACAGCTGCTTTTGTGGCTGTTTGTTGCACAGATATCTGATCAAAAGTTTACAGTGGAGGCAGTTGTGTTTAGGCATGTATTGAAATTCCTTGTGGGCGTTAAGTGTGTAAAAAGCATTAGCACAAATCTCCACTGATGTAATATGATCCTTTTGTGTAATGAAGAAGTAGAGTATTACTAACACACTAAGTTGCCACCAGCTTGAGGTTCCAACCTCCTGATGAAAATCAGTCTGCTGAGACACATTAAACACTTTGTGCATCATTGCACTTTCATTTTGGCCACAAAACAAAGAGAGAGAGGCAGATACTACACAAACACAGTCAAGGCATAGTCAAGGCATTGCTGAGGGAAGAAGAACTATGCACTGAGGTGGTGGTCAGGGGGAGGAGGCAGGAAAAGATGGGTGACGGATGAAGGAAAAGAGCGTGAGAGTGAGTCTTCATCGACTAAATAAGTGCGCCAAGTCACTGCCTTGCTCTCAATTACATAACATACTCAAGCTGTAGAAACACAGAATAACAGAGCACAAGAGAGGAAATACTCTTAAAAACACAAGGAGCTTTCAGCCACCTTCTTTTAAAGTTCTCTTGCTGTCTCATCAAGGCTGGTCATGTCAATCTCATATAATTCAAATAAGACATTTAGCTAATTGAGTAAAACTTCTGATCACTGTTGCTTTGCTTCATATTTTGTTAAAACGAAGAGTTTTTATATTTGTGGTTTGATTTTCCCCAGTATTTAATCATCTTCATTGATTTCATTCGTTATTTATCTTTTAGATTTTTATGTTGATGTCTTATCTTTATCTTATTCTATGTCTTTGGATTTTCCTACTATTTATTTCCAGTGTGTCTTGCTGCTGTTACAAGTGTGAATTTCCCCGCTGTGGGACTAATAAAGGTTATCTTGAATCTTGAACATTCCTGTAATCCATCCATGTGGGAAGCAACAGTAGATTGGTATACTTCTTGTTACATTGTGTATGTTTTGCTGTTAATAGTCAGTACCACATAAGCAGACCATTGACTTGGTGGTCTGTACTTTGGTTTCCCCTATGCAGAGATTCAAACCAGCAACCATCGTGTGCCAAGGCCACTGCTCTTCCCCCAGGCTACTGCTGTCCTCATTGTAGTCGGAGAAACCATGAAGAAGACGAGGAGAGGGAGAAAAGTTATGCATAAATGATCTAATGTGAATCAAAGCCTGACTGAAAGAAAATCCTTGTTGACATAACCTAAATGACTAGTCAGTTGTAGCCACTGCTGCCAGAGCGAGAGAGCACAAAAGCCTTAACCCACTCTCAACACACACATTCTCATCCTGAATGTGCTGTAACTAAGTTCAAATGAGAGGAGAAGACAGCTCAGAGAACTAGAAAAAAAAAGCAGAGTTGAAAAGTCTTCACCTTCTCATTGTTTGTGCGTCAGGAGAGCCCATCTCAGTTTCTGAAAATACCTACGACCCAAATCCTAAAAGTTCAGTGAGAAAAATTCAACTGTCGGTTTCAGAGCAGCTTTTCTCTGCATGTCTGTCTTTCCTGAGACTGCTAGTGTGTTTAAATGTCTGTTTCATCGTAGACACACAGTGTAACAGCCTCTTGCTGATCTGGTGGAGGAGCTCAAACTCTTCTTCACTATTCAAGCCAAACCTAAACAAGCTCTGCAGCTCTGTAAACAGAGAACATCCTCACTGACACATCTCAGCAATTATCATCATCATATCAGAAGCCAATTGTGCTTTTATAGCAAAATCATCAAAGTCAGTGACTACATTTAGTTTTTAAGTGTATTTGATGCATCACCTGTATATATTGTGCAACATGTTAAATATTTAGCATATTTGATTTAGCTTTCATGTATATAATGTCCAATAATCTAATTCGCTAAAAACAGAGGCACCAAATTTCTACAATTAATCCAAACTCCAAACAATTACTTCAATGATTCAATTACTATAATAATAGGGGTACAACTCATGTTCTGTCTGGGGAAGGGGGGTCCCCGGACCCCACTGCCTAACTGTAAAAATTTATTTTTGTTTTGAGATTTAGGTGGATTAGTGTTAGAAGTATTCATATCTTTTAAAGTAATAGAAGAAGTATCTCACCAGGTTAGTGCCTGGTGAAACAGCACTGGAGTTTGCTCTGGCTGAATTGAAGTTGATTCAGTCGCTAATTGGAGGTCTGTCTCTGGAGCTTTTGCCCGCTCTCCTCCTGGTGAAGTAATCTCATTGTAGTGGGAAGTCCAGGAGAGGGAACATGTAACTTAATGTTAGATGAAATGCTACCTCCCTTGTTAACAAGGACCACGAATAACAAAAATGTACATGTTTAAATGTACTCTGCTTTTTAAGGGAACACTTAATAATCACAGTATAACACCAAGTCAATTCATTTTCAGGGATATCAACCTGTCCAGTTAGGAAGCATAAGCCACTGAATCAGTTTCACCTGTTTTAGTGCAAATCGAATGACAAGAGGTGCACTGGAGAGGGAACAGCCAACAGGGAATGATTTTGCAGGTGGTGGCCACAGATGACTGCTCTCTCCTTGTCTTTCCTGAATGGTTCTTCTCCAGTTTTGCATTTTGCCAGTGTTCTTGTCACTACTGGTGGCATGAGGCGCTACCTATAGCCCATTCAGGTTGCACAGGTAGTCCAACTCCTTCAGGATGGCACATCCATATGTGCTGTCACAACACAGTTTTCTGTGTCTCCCAGCACAGTCTCAAGAGCATCATTGTTCTTCTTCTGTTTACTTATCAACTGTTGTTGGGGATGAGCAGTTTTATCATTGCCTGGTTGTTTGGTGGATGTTTGTCATCATTACTTCCACTCTGAGTTTACAGGGGAGCTGCCTGCAGCCTGTACAGGAGCACTGATTGACGCTCCATCAAATACTCTGTTCTGATTGGTTGTTTTGAGTCAGGTGTGGTGGATTCTTGTCAAATGATCTTAGAGGACAGCAGGTGAGGTCAAAGGAGTCTGATTTTATTGACAGATGACTGTCACTTTCAACAGTCATTTGAGACAGTTTGAGCAAATTGACTTAAAGTTATTTTTAACTAACATGGTTTGGGTCCACTTGTCCCCTCAGAGGGAGGGGTCACTGACAAATCAGTCCAAAACTGTTGTGAGTGATCACCTTTATCCTCTGATGAAACATTTCTGTCCTGATGGGAGCGGTCTCTTCTATCCGTAGAGCATGAATCACTGAATGGTCTGATGAGGATGAAAATAATGTGAATCATATGTTATGGCCTTCACAGTCAGCACGTCTCAACCCAACTGAACACCTATAGGACATTTTGGAGTGACGTGTTAAACAGAGCTCTCCACCAGGAGATGGAATGAGAAGGAGATGGGATGTCAGCTAGCTACAATTCCATCTCCACACTCTAATTTCAATTTCAGTTATTTTTTGTTCCTTATTTCCTTTCCAAATAATTACTAAGTGTATGGCATATTTAATGCTTCCATATTTAATAGGTTGATTTCTTCAGATGTTGAAGGGCATTCATCGCCTCTATAAATAAGCAGTAAAAACTGTGATACAGAATTAACTCACTGTAACAAATGTCAATCATTTTTTCAATTTCAATTGTTCATCCACACATACATTATACAGACAGGTGTCAAATTATAAGAAAAACACAAATCCTTCACCCCTACACTGAGGTGATCTGGTGGCTGTCTAATGCTGTGTGGCAACATTTTGACAGTTTGCTAGCATGGTTTGGGTCCACTTGTCCCCTTTAGAGGGAAGGAGCAAATCAAATCAGTCCAAAGTTGTTGTGAGTGATCACCTTTATCCTCTGATGAAACATTTCTGTCAATCGGAGGGGTCTCTTCCAGGATGACAGTGCGTCCATCCATAGAGTGATCCATGAATCACTGAATGGTTTGAGGAGTATAAATATGATGTGAATCAGATGCTATGGCCTTCAAAGTCACCACATCTCAACCCAACTGAACACCTATAGGACATTTTGGAGTGATGTGTTAGGCAGAGCTCACCACCATCATCAAAACACCAAATGATCAATATCTTTAAAAGAACGGTGTTCATCCCTTCCAGGAGAGTTCAGAGACTCTGGAGAATCAATGACAAGGAGACCTGAAGCTGCTCTGGACCAACACCTTTCTTAGTGTTGTTGTTTTTTCCCTTTAATTTGTCACATATCTATACATTTCTCTATATGATTATACTTTGTTTTACATCTGTGATTCTTCACAAAGGCAGACAGTATGAAAAGGTCCCAGCAGGAAGTTTGAGTTATAGTTAATTTGCTACATTTAATCACAGAAAGTTAAAAAAAAACAACAACAAAAGTTTCAAGAATTTTTATTCTTTACCGTAGAAACACTGTACATAAATTACTTTCTCTGAGACTAATATTGACGTATGGATAAGTGGAATTTCTCAACCTTTAAAATGAAAAGATAAACCCATAAAACATTGTCAACTTGTCTCAATTGTCTCTGGAAAAAAAGATTTGTACCATATGATGTTAACTCTCTGTGTAAAATTCCTGTTCTTTCCTTTAAATTGATTAAAGTTGCCTTACCACCCCTGTAAACACACATACACACAAAGAAAACTCCTCTAAAAGAGTACAGAGACCCACAATCAATGAGAAGACATCCACATTGATTTTTGATCTATTACTGTTACTCATTAAAGTCACTGATGGCGATGCACTGTCCCTTTACGGAGAAACAAGCAAAAGTGAGGAGAGAAGCAACGATTAGTTACTACTCACAGCAACCCTGCCCCCCCAAAGCCATGACAACATGTTTCTATTGCAAGCAATACTACTACCTTTCACCGATAAAAGTACAAGGTCTATGCATTATGAGGCTGAGTCACATTTTGCAGAAGTGAAGGACTCCTGGGCTGCCAGGAGACCAGTGTTTTACAGGACCAGTGAGCCCACTTGGTCCGCAAAGAGTACATCCACATAGAGTCAAAAACAGCCGTGCCACCATGGTCACCCTGCTTCTCACACCGCTGTTGATTGTAGTCTGAAACTGAATGATATTATAGACCTTATAGATTATAGCGTAATCCCCCTGTAATTTACAAGGAGTGTTTTAGAACTGACCAAACAGATCATAGATATCAGTAAAAATGCAACAAAAACAAAAACACTCCTCAAAAGTTCAGGTTTAGTTTACTTCAGATCATGGTCCATTCTTGTGGTGGTGGTGGTGGTGGTGGTGTAATAGTGGTAATAGTGGTATAGGTAATAGTACGTAAACACTTTTTGTTTATTTTTTATATCCCCTTTTTGTCTGAAGCAAATGCAAGTTTATATATAAAAACAAAAAATACCAACAGAAAATCAGTTCTTTTTTTCTCCTTCATACAAATTTTAGTCAATTTTTGTGCCTGTCTCTCTCAGTCTGTAACAGTTCCATTCAATGGCCTCAGCCATGGACACAACAGATCCTATGGACTCCGACGTCTATATCCAGAGTGACAGGTCACATCCAGACCCACACAGATATGATACCTGCAACATCTGTTAGGGGTTGACAGACACTTGTTATATTGACTTCTCTGACAGTTTACAACTGTCTAAATGCTTGTGGGCTCAACTAGTTGTGATGGCTGCTGAAATGCTCGGTTTGCAATTTGAACGAGTCTCTACATCCCACAGTTTCACAACTAGATAGCACAAGATTATAGCACTCAGGTTAGCCCGCCCACCAGAGGGAGGGAGAGGGGCATGCGTGCAGGCTGTTTGAAGGCAGACAAGAGGGTGAAAGAAAAAGAAAGAAAGAGAAGATAGATAGAAAAAGAAATATAGCATAGGAATTAGCAGGCTCATGAAAACTGTTTAAACCATCACAACTGCAGTTTTGTAATGTGTCTGCTCAGTTGTGTTAAAGTCTATAAATCCTACGTTTACTCTTTTGAGTCCCAAGACAGTTCAGTCTGTGACATCCATTTTGTATTAAAACCGAACTTTTTGTTAGTCTCTGACAGTCAACAAATTGGACATTTGTTGATGCAGTGTTACCTCCTCCCTATCTCACTCTGGCGTAGGAACTGGATGTTGTTAGCGCTGTCAGCTAACTCGGGGTACTGCTCTATGGACAAGACGTAGTAGCCATCATAACCCAAAACCTTCCCACTGCTCAGCAGCTGCCTTTTCTCTCCCTCCGTCCACAGCCGGACTCCTTCCTCTCCATCTCTGACCCGCTGCTGTTCGCGGGCCCAGGCGCTCGACAGCGCTCTCTGCCTTGCGTGCTCCAGGATTCGTGCTTTCTCCTCATCCAGTGTTGTCCCATAACGCACGTGGAGTGCCAGAGCTCCGTACTGCAGCTCCACGTCAGCAAAGCGCCGCGTTCTCCCATTCATCACCGTTGTAGACTGAGACACTGTGACATTCACACCATTTTCCAGGGATTTCCTACCTGAGGTGAGCCGAAGCGCACTAAGGTCATTTTCAGGTAGGCTGGTCTTGATGAAGTAGTGCGTGTCTCGTCCTTCCACTGTATAATGTAGATCTTCGAGGTAAAAGGCATTGTTTAAGACTGCGGCCACTTTGATGCAGTCCTCATTGGCAATGTTGAGAGCGTTGGTCACTACACGGCCTTGGATGACAGCGAGCATCACACCTTTGCCAATCAAAGACTTGACAGTGGCAAACCACAGGCAGGGTTTGTTGTGGTCTGAATGTCGCCGGCTAAGTTGGATTTCTGGCATGCGTTCAAAGGACAGGAAGGCCGCAGACTGACGAGTCACCGCCTGCTGGACACCTGAGATAGACTGTAGACGAGAGAGAGAGAGGGAGGATGTCATGGTGCTGCTTACGGTAATGAACATATAATAAGTGCATTACACCATTTTAAACCAACACTGTATGATACTGTATAATATAGACAACATTCAACAAGACGAAGTCAAAACGTAGTATATGGCTGGACTGTTTATGGTCAACATGCAGGGCATGATCATGTCTAAAATGTGAATTCATGGATATTTAATGTTTATCTGTCTTTTCCTGTTGTAGTTCTGGTAAAATTTGTTCTTAAAGTGTCCTGTGGCCACACTTGACCAAATCATTTTTGTAAATGCAGTTGCAAGAACAAAACTTTCCACTTGTATCTTAAGAAGTTTGATTTGAAAGAGAACTTATTGGTTTTGATTATACAAACTAATTCATTTTTATGAAAATTAAAGTTTTGCATCAAAGCAAATTTCGCTTTTCCTCTGAGCAGCAATGCAAAAAGTTTATAACCTGGATGGACATAGATTTGGTTTGCGTGACCTAGGGTCATGACTCATTTGATGCATAAAATTTGGGAACGATCTATTAAAGTCAGTAGCTTATTATAGTTTATGTACATTTCTAAGTATTTCACATTCAAGACTTAAAGCAAACAAACAAACAAATAAACAAACAAAAAAAATCTAAACTACTCGTACATCCTATGCAGCTAAAAATTTTCCACTGATGTGAAACTAAAGTTTGTCTCATTTGCAACCTGTGGTCAATTAGTCTGTCACTATACAAAATCAGTTCACATCATTACCTCCACTAGTTTTCATCATATGCTACCAAAACTGACACAGACATTCTTTGGATACTAGATATCAACTTTAAAATGGTGTACAGATGGGTCCAGCAGTGAGTCCATGATGATATTCAGTATCTTGCTGCACTGTACTGTATGCTAAACATTTTCTATTTCATTACATTTCACCAAAATAAAATTCTCCTTCTCTTGGCAGTTCTCCAATAATAATAATGATAGCTTTAGAGGGCGGTGTCTCTACTCACAGTATACATAGCTTTGTAACAAATGTTCCCCATTATTTATTTTGAAACAGCACTGGCCAATGAGGAAACTCAAACACTCGGACGGCCAATCATGTACCGTCATCATTCACTCACTCAGTGAGTTTAGTTTGTAGGGCTGGTCCTCTGTGGTCCAGACAAAAACATTACATTGTTTGTCTTGAGAAACTGAATAACAATAATTAATCAACTATTTCAATTATTAAAAAAAACAAACAAAACAGATCTATCATCATTAGTTACTTTTTGTCAAAGGAGTAGTTTGTCACTTACTGCTGGGGCTCCCTAATGCTAAAAAAATATTAACAAGAACAGAAACACTCAAACCAAAAAATAGATTAAAGAAATAAAAATATAAAAATAAATTGTATCTATATATAAATATAGACCTCAAATTTAAATAATACAATTAAAATATTAATAAAATTTTACAGCTAAGTAAATATACAACTAGAAGAGATATACAATATATATAATAAAAGTGATGGTGTTGTTATAAAGTGGTGGTGCTGTGGACAGAGTTTAAGAGTCTTATGGCCTGCGGGATGAAGCTGTCTCTGAGCCTGATGGTTCGGGAAAGCGTCGGTCAGACGGCAGCAGACAGAACAATTTGTAGATGGGGTGACTGGGGTCTTTGATGATTTTGGTGGCCTTCTTTCTACACCGCTGGGTGTAGAGGTATGTGTATGGCATTTTGGGTGTTCATTAGATGTCTGGCAAATGATAAATATCTTTAGAAGAATGGTGTTCATCCCTCCAGGAAAGTTCACAGACTTGGAGAATCAATGACAAGGAGACCTGAAGCTGTTCTGGAGGTAGGAGGTGGACCAACACCTTACTCACACACTTTGTTGGTTTTTCCTTTAATTTGTCATTCATCTGTACATTTCTTTATATGATTATACCTTGTGTGATTATATGTATTGATTATATGTAAGTAAACTTGAACTCAAACTTGCTGCTGGCAGCTTTTCATTCTGTTACATACAGACACACACTTACACACACACACACACTTTCTGAGAAAGGTCATTACCAAACTCAAACTGCACAAATAAGTTTATAAGTTCAATACATTCACACTTTAAACAGCACTGTGAGTCAGTCAAAGTCTCTCTTGTTTCCTTGCTTATTTGTCTGGTTGTCTCCCAGTTCATCTCCGAATCTGCTGCATCCATTTTTGTCTCAGTCCTCATTAAGCAGTGTTCATGTTGGTATCTTTATTCCACTAAATTACAGCACAGTCTCTCGCTCTTGTGCAAGTGTGACCTGTCCACTAAACAAGCTTATAAATAGGCACAATAACGGAGTGAGGAGGGAAGAGAGGAGAATGCAGCTTTAAGCTGAACAAGTCATGAATGGTTGGTTTCACTAGATGACTCTTTGTCTTCTCTCCTCATTTCCTCTCTCATTATTCTCACTCCATTTCTTCCAACAGTGTCCCATTTCCCCTCCATTTCCTGATTTTCTTTTCTCTAGGAATGTCAGGTTGTCTTTTGATTTGCTTGCCTTTTCACTATCTCTTCTTTTCTGATGTTTGAACTGCTTTGTTTCTTTCTCAGTTTTCAGTTTGAATATGTCTTACGCTCCATGAATTCATTTTATCGTCTGTGTGTTGTTTTTTTTTTTTTTCTTCGTTCCGCTACTGCTGCCAAGGTGTTATTATCACTGTGGATTTAAATCATAACCAAACAAAAATGATTAGTCAGTTTTAGTCATAACTTTAGCTTTAGTTTTAGTAGAACAACAGGCAGAACAAAGTCATGTGGCCCTACCTATTATTGTGACTACACTAAAACTCAAATAATTAAAATAGGGAGTGATGACAAATGATGAGCTATGATGACAGTGCAACAGGGGATTAAGTCAGTCACTCATTAAGAGTGTTTAAGATACATACAGGCAGGTCATCCCACAGCTGGCTCTTTTTCATCTCCAGTGACGGCTGGGTCAGGTCAAACTTGGGAATTGGGAATCCTGGGATTGCGTTGTGGAGATGGAAGCCAAATGTGACCAACCAGATGTTGACATCTGCGATGAAAGAGCACAGTGGACGTGGAGAAGAGAAAAGTTGAATAGTGAGTTCAAGAGTGTTTCTTTGATGATTTGCACTCAACAGAGACACCAGCTGAGCAAACTGTGATAATGAAGATGGTGGCTTTGTACATTTGTTATGGCTCCTTGTAATTTTGAAAAGAAACTGGGAGACTCACATTTCATGAATTTTCATTAGCATAGCCTACAGTTTTAAGGATTCACAATACCCTATAACACTATAGCTTAATGTTTCAGTAAATGGAGGTAAACTGCATCTGCTGCAGTAGAGTAATAAAAGCGTAATGAACAATGAATAATCCACAAGAAAATGAAAGTGTCATATTGTTTTTAAAAATAACCAGATACATACAATTATGCATGGCTTTTGAGCTTAACAAGTTTTTATTTTATTACCAAAATATACATTTAGTGTGTTAGTAAAGTGAAAGTATTAACCATAGTAAATAGGACAGGACCTAACATAGAATTTTCCCTATACTTTGTTTTAAAACTTTTAAAGCACTTGGTTAAGAACCCTTGAAAACTCTTGCTTTAGTTCTGCTGATGGACCAACTAGACCTAAAAAAGCACTATTAAGCTCCATAGTGCTTTTGTTCTGTTACGGCCCTTGTTTTTACTTTTTAATATTTTATTGTTACCTGTGACATATTCTTTGACCTGATGAATCTTGCTGATGGGGTTGTTGCCTCGGAACATGTAGAGGTTGAAGGGTTGGGGGTCTTTACCAACACGTGTCCATGTACTGATGTCAGGGGTGGTCCACCTTCATGACAAACACACTCTAGTCAAATGTCACTTTGGCAAAGCTGGGATAGCATCCTGTTGTACAGAATCACCTCTTATGCTGGAAATAAGTTAGTAAGTGTCAGACTGCCTACCTCCCAGCAGGGATGTCGTAGTCTCTGTCCCCAAAATGTAGCAGTCGTGTCAGAGGATCATACAGGCCACCATGGAAACCAATTACCAGTACAAAGTCTGGATTGGAATCAAAGTAAACCTCGCCATATGCCGTGTACTGCACCTACAGACAAACAGCACTTTATGATCAACAATTTCATAGAACCTGAACAGAAAACTGAAAGCCTGAATACACTTCTGCGCTTTCTTCCTTTGCCCCACAAGAAGACACAAGAAAACACACTTGTTCAATTACATACCTGTTTAAGCAATAGTCCATTGTTGCTGAAGACAGCCAGTGGGGTCCCAGTGTTATCACATGCAATATAAAACTCCTCTCCACTGCTAATCTCCATGGCAAACACATGGCCCTGTGCAGCAATAAACATTATACACATTATGAACACACTAACAATAATGATTTTATATCATTGCTTTTGTAGTTAATAATGGGAGGCAGATCCTTCAGCTATCAAGCTCCTCTACTGTGGAATCAGATCCCAGTTTGAGTTCAGGGGATGAGAAACTCTTGAGTAGCAGTCAGTGTGAACGCTTTCCAGAGAAAGCTCTGCACACCTGTGCATGTTTTGCCTGTCTTCAGCAGGAGATACTGGACATCTGAATTCACATATCACATAATTTTACTATTAGCAATGATATACACTGCTCACAAAAATTAAAGGAGCACTTTAAAGAAACACATTAGATACATCAGATCTCAATATGAAGTTGGATATCTATACAAATAACGACAGGGCAATGTCTTAGGAACAAAAGGAATGCCAAGTCTTTTAATGGAAATAAAAGTTTTCAGCCTACAGAGGGATCAATTGTGTAGACACCCTAAAATCAGAGTGAAATGAAGATGTGGCAGGCTAGTCCATTTTTTCAAAAACTTAATTTCTGCAACTCAAAATGCTTTTCAGTATCTTGTGTGGCCCCCACAAAGCTTGTATGCATGCTTGACAACGTCGCGGCATGCTCCTAATGAGACGACGGATGGTGTCTTGTGGCATTTCCTCCCAGATCTGTGTGAGGGCATCCCTGAGCTGTTGTACAGTCTGAGGAGCAACTTGGCGGCGCCTAATGGACCGAAACATAATGTCCCACACATGTTCTATTGGGTTTAAGTCAGGGGATTGTGAAGGCCATTCAATTGTTTCAATTGCCTTCATCCTCCAGGTACTGCCTGCATACTCTTGCCACATGAGGCCGGGCATTGTCGTGCATTAGGAGGAAACCAGGACCTACTGCACCAGCGTAGGGTCTGACAATGGGCTGAAGGATTTCATCTCGATACCTTATGGCAGTCAGAGAACCATTTTCCTAGGCAGTAGAGGTCTGTGCGTCCCTCCATGGATATGCCTCCCCAGACTATCACTGACCCACCACCAAACCTGTCATGTTGAACGACGTTGCAGGCAGCATAACGTTCTCCTTGTCTTCTCCAGACTCTTTCACGTCTATCACAGGTGCTCAGGGTGAACCTGCTCTCGTCTGTGAAAAGTACAGGGCGCCAGTGGTGGACTTGCCAATTCTGGTGTTCTTCAGCAAATGCCAGTCGAGCTCCACGGTGCTGGGCAGTGAGCACAGGGCCCACTACACTACAGGACGTCGGGCCCTCAGGCCACCTTCATGAAGTCTGTTCCTGATTGTTTGGGTAGAGACATTCACACCAGTGGCCCTCTGGAGGTCATTCTGTAGGGCACGAGCAGTGCTCAGCCTGTTCCGCCTTGCACAAAGGAGCAGGTATCGGTCTTGCTGATGGCTTGAGGACCTTCTACACGGCCCTGTCCAGCTCTCTCCGAGAATAACCACCAGTCTCCTGAAATCCTCCTCCATGTTCTGGAGATTGTGCTGGGAGACACATTAAACCTTCTTGCTGCAGCACGTGTGGATGTGCCATCCTGGAGAAGTTGGACAACCTGTGCAACTTCTGTAGGGTTAAGGAATTGCCTAGATACTGCCAGTAGAGATAATTACTCAAGCCAAAACCAGCACGAGTGAAAAATCAGCCAAAAAAGATCAAGAGGGAGAAACTTGAAATGACCTCCACATGTAAAACCAGTCCTGTTTTGAGGGTTTTCTAATTGTTGCCACTGTGGTGCACCTGTTGTTAATTCCATGAACACCAATACAGCTGAAAGTGATTAACGATGCCCTCAGCTGCTTAACCAACCAGAAAATTATCAGACAGGTTTAACTGATTTCATGCCAGGCCCAATAAAAAAAGTGTCCCTTTAATTTTTGTGAGCAGTGTAGTATATTTAGAATGACTTTTCTTATGTACCTGCAGATCATAGTAAAAGGAAGTGATCTCAGAGCTGGAGTGGTTATAGACATGGGTGATCCTAGTTGGGTAGTTCAAGTCAGCGTAGAAGAATTGTAAATGCTGCCCCAGACTGTTTCTAGATGCCACACGCCGACCCAAACCGTCGTAACGGTACTGGATGGTCCAACTTGCCGCTTTACTGTAGACACGAACTAGAAGACCTGAATTACAGATGATTAAAAAAAGAATAAGGATGAGAGGAATGACAGGACAATGGGCCCTATTTAAACAATATAGTCCATGTTCTAAAGTGCATGTCCAACCTCACTTATGTGGCACATAGTCTGCATGCAAAGTAAGGCACAAGACATAAGGGAGTTGTATTTAGACTTTAAAATCTAACATGAATTACACCAATCAGAGAGCCATAACCCATTCCCTTTAAAAGCCAGTCACGCATGTTATATTGGTGTGCCTTGAGCCTAAATGCACACAGTCTCTCTAAATGGGTACACATAATTATCATTTCTACTGTGGTGGGATCACTGCATGTAAGCTAAATAAAATTATGTATTATTTCGCTATTATTCAGAATGTGAATTTTCATGACCTGATCAACTGATCTGCTAACCCACCTCTGAAGGTGAACATTATAATGTGCCCTTTCAACAGAAGGAAAATACCCCGCCATTTCATAAGGACACATGGATGAACCTATCCTTGTCACACATTTCTGGTGTCACTGGGACTCTGTGCTGCTATGTTTGGCCAGTACAAAAACATTAATTCCCACCTTTGGAGTTGTATTCAAATATCTCGGCTCCTCTCTGTCTCAGGAAACCATCTTCATCCAGCCTGTACTGAACATCTCCCAGACGAGTGATTCTGTCCCTCAGATCATAGCGTAGAGGAGTTAACCGACCACTGTTCCCAGGATTCAGCAGGTGCAGGTTCCCATTCAGGTCATAATTATACCTGGCCAGAAAACAATAATGTTAACATTTGGAACCATCAAATGATGGTATTTTTTCCTGTAAATGTTGTGATCCTACCTCCACATCATCTTCTCATTGAGGGAGACTGTTTGCAGCTGTCCATCAACGTCATACTCGTAACCATATTTGGTTGTGTTGGCAAATGGTCCAATCTTGATCTCGCGCTTGGTGACTCGGCCCATGTTGTCATACTGAATAGTGATCCAGTACATTAGGGACCTGAAGATTTCATACTGGATCTCCTTGATGCGGCCATGCTGGTCGAAGTGTTTGGTGTAGGTCATTACTGCTGTGGAGATGATCTGAGACAGCAGGAAGACAAATCCAGGAAAATCGAAAGTTGACTTTGTACACTGAAAAATAGCCCTGCTGATCAGAGACTACCAAGAGACTATCCATGGCTGACCAAATAAGGCACTGAACAACTACCATTCAGTGAGCTTCTGGTCTCGTACATACAAACTGTTGTATTTGAGGAATTCAAACAAATAACTCGGGCCTGTGTTTGCTCAGAATCACTCCTGAAAATCAAACAGAGAGTTAAACTTGGACTAAAAACTGTTATTTGAGAACATTTCTGCACTCACTCTTAGTGGGAGTGGAAATTTCATTTGAGACATGTTTGGTTTGCATAGTAGATGCTGTGGCAGCATATAAGGAAGCACCTACTGTGGTTCTTTATGTTTCTTGGCTCAGTCTTTCCTTTTGATTATATTCTATTATATCACTGATACACTTACATGTTTAGATTGAGGATTTATGCACAATGTTAGGCATTATGGACTAAATGTCTGAATAATATCAAAGTATCAGCTCAACCATCAATGACTAAACCACCTTGGCAAAGGTGAAACTCTTTCTTAAGCATCCATCATTTAAGGACAAATTCAAATCAATGCAGTCTATTTTGTCTTACCTGATTGATATCATAATAGATGACTCCAAACTTCCCAAACTGCTCCACCTTCCCAGATATATCATCAAACTGATAGAGATCGATTGGCAGTGGTGTCTCATTGATTACGGCCTGCATGCTGGTGACTCTGAAGCTGTTGTCGTAGGTATAGTCAAAGCGTGCATTCACCATCCCGTCCTCGCTGAAGCGGAATATTTGCCGGTCGACCAGTGGGCCAATCTGGCGGTACCGGATGGAGCAGATAAAGCCTTCACTCTGTAAGTTGACGGTCTTAAGCACACCAGCTGTTTCATCATACGTGAAACTGACACGCGTTGAGTCATAAAGGATCTCTGCCAGTTTGTTCTAATGAGGAAAACAAAACAGTATGTGTTTACAATAATGGACTCATTCCAGGATCAGTTAGACCATCAGTTCATTTCAAAGCCTACTATTAACTCTTCAGCAGTCTATTCAAGCTGTCAGTCCCTGTTCTTTCTTTACTGCACCTGCTACCTATACATGTCTTCTCCTCATGGTTCTCCATGTGCTCTATTAACCTCTCGCTGTCATAGCATCTACTCTCAGTATATCCTATTATCTTGTTCAAGATCTTGGAGAATATCTTACTTATAATTATCAACAATATATAACTATTCTCATGTGGGTTGCCTGAAGACCAAAAATAACCTTCTATAACTGAGGAACAAATTGTCTATCTCATGGCTTAAATTGTACTATAAACAGAATCTTTACGGCAAAGAAATGATACTGTTGCAAATATAAAAACATAAGTTTTTTAGTTAGAAACTTTATGTATACTGGAAAACAAATACAACATACAAACATAGAGAACTTTTAACTGTGATTAGTTTTTATTGTACTACATATATATTATATTAACTGCATAAAAAAAATGAAATCATATACCTGTCTGCGATATTTGTAGAGTATACGGCGACCTGTGCCTAGATGGGCAACTCTGAGGAGCTGAAAAGAGAGGGACCAAGCAGTGGTGAAGAGCAGTTTAGTTTCAATATCAGTGGCTTGATAATCAGACTTGAACAATACTCTCATATATTCATCAATACTTCAATACTCATATATCAGGGCTGTCCACCATGTAAGCCAACCCATCAGAACCGATATACAATAAAACACAAAACAAATGTAAGGCTGCCTTAAATCAGTGTACTATAGATTAAAAAATCATGGGTCATGGGTAATCTCAACAGGGTTTTTGTGTGGCGTGAAAGTAAAATTAAAAAAAGAAAAACTTAAAAATCCTACCAGGAGATATAAATTCTTATCACACACACACACACACACACACACACACACACACACACACACACACACACACACCTGTCCATCTTCAGAGTAGTCCACAGTAACAGAGGCATTGCTCTCTGGGGGGGTGTAGATGTTCCTGTAGTATCCTATAGACCTGATGGTCTGCATGGTGTGTCGAGCCACGCTGGGCATAGTGACAGCTGACAGACGGTCCCCCGAATCATAGTCGAAGATGTACTGGTGCTGACTGTGCAGCAGCAAGACCATGGACTGTTAGAGAAGGGCATAAGAAAAGAAAATATGTAACATGACATCAGAGTAGTCTTGTGGAACATCCTTTTTCACACCATACCGTTGGTTTGTTTGATACACAAACGTTGTTGAGTTGATGTTTGTATAAAACATGTGGCTCTTACACACAAAATAAATGTAGTGGTTATGTCTACATGTAATGATACAGAATAAATAAATCAATGAAACAAATACATCTTTTAGCTTTCATTCATCTTGTGAGATTGTGCCTCATTGGCAAAATTCAGATGTCTTGCAGATCTGTTAGGTAATCTGAAGTGGAGCATTGCAGAGCACTGAAGTAACTCTAGAATCAGCTGCCTCATTTGTGCTTTACCCTTATTGGGTAACAGGTAACAACCAGTCATAATTAAATTATTAATACAATTGATCAGATGTATGTGGAAGCCCTTAGTACCTGACACTTATTAATTAATTTGCTGATTTGGTCATGAGGGGAATAAATGGTTTAAAGGATACCAAAAATATGCAGGCTCTCAGAAATAATGAACATTATCAAAAATAATTATAATTATATTAAATAATGACACTTAATTTACACTTAGTCCAATGTGTGGGCACCATCCTTTGGGGAAAATGAAAGCCAATTCACTAATTCTGGCCCATAAAATGCAATAAAATGATACATGAATGATACATGTTTAGGACCTCCTTCAAAAAGCAAAGGCTTTTCCACCAATAGTCATTGTGTAAGCCGTTTCTATAACTGGTCAAGTCCTTAAAGCAAGTGTGCTTGGCTGGACTAAAGCTGCTGGCTGTTCCAAGGTCAACAACCCTTACTGACTTTTGAACAAGTAAGTAAGTATTTGAGTAGGTAAGTGCTTCATAAATACATGTAATGTGTTGGAAAGAGTTGATTCAGTAGTTTAGCTTGCTTTGTAAAATACTGTTATTCAAAAATAATAATTTGTATTAGATTGACTAGCATTCATTTGATGCTATCAGAGTCTGGTCCTGGTGACTGGGCTGTCATGCAGTTGGAACAGCACCACAGGTGGGGATGATACTGAACAGTCACACATAAAAGCACAAAGGAGCAAGGCCAGTTCTGAAAAGATTTGGAAAAAAAACGGAGTAAGTGAACAGGCTATGGCCTGCACAGCACCAGCTTTCCAGGTGATTTCTTCATCATGTGTTGTATTAGTAAGAGTGTTTTCTTTAATGATTTAGATTACAGAGGTTGCTTGTAAATGTTTCCAGACACACGTAATGTCACTACAATAAATATCAGAAACAAAACTACAAACTGTAGTTATAAAGTTAATAGGACAGAGGAAACTTTCAGGGGAAACACAATGAAACTTTAAGCTACTCAAATATTTTTTAGACAGCTTTAGACCACACTTGATTTTAAGATCAACACCTCTGGACACACAGATGGGCCCAGTATATTTGCTTCTTACACAATGTGCACAGTGGAATTGAAACCAATGTGTTAGTTGGAAACTAGCAATGACAGTGAAATGGTGGGTATAAGACAGGGCCTCTAATCTATAACAAGGGACTGCAGCCACCCGTCTTTGTGAGGAAGACAACTCTTTTCATCTGAAAAACACAAACATCAGGCTCTCTTGGGTATGTACTCCTTGCCTCAGGCAAGCAGTAGAGATCACCATGACCTGATAAATGCTTAATACATGATTCCACTGATCTGCTAAACTGACTCATTGTTGTAACAGATGCTTCTCCTTCTTACCTATCTCTCTACAAATAAGACAGACTGTCAAACAGTACCTCTTACATTCTCCCCTCTTCTCAGCAGCTGTTAAATCCTTGTTGTCATGTAAAAGGACGGCCAACATTGGCTGCAACATCAAATGGCTGTAACACTGTCACTTAAACATAGAC